>CM022297.1:511409802-512009802 GCA_011799875.1 Thinopyrum elongatum
TCATTGCATGAGAGAGGCTGGTAGTTGGGATGCCCATTCCTATAATCAAAATGAAAAAAAAATATATTGAAACAAACTCCCCCGGAAAGTTGTTCGTATGGAGGGTTGATGTCTACTATGAAAATTTATTCTTGTAGACTCGTGTTGGGCCTCCAAGCGCAGAGTTTTGTAGGACAGTAGCAATTTTCCCTCAAGTGGATGACCTAAGGTTTATCAATCCGTGGGAGGCATAGGATGAAGATGGTCCCTCTCAAACAACCCCGCAACCAAATAACAAAGAGTCTCTTGTGTCCCCAACACACCAAATACAATGGTAAATTGTATAGGTGCACTAGTTCGGCGAAGAGATGGTGATACAAGTGTAGTAATGATAGTAGATATTGATTTTTGTAATAGTATTAATAAAAAACAGCAAGGTATCAAGTAACAAAAGTGAGCACAAACGGTATGGCAATGCTTGAAAATGAGGCCTAGGATTCGTACTTTCGCTAGTGCAATCTCTCAACAATGCTAATATAATTGGATCATATAACCATCCCTCAACGTGCGATGAAGAATCACTCCAAAGTTCTCATCTAGCGGAGAATATAAGATGAAATTGTTTGTAGGGTACGAAACCACCTTAAAGTTATCTTTTCCGATCGATCTATCCAAGAGTTCGTACTAAAATAACACGAAGTTATCCTTTTTGATCGATCTATCTAAGAGTTCGTACTAAAATAACACCATATGATACACATCAACCAACTCTAATGTCACCTAGATACTCCAATGTCGCCACGAGTATCCATGAGTTGATTATACAATATGAATCAAGCAATTTCAGATTCATAATACTCAATCCAACACAAAAAACCTCAAAGAGTGCCCCAAGATTTCTACCGGAGAAACAAGGACGAAAACATGCATCAACCCCTATGCATAGATTACCCCATTCTCACCTCGGGAATCCGTGAGTTGAGTGCCAAAACATATATCAAGTGAATCAATATGATACCCCATTGTCACCACGGGTATTCATAGCAAGAAATAGGGCAAGTGCTCTCAAATCCATAAAAGTATTCAATCCGATAATAACAAAATCTCAAAGGGAAAACTCAATTCACCACAACAAGATAGAGAGGGAGAAACACCATATGATCCAACTATATTAACAAAGCCCGCGATACATCAAGATCGTGCCAAATCAATAACATGAGAGAGAGATTAAACACATAGCTACTAGTACAAACCCTCAGCCCCGAGGGTGGACTACTCCCTCCTCATCATGGTGGCCATAGGGATGATGAAGATGGCCTCCGGTGATGATTTCCCCCTCCGGCAGGGTGCCGGAACAGTGTCTAGATTGGTTTTTCATGGCTACAGAGGCTTGCGGCGGTGGAACTTCTGATCTAGGGTTATTTCTGGGGGTTTCTGTATTTATAGGATTTTTTGGCATTGGTTTCACGCGAAGATGGGCTTAGAGGGGCCCACCACCCACCAGCACACGGGCAAGGCCCCTGGCGCGCCCTGGTGGGTGGTGGCCACCTCCTTCACCTTCTGGTCCTCCCATGAAGCTTCTAGTGCCTCTTTTGCTCCAAAAAAATCGTCAAAAAGTTTCGTTGCAATTGGAGAACTTTTATTTCTGCACAAAAAACAACACCACGGTAGTTTTGCTAAAAACAGTGTCAGTCCGGGTTAGTTCCATTCAAATCATACCAAAACCATATAGAATTATTGTAAACATGGCATGAATACTTCATAAATTATAGATACATTGGAGACGTATCAAGGGCACCCGTGGATTCGGCTAGCCATGGCTTGTGGTTGTTGGTGAAGGGGGAGTAAACTTTACCTTTTTGATTGGGAACCGCCGATAATGTGTTTAGCATGGAAGATGTTGAAAATTCACGGTCGTGATGTTGATAGGAAATGCATGCCTCTCAAAATTATATTTATCTCTGAGCTGCGGCACCTCTGCAAATCCCTGCTTCCCTCTGCGAAGGGCTTATCTATTTACTTTTATTGTTGAGTCATCACCTCCTCAATTAAAGCACCAGTATTGAGAGAACTATTGTCATTCTTATGCATTGAGTATAGTTAATGTTGGGTGTTAGCATGACTAGATCTCTTCTACCATGAATTACAGTGTTTAGCCGCTCCTTGAACTTTGGAGGTGCTCTGCATTTATGTTTTGCGGTCTCAAAAAGGGCTAGCAAGATACCATGTTGTCGTATTATATCATGATTGTTTTGACAAAGTGTTTGCATCTGAGATATGTTATTATTTCTCACTAGTTGATTATGCCATTGATATGAGTGAATATAGTTTCTAAGAGTTATCATTTGCATGGTTAGTTATGATCTTTGCTGATAACTTGGGTACTATTTAAGCTTATATACGGATACAAGATCAAAAGAGTTCGTAAAAGTTTTTTTATCACTTTCAGTTTGTCAACTGAATTGCTTGAGGACAAGCACTGAGTTAAGCTTGGGAGAGTTGATAGGTCTCCATCGTATCTACTTTTCCAAACACTTTTGCTCTTCTTTTGGACTCTAGTTTGCATGATTTGAATGAAACTAACCCGGTCTGATACTGTTTTCAGCAGAACTACGATGGCATTGTTTTTGTGCAAAAATAAAAGTTCTCGGAATTGGACGAAACATTTTAGAGATTTTTATGGAATATATAAAAAATACCGGAGCGAAGATCCACAGGAGGAGACCCACCAATGGCCCACAAGCCACATGGGCGCGGCCACCCCTGGGCGGGCCCATGTAGCTTGTGGGGCCCATGTGGCTCCGCTGAGCCTAATCTCAAGTCTAGAAATTCTTACTGCCCGAAGAAAAAAAATAAGAGAAGAATTTCCATCGTGTTTTATGATACGGAGCTGTCGTCACCTCCTGACCTTCATTGGGGGGGCTGATCTGGAGTCCATTTGGGGCTCCGGAGAGGGGGATTCGTCGTCATCATCATCATCAACCCTTCTTCATCACAAATTTCATGATGCTCACCACCGGGAGTGAGTAATTCCTTCATAGGCTTGCTGGACGGTAATGGGGTTGGATGAGATTTATCATGTAATCGAGTCAATTTGTTAGGGTTTGATCCCAAGTATCCACTATGTTCTGAGATTAATGTTGCTATGACTTTGCTATGCTTAATGCTTGTCATTAGGGCCTGAGTGCCATGATTTCAGATTTGAACCCTTTATGTTTTGATGAATATATTTGAGTTCTCGATCCTATCTTGCAAGTTATACACACCTATTACGTGTTATGATCCGCATATACCCCAAGGTGACAATAATTGGGATTCTTTCCGGTGATTACCGTAGTTTGAGGAGTTTATGTATTCACTATGTGTTAATGCTTTGTTCCGGTTCTCTATTAAAAGGAGACCTTAATATCCCTTAGTTTCCTTATGGACCCTGCTATCACGGGAGGGTAGGACAAAAAGATGTCATGCAAGTTCTTATTATAAGCACGCATGACTATAAACGGAATACATGCCTACATTACATTGATGAATTGGAGCTAGTTCTGTGTCGCTCTAGGTTGTGACAGTTATATGATGAATGTCACCCAACACAAATATCCATCACTGATCCAATGCCTATGCTTCCCATATATTGATCTTTGCTAAGTTACTACTGCTACTGCTGCTGTTACAATCACTACAAAACTGCTACTGTACTGTTATTGCTGTTACCGTTACCACTGCTATCAAACTATCATACTACTGTGGTACTGATCACTCTGCTGCAGATATTTAGTTCTCCAGGTGTGGTTGAATTGACAACTCAACTGCTGATACTTGCAAATATTCTTTGGCTCCCCTTGTATCGAATCAATAAATATGGGTTGAATACTCTACCCTCAAAAGCTGTTGCGATCCCCTATACTTGTGGGTTATCAACACATTTCGGTCATCGATTGCCAGCGACTAGCCAAGTCCATACAGTCAATTTTCAAAACAACTTCAGAACCTATTGATTATGTGTTGAGACATGCATGTTTGTTTTGCCGCACTTTTTATACTCACTGCTTGACTTCACTATTACTCTTATTTGTTGTGGCGACATTGTAATAATGCACTGCATGTGTGTGCATGATTGTTTGAATGCTGAGACAACATTCTATATTTGTATTGCAATGTGATGATTAAGTGCAAAATACTCTAACTGCGTCATTAAAATGCTGCCATGGCAGCAAAAAATGTTGTCGTGACAGCAATTCTTCTATAGACCTAGACCACTACCAATGGCGGCCGCCAAGAGTACCTTCCACTACTGCTACGAACAACAGTAGCAGGTAGAGATAATAGTTGTTGCGGACAATATTTCCCGCCCGCCACTATGATACGCCCACCATTGGCGGGCGCCCGCCCACCACTAATGCCATAATAGCAGTGGCGAGGTCAGTGGCGGGCGGCCCCGAGAGCCTTGCCTGGCACTGCTGGGCTTTTCCACCCGCCACAGCTATGCAATCCTGCAGTAGTGTGATCAACTCTGTATTCATTATCTTCACAAATTTTCCAACCCATGAGTATTGCCGCGCAATCCCCATGACAGGGTGTAAACCCATGAGCGATGAAAATATGAAAACTTTGGTTGTGGGGCAGTAGATCAGTAATGCTCTAATGGATCACAAGTTGTAGCTCCAACCAGGGAGTTAATCATGCCATCAAACACATATATGATGTGGCTCATAAGATCTGTTTACAGTAGGGTCTCAGCGAGTCAAAATTATCGCTGACGAGCCCAAGACAACAAGGTAAGACCTGGAATGTCAGTAATAATGTTTTTTTTTGAGATTTTTCAATGTTGCATTTTTCTCTGACATGCTATGAGCTTGTGTTTATTTTTATACATACACACATGCGGCATGTGACTGTGACTTTGAGCTTCAATTGTAAAGGATGGATTCATGCTACAAAGTTGTCTGTAACATTGTGGCATGAGATGTTTTTTGTGTTGCATACCTTGCGATCAATTCTCTCAAAGTTCAATTAGAATTAGCAGTGATTTTTTACACGCTCAATTGTGTTTGAAATATTGCTAGGTGTTAGTAATTTTGCACGTCTATTCACTCCGCTATGAAAATATATTTATAACAATTACAAAAAAGGCCTTGTTTTAGAGGAACCACAAAAAGAAGCCTACCAGTTGATGTGAATATCCTATTTAGTGGTAAAGGCGCTGGGTAATTCGACATTCATAAAAAACGCGCACCCTATAAGGTAACGGGCCGGCCCAAGAATAGACTCCAATATTGCGTTTTTCCTGTTTTCTGAACCTTCTGGAAAGTTTCGCCTGTCTTTTTTACTTTTCCTTTTCTAGTTTTTAATATCTTATTCATTCCATATATCAACGATAATGATGAAGTAACCACATTCAATATTATTCATTTTAAGCATTGCCGTAGGTGTGATGACCAACACTAGCAATTCATTTGATATATGCAAACAAATACATAATTGTTTCCTACTTAAATTTTGTAGTAATTGTTCTTCTGCACCAATCAAGGTTGTGGCTCGCTGAGGAGAGGGTCCGTGTCTCGACAGAGCATTTTAACGTGTTGCGTGTGTCATGTTGGTGTTGTCAGACTGATGTGTTTGTTTTTCGGTCGAGTTATATGCGTGGATCAAAACAATCTTGTAACTCTTTGGAGACATAGTTTACCTAACAGGTGCCTTTTCAGATTTCTCAAAGTTTCTTCTTACTTTACCTTTTAGATGTTGAGTGTTCGTTCCATCAGTATGCCTATATTGTGCTTTTTTCAAACTATGGTTGATCTTTTCTATGGATAGCAATTTCACCCATGTTGGACACTCTCTCGTTCTTCCAAGTTTGTCATAGGCTGGGGCATGTGCAGAGCACCATTGTTGGGGTGGTGGTGGGGACCGCATGTTGCCATCGCTCAACACGCACCAGTGCGAGTTGGATACAACTCACTTATTGACCTGTGCTAGGAGGCCCTTCCATCTAGCCACGGTTCTCCACCTATGACCGATGGAGGGCGAGCTCCTGGTTATCCTCAGAGCTCCAAGAATGTAGAGTGTGGTGAATCGCTGATCAAAAAGCGGATTTTTGAGAGATTCTACCAGTCTTTCTAGATCTGGGGCCGGGGGAGTGGGACCAAATTCCCTAGTCCAAAGGTTCGGTTCCGAAAATGAAGATCCAAAGGTTCCAAAGACTCAGTATGTTCTGCTTCATCACCCCTATATAATACAAAGCCCGGGTAAAATCTAGACCGGCTCAATAGGATCAACAAGATCACACACTGTAACCACATTGTTCATCATTAGAGAACATCCAGCAGGTGTAGGGTGTTACCCGTAGATCAGGAGGCCCGAACCTGGTTAGAACGTCCACCATGTGAAATTCCGCACCTTGATTAACTATGTGTGCATTGCCTTCACAAAATTTCCAACCCATGAGTATTGCTGCGCAATCCCCACGATAGGGGGTAAACCCATGAGCGGTGGAAATATGAAAACTTTGGTTGTGGGGTAGTAGATCAGTAATGGTCTAATGGATTCAAAGTTGGACCTCAAACCAGGGAGTTAATCATGGCATCAAACACATATATGTTGTGGCTCATAAGATCTGTTGACAGTAAGGTCTCAGCGACTCAAAATCATCATTGACGAGCCCAAGACGATGAGGGAGGCCCTGGAATGATGGTAATAATGTTTTTTCAATGTTGTAGTTGTTTTGACATGCTACCAAGCATTTTTTTTATACATACACACATGCGACATGTTACCGTGACTTTGAGCTTCAGTTACAAAGGATGGGTTCATGCTACAAAGTTGTTTCTAACATTGTTGCATGAGTTGGTTTTTGTGTTGCATATGTTGCGATCAATTCTCTCAAAGATCAGTTGGAACTAGCAGTGATTTGTTACATACTCCAATGTGTTTAAAACTTGCAAGGTGTTAGTAATTTTGTATGGAAAAATATTTATAATAATTACAAAAAGGCCTTGTTTTAGAGGAACCATGAAAAGAAGCCTACCAGGCAGTTGATGTGAATATCCTATTTAGTGCTAAAGTGCTGAGTAATTTGATATTCATACAAAACGCGCACCCTAGAACGTAACGGGGCATCCCAAGAATAGACTCCAATTTTGCGTTTTTTCCTGTTTTATGAACCTTCTGGAAAGTTCTGCCTCTTTTGTTTTACTTTTCCTTTTCTAGTTTTTTATTTTCCTTCTAAAAATTCATTTTTTACAATTACTAATTTTTTCAGTTAACAATATTTGTTTTTCAAATCAAATCACATTTTTCAAATACTTTTGAAGTTGGAAACATTTTGCTCCAAAATTTTGATCCTATTTAAATTTTGCAAGCATATTCATGAATATTTTTAAAACTCACAAATATTTTAAAATTTACAATTGTTTTTAAAACTTTATGAAATATTTCAAACAAGCGAACATCTTGAATATCCCCAAACATCATTATGAAACTAACATAAAAATTGATAGTAGGTTTTTTCTTGAGAGAAGAGCAAAGGAATGAGCGAGAAAAAAAAGCAGGCGAGCGGGTGGCCCAGTGCGTGTTTAAGGGGAAACTGTGGCGCTTAAAGCCTGAGTGGGCTAGATGCCCATATCGTCACTTGTTGTAAAGGACGTGTCAGCTGGGCTTCATGTATGATGGCCCTTGGAACTTTCGAGGAGATGCGGTGATTCTGGCACCGTATGATGGGATCTCAAAACCGTCCACAATCAAGCTTGAGACGATTGATATTTGGATTCAGATCCATGATGTCCTTGATTTGTACGCCCAACTTGTGAAACCTCTTGCTGCCAAGGTAGGCGAAGTGATCTTGGCAGAATCAATGTCCCAAGATTTCACTAGGAATTTCTACCGTGTTTGGGTCCGCATCAATGTCTTCAAGCCCTTGAAGAATGCGGTCTCCATGATCAGAGGCGGGGAGAGGCAGATATACAAGGTTAACAAAAGACTTCCTGACTGGTGCGCGGTGTGCGGTATGCTGGGGCACTTGTTCAAAGAGCACAGTAACGGGATCCACCCGCCATTGGCCCTGGTGTTCAAAGACCTCCGGGCGGACTGGTTCATGCGGAGTGGGGGTCTAGGAGAGGGTCGTGACCGCCGAGGCAGACGACGGGGAGGTCATGCTGGAGGCCGTACTGGTGGTCGGTATGATGGAGGTTGTTCGGGGGCCAGCTTCAATGGAGACTTGAACTCCGGTGCACAGGCTTTTGGTGAAAACAGAACATCAGGTACTATAGACCCAGCTATTGATGGCAAGGATGCATATATGGAGGACCTGAGTAGGAAAAGGATTGATAGACAGGAGAAGGACAAGCACCAGCGATCATAGGAGGAGGTTCATAATGCAAACCCCAATGATCTTCAGTTGGCTATTGTGCCGGTGGGTAATGCCCTTGCAAGCCCCCCTCCACAGAGAGATCCGAAAAGGACCAGGGTAGATGGAGATGGCAATGATGGAGTAAACTCAACAGTGAAAAATTTGGAGGGCTCCTTTGAGGGGCACCGCCGGGCCCAATGAGTGCTTTGTGTTGGAACTGTCGTGGCGCGGGCAAACCTGCGGCAGTTCGAGAACTTCGCGATCTCGCGAGGAATTTTGCCCCTACCGTGTTGTGCATTGTTGAGACACAAATTAGTGGAACATGTGTAGAATCTTTTGCAAGTACTCTGGGGTATGATAACTCGTATGCGATTGACAGTCAAGGGAGAAGTGGAGGCATTGGCATTTTCTAGAACAATACTAGTGATGTCCAGATTCTGGGTGACTCGGTTTACCACATAGATGCTAGAATTCAAGAGGCAGGTCAAGACCCATGGAGGATTACTTGTGTATATGGGGAGGCCCAAACTCATTTGAGGAGCTAGACGTGGGATTTGATGAAAGGGATCGCCACTTTGAATGACCTGCCATGGTTGTGCCTAGGTGATTTCAATGAAGTGTTACGACCGGAAGAACATCAAGGCATTGCCAACCATAGCAATGCATAGATTCAAGCCTTCCGGGACACTGTTGATATTTGCATGTTGATGGATTTGGGCTATGAGGGCCGGTTTTGGACGTTTGAGAAGAAGGTTTCCGGAGGTTCTTATACGCGTGTTCGGTTGGACCGAGCACTAGCATCATCGAGTTGGATGGCTAGATTTCCGTTATCACAAGTCAGGCATCTCACATCCGCTTCGTCTGATCATGGCCCCATTCTTGTGGTGATGGATCGATCCAAACAGAAAAAACTTCCAGAATATCAGTTTCGGTATGAGATCATGTGGGAATCACACGAAGAGTGGAAGGATACGATTCTTTCAACGTAGAATGCTGTGTCACCAGGGTATGGTGTCGGGGACTTCCGGGACAAGCTGCTGGCTATCTCCAAGGAGCTCTCAGTGTGGAGTAGGGACACCTTTGGAAGCGTTCGTAAACAAATAAAGGAGGCAAACCGTCAACTAGAGATGCTCCGCAATGATCCAGCACGCATGGGCCCAAGTCATATAGAGTTAAAACTTAATGAGAAGCTGGTGGAACTATACCATCGAGAGGAAATTATGTGGTGACAAAGATCGCGTTTGGAGTGGCTATCGGCAGGCGATAGAAATACTAAATTTTTCCATATGAGAGCAAGCATGAGGCGTAAGCGTAATATGATAAGAGCTTTGTATAATTCCATGGGAGTGCTCACTGATGATCCGGATGAATTAAAATCTATGGTTACTGATTTTTATAGCACCCTGTACACCACCGAGGGGGTGAATGGGATGGAGGATGTCTTGGACCATGTCCCTTGCAAGGTCACGCCAGCTATGAACAAAGCACTCACTGCTCCGTATACAACTGACGAGGTCAAACAAGCGCTTTTTCAGATGTTCCCAACAAAGGCACCGGGGCCTGACGGATTCCCGGCGCATTTTTATCAGCGGCACTGGGACGTTTGTGGGGAAGAGATTACTGCGGTGGTTCTTCGCATCATCAGGGGGAGGAGAGCGCAGAGGTCATCAACGATACTGTATTAGTGCTGATCCCAAAGGTAATAAGTCCAACCAACCTATCCCAGTTCAGGCCTATTAGTCTCTGCAACATCCTGTACAAAATTGTCTCGAAAGTGATTGCAAATACAATGAAGCTTATCCTGCCAGACATTATTTCTGAAGAACAATCAGCTTTCATCCCCGAAAGGCTAATTACAGATAATATCATTTGTGCATATGAGTGCTTACATTTTATGAAGAGAAACAGGTCTAAAACCAACAGCTGCTGTGTGCTGAAGCTTGACATGATGAAAGCTTATGACAGGCTGGAATGGGAGTACCTTCAGGCCATTATGATAAAGCTGGGTTTCTCTTCTGCATGGGTTGACACTGTCATGGGGATGGTCAGATCAGTATCCTTCTCAGTCTTGTTTAATGGTGAAAAGCTCGAGCAATTCAAACCTACACGAGGTATTCGACAGGGAGATCCTATCTCCCCTTACCTTTTCTTACTTGCAGCAAAGGGACTTTCATGCCTTTTAAAATCCAGTTCTCAATCGTCTACGTTCGGCGGTATCAATGTGGCTCCGACAGCTCCGGGTGTTAACCATCTACTGTTTGTAGATGATAGCCTGTTGCTATTTAAGTCAAGTGTGGAGGGAGCAGAGTTGGTTTCAAACTTGCTGAATACTTACTGTAGAGCTTCGGGACAGAAAGTTAACCATGAAAAATTGTCTATCTTCTTCAGTAAAGGGTGCCCAAATTCTCTGAAAGAGGAGGTAAAGCAAGCTCTAAATGTCCAGAACGAATCTCTAAGCGAGAAGTATTTGGGCCTACCTACTGAGGTTGGACAATCAAAAAATGGTATCTAAGCGAGAAGTATTTGGGCCTGCCTACTGAGGTTGGACAATCAAAAAATGGTACATTTAAGTATCTTCGTGACAGAGTCTGGGAGAAGGTTAGAGGAGGGATGCAAAAACTCTTGTCAGCTGGGGGCAAGGAAGTTCTCATTAAATCTGTGGCACAAGCGATTCCAGTTTTCTCCATGTCCTGCTTCAGGTTCCCAAGAGGACTTTGTGAGAGTGTAACTTCTATAATCCGTCAATTCTGGTGGGGAAGTAAACACGGTCAAAGGAAATCATGTTGGGTGTCGTGGGACGTCATGACTAGGCCTAAGAACCTGGGAGGTTTAGGCTTTCGTGATCTCGAAATTTTTAACATTGCCTTACTTTCAAGACAGGCTTGGAGGCTGCTACAAGAGCCCGACTCTCTTAGTGCACGCATACTGAAGGTTGTTTATTTCCCAACATCATCTTTCATGGAAGCAGACCTTGGGTCACACCCATCTCAGGTTTGGCGCGCCATTATTGATGGGAGGAATGTTCTAAACCATGGAGTTATTAGGCGCATTGGTGATGGATTAACTACCAATATCTGGCGCCATAATTGGATCCCGAGGGTGGGCTTAATGAAGCCTATGTCATCTTTGGTGGTGGATCCTCCGCGGTTAGTGCGAGAGCTGATCGACCCAACGGCGACCACATGGCGAGAGGAACTAGTCAGACAAATTTTTCTGCCAATAGATGCCGAGGCGATACTCAAGATACCACTATGTACTATGCAAGTAGATGATTTCTGGGCATGGTCCGGAGATCCCAAGGGGCATTTTTCTGTCAGCTCGGCTTACAAAATGATTCACAATATGAAGATGGGGAGAGAAGCTTGGCTAGAGGCACTAGTAGAAAACAGGGCTTTGGTCCAGGCCGGGTAAGGGCATTAATCCCGGTTCACTCATGAACCGGGACCAATGGGGGCATCAGTCCTGGTTCGTGAGGCTAGGGGGCCGGCCGGGCCTCGGGGGCCATTGGTCCCGGTTCGTCTGGCCCCATTGGTCTCGGTTCCAAACACGAACCGGGACCAATGGGCCTCACTCCTGGCCCACAACCATTGGTCCCGGTTTGTGGCTGGAACCGGGACCAAATGGTGTCCTTTAGTCCCGGTTCTAGCCACAAACCGGGACCAAAGAGATGCCTATATATACCCCGCGAGTAGAGCAGTGGACTGCTCTGTTTTTTTGGCCGGCCGTGGGAGAGCTTTGTGGTGCTCTAGCTCACCTCCTATGCACATGAGGTGTTCGATGAAATGCCTGAGCCACACTTAAGCTTTCTCCTCTCGAAGCTCCTTGTCCAAGCTCCATTTTCCTCAAGATTTGTCTAGGTCTGGCGGTCTGTCCTGTCCCGTCCCTGTCCTCACCGCCGTCGATCGCCTGCGCCGATCTCGTCGCCGGCACCACCGTGGTGAGCCTCTTGTTCTTATCTTCTTTCTAAAAGAAAAAAGTTCTTACTTGTATGATTTAGATAGATACTTGTGTAATTTTCTTACTTTTATTATTGTTTGTTATTATATAGTGCGATGGTTTTGGTATCCGCCTCCATCGGCCCTCGTCCTATCTATGATTCGGATGTGGTATATATATTATCTTTTATAACTATTAGTTTCATTTAGTGTTTATGACAATTATGCTGACCAACATGACATAGATTTTTTATCTAGGAGGTATGTGAACCGGAAATTCCAACCGACCCTATTGTCGAGAGGTTAAATTTAGTTGAAGAAAACAATTACTTGAAGGAAAAATTGAAAAAAATTGAGGAGGAGAAGATGATATTGGAGTTGCATGTTGCAGATGTCGTCGATGATCACAAGATCAAGATGGATGCAATGCGCTTGAAGATTAGAAAGTATAGAAAATATGCCATTCATACTGAGGCTTGGTATCATTATGCCGTTGGATCAATTGTTACCTTAGTTGCTATTATGATCGCATTTGTTGTTGCATTGAAATGTTTTAGATAGTTTCAATGTATGGTTTAATTAGATGCTCTGGAGAGCTATATGTTGTTCAATGAGAACTATGTATGTACTTTGGTTTTAATGTGATGACGAACTTCTATTAATTTGGTCACTTCTGTATTCATGATGTTCTGTAATGGTTTTTGACACACTTAATTATATATAATGCACGCAGATGAACCGGCACTGGATGTACGGTGATAGACGCACCTCCGAGTACATTAAGGGCGTGCATAATTTTCTCGAAGTGGCTGAGGCAAACAAGCAGAATGGTTTTATGTGTTGTCCATGCCCTATATGTGGGAATACAAAGTCTTACTCTGACTCGAAAACCCTTCACACCCACCTGCTTTATAAGGGTTTCATGCCACACTATAATGTTTGGACCAAGCACGGAGAAATATGGGTTATGATGGAAGACAACGAAGAAGAAGAGGATGATGACAACTATGTGCCCCCTGAATACGGTGATGCTGCAACGGGGGAAGCTGATGATCAAGAGGAACCAGACGATGTGCCTGATGATGATCTTCGCCGGGTCATTGTTGATGCAAAGAGACAATGCGAAAGTGAAAAGGAGAAGTTGAAGTTCGATCGCATGTTAGAGGACCACAAAAAAGGGTTGTACCCCAATTGCGAAGATGGCAACACAAAGCTCGGTACCACACTGGAATTGCTGCAGTGGAAGGCAGAGAATGGTGTACCAGACAAAGGATTTGAGAAGCTACTGAAAATATTGAAGAAGAAGCTTCCAAAGGATAACGAATTTCCTGACAGTATGTACGCAGCAAAGAAGGTTGTATGCCCTCTAGGATTGGAGGTGCAGAAGATACATGCATGCCCTAATGACTGCATCCTCTACCGCGGTGCGTACGAGGATTTGAACGCATGCCCGGTATGCGGTGCATTGCGGTATAAGATCATATGAGATGACCCTGGTGATGTTGACGGCGAGCGCCCCAGGAAGAGGGTTCCTGCCAAGGTGATGTGGTATGCTCCTATAATACCACGGTTGAAACGTCTGTTCAGAAACAAAGAGCATGCCAAGTTGATGCGATGGCACAAAGAGGACCGTAAGAAAGACGGGAAGTTGAGAGCACCCGCTGATGGGTCACAGTGGAGAAAAATCGAGAGAAGGGGGGGGGGACTTTGCAGGTGACGCAAGGAACGTATGGTTTGGTTTAAGCGCGGATGGCATTAATCCTTTTGGGGAGCAGAGCAGCAATCATAGCACCTGGCCCGTGACTCTATGTCTCTATAACCTTCCTCCTTGGCTGTGCATGAAGCGGAAGTTCATTATGATGCCAGTTCTCATCCAAGGTCCTAAGCAACCCGGCAACGACATTGATGTGTACCTAAGGCCATTAGTTGAAGAACTTTTACAGCTGTGGAAAGGAAAAGGTGTACGTGTGTGGGATGAGCAAGACCAGTAGGAATTTGACCTACATGCGTTGATGTTTGTAACCATCAATGATTGGCCTGCTCTCAGTAACCTTTCAGGACAGACAAACAAGGGATACCACGCATGCACGCACTGTTTAGATGACACCGAAAGTATATATTTGGACAAATGCAGGAAGAATGTGTACCTGGGGCATCGTCGATTTCTTCCGACCAACCATCAATGTCGAAAGAAAGGCAAGCATTTCAAAGGCGAGGCAGATCACCGGAGGAAGCCCGCCGTCCGTACCGGTGATCACATACTTGCTATGGTCAATGATTTACAAGTAATCTTTGGAAAGGGTCCCGACGGACTATTTGTTCCGAATGACGCTAAGGGACGCGCACCCATGTGGAAGAAGAAAACTATATTTTGGGACCTACCCTATTGGAAAGACCTAGAGGTCCGCTCTGCAATCGACGTGATGAACGTGATGAAGAATCTTTGTGTGAACCTGCTAGGCTTCTTGGGCGTGTATGGGAAGACAAAAGATACACCGGAGGCACGGGAGGACCAGCAACGTGTGCACAAAAAAGACGGCATGCCTCCAAAGCAGTATGAAGGTCCTGCCAGCTACGCTCTTACCAAAGAAGAGAAGGAAATCTTCTTTGAATGCCTGCTCAGTATGAAGGTCCCGTCTGGCTTCTCGTCCAATATAAAGGGAATAATAAATATCCCAGAGAAAAAGTTCCAGAACCTAAAGTCTCATGACTGCCACGTGATTATGATGCAACTGCTTCCGGTTGCATTGAGGGGGCTTCTACCGGAAAACGTTCGATTAGCCATTGTGAAGCTATGTGCATTCCTCAATGCAATCTCTCAGAAGGTGATCGATCCAGAAATCCTACCAAGGTTAAGGAGTGATGTGGCGCAATGTCTTGTTAGTTTCGAGCTGATGTTCCCACCATCCTTCTTCAATATCATGACGAACGTCCTAGTTCATCTAGTTGACGAGATTGTCGTTATGGGCACTGTATTTCTACACAATATGTTCCCCTTTGAGAGGTTCATGGGAGTCCTAAAGAAATATGTGCGTAACCGCGCTAGGCCAGAAGAAAGCATCTCCATGGGCCATCAAACAGAGGATGTCATTGGGTTTTGTGTTGACTTCATTCCTGACCTTAAGAAGATTGGTCTCCCTCAATCGCGGTATGAGGGGAGACTGACTGGAAAAGGCACGCTAGGAGCGGACTCAATAATATGTAGGGACGGGCATTCTTGGTCTCAAGCACACTACACAGTTCTACATAATTCTACCTTGGTGACCCCGTATGTCGATGAACACAAGAATATTCTGCGCTCCAAACACCCGGAGCAGTGTGACGACTGGATTACATGTGAACACATCAGGACTTTTGGCAGTTGGTTGCAAACACGTCTCATGCGTGACAACACTGTTTCTGATGAGCTGTACTCGTTGGCCAGGGGACCATCTTCGACTGTATTGACTTACAAAGGGTACGAGATAAATGGGAATACATTTTACACGATCGCCCAAGATCAAAAGAGCACCAACCAAAACAGCGGTGTCCGCTTTGATGCAGCAACCAAGAGGGGAAAGGACACATATTATGGTTACATAGTGGACATATGGGAACTTGACTATGGACATGATTTTAAGGTCCCTTTGTTTCAGTGCAAATGGGTCAATCTATCAGGAGGCGGAGTACAGGTAGACCCACAGTACGGAATGACAACAGTGGATCTGAACAATCTTGGGTACACAGACGAACCATTCGTCCTAGCCAATGATGTGGCGTAGGTTTTCTATGTGAAGGACATGTCTACCAAACCGAGAAAAAGAAAAGATAAGGAAGCAAAGACATCATGCGATGAGCCAAAGCGCCACATAGTTCTTTCAGGAAAAAGAGACATCGTGGGATTGGAGGGCAAGACAGACATGTCTGAAGATTATGAAAAGTTTCATGAAATTCCTCCCTTCAAAGTCAAGGCTGACCCAAGCACCCTGTTAAACGATGAAGATTATCCATGGTTACGGCGCAATAAGCAAAGGACACAAGCGAAGATAAAGTGAAGACTTTCTCTCCACAACTATTATGATGATGCCTTTGATCTAGAATATCACTGCAGTTACATGTGAAGAAATGAAATGCCTTTTATAACAGATGAGTTTTCGTATGAAACCCTGATATTTCGAAAGAGATTGTCGGTTTTATACACGAAGTGCATCCAGTTTTTGCCGTAACCCTCTCAACTTTTTATAACATGCTATGTGGGTGAAATGACGATACCATGCCAACTTTCAACCTTTTCAGAGTTCATTTGTAGTGCTTTTCAATTTCAGGGTCATTTAGCTTAAAAAAATCAGTAAATGCACGAAAAATACCAGATGAAGTCAGAAAGGGTTGAAAATTGATGATGTGGCTTTGAATGGTTCATTTTGAACACACAAAAAGTCTGGAGTTCAAATAAGTTCAAAAAAATGAAATACCTTTGTAACAGATGAGTTTTCGTCCGAAACCCTGATACTTCGAAAGAGATTGTCCGTTTTGTACACGAAGTGCATCTAGTTTTTGCCGTAACCCTCTCAACTTTTTATAACATGCTATGTGGGTGAAATGATTATACCATGCCAACTTTCAACCTTTTCAGAGTTCATTTGTAGTGCTTTTAAATTTCAGGGTCATTTAGCTCAAAAAAATCAGTGAATGCATGAAAAATACCAAATGAAGTCAGAAAAGGTTGAAAATTGATGATGTGGCTTTGAATGGTGCATTTTGAACACACAAAAACTCTGGAGTTCAAATAAGTTCAAAAAATGAAATCCCTTTGTAACAGATGAGTTTTCGTCCGAAACCCTGATACTTCGAAAGAGATTGTCCATTTTGTCCATGAAGTGCATCCAGTTTTTGCCGTAACCCTCTCAACTTTTTACCACATGCTATGTGAGTGAAATGATGATACCATGCCAACTTTCAACCTTTTCAGAGTTCATTTGTAGTGCTTTTCAATTTCAGGGTCATTTAGCTAATAGCAAAAAGAATGAACTAATAGCAAAAAGAATGAACTAAAAATAATCAATTAAAATATTTGTTATGATCAACTAAAACAAAACTATAATATTCTTCAATAGCAAAAAGAATCAACTAAAAAGCTTTATAAAACTCTAATAGCAAAAGGAATCAAATAAAAAGCTTTTATAAACCTCTAGTATTTTTAAAACTAAAATTATATAAAATTTATGCAACTAAAATTATCAAAGTATTTTCGTTCAAAACATTAATAGCAAAAAGAATTTTCATAAAGAAATTTTTTGATAGAAACTTTAATAGCAAACTAAAATAACAAAATCTGTTTTTGATTAGAACAGACATTTAAAATAACCTAAAAATTACCAAATTGAATATAATGATAAAACACAGTAATATTAAATAGCAGGAAAAAGAATCACTCAAAAATCTATTTTTATAGTAAAGTTATTCACAAACTAGTGATTCACACAAATTTAATAGAATTCAAATTTCAACTATTCAAATTTGAAAACTAATGGCACTAACAGAAAGTTTATAATTTTTGTGACCTAAAAGCAAGAAGAACCACTGAAAATCTGTAAGTATTTAGTTGTAAGTAGAAAAAAAATAAAGCAAAAAAGAAAACAAAAAAACAGAAAAAAAAATGCCGCCTACTGGGCCACCACGGCCTGAATATGACTAGAAACCCAGCTAGTTGGGCCAGGATTCAGGCCCGCAGCAGGCCCAGTAGGCCCACAGGCATAGCAGTGTGAGATTAGGCCCATAGGCCTGCAGTTCAGAGGAGTTCGAGAGAGAGGGCGGGGCTGAGCTTATAAACAACACTCGACGCGTCTCAACTAGCGAGGTGGGACTAAACATCCCACCACACCGCGCCAGTTACAGCACAAGGCCATTGGTCCTGGTTCGTGCCATGAACCGGGACCAATGCACCCCTTTGGTCCCGGTTCGTGGCACCAACCGGGACCAATGGCCACCTTTGGTCCCGGTTCGTGCCACCAACCGGGACCAAAGGTCTCTGCTTCCCGCCCTTTGGGCTACTGAAAAGAGACCTTTGGTCCCGGTTGGTGGCACGAACCGGGACCAAAGGGGGGCATTGGTCCCGGTTTGAGCCACCAACCGGGACCAAAGGGTTGGGTATATAACCAACACTTGTGAAAATTTTCATTTTCATCTCGCAGTTGCCCCCGATGGCGCCGACCTCCTCGACGCCGCCAGGCTGCCCCGATGCCGTCGCCCATGCCCCTGCCTCGCCCCCGAATCCACGTCGATGCCGTCCGCCGCCCACGCCGTCGCTGTCCGCGGCCCCCGAGCGCGCCCGGCCGCGCCCTTGCGCCCCGGCCCGCCCCAGCCCACCGTCGTCGGCTCCGTCGCGCGCCGCCCCCGCCCCGGCCATGCCCCTGCCCCGGCCCGCCCCCACCGTCGCCGACGCCGATGCCCTCGCCGCCCCCGCCGACGCCCTCGCTGGCCGCCCCCGCTGTGAGCTGCCGCCGCCCCGGCTCTGTTTTTTTGTTCATTTTTTATATGATGAATTTTTTGTTCATATATATATAATGTATATATGTATGTATGTGGCTATATGTATGTATGGATGTTCATATATATATATATATGTATTAATTTTTTTGTGCATTAATTTTTTTGTTCATAGCATTTTTTGTTCATATATGTACTTTTTTCATAGCATTTTTTTTCATGTATATATGTATGTGGCAATGTATGTATAGATGGATATCATTTTTCTCATGTATGTATGTCGTTGTCGATATACCCCCTCACCGATAACATTTTTTTTCTAAGTTACTAAGGTAAAATGTTCACCCCCCTCTCGATATACCGGGCGTCCAACTCTCGAGGCCACCCAAACCCTAGAAAAAAAGCGTTGTCGATCTCCTACCCCCTCCCGCCCCTAGCCGACAAACTCTCGAGGCCACCCAAACCACTAGAAGAAAACTCCGGTAACTTCGACATGAAGGGGGACGTCGAACAAGTCTATGTATCATTTTATATCACGGTGGACATATATCAAAGTTTGATCATATGTGAAAGTTTGAATTTTGACATATGCAACATTTGATCATATGTCAAAGTTTGAATTTTGACATATGCAACATTTGATCATATGTCAAAGTTTGAATTTTGACATATGCAACAATATTTGATCATATGTCAAAGTTTGACTTTTGCCATAGATTTATCAAGAATGCCCCCATTATGGATGTGCACAAGTTGATCTCATCTATATATATATTCTTCTATATGTCACGTTGTCTGTCAAAGTATTGAAGAAATCCATGGCTTCATCATTAGCCGGAAGTAACAGGCGTATGATGCTATGAAGCTCTTCAAAGTTGTTTTGGAATGGAGTTCCGGATAGAATAATTCGCTTTTTGGTACGAGTTTCAGCAAAGGCCTTCCAAATAGCGATATTCGGAAGGCTCTTGCTGAACTTCGTACCAAAAAACTAATTATCCTATCCAGGACTCCGTTCCAAAACAATTTTGGAGAGCTTCGTACCATTATGCGCCTGTTACTTCCGGCTAATGATGAAGCCATGGTTTTCTTGAATCCTTTGACACTAGACAACGTGACATATAGAAGGGTAGATGAGATCAGGAAAAATATGGACCATTTTCTGCACATCCAAAATGGCGCCATTTTTTTAAATCCCTTAAAGGTCAAGAGAATCCCCCCCCCTCTCGCCCGACCAAACCCTAGAAGCGTTGCCGAGGCCACCCCAAACCCTAGAAGCGTCGAGGCCACCCAAATTTACCAAGTTAAAAGAGCGTTGTCGAGGCCACCCCAAACCGTAGAAGCATTGTCGAGGCCACCCCAAACCGTAGAAGCATCGAGGCCACTAATATGATGCCATGTTGTAATATTTGCAGAAACTATGGAGCAAAGAGACTTGGAACAAGAACAGTTGTTAGGGGACATAATCCTCGGCGGAGGTGATGTCTTGTCGTTTCTCAACGACACCGATGGTCAGGAAGGAGAGGATGACGGCTCCGGTGATCGAACAATGGAGGAGGAAGGACATGATCATGATGGCTCCGGTGACCGAATGCCAGAAGAAGAAGGAGACCATGATGACGGCTCCGGTGATCGAACGAAGGAGGGAGCTGTTGCAATGTCCGGCGAGGTATATATATTAATTAAGCCTGTGCTGACTAGCTAATTGATGCATTAATTGTTTTGGTATGTACATATATTAACTCTTCTTTCTTCTTTTATAGCCCTCCGGATCGAGCCAAACTTCGGTAACGAGACGAGGCCCGAAGAAAAGGTTGCGCCATGATGAAAGGTTCACGATCACAGCACTCGCGGACGATGGCCTACCGATTGAACCCAAGCGGACCAAGGACGCATTTTCTGCTCAGTGCGGAGCTATTGTTAGGGACAGCATCCCGATCAGCATCAAGCAATGGAATAAGCCTAGGAACGACGACCCTGAAGTTTCTTATGTCACCGATAGACAGAAAGATGATCTTTGGACCTCGCTGAAGGCAAATTTCACCCTACCGCCAGAGGAGGATCCGAATAAGCCAGTTATAGAGCCACTGGTCAAGGCGTGTGCTCTTAAGAAGATGGCAGATCTATTTAGGAGGTGGAAGAATGAGTTGAAATCAAAGTTTGTCGACAAAGGGAAGACTCCAGAATTCACCGGCCGATTTGAGAAGATAAGAGATCACTGTCCCGCATTTGTGCCCCACAAGACATCGGACAAGAGTAATAAAATGTCAGAGACAAACAAGATAAATGCTGCAAAGAAGCTGTATCACCATCACACGGGGTCAGGTGGCTACCTCAAAGCCCGGCCGTTGTGGGACAAAGCTGAGCAAGACCTGCTTGCTAAAGGGGTCGAACCACAGACATTGAACTGGCCAGACCGTTCAAAGACTTGGTTCTTCGGGGTTGGGGGAACTTTGGACCCTGATACAGGGAAGTGCCGTTGGACGGACGAGCAACTTGCAATACCCGTCAAGAAGCTTCAGAAGTATATCACCGCAGCGCAGGAAGGGACGTTCATTCCCGACAGCGAGAAGGACGAGCTGACTGAGGCCCTCGGGAATCCTGAGCACCCTGGACGAACACGAGGCACACCAGGCTCTGTTCCGTGGGTGGTTGGGTTTGCTGGCGCAGGCGGTTACAGAAGCCGGGGGAGAAAGAGGAAAGCGGAGCTGAGCGAAATGCAGAAGCTCAATGCAAGACTAGTAAAGCTAGAGGAACTTGCAGCTGCCGGCCAACCATCTCAGCGGCACAAAGATCCTGCCCAAGAAGCTACCCCACCATCTCAGCGGAGAAGCAGCGTGGCTTCCACGGAGCTCGTTCAGCCTGATTTCACGGCTCCTAGCTACCCCGTGGATACTATCACGGAGGCTCAACATTGCCAGCTTATGACGAAATGGCAGAACCTCACTTTGAAGGCGGCTGTCGGCTCTATTGCACCTCCTCAACCTGACGGAACTTTTCACTGCCGTCCGATTCCACATGGCTATGCTGTTGTGATGGTGGATGAAGTAATGGAGGGATTTGATGAGCTCGAGCTTGACCACCCTACAGGTGAAGGGGAGAATCAGCTGGGTTATGCTCTGAGGACTACATGTCTATGGCGGAAGGAGTACATCAAGCTTCCGAACTGGACGCCTCCGCCTCCGCCTCCTCCTCCTCCTCCGGCGAGTCAGGGCACTCCGCCTCCGCCTCCTCCTCCGACGACGACGAGTCAAGGCACTCTGCCTCCTCCTCCTCCTCCGGTGAGTGATCAGGGCACTCCACCTCCTTCTCCGCCTCCTCCGGCGCGTGAGGGCACTCCGCCTCCTCCTCCGCCTCCTCCGGCGCGTTGGAGCACTCCGCCTCCTCCCCCGCCTCGTCAGCAATGGCGGAAGAGAGCCACCGCCGCTCCGGCGGCTAGTAGTACAAGCAGAGGTGGGAAACAATTCAGATACGGTCCATCTCTCAAGCCTCTGGAAAAGTTACCATATGAGAGGACCGACGAGGAAACCGTGAAAATCAGTGCTGCCGAAGTGCATGAACATTTTGCACGGAAACCTCCACCTCCGAAGGAGATGATAGATCCGGTGAAACTGAAGCGCACTATCGATGCCCTGAAGCGACCACCACCGCCTCCGCCGCAGTCCAACTATGAGTGCATTATTGAAAGGACATATAAGGAAGCGGAGCCGTCGGGAAGTACTTGCAGTGATTCAAGGTTAGCAGAACGAAGAAGTGGGAAAAAAATTCCCCAGCTCGGCGAACAGGCGAACCAATCGTGCCCCCCGCTCAAGGTGTCTAGCGATATCGTCGCTAATCAGCCGGGGATGGTGCCCGGTACCAATCCTGCTGATTACCTGAGCGATGATGTAGAGTTTGAAATAATGGAGGTGGAAGAATTCATATACCAGTACGGAAAGCCTCTCGTCAAACCTGATCATCCTCCTCTAACAACGATGATGTGAAGATTCCATGAATGGTACATGAAAACCTGCAGCGAGTCTGGTAAGGATACTTTGACGCTGAGAATTAAAGAGGAGCACGACCTCGTTGGAATGGACCAGTTGTCTGTTGAATTTGACGAGTTATTCCAATTATACAATCAAAAGGCCCACGACAAAACACTCATGACTTGCTACTGTCTATAAGTACTACTTCTGTAATTAAGTCTCTATATATAGCTCAGCTCTTTCATTGCATGTATATATAATTATCCTCACTATATTATGTAGATTGAAGATCTTTGAATGCAGAAAAGCACAAATCTATGACATTGGGTTCATTAACCCAAATATCATACATGAATGGATGGTTCAAAAGAATGTCACAGAAACCGAGGACAACTTGCTACAATCGTTGCTTAAAAATCAAAACAAAGAGAAAATACTCTTTCCTTACAACTTCAAGTGAGTGTTATTGTCTTGTTCATATTCGGTTTCCCTTATTACTCGAGGTTATAGTAATGTAATTGATGAGTTATGCATGCGTGCGTAGGTTTCACTTTATTCTGCTAGAGATTAAGCTTGAGCGGGGAGTAGTAACCGTCTTAGACTCGAGACGAAAAGATCCCCAGGAGTATGCGGACATGACTGAAATGCTCCAGAAGTAAGTTCAATCGATCATTATCGCACCATATCGGCAACTTTGTTCATTTCCTGATATCAAGTAATTATTTTCTTTGTCTGGCAGGGTTTAGAAAGAGTTCACCGTAATTGTTCCGGCACTGTCGAGGGTGCTGCGATTTACACACCCAAAAGTAAGTACTACTAGCTAGTTCCGCGCATCTCCCATTGATTCTAGTTTCATCAATACCATTTATAATGCTTGATTATCAGTTTGATTGAACTCTATTTCTCGTAAAGTGCTTGTGGCAGGAGCCGGGAATGATTTTTGTGGATACTACGTTTGCGAGTTCATCTACAACGCGACGACCTCTAAGCGGGGCTACTCTGAAAAACAATATGAAGTGCGTAAGCAATAATATTCACAATTTTATTTTATTACCATCATTTGTGTTGAGTTTCATTCATATATATGTATTGACCCCCTTCTTCAAATTAGTTGTGGCAGATGCGGGATGAACTCCTACCACATGATCGCATACGAGCAATTCAAGAGGAATTGACGGGATTCTTTCTTGACCACGTCATAAATAAAGCCGGAGAATACCATGTGGAATTTGACATTAGATGTCAGGGATTGTACGTAAGAGATCTTATATTGTATATATGTAGCTAGTAGCGTCGGATAGATATACGAAAACTTGTTGTTCGACCAATCTCTTGGAGAAAGAGAGATCGATCACTTCTCTCTGTATATGTTCACGACGATCTTGTGTACTTAATGGTTCCTTCATTTACTTACTAGCTAGCATGTCGAGTTCTCTCTATACGTATAGTAGCTAGCGTCGATCAAGCACGGAGAAAGAGAGGACACTTCTCTCTATTAGCTAGCTAACACAACATGAAACCCCTAAATTAACCCTCCAAAACCCCCTAACCCCCCCCCTCCTTTCAAAAAAAAAAACAAAAACCCCAGCTCCTGCCAAATGCTGACGTATGGAGGCCTTTTGGTCCCGGTTGGTGTTACCAACCGGGACTAAAGGTCCTTCTGCCTGGGCTCCCCGCAGCGGCCACGTGGAGCCCCTTCTGTCCCAGTTCGTAAGCGAACCGGGACTAAAGGTTTTGGGCTTTAGTCCCGACCCTTTAGTCCCGGTTCCAGAACCGGGGCTAATGGGCCTCTGGAACCGGGACAAATGGGCCGTTTTCCACTTGTGAGGAAGCTGATGAGATGTCTAATGGAGCAGTGGAACGCAATGGGTGGTCATCGATCTGGAATTTGCAAGTGCCATCAAAATTGAAGATATTCACGTGGAGGCTGGCGCAACACTCGCTTCCCACCAGCAACGTTCTGCACCATCGGCACATGTCTTCATCACATGTGTGTGCTTTATGTGGAGCTGAAGATAGTTAGCGCCATTCAGTTATTGATTGCAACTACTCCCGGTGTGTGTGGGCTCTCTCGAAGGAGGATCTGGTTCAACATATGTGCATGCATAGAGAAGAACAAGCAAAGAAATGGTTGTTTGTGATGAGCGAATCTCTGCCACAAGCTGAGTTTAACACAATGATTGTGACACTTTGGGCCATCTGGGCAGCACGGAGGAAGATAATCCACGAAGAAATCTATAAAACACCTTTCTCCACTCATGCTTTCATCACGAGTTATATTTCAGATTTGCAGCAAATTCAGAAGCCTGCGATGAGGGCGGCAACAGCAGCTATCCCACGCCCAACTACATGGCTGCCTCCTCCGGATGACCACATAAAGATCAACGTCGATGCGGCAGTTTCACGCGCTGGCCGCTTTGGGGCTGTGGGAGCGATTTGCCGTGATATCTCAGGGGTCTTCAAGGGTGCCTCGGCTGTCATCTTCAGAAACATCGAAGACCCGGAGGTTCTAGCCATCAGAGAAGCACTGGCGCTAGCGGAGGATATATATGAACACATAATCTTCGTCGCGTCAGATTGCAAGACTGCTGTTGATGCAATCAAAGGGGGGACGGCGGCGTCTTATGGAGCGGTGGTACATGAAATAACAGAACAAGCTAGGTCTTTTACTTCTTGTATTTTCAGTCATGAATTCTGGACCTCGAATTTCGAGGCTCACAACCTCGCAAGCATGCCTTAATGCTTGGACCGGCCGCCATGTTTGGTTAGGCCACCCCAGTGAGCTTTTGTTCGTCCCTGTAAACATTGTGACGGTTTAATAAAGCTTTCGCGAGTTTGCCTAAAAAAAAGCTGGGCTTCATCTAGTGCCGTTTGTTTCTCAAAAATAAATAAATGTAGTGCTGCTTGCCGTGAGAAGTTTGATTACTACTCTACGAACCTAGCTCGGATTATACTTTTCGCATCATCATCATCGCACGCATACTTGAACACAAACGCGAGACGGACACTTGGATAACCATCATCTACAGGTGGTATTTTGCATGTTTGACCAAAGTTTGAACAACACATACTAGTTACACTGATAATGCATGTAATAGCAATTATTCTGCTACAAATATTATTATCAGGAAATGATGCCTCAATCAATTTCCAATCTTGTTCATTCAATAATCGACAACGTTGAAGTGCCGGCATTCAATATTATTCATTTTAAGTAGTGCCGTAACTGTGATGACCGACACTAGCAATTCATTTGACATGTGGAAACAAATACATAAATGTATCCTACTTAAATTTTGTAGTAATTTTTTTTTTGCATCAATCAAGCTATTAGGAGCTAGACATTGCATCCATATAGTAGAAAGTAAAAACAAAATTAACGAAGCATATATTCCTCAGACTAGAATTTCCATTGATACTAGAAATAAACAAGTCTATTTTACCCCGCTAAACTATTGCCCGAGTTGAAAAAATGTTTGCCTTTTTGGGAAAATGTTTTAAAGTTCACATAACATTTTAATTTTTTCTAAAATTTCATAAAATTGCTTGCCTTTATTTTTTTTTTATATATGTTCCCATATTTTAGTAAATCCGACTGAAAAAAAAGGCTTGAAACAGTACCCCTGGTCACGAAGTGGGCGACTCGCCGCACCGCCTCCTGAATGGGCCGCCCAGTCGGGGACTCCCTTGTGTGCGCGTTCAGCCGCCTCTGAAGGACGTGTGGGGTGGGCCTCATCTGGGGCTGCTCTCCACGAGAAATTTTACAACTCTACGAACCCAGCTCGGATTATATTACTGCTGCTGGAATCCTAATTCATAATCAGCAGAGCAGCAGAACATGGGCTTTTCCGAAGCGGTTTCAAGCTTTCATGACCTGTTTGGACAGGTTTTAGAAACTTAGATGTGTTTTTTTTTCCGCTTTCCTCTGTCTTACATCAGTTTTTTTTGTTCTTTTGCTTTGTCTTCTCTTTCTCTACACATGTCTATTTTTTCAGTACAGTGTACATTTTCGTATACGTGAAACATATTTTTTATACATGTTGAACAGTCATGTTTTTAACATTTTTGCCAGTACATGTTAATTTGTTTTCGAATATACATTGGAATTTTCTTTCAGTGGCATGAAACATTTTTTAAAACTACTCGCACATTTTTTTACATTGTATAAACAATTTGTAAAAATGTCACGAACATATTTTTGAAACATATGAACATTTACAATGTCTCATATATTTTTTTAATTACGCGGTCATTTGTCTACATTGTATAAATATTTGTAAAATCTATCACGAACTTTGAAACACATGACCACTTTTAAATGTCATGAACATTGTTTTGAATGATTTCAACATTTTTAAAATTTCTGCGAACATTCTTTTTACAGTGCATGAACATTTTTTAAATGTGTGGTGAACGTTTATAAAAATTAAGTAAATTAATTTTGTGGAATATTTGTATTTATTGTATTTTAAAATATAAATAAAATAAAAAATAACAATCAACACCTGCGTAACAAACCTAGACCGTCCTATTGGGCTGGCCAGCTCCAGCCTAGCAAGCGAGGCTAGCTTCTGCCTCGCCTGAGGTGATGTATGGAATAGACGTGCCCGAGCGAGAGAGCTAACTAATGGTTACCCCTTGGGGGCTCCCTCAAAGGTCACTTTCATTGTTTGAAAGCATGTCAAGTGGTGCGCCCAGCCGCCGTCACGTGTCGTGTGTTGGGCGCTCTATTTGTATTTCGATCTTTTATATTTTTTTTCTCTACGCGTTTCGGGTCTTTAGATGTTTTCTTCCTTTTTATAGCCTTTTGGTTTTTGCCTGGTTTTCCGTAAGTTTTGAAGGAAGTTTTGGTTTTTTGGTTTTGCCTGGCTGATGATAGACTAGTTGTCCCCAGTGGCACAAGTTGGTTCCCTAACCAAATTCCCTAGTCCAACGACTCGGTTCCGAAGATTGAGATCAAAAGGTTTTGAAGATTCATTATTTCAAATCTAGACCGCCTCAATAGTATCAACAAGATCACACATTGTTCATACAAGAGAGAACGTGTGGCCCGAACCTGGGTAAAACCTCCACCATGTGACTACGTGTACATTACCTTCCCAAATTTTGCAACCCATGAGTATTGCTGCGCAATCCCCATGACAGGGTGTAAACCTATGAGGCGGTGAAAATCTGAAAACTTTGGTTGTGGGGCAATAGATCAGTAATGGTCTAATGGATCCCAAGTTGGAGCTCAAACCAGGAAGTTAATCATGCCATCCCGATCCAACGAGCCAAAATCATCCTTGACTAGCCCAGGACGATGAGGTAGGCCCTAGAATGTCGGTAATAATGTTTTTTTTTTTAGATTTTTTAATGTTGCAGTTTTTTGACATTCTACAAGCATGTGTTTATTTTCATACATACACACATGCGGCTTTGAGCTTCAATTACACAGGATGGGTTCATGCTACAAAGCTGTTTCTAACGTTGTGGCATGAGTTGGTTTCTTTGTTGCATACGTTGCGATAAATTCTCTTAAAGATTAATTGGAACTAGCAGTGATTTGTTACATACTCCATTATGTTTGAAATATTGCTAGGTGTCAGTAATTTTGCATGTCTATTTACTCTGCTATGATTTTCTATCTACAATAATTACAAAAAGGCCATGTTTTAGAGGAACTATGTAAAGAAGCCTACCAGGCAGTTGATGTGAATATCCTATTTAGTGCTAAAGGCACTGATAGTTCGATATTCGTACAAAACACGCACCCTGGAAGGTAATGGGCCGGCCCATGAATATAGTCAAGTATTGCGTTTTTTCCCTGTTTTCTGAACCATCTAGAAAGTTCTGCCTGTCTTGTTTTTACTTTTCCTTTACTGTTTAAATACATGATTTTTTAATACTGTTTTTGGAATCCCTCATTTTCTTAACTCAAAATATTTTTCAAATCCAATAACAATTTTCAAATTCCAGAGCGTTTTTGAATTTGGAAACATTTTGACCAAATTTTTGCCTATTTCAATTTTGTAAGCATATATTGTATATTTTAAAACTCACAAAATATTTTAGAAATTTCATTTTTTTAATTTATGAAGATTTTTAAAAAATCATGAAAAATTTCAAATAAGCAAATATTTCGAAAATTCTCGAATATCTTTATGAAATCTGTAAAAAAAATATTTGACCAACTTTTCGAAACTAACATAAAAGTTGGTAGTCATTTTTTTCTTGAGAGAACAGCAAAGGAGCGAGAGAGAAACAAACGCAAGCAGTCGAGCAAGTGGCCTAATGCGCGTTTTAGGGGAAACATTGGTGCCTAAAGCGGTAGGAGATATGCCCTAGAGGCAATAATAAATGTTATTGATTATCTCCCTGTTCATAATTAGGTTTATGTTCCATGCTATAACTGCTATGGCTCTCGAGTCTGCAAATAAAACGAGGCTCGGAGGAAGACTCATATGCACATGTGGAATAATAAACGGTAATATGTATTCCTAGTCTGGCCTCTAAGACTAGCTCAAGTATTGCATGATGGTTCTGTTTTCCTGATCATGGGCATGTCTATGCCAGCAATTTTGAGGGCACAGTGTTAGAAGAACATTTGTGTTGAATCGACCCAAATTGATGTTATGCTATGAGTTACATTCGTCACATATTAATGGTTAATAACACAGAGATGGTTAATGTTTGCAAAATTCCTTAGACCATGAGAGTGTCGAGTTTCTTCATACTTGCTTCATGAACTTTGGGGTTTGTTAAACGTCATCCGTAAATGGGTGGCTATTACGGCGGCTTACGGGTTCATGGAAAAGTGTGTCAAGTAACTTGATAGCTCGAGATTGGGATTTGCTCCTCCGACGATGGAGAGATATCTCTGGGCCCTCTCGGTGTTACGGTATCCATCATCGTCTGGCCAGACACTTTGTGATTTGATCACAGGGATGCCGGAACACGGTAACGAGAAAAGAGAACAATACCGGTAACGAGGTAACTGGCATAGTGGACAAGTTGTTGATCCACGGAAATGCCTACATGTCCAACCTCGGGTATTTGTAACATATCGTGAAGCAACAGGAATAGCACACGGCAACTGGAGGTTCACTCGAATATTCATTCGTGTGGGTATAGGGGTCAATATGGGTGTCCACGGCTCCGATGTTGATCATTGATCGGAAGGTGTTCCGTGTCATGTCTATACTTCACCGAACCTATAGGGTCACACGCTTAAGGGTCATCTATTTGCTGAATACTAGACAGGGAGTCTGAGAGAAAATCACCGAAAAGTTTCGGAGACAACGGAAGAGTTCCGGAGAGAGAACACTGAAAAAGTTTCGGTAAAACCGAAAAGTTGTTTCGGATAAAACCATTGATCCAAAAAGGTTTCGGCAAGCACCGGGAATGTTTTGGAGGTTGCCAGATTGGTCTGGTAATTTCTGGAATTTTTCTGGAGAAAAAACCGAAAAAAAAGTTTCGGAGCTGCCGGAGTTGTTTACCGGGTAAACAAAGATGGTTTTAAATTAAACCACCATACTGGAAATGTTCCAGAGCGCGTCCAGATAATTTTAGAGGGTGCCGGAAATGTTCTGGGACCTTCTGGAATTTTTCAGAAATAATAGTCACGGAAAACATCTTGTCCCAGCGTGAGGGGGCAAGATCCCACGGATCGTGGGGGCTGTTTTTGGGGGGGCCCCCTTTGGGAGCAGCCCCCTTGTGGCTGGACAAAATGTTGGGGGGGGGCCCCCATGGTGGGGGGCAGCCCCCACAAATGATGGAGAGTGTTGGGAGGAAGGTGGGGCCCCATGGGGGAACACCATGGACAAGGGAACATGTTTTTCCCTTGTTTGGTGGGAACATGTTCTCCTTGTTTTGTGGGAACATGTTTTCCCCATGTTTAGTGGGCTGAATTTTCAGCCCCCTCCACCCCTTCCACCACTATATAAGGAGGAGGAGAGGTGCTCTCCAACTCCACTCCAACTCTCTCACACAAGCCATGCATGATCTGGCATTCTCTCTCCCTCCCACGAAATAGTTTCGTAGTGCCGAAAGGCTGTCTGGGTTCCGGTGGGAACTAGTTCTGGACGGCGAAGCCCTGCCGGATAGATGACACCGTATGTGTGCAACTCTGTAGAGAGGTCGTAGTTTCGATCTTAGTGCCTGAGGGGCTGTTCGTGAGTGCCTCCCGAAGGGCTGTCCAAGTGACGGTCCGAGTTCTGTGAGTCCTCCCGAAGGGCTGTCCGAGTGACCGTTCGAGTTTCGAAGGTCCTCCCGAAGGGCTGTCCGCGACACCGTCCGGGGGACTGTTCGACCGCCTCCCGGAGGGCTGTCCGAAGGGAAGACGAGGGTATACATCCTCGCGGTTGGGAGGTTGTAAATCCTAGCTGCGGGGATCTGCACCGCTGATCGTCATCGACTCTACTTCCGCTGCGCTACGAGTCGGTAACGAAACTGATCAAACCTTGTATGCAGTCTCCATAGTGGTCCTGGGCTGGTGCGTAGGTCGGAATTTTTTGTTTTCTGCTGCGTTACCCTACAGTGGCATCATGAGCCGTGCTATGCGTAGATGCAGGTTGCGATCTAGAATACATGAGATGTATGGGTGTTGCACAATATAATTAGGTAGTAGATGAGTTCTATTACTAAAAATTATTTGTGCGGGTAGCAGATGAAATCTGTTACCCGATGTTCTTGTTACTTCCCTTGAATTTGCGTAGTCCTGATCTTGACAGCATTGTGGAATCTCACAAAGTTCTGGCAATCCGCGATCCTTTCATGCTGCTCCTGAGTATGCTGATTGACAGATCAACGAAGTGCTAACAGTTCTTTGGGTTCCACTTTAGTTAAAGAAAGATGGATGTTTCGCAGACGAAAGGGCAATGCAGATATGATCTGCACGGGGGTCATGCGTATGACAAAGTTTAGTATGGGGCTCGAGATTTTATTATCTCGGTTTTCATACACCCTGGAAAGTTAATCTAGCAACTTGAATTATCATACTTGATGATGGACGTTGGTAGCTTCGGTTTGTTTCAAAACCTTAGAAGCCACGTAAAACAAGTTTTTGCATGAACCGATTAGAGGCGTCTAACTTGGTTTTGCAGGAGGGTTTACATGTGCATGTGATGTGGTATAGCGGTGCTCATAATAATTTGATTATGTATGAGATGACTATATAATGTAAATTGATTAACATGACCTGCGTGTCATGATTCGGCATGATGGCTGGAGCCATATGATTGCACTTTAAATGACCTGTGTGTCAACCTTGTGTAATGCATTATTTTATTAGCTATAGAGATAGCAATATTATCTGCTGCATCGACAAGGTGGTGGCAATCTTCGCGAAGGTGATCACCGACGTGAATGCCGAAGACGAAGGAATACAAGACTTCTCCGTCAGAAAGGGCTATACCATATCATGCTATTATGAATTGCCTGAGATGTTTATCCCTTATGTTGCACCCTTCTTGATTGCACGGTAATCGCTTTTATTAGGGTGATCTCTCACAAAAATATCAAGTAGTTAGTGTTCTCCCAAGTGTAGCACCGTCACGGCACCTAACTTTTCGGGGTATCACATGCTAACATGGGTACGAACGATTAGGGATGTGTGAGGCGGGTGAGTTGAGACCTCGCAGCGAGATCACTTGGTTGTCTTGACGTTCAGGCATGAAAGTCATGAGCTCGGAACACACGCATCGAAAGATGAACAAGAGTCACATATAGATGTGATTGGCAAGTTTGCCTACCGATTGAGATTTTCGTCATCAGTGATGCTACCATCAATGGCGTTGAATTGAAATGCGGATCTTGAATCACTCACAATCAATTATGAGAGATATTGATTTGAGTGGGAGCGCACTGTAGAATTAATTCTTTTAATTCTCAGTGCAATTAATTTTGAACACTGTCTAAGTGTGATTTGCATAATAGTTGTAGAATAATGGCTCGCATTTCCACCTTCCCTATTAAAATTGAATAGCTGTTAAATATCTGGTTAAAACTTTACGGTTGGTAACGTAATGTGAGGATTGTCCTCAAGAGTGCCAAGAAGGACTTGTGTCCTATCGCATACTTTCGGTATTCTCTCTCTTATGCTATGGATCATGTGACTCTCGTCCTTCGATCCAAAAGCTAGAATTCCATTTCAGTCAAGCGCAATATGTTTGTTTCCATGAGACCCAAACTTCGAAAGTTTGGATAGTTATGTGATATTCATGGAATCTGAAAATTATTTTCAGAGACAGACAAAGGCTAAAAGATATGAGATATCCAAAGCAATGTTTGTTTGCAAACTATTAGTAAAGGAGTTTACTATGCATTAGACTGATAAGAGAGGGATCCAGAAGAACGCCTGCCATATGATGAAAGGTGAATAAAACAACAACTTAAAGAGAAAGGAAGTGTCCGAAGGGTGTTAGTAAGACTTTCATGCCTAGGAAGTCCGGGGCTAACGCCACTCTTAAGTTCGGTGCTTTTTCTGAGAGTAGGAGAAATACTGAAAGTTAAACTGTTAGAAGTATAAAGGCAGAAAGAACGGAGACTGGAATATCCATCTCATGTATGAATGTCATACAAGTTTTTGATGTATAGAAGGCTGGTCAAAGATATAGTCCTTGGGAATTATGATTAAATTGTTAATCACTGATTCATGGGTATTGTGAGTTAATCACAAAGATACCCGCTCGATTGCTTTCTGTTGCAACTCGATGTAAGAACTACTATGGCCTGAAAGACTAGCCAGAAATGAGTTTTAGGTATACACGGGGAACATAGTAAATGTTACTATACCTTCCATCGGTGTATTACCGTCTGTATTTATTTTTATAATTCGTTTGGAGTTTCACAAACTCTAGCCCATTGCATAAGGTATCTTGCAAGAAGTTTGTTTATAAGAGAACTTTTGATGTTCGATGTTATGAATAACATAAGGGCCATACTTTCATTATGAATGAGATGTATGTTATGAATATTGATAATAATACATTACCTCAGTATTAACTTTGATAATTCATTTTAGAGTTTTACACACTCTAGCCCATTGCACAATGTTTGTTGCAAAAGGGTTGTTCATAGAAGAACAATTGCTGTTCAGTATTATGAATAACATGAGGGCCATACTTCCATCATCGATGGGACGTATGTTATGAATATTGGTGGTAATATGATACATCCATAACACTGACGCTAAATGTCATAAGACTAAAAGAATACCACACAAGTGTGGCACTGCATTTGGTCACATTGGAGAAACCCGCATGGAAAATTCCATTATGATGGATTTTGAAGTCGTTTGATTTTGAATCACCTGACACTTGCAACTTTCCTCCGAAAAGTGAAGTGACTGAAATACCGTTCACAGGCCATAAGGAACGAGCAAAGAACTTATTGGTGATCATACATTTTGATGTATGTAGTCCGATAAATGTTGTTGCAAGTAGTGGATTTATCTATCTTCAGAAATGACTCAAGTAGATATATGGATATTTACTTGATGAGACGTAAGTCTGGATCTTTTGAAATCATTTGAAAGGTTTTCAAAATGAAGTAGAAGTTATTGTAACAAGAAAATTATGTTTCTACAATTCGATTGCAGAAAGAAATATTTGAGTTACAAGTTTAGCGAATGTCTGATGCGTTGTGAAAGGGGTTTCATAACTTGCACCTCCCGGAACACCACTGCAAGTGGAAAGTCCGTGAAGATGTAATCGAACCATTTATGACATGGTAATATCAAAGATGACATAAATAAATTTGCCATTATCCCTTTTAAAAGGTGATGCTTTAGAGACTGCGGCTTTTACACTGAAAAGAGCTCCATCAGGTCTGTTGAAATGACACCATGGTATGGTACGCCCAACCATGTTATATCTTTTCTTAACATTTGGAATATGGGGCTTGTGTAAAAGGTTACAAACCTATTCCAAATCAGACAAGTGCTACTTTGTAGGTTATCCCAAGTCATTGGGTATTCCCCCACCACTATACCGAGGCAAAAGTTTTTGCCACAAAATGGTATGCTTTTTGAAGAAAATGGTTCTTTGAAAAAGGTGAGTGGGAGAATAGTGCAACTCGACGAGATAAACAGTATCTTCGCCATCAGATCAAAGGAAAGAGACCTTGGAAGTAATTCCGGAGTTTCCTACTACGACTGATACGGAAGTCTCTACAATAAAATGTATGGACTTCGGTCAAACTTGCAGCTGAACCACGTAGGCAAGGCTCGTGCAAACCTCTCAGGTGCGCAAACGAGATATTGTTGTTAGACAACAGTATACCTACGATACACAAGGAAGCGTTGATGGGCCCTAACTCCGGAATTGGCTAAATGCCAATACAATCCGAGATAGTTTCCATATAAGTGATTCAAGATTAAAACCTTGATACACCTTTCGGAAGACTTAGAGTCTGACGAATATTTATGGAACTGTAACTGATATGAATAAAAATGTTTTATCCATAAAGCTCGACTTGTTGCAATATACAAGTTCAAGGAGTTGACTACGATGAGGTTTCTTCATCGTAGCGATGCTTAAATTCGGTTCGGGTTGAACTAGCAATTAATACATATTTCATATCATGAGATATAAAACAATGGATGACAAAAGGATTTCCATCTGATGGAAATGAAACCAAGGACCTGCATGTGTTACAGTCCAAGGTATTTTGTCAATCCAGAGGATGCTAGAAAGGGTGCAAACTTCAGAGTTCCAGCGATGGACAGAAGAGAGCAAAGTGGAGTTGGAATCTTTGTGTTTTGATGAAATGGTCAAAGGAGTTTTGACTTCATCAATGGATAACGAAGATGCTTGTAATTCAAGAAAGTAAGTGGGAGCCTAATAACATTTCTAAAAACCTTGTGTGCTTGACACATTGTTAATTGGAAATAAAATTCTTGACACGAATTAGGACTTCATTTGAAAATAGTTTTTCGATGAAGTGCTTGGGCTAAATAGCCTTAATATTAGGCATGATGATCTATGAAGATAGATTTACCTAATGGGGCTAAGCAATAAATACATATTGACAAGATGCTAAAACTTTTTAGCATTTAAAACGCCAAGGAGTGATTCTTGCCGAAGTCACATGGAAAGAGTTTTTGCAAGACTCGGTGTCCCAAAAACACTGATGAGCAAAATACATGATGGGGATTCCACACACTCTTGTGTTTGGATTAATCATGTATTCCATGGTATGTATAATAACCAGATATGTCCAATACTCCCAAAGTTGTTGCGAGTATAGATACCAAAGTGATCAAAAGTATTGATCAAGGGACAACAGTGAAAAAGGGTCATTGAGTACTATAGTAGCACTGATGACAAGTTTTCTCGCAAGTAGAGATCATGAAGAGTTCGTTGTAAAAGGTTACATCGATACAGTCTTCATCATTTCTCCATGCGATTTTCGATTTAAATTGACGGTTTTGTGTAACACACAATATGGTGGCACAGTTAGTTGGAATTTGTTCAAACAAGTTACTGTGGCGAATTCTATAACAAAGGCAAAGTATGTTGCCGCTTTTAAAGCGACAAAGAAGATGTTGAATCATATAGTTCATTCATGAACTTAGTATGGTTCCAAGATGGCTTTTGTCAATGGGACACTACTGCAAGTAGTTGCTCCATAACTCAGTCTGAGGAATCCAGGTTCGACCTGTGATTCGCATACATATCAAGCCAAGTCCACACAAAATATGACTTTTGTGAAAGCGTGAAAACGCGAGGATATGCAAAGATACACACGGAGCTGAAGTCGTCAGATCCGTTGAACATTCAGGCTATACCACAAGCGAAGCATATTTACACCGGTGTGCCACAGGTGTAAAGTGCATTAGCATTAACTAGATTATTGACTCTAGTGCAAGTGGGAGTCTGTAGGAGATATGCCCTAGAGGCAATAATAAATGTTATTGATTATCTCCCTATTCATAATTAGGTTTATGTTCCATGCTATAACTGCTATGGTTCTCGAGTCTGCAAATAAAACGAGGCTCGGAGGAAGACTCATATGCACGTGTGGAATAATAAACGGTAATATGTATTCCTAGTCTGGCCTCTAAGACTAGCTCAAGTATTGCATGATGGTTCTGTTTTCCTGATCATGGGCATGTCTATGCCAGCAATTTTGAGGGCACAGTGTTAGAAGAACATTTGTGTTGAATCGACCCAAATTGATGTTATGCTATGAGTTACATTCGTCACATATTAATGGTTAATAACACAGAGATGGTTAATGTTTGCAAAATTTCTTAGACCATGAGAGTGTCAAGTTTCTTCATACTTGCTTCATGAACTTTGGGGTTTGTTAAACGTCATCCGTAAATGGGTGGCTATTACGGCGGCTTACGGGTTCATGGAAAAGTGTGTCAAGTAACTTGATAGCTCGAGATTGGGATTTGCTCCTCCGACGATGGAGAGATATCTCTGGGCCCTCTCGGTGTTACGGTATCCATCATCGTCTGGCCAGACACTTTGTGATTTGATCACAGGGATGCCGGAACACGGTAACGAGAAAAGAGAACAATACCGGTAACGAGGTAACTGGCATAGTGGACAAGTTGTTGATCCACGGAAATGCCTACATGTCTAACCTCGGGTATTTGTAACATATCGTGAAGCAACAGGAATAGCACACGGCAACTGGAGGTTCACTCGAATATTCATTCGTGTGGGTATAGGGGTCAATATGGGTGTCCACGGCTCCGATGTTGATCATTGATCGGAAGGTGTTCCGTGTCATGTCTACACTTCACCGAACCTATAGGGTCACACGCTTAAGGGTCATCTATCTGCTGAATACTAGACAGGGAGTCTGAGAGAAAATCACCGAAAAGTTTCGGAGACAACGGAAGAGTTCCGGAGAGAGAACACTGAAAAAGTTTCGGTAAAACCGAAAAGTTGTTTCGGATAAAACCATTGATCCAAAAAGGTTTCGGCAAGCACCGGGAATGTTTTGGAGGTTGCCAGATTGGTCTGGTAATTTCTGGAATTTTTCTGGAGAAAAAACCGAAAAAAAAGTTTCGGAGCTGCCGGAGTTGTTTACCGGGTAAACAAAGATGGTTTTAAATTAAACCACCATACTGGAAATGTTCCAGAGCGCGTCCAGATAATTTTAGAGGGTGCCGGAAATGTTCTGGGACCTTCTGGAATTTTTCAGAAATAATAGTCGCGGAAAACATCTTGTCCCAGCGTGAGGGGGCAAGATCCCACGGATCGTGGGGGCTGTTTTTGGGGGGGCCCCCTTTGGGAGCAGCCCCCTTGTGGCTGGACAAAATGTTGGGGGGGGGCCCCCATGGTGGGGGGCAGCCCCCACAAATGGTGGAGAGTGTTGGGAGGAAGGTGGGGCCCCATGGGGGAACACCATGGACAAGGGAACATGTTTTTCCCTTGTTTGGTGGGAACATGTTCTCCTTGTTTTGTGGGAACATGTTTTCCCCATGTTTAGTGGGCTGAATTTTCAGCCCCCTCCACCCCTTCCACCACTATATAAGGAGGAGGAGAGGTGCTCTCCAACTCCACTCCAACTCTCTCACACAAGTCATGCATGATCTGGCATTCTCTCTCCCTCCCACGAAATAGTTTCGTAGTGTCGAAAGGCTGTCTGGGTTCCGGTGGGAACTAGTTCTGGACGGCGAAGCCCTGCCGGATAGATGACACCGTATGTGTGCAACTCTGTAGAGAGGTCGTAGTTTCGATCTTAGTGCCCGAGGGGCTGTTCGTGAGTGCCTCCCGAAGGGCTGTCCAAGTGACGGTCCGAGTTCTGTGAGTCCTCCCGAAGGGCTGTCCGAGTGACCGTTCGAGTTTCGAAGGTCCTCCCGAAGGGCTGTCCGCGACACCGTCCGGGGGACTGTTCGACCGCCTCCTGGAGGGCTGTCCGAAGGGAAGACGAGGGTATACATCCTCGCGGTTGGGAGGTTGTAAATCCTAGCTGCGGGGATCTGCACCGCTGATCGTCATCGACTCTACTTCCGCTGCGCTACGAGTCGGTAACGAAACTGATCAAACCTTGTATGCAGTCTCCATAGTGGTCCTGGGCTGATGCGTAGGTCGGAATTTTTTGTTTTCTGCTGCGTTGCCCTACAAAAGCCCCAATGGGCTAGACTCCCATCGTCACTTGCTCTAAAGGACGCGTGAGCTGGGCATCATCTAGTGCCGCTTGCCGCAAGAGGGTTGATAACTACTATTCCATCAATCTAGCTTGGATTACACTTTTTGCATCATTATCATCGCACGGACACATGAACACGAATGCGAGACTGACACTTAAATCAACATCATCTATAGGTGGTATTTTATAGGTTTGACCAGAGTTTGAACAACACATATTAGTTACACTGATAATGCATGTTGTAGCAATTATTCTGCTACCAATATTATTATTAGGAAATGATGCCTCGATCAATTTCCAATCTTGTTCATTCCATATATGATCGACATCGATGAAGTACCGGCATTCGATGTTATTCATTTTAAGCAATATCGTAACTGTGATGACCGACACTAGCAATTCATTTGATATGTGCAAACAAATACATAAATGTATCCTACTTAAATTTTGTAGTGATTGTTTTTTTGCATCAATCAAGCTATTAGGAGCTAGTCATCCATATGGCAAGTAAAAACAAAATCAACATAGCATATATTCCTCAGACTAGAATTTCCATTGATACTAGAAATAAACAAGTCTACTTTACCCTGCTAAATGATTGCCCGAGTTGAAAAAACGTTCGCCTTTTTGGGAAAATATTTTAAAGTTCACAGAATGTTTTAAATTTTTTCTCAACTTTCATAAAATTGCCTGCCTTTAAATTTTTATATATTCCCATATTTTATTAAAACCGACTGGAAAAAAGGCTTGAAACAATACCCCAGGTCGCGAAGTGACGGCTCGCCGCACCGCCTCCTGAATGGGCCACCCAGTTGGGGACTCCCTTGTGTGCGCGTTCAGCCGCCTCTGAAGGACGTGTGGGATGGGCCTCATCTGGGGCCGCTCTCCACGAGAAATTTTACTACTCTACGAACCCAGCTCGGATTATTACTGCTGCTGGAATCCTAATTCATCATCATCATAATCAGCAGGGCAGCAGAACATGGGCTTTTCTGAAGCGGTTTCAAGCTTTCATTGGCTGTTTGGACAGGTTTTAGAAGCTTAGATGTGTTTTTTTTTCCTTTCCCGCTTTCCTCTTTCTTACATCGGTTTTTTCTTTGTTCTTTTTCATTTGTCTTCTCTCTCTCAACACATGTCTATTTTTTCAGTACAGTGTACATTTTCGTATACGTGAAACATATTTTTTATACATGTTGAACAATCATGTTTCCAACACTTTTGCCAATACATGTTAATTTGTTTTCAAATATACATTGGAATTTTCTTTCAGTGGCATGAAACATTTTTTTAAACTACTCGCACATCTTTTTACATTGTATGAACAGCTTGTAAAAATGTCATGAACATATGTTTGAAACATGTGAACATTTTTTACGATGTCACGTATATTTTTTAATTACTCGGTCATTTTTCTACATTGTATAAATAATTTTAAAAACTATCACAAACTTTGAAACACGTGACTATTTTTAAATGTCATGAACATTGTTTTGAATGATATCAACATTTTTAAAAGTTCTGCGAACATTCTTTTTTACAGAGCATGAACATTTTTTAAATGTGCGGCGAACGTTCATAAAAATTAAGTAAATTAATTTTGTGGAATATTTGTATTTAGTCTATTTTAAAATATAAATAAAAGTAAAAAATAAATAAAAAAGAACAAAAAACACCTGCGTAACAAACCTAGACCGTCCTATTGGGTTTTCCAGCTCCAGCATCCCAAGCGAGGCTAGCATCTGACTCGCCTGAGGTGATGTATAGAATAGATGCGCCCGATCGAGAGAGCTAACTAATGGTTACCCCCTTGGGGGCTCCGTCAAGGGTCACTTTTATTGCTTTAAAGCACGTCAAGTGGTCCGCCCACCCACCGCCATGTGTCGCTTGTTGGACGCTCTATTTGGATTTCGGTCTTTTTATTTTTCTGTATGCGTTTCGAGTCTTTAGATGTTTTCTTCCTTTTTTGGCTTTTTGGTTTTTGCCTGGTTTTTGGTAAGTTCTGAAGGAAGTTTTGGTTTTTTGGTTTTGCCTGGCTGATGATAGACTAGCTGTCCCCAGTGGCACAAGTTGATTCCTAACCAAATTCCTTACTCCAAAGACTAAGTTCCGAAGATGAAGATCGAAAGGTTTTGAAGACTCATTGTTTCAAATCTAGACCGCCTCAATAGTGTCAACAAGATCACACATTGTAACCACATTGTTCATACAAGAGAGAACGTGGGGCCCGAATATGGGTAAAACCTCCACCATGAGAACGGCACCTTGATCAACTACGTGTGCGTTACCTTCAAAATTTCTCCAAACCATAAGTATTGCCGTGCAATCCCCATGACAGGGTGTAAACCTATGAGCGGTGAAAATATGAACACTTTGGTTGTGGGGCAGTAGATCAGTAATGGTCTAATGGATCCCAAGTTGGAGCTCAAACAAGGGAGTTAATCATGCCATCCTGATCCAACGAGCCAAAATCATCGTTGACTACCCCAAGACGACGAGGTAGGCCCTGGAATGTCGGTTATGATGTTTTTTTTTTTAGATTTTTCAATGTTGCGGTTTTTTGACATTCTACAAGCATGTGTTTATTTTCATAAATACACACATGCGGCTTTGAGCTTCAATTACACAGGATGGGTTCATGCTACAAAGTAGTTTCTAACGTTGTGGCATGAGTTGGTTTTTTTGTTGTTGCATACGTTGCTATCAATTCTCTCAAAGATTAATTGGAACTAGCAGTGATTTGTTACATACTCCATTGTGTTTGAAATATTGCTAGGTGTCAGTAATTTTGCACGTCTATTCACTCTACTATGAATTTTTTTTACACTAATTACAAAAGGCCTAGTTTTAGAGGGACTACGTAAATGAATAATTATAACTGCCTGTTACATACTCCAGGCAGTTGATGTGAATATCCTATTTAGTGCTAAAGGCATTGATAGTTCGATATTCGTACAAAACACCCACCCTAGAATGTAACGGGCCTGCCCAAGAATATACTCAAGTATTGTGTTTTTTTCCTGTTTTCTGAACCTTCTGAAAAGTTCCGCCTGTCTTTTTTTTTACTTTTCCTTGTCTATTTAAATTCATAATTTTTTAATATTGTTTTTAGAATCCCTCATTTTTTAACTTTAAATATTTTTCAAATCCAATATCAATTTTCAAATTCAGGAGTGTTTTTGAATTCGGAAACATTCTGACCAAATTTTTTCCCATTTCAATTTCGCAAGCATATTTGTGTAAATTTTAAAACTCACAAATATTTTAAGAATTTCATTTTTTTAAATTTATGAAGATATGTATAATCAAGAAAATTTTCAAATAAGCGAATATTTTGAAAATCCTCGAATATCTTTATGAAATCCGTAATTTTTTTATTTGACCAACTTTTCGAAACAAACATAAAAATTGGTAGTCATTTTTTTCTTGAGAGAACAGCAAAGGAGAGAGAGAGAGAGAGAGAGAGAGAGAGAGAGAGAGAGAGAACCAAGCAGTCGAGCAAGCGGCCTAATGCGCATTTTAGAGGAAACTTTGGCGCCTAAAGCCCCAATGGGCTAGAGTCCCATCGTCACTTGTTGTAAAGGACGTGTGAGCTGGGCTTCATCTAGTGACGCTTACCCCGAGACGGTTGATTACTACTATTCTACGTGAACACAAATGCGAGATAGACACTTAAATCAACATCATCTGTAGGTGGTATTTTATAGGTTTGACCAGAGTTTGAACAACACATATTAGTTACATTGATAATGCATGTTGTAGCAATTATTTCGCTACCAATATTATTATCAGAAAATTATGTCTCGATCAATTTCCAATCTTGTTCATTCCATATATCATCGATAACGATGAAGTGCCGGCATTCAATATTATTCATTTTAAGCATTGCCGTAACTGTGATGACTGACACTAGCAATTCATTTGATATGTGCAAGCAAATACATAAATGTTTCCTACTTAAATTTTGTAGTAATTATTATTTTTTGCATCAATCAAGCTATTAGGAGCTACTCATTGCATCCATATGGCAAGTAAAAACAAAATTAGCATAGCATACATTCCTCAGACTAGAATTTCCATTGATACTAGAAATAAACAAGTCTACTTTACCCTGCTAAACGATTGCCCGAGTTGAAAAAATATTCGCCTTTTTGGGAAAATGTTTAAAAGTTCACATAACATTTTAATTTTATTCTCAAATTTCAAAATATTCTCGCCTATAATTATGTTTATATATCGCCATATTTTATAAAAACCAATTAAGAAAACGCTTGAAATAGTACCCGGGTCGCGAAGTGGGCGGCTCGCTGCAGCGCCTCCTGAACAGGCCGGCCCAGTAGGGGACTCCCTTGTGTGCGTTCGGCCGCCTCTGAAGGACGTGTGGGCTGGGCCTCATCTACGGCCGCTCGCCACTAGAAATTTTACTACTCTACGACGGACATTTTTCCCCTCTCGTTAGGGTTTGGCTCCTCTCGGCGGCGGCGATCTCTCGCGCCACCGTAGAGATCTTCGCTCCCCTCTCCTTCCCTCCACGCCGACGCTAGGGGCTCTTGGGGTCTCGCGGTAGGCGGGGGCAAGGTTCGTTAGGGATCATACTGCCCGCGGAAACAAAAACCTCGGGCAAGGGAAGATGGAGAAAGCTGCGTCGGGATCGGGCAGCGGCATGACGGATCTGGAAGCGATGATGGACGAGCTGGGTTTGAAGGAAGATGATCTCCAGGACGTGGTAATTGAGGATGATGAGCTGCCAGTCGAGGCAACCCGGTGGATGGCCATCGCTAGGGTTCATACCGAGAAGGCCTATAGCCAGTACTGGTTTTACAGGAACATGCGGGTGGCATGGGACTTGGCGAAAGAGGTGAAGATCAGGCCACTTGAAGAGAATCTGTACACGCTGCAATTTGAATGTCTAGGCGATTGGGAGCGCGTAATGGAGGATGGACCTTGGAGCTTCAAGGGCAAAGCGGTGGTTTTGGAGAAGTATGACGGATTTACAAAACCGTCGACTATAGAGCTCGATAAGATTGACATGTGGATACAGATCCACGACTTCCCAGATGGTTTTTTCTCAAAAATTAAGGCTCTTGCTTCAACAGTGGGAGAGTTCATCTATGCTGAACCAAGATCTCAAGACTTTGAAGGTAACTTTGCACGTGTGCGTGTGAAGGTGGATGTTACAAAGCCCCTCAAGAACGCTGTTTCTTTGGTGGTGAAGAAGAAAGATACTATCCACAGGGAGATCTATAGAGTGAAGTATGAACGGCTCCCTGACTGGTGCGCCGTTTGTGGGTTCATTGGTCACCTATTCAAGGAGTGTGGATACGGAGTCCACGATCCAAAGGCACTGGTCTTTAAAGACCTGAAAGCGTCATGGTTTAAAGGCCCGGGAAGTGGCCCTGGAGAAGGACGAGGCAATGCTGAAGGCAATGGAACAAGGAGTGGCCGAGGAGGGGGCCGAGGTCCAGGCCGTGCGGGTAGAGGAAGGGGTCGTGCAACTGATCATAACATGTCAGCCCCTCGGGAGAAGGATGTAATGCATGAGGGGGATATAGACATGGAGGAGGGAGATAAAAATAGGAAGAGAGGGGCTGTAGCGGCGGATCCAAAGGCATTACTGCTGCTACCAGCACCCTCGGACAGCTCAAACAACCCTGCTCTGCCTCCAACCACTGAAATCCCACCCAGCCCGTCGTCAAAGCAGGAGGCAAAGAGGAACAAGACCAACACAATGACCAGCGAGAAAAACAGCGGAAAGAACACATCTCTGACTAAGAACAATGATGCGCGTTTGGCGGGCCTCCCAGGGGGGTCGCGCCTAGCGCAATGAGTCTTCTCTGTTGGAACTGCCGTGGGGCTGGCAAACCCGCGGCGGTTCGAGAGCTTCGTGAACTAACGAAGCAATATGCCCCCTCTGTATTATGCATCCTTGAGACTCAGATAGAGGGTTCTAGAGTTGAGAATATGGCTGGTTCTTTAGGTTTCAATAAGAGTTATGCTGTTAGTAGCTCGGGAAGAAGTGGTGGTCTAGGAATTTTCTGGAATGAAGAAATAAAGCTTGAGATTGTTGGCTATTCCCAGTATCATATTGATGCAATTATTGATGAACTTGTAGACGTTAAAACGAGGGTAACCTTTGTCTAAGGGGAAGCACAAGTCAATGAAAGATACAAAATGTGGGATATGCTTAGGGGAATTGTTGGCACAAACGATATACCCTGGCTAGTCCTAGGCGATTTCAACGAGGTGTTGCATGCTCACGAACATGATGGAGTAGGGAATAGAAGCCAAGCACAAATGGATGCTTTCAGGGACGCTCTTGACACATGTGGTTTGTCTGATATTGGATATATTGGCACGGATTGGACTTTTGAGAAGAAGGTAACAGGCGGGACATACACACGGGGTGAGGTTGGATCGTGGGGTTGCTAACCCGGCTTGGTCAATAGCCTTCCCATCAGCTAGGCTGGAGCATGGTACTGCGGCGTCGAGCGACCACGCCCCTCTCTTTGTGAGCTACGTGCATGGTGCATGCAGACGGGCCCCGCGCTCTTTTAAATATGAAGTGGCCTGGGAACGGGACCTGCTTCGCCTGTGATCCAGAATGCATGGCAGAATAGTGCTGGGGATTCGGTACTGAGTATATGCGACAAACTGCAATCATTGTCGCATGATTTGAGCCGGTGGGACCGAAACCACTTTGGTAACATGCGACGTGAGATTCAGCGCTTAAAGTCAGAGCTACAGGAGCTTCGCGTGATCCCAAACAGATATGGGCCAAGTCATTTGGAGATTAAAATAATTGATAGACTAACTGAGCTTTATCACAGGGAAGAGATCCTATGGAGACAACGCGCCCAGCTGGAGTGGCTGATGCACGGCGACAAGAACACATATTTTTTCCACCTCAGGGCAAGTCGAAGAAGGAGAAAAAACCAAATAAAATCACTCCAGAGAGCGGATGGCCAGGTTACAGAGAATGTTATAGAGATGGAGAACATGACCACAACCTTTTATCAAAATCTCTATACATCGGAGGGGGTGCATGACATGGAGCAGGTACTGGATACAGTTCCAACAAAAGTAACACCGGCCATGAATGACATGTTAAATGCTCCATACACACACCAGGAAGTGAAAACGGCCTTATTTCAGATGTACCCAATGAAAGCACCTGGTCCTAACGGATACCCAGCGCACTTTTTTCAACATCACTGGGACACCTGCGGTGATGAGGTTACAAAGGCGGTTTTGAGGATAGTGGAGGGCATGGAGTCGGCTGAATGCATAAACGACACAATTTTGGTACTCATACCAAAGGTAAAAAAACCCAACCCTACTGTCCCAATTTCGTCCAATCAGCTTGTGTAATGTTTTGTACAAGATTGCTTCCAAGGTGATATCTAACAGACTTAAGGTAGTTCTACCTGATATAATCTCAGAGGAGCAATCAGCTTTTGTCCCAGGCAGGTTGATTACGGACAACATTATCACGGCGTATGAGTGTTTACATTTTATGAAAAGGAACAAAGCTAAGAAAAATCAGTCGTGTGCTCTCAAGCTTGATATGATGAAAGCATATGATAGGGTGGAGTGGCCTTACCTAAGGGCAATAATGATAAAGCTGGGTTTTACAAACCGGTGGGTTGATATTGTGATGAGCTTGGTCACCACAGTCAAGTTTTCTGTGTGGTTTAATGGGAAGAAGCTACAACAATTTATTCCTTCAAGAGGCATCAGACAAGGGGACCCGATCTCTCCATACTTGTTCTTGCTGGCAGCAGAGGGCCTTTCGTGCCTGTTAAAATCTAAAAGTGAGTCATCCAATTTGCATGGACTACAGGTAGCTCCTACGGTGCCACCGGTAAGCCATCTCCTATTTGCTGATGACAGCCTGCTGTTTTTCAAGGCTAACAGTGTGGGGGCAACTGAGGTGCACCATGTACTGAACACTTACTGTCAAGCGACGGGGCAGCGTATTAACTACTCCAAATCATCAATTTATTTTAGCAAGGGGGTGCCTGAGTCGGTTAGACAAGAGATCAAGGAAACACTTAACATTCCCAATGAAACACTTAATGAGAAGTATTTGGGGATGCCGTCAGACATAGGAAGCTCAAAGAACGGGGCTTTCAAATATCTTAAGGACCATCTCTGGAGCAAGGTTCAAGGTTGGATTGAGCGAACTATGTCTTCGGCTGGCAAGGAAGTTCTTGTCAAAGCTGTTGCGCAGGCTGTACCAGTGTTCTCCATGTCATGCTTCAAACTACCTAGAGGCTTGTGTGAACATTTAAACATGCTCATTCGGAAGTTTTGGTGGGGTGCAAAAGATGGAAAGCGTAAACCGCATTGGGTTTCTTGGAAAACGATGACACAACCCAAGGGCATGGGAGGCCTCAGGTTCAAAGATTTCGAACTCTTCAATCTGTCCATGCTTGCTAGGCAGGCGTGGCGCTTGTTGCAAGACCCCGAGTCGTTGAGTGCTCGAGTACTGAAAAGTGTCTACTACCCAACCTCTGATATACTCCATGCCGAATTGGGGGGTCATCCGAGCCAGGTCTGGCGGGCCATTATAGAGGGAAGAGACGTTCTGAAGCAGGCCTTGATAAAGAGAATTGGGAACGGAGCAGACACAAACATATGGACGGAAAACTGGTTACCCAGAGAGGAGATGATGCGGCCCTATGGGAGTATTTCGCCAAACCCACCCACACTGGTTTCGGAGCTTATAACTAGTGTGACTGCCTCATGGGATAGACAGCTTGTCCAAGCAACGTTCATGCCAATGGATGCTCGAGTTATAATGGGAATACCGATGTGCATCCGAAACATCACAGATTTCTGGGCATGGTATCACGAGAAAAACGGAACTTTCACTGTTAAATCGGCATACAATATGCTAGTAGCTACCAGAAACAGAAGAGAAGCGTGGCTGGAGGAAGTACCGGGTCCTTCCAGCTCTAGGGCCGAGGAAGGGGCCTGGAAAACCCTGTGGAAAACAGAAGTTCCGGGCAAGGTACGGATGTTCCTGTGGAGATTGTCGAAGCACTCGCTTCCGACTAATGACGTCCGGGCCCATCGCCATATGTCTGATTCGCCTCAGTGCGGATTATGTGGAGTTCGGGATTCTTGGCGCCATTCACTTATTGAGTGCACATCGTCGAGGAGTGTGTGGGCTCTCATTGATGAAGAGATCACGCATAAAATAATAGCTACATCGGAGCCAACGGCAAAGCAATGGTTGTTTACGTTGATGGAACTGTTATCGCGTGATGAGTTTGCGCTGGTATCGGTGACACTATGGTCCATATGGCATGCAAGGCGTAAGGCTATCCATGAAGCTATCTTTCAGACCCCTTATGCGACGTACGGATTTATCATGAGGTTCATTGCTGAGCTTGGCATTGTAAAGGAGAAGATGCAGCAGGCTACTGTGAGAGGTGTGACAACAAATCAGGTATACACACATGCACGGAAGCCACCGCCAGGTTATTTCAAGATACATGTAGATGGTGGAGTCCTGGGCACTAGAGGAGGTTCGGCTGCGGCTGTATGCAGAGATGAACAAGGGAATTTTATGGGGAGCTCAGCACTAGTAGTGTAAGGAGTAACAGACCCACCTACTCTAGAAGCAATGGCGTGTCGAGAAGCTATGGCTCTAGCAGAAGATTTGGGAATCCATAACTTTGTGGTGGCCTCCGACTGCCAACAGGTGGTCTCGGACATCAATAGAAGAGCCAGGGGAACTTATGGGGCAATTATTAGTGAGATAAACCTTAGATCATCTTCTTTTCTTTGCACTTTTGTATTTGAGAGTCGTGCTGTCAATGTAGAAGCACATCGTCTAGGCAAGTTTTCATTTTCGAGAGGCCCGGGACGCCACGTTTTGTTTGGTGTGCCCCATGACCTCAGATGTATCCCACACCATGTGGACTTTCATGAATAAATTTGGACTTTACCCCTAAAAAAAAAAACTTGAATGAGAATCCTAATTCGACTCCAAATGCATATCCACGTACCTCGGTACAATATATATATATATTCTCACGCCACGGAGGAGTCAAGCCCTGAATCTACATTCGACGGCGATCGGCATTGCACCTGCGACGATGATGGCGCGACATTGTTCGGCATCGACGTCCGCTTCGTGCGCAGCTGCCGGCGTCGACGCAGAGCCCCGTCTGCCGGCGGTGTCCCTGGCCCATCTGCTGCAGGGGCCTGACGCTGCGCTGCCGGAGTACCTGACGCTGTCGCTCACGCCCGCCGGGGAAGCATGGCCGCGGCCGGAACAACCCGGGGAGGTGACGCTGAACCATATAAACGCGCCGCGTGACTACCTAAAGCTCTCGGTCGCGCAATCGGATGGAGATGAACCAAGCACCGTTGCCGGAGGCTCCCTCGTCACCTCCGTTGCCTCGAGCGGCGCGGCGGAAACGAGGTTGCCACCCAGGAAGCGGAAGCTTGGACCTTATGCCTACCAAGAAACGGCGGGGACAGCAGCTCCGGCCAGCAGCTCACGGTCGCTCGCGCTGGCGATTGTGGTCTACGGCGACGACAACGTCCCGGAATCCTCGAGGACACACGACGGCGACGCCCAGAAGCGTTCCCCGGCAGCAATGGCCACTGAACCCATGGACGCCATCCCGCTGCAGACGATGTACCGCGGCCATGCTCATGCCAAAGAGATCACAACGAGCGACGCCGCGTCCTCAAGCAGCGCCGCAGCGGCACCGTTCTCTATTGAGACCATCGACGCCGTTCCGCTCCGGGCGGCGCCATGCCCGTACGTCCCTCACGCCGCCGGCGCAGCCCCGATGGTGCCGGCCGGGATACGCACGGCGCTGGGCCTCCAGCCTGGCCACGCGCTCTACTTCATCGCCCAGAAGCGCGTCGAGTGCTCGGACGTCGAGATGCAGCAGAGCCGCTTGAGGATACCGAGCGCCGGCGTCGACCGTCTCCTCCCGCTCCTCTCCGACGATGAGCATCACGCCGCCAACCTGAACAATCTCAAGCCCCGGGAGAGGTCGAAACCGCAGGCGTGCGGCAACGGGAGGGCGCAGGGGAGGAAGCACGGCGGGCTCGTCGTGCCGCTCTACATCAACAGTGCTGGTGACCGGATGGATGCTCGGCTGACACGATGGGATTCCAACGGCTACACGGTGCTGAAATACGGAAACGGAAACAGCCAGAGCTTCGTCCGCCGGAGTGGCCTCAAAGTGATGGACAGAATCCAGATATGGGCGTTCCAGAACCCTGGCCTGCATTTGGTGATCCACAAGATGGACTGCGGCGAGACGGCGGCGGCGCCATCGGCAGCAACAGGAGGGCAGCAGAGCAAGCCACCTGGTATAGTATAGGATGTCTGAATGTGTGCGTCCAGTATTTCAGTGTATGTTTAGGCAACGACAGATAGCAAACTTCGTTTTAGCCGTGAATACAGTTAGTCACTAAGATGATAAAAATGGTTTTAGTTCCACAACACTTATTTTTGAATCGAAGGGGGTACAGTTCTTTTATGAAATATCCCTGACTCCATTTCTTGGGCCTGGGAACCGAACGGCCAGTTCTCGGTCCGATCTGCCTATGCTGCACGGTTCGCTGGTAGGGAGGTGGCGCCAACAGCGGACTTTTGTTGGCGATCTCGGGCCCCTCTGAAGTGCCGCTTCTTCACCTGGTTGGCTATGAGAAACAGATGCTGGACTTCGGACCGGCTTGCCAGACGCGGTCTCCCGCATCAGGATGCTTGCCCGTTCTGTGACCAAGAGGACGAAACTATTGATCACATCCTTCTGACGTGTGTGTTCGCTAGAACAGTATGGAGAACTTTGTGCTCGGCCTTAGGGAAACCGCAGTGGTCCCCAACGGCCCAAGACGCCCTCAAGGATTGGTACGTAGCGAGAACGTCAGGTGTTCACAAGCCGAAGGAGTTGCGGGCGCTTCTCACCCTTGCGCTTTGGGAGCTTTGGAAGCACAGGAATGCAATTGTCTTCGACGGTGCTTCCCCATCGCTAGAGATGGTTGTCAGGCGTGTCGTCGCCGAGGGTAGAGCTTGGCAGCAGGCGAGCTTGTTGAAGGGCGAAGTCGATAGTATGTTTGAACTTCTGGTAGGGTGGGCGGGTAGTGAGTAGTCCAGTACACCGTGTTATGTAGGTGGAGAGGTGGGTTGTACACGTGGTGTTGATGTTGTTGTAGCGTTTAACACTATGTAACATCAACGGTGGTTGGGATTCTTCCCCCCCTTCTTCTATAAAAGATGATATGCACACTCGTGCGTATTCGAGAAAGAAAATATAACCTTCGTCCCAAAATTCTTGTCTTAGATTTGTCTAGATATGGATCTATCTATCTAACACTAAAACGTGACTAGATACATTCGTACCTAGACAAATCTAAGACAAGAATTTTTGGATGGAGGGAGTACTATACTATTCTTCTGAAGCCAAACCTAATGCTTATTACTCCATCCATTCCTAAATATAAGTCTTTGTAGAGAATCAAAGCCCTGACACGCGCGGACTGGCAACCTCTGCTGGATCAGGTTAGGAAATGCATGCCGGCATGGCAACGTGGGCTCATCCAGCGTTCTGGCCGCCTAATTCTTGCCAAGTCAGTGATCGCGGCGAGGCCAATTCATCAACTAATGGTGCTCAACGCCCCGGAGTGGGTCTACGAAGATATCGATAAGTGGATGCGGGCTTTCTTCTGGGCAGGTAAGGACAGAGTAAATGGAGGGCAATGCCTCGTCGCATGGGAGACCGTATGTCGCCCTACGCGATTCGGTGGACTAGGGATCAAGGACATCCGGTTGCAAGCGCTTGCATTGCGAGTCCGATGGGAATGGTTGAAAAGAGTAGACCAGCAAAGGCCATGGCATGGGTTGAGGATGGTTGAAGACAAGGACGCTTGCATGGTATTCCATAGTATGGTCAAGATAATCCTGGGTGATGGCAACAAAGTCCTATTCTGGAAGGATAGATGGATCCATGGGTTCACCGTGGGAGAAATTGCGCCGCTTATTGTTCAGCTTGTGCAGCCGCGCGCAAGGAACATGAGAACTGTTCATCAGGCTTTGATTGAGAATGCATGGATCCACGACGTGCAAGGGGACCTTTCCTTCATGGCGCACATAAAGGTCTCGCACCTTTGCCAGGCCATTGCTACGGTTCCAAGAAGCGAAGGAGAGAGAGAGACCAATTCCTTTGGCAAGTGGATGGATCGGGACGCTACTCCGCAAGGTCTATTTATAACCGCTTATGCATGGGATTGATTGAGTCACCTACGGCCACGGCCATTTGGAGGAGTTGGGCTCCGTTGAGATGCAAGATTTTCGCTTGGCTCATGGTACAATACCGTCTATGGACTAGCGATCGCAGAGCACGCCACGGACTGCAGCAGGAACCGTCGGTCTGTTTCTCTTGCCTACAGGACGAAGACAGTGTTGACCATATCCTTGCACATTGCGTATTTGCGAGGGAGGTCTGGCAGAGGTGTTTTGAGGCTTTCCAACTAAACATTGAGCCTCCGAACTTAAACATAAAGTTTACGGACCGGTGGATGAGGAGCAGGAAGAACTTCTCGGGAAGGACCAAGAGAGGTTTTGACTCCTTCGTTATTGGAACGGCTTGGGCTCTTTGGAAACAACGTAACGCGAGAGCGTTCAACAATACTCATCAGCAAAGAACGCCTACGCAGCTTGTGGTACAGGTGCGCGAGGAGATCAAAGACTGGACGGCGGCAGGGCTAGGTGTTGGTGGTTTTGACCCGTTTGTGAGAGAGTGACCTTTGTGTTTTTTGTTGGTGTGGGTGTTTGCCGACATGGATGTTCGCATCCGATGATGGTATCTTGTACATATTAAACTTCTGCCTTCTATAAAAATATGGTACACCATTGGCGTACTCTTGAAAAAAAGTCTTTGTAGAGATTTCACTATGGACCACAGATGTATATAGATGCATTTTAGAGTGTAGATTCACTCATTCTGCTTCGTATGTAGTACATAGTGAAATCTCTACAAAGACTTATATTTAGGGATGCATTTTAGAGCGTAGATTCACTCATTCTGTTTCGTATGTAGTCCATAGTGAAATCTCTACAAAGACTTATATTTAGAAACGGAGGAAGTACTTATTTCTTTATTTAGGAAGTCGTCTGTTACGGGGTAGTAACAGTAACAGTAAATACAAAGAGAGAAGCATGGTAAGAAAGCTAACGGAGGCTCGCTCTGAATCTACAGTTCAAGACCATTATCATAAACCTTCAAAACCCAGCACCTAAAACCCTCACCGTGTCCCTTCTTCTCTTGCGACTTGCACTCGCAGTTTCCGTCCCTTCCAAACCTACAAAACTCAAATCAAAATATGAAAACGTGTCATCATACTCTGCCCTCGACCGACCAGCTCTGACGCGGTTATGTCGGTAAAACCGGGTAAAAAATGTCAGGGAAACCACCAAACTATACACTGACTGACCTGTTTGTCGAGGTACCAAATGGCGTCTTGCGATGCCTCCGGCGTCCCCATTGTGACAAAAACCGAATCCCCGGGAGCGCCGCCGAGCTCCTCTTCCGTGGTAGAGGACTTTAGCAGCAACCACTTTGCCGTACCCGTCGAACAGCTGCTTTAGCGTAGGGTCATCCACTTCCCAGGGCAGATTGCTCACGTAGAGCTTGGACGAAGAAGACACTGATCGACAGGGCGACCGTCTTTCTTCTGCCCGGGCACCGCTAGTAGCAGCCGCCCTGTTCACTGTCATAGGCTTGTCATCCAGCTCCTGTCAATTCTAAAGGTCAATAGGAATTTTTCTACATTCTTAAACATACTGAATTACACATGAAACTAATCTCAAGTAGGAGTATTAAATAAGGACTACAAGGACTCTGATGTAAACTGCATATGAATGAACAGGTTTGTACAACAAAGTTTGTAGAATGGAGGGAGTGATTAGGTTAGTTTCAGAATAAGGTGTTCCTCAAATCAGAAACTAGGCACTGTCATGAAATGATTTAGAATGAGAAGCCAATGCCACATCACATTAACATTTTTTGGAAATGGAGGCATGCCCCCGGCCTCTGCATCATGATGATGCATGCGGCCCTCTTATTAAAAATCCAGAAAGTATCGTCATAAAGGTCTTACAGCTCGCAAACGGAGCGAAACAAAGTAAAAAACGAAAGAGTACAAGCGGACAATGACAACCGATACAGTAATAAGAAGGATAAGCTCCCTAGACTCCTATCCTGTTATGCGAGCGCCATCCGAACCGGTTGAATATAACCCGAGCCACCATCTCCCATTGGTTGCACCCAGTAACCAAAGGCTCCCTGGAGTCCATAGGAGTGAGTAAGGACCACGTATGGATCCAAGCTGTAGCTCTGAAGATAACCTGCAAAAAAGTTAAGTTGTGTTGTCTGTTAAAAATCATATCATTCCTGCAGTTCCATATAGCCCATAATAGCGCACATATTCCAATCCGAATACGAGCTGCAGTAATCTGTTCAACCTCAGCTAACCATGTCCCAAACAAAGACGCAATATCTACTGGAGGATTGATATTGAAAGCTATATGAATCGTTCTCCAAAGTAACTTGGCAAGTGGGCATTTAAGAAATAAGTGTTGTATTGTTTCATCCTGAGCACAAAAACAACACCGTGAATTGCCTACCCATCGCCTCTTAAGTAAGTTATCCTTTGTGAGTATTACTTGCTTGTGGACAAACCACATGAAAATTTTAATACGCAAAGGAACCTTACCCTTCCATATATGTAGTGACCTTGAGAGGGGGCCAGAATTAATCAGATCCGTACAAAAAGATTTCATCGTAAACATCCCATTCTTATTTAACTTTCACTGTGTTGAATCCGGCAGGTCGGAGAGTTGAACTTCAATCAATCTCCAAACCAAGTGCATCCAGGCTGTCCATTTCTCACCCACTAACGCACGTCTGAACTGGATGTTCAAGGGAATAGTTTGAAGTTTGAAGGACGGTACCTACGTAATCCTCCTTACGTTGCACAATATTATAGAGGGTAGGATATTGTATGGCCAGAGGCGTCTCTCCTAACCATGTATCCTCCCAAAATCTTGTTGACATCCCGTTGCCAACCAAGAATTTGACCCTACGAAAAAATATGTCCTTCGTTCTCATAAGTCCCTTCCAGAACGGCGAGTCTGTCGGTCTCATGGTAACCTGGGCTAGTGTTTTCGAGTGCAAATACTTATTGCGCAGGATTTGAGACCACATGCCCTCCGGCTCTGTCACTAACCTGTACAACCATTTGCTCATAAGGCATTTATTCTTAATTTCCAAGTTCTCAATACCGAGACCCCCTTGGTCTTTAGGTCGGCAAAGGATATCCCATCGCGCGAGACGGTATTTCCTCTTGGCCTCATCAGACTGCCAAAAGAAACGAGATCTAAAGAAATCAAGTCGCCTTCGGACCCCTTTCGGAATTTCGAAAAACGAAAGTAGAAACATCGGCATACTAGTCAGTACTGAGTTAATCAGAACTAGCCGACCTCCATATGACATCAGCTTGCCCTTCCAGCAGCTGAGTTTTTTTTTCAATTCGTTCTTCAAAACATTTCCATTCTTTATTGGATAGCTTACGGTGATGAATCGGGATACCCAAGTAACTGAATGGTAAGGCACCTAATTCGCATCCAAACAATTGTCTGTAAGTGTGTTCCTCGTCTTTGGCCTTCCCAAAACAGAACACCTCGCTCTTATGAAAATTAATTTTTAAGCCAGACAATTGTTCAAATAGACACAAGATAAGCTTCATGTTACGTGCCTTAGCCATGTTATGTTTCATGAATAAAATAGTGTCATCAGCATATTGTAGAATGGACACCCCTCCATCAACTAGATGAGGAACTAACCCTCTACATGGCCATGCTGCTTGGCCTTACCAATAATGACGGCCAACATATCTGCCACAATATTGAACAGCAGAGGTGACATGGAATCCCCTTGTCGCAACCCCTTATGCGTCTGGAAGTAATGACCGATGTCATCGTTCACCTTAATTCCAACACTACCTTTCTGGACTTGAGTATCCACTTAGCTCCTCCAGGTTTCACTAAAACCCTTCATGCGCATTGCCTGCTGAAGAAAAGGCCATTTTACTTTATCATAAGCCTTCTCAAAATCCACTTTGAAGATAACCCCGTCCAGTTTCTTCGAGTGAATCTCATGAAGCGTTTCATGTAGGATGACCACCCCTTCTAGTATGTGCCGTCCCGGCATGAACGCTGTCTAACTTGGTTGAACCACTGAGTGAGCAATTTGTGTCAATCTATTGGTTTCAACCTTTGTGAAAATTTTGAAACTCACGTTCAGCAGGCAAATGGGCCGGAAATGTTCGATCCGAACAGCCTCCTCTTTCTTAGGTAACAATGTTATCGTACCAAAGTTGAGGTGAAACAACTCCAAATGGCCATCGAAAAAATAGGATCCAATTACAGGAAACGTATGCAAATGCAAACTCGGTGAGCATATATATCTTACTTGCTCAACTATGAGCACACAAGATGCAGCTAAGATAGGAGAACAGGTCTCTTTAACTCAAGGAAACTAGTCTCATCAAGTTATTATTTATCAGATGTACTGACACTGTGATGGAATATCTTCACAGCCTTCTCAGCCTCTTGAACACTACTCATGGTGACAAATCCATATCCACAGCTCTGGCCTGTTTCCGTGTCGTAAATGATCTGCAGAGATACAAAGTTTTTTTTTTCATTTTTTAGAAAAGGAGGATGCACCCCCGGCCTCTGCATCTCGACGATGCATACGGCCACTTTATTAATTATTCGCAAGAGACCTTACAAGAAAGTACATCAGTAAGCCTGAAGCCACTCTCTAGGCAACACCTGTCGCTACTCCTATCCCCTTGATGTAGTGGTACCGAATGTCCGAGCCTAATACCAAACAGACATCGCACCAAATCCTAACATCTAGTGCCGGATGCCCCATCCCGGCCACATACCTGGACTGGGTCACACACCGGTCCGGCGCACTCACCGAGGCTGCCGCCGCCGTCTTCCACCGATCCATCTCCAGAGCGAGTACTGACGCACCGACCTTGTCAGGCCTGCCGTCGACGCCACCACAATGCCAGACAACGCCACCATCCTGCACGTATCCATCCACACACGCCCGTCGCCGAAACTCCGCAGCGCCATGCCGCCGGGATCCGTCGTCGGCCTTGCGGTAGATAAAACACCGCTCCTCCTCGTCCCCTCCAGCCAGCTCCTACTCCAAAACGATGCCCGCAGGAGGGAGTACGACACCAAAGGCGCTGTCATCGTCCGATCCGGTAGACCCAGATATAGGGTTTCCCCCGGAACATCCCGATCATGTTGACGCAGTTTGCAACGACGATGCCTCAACAGGGGGCGTCGGAGACGCCGTCATCGTCCGCCATGACCGAAGTCGGCGCGATTTTCACCGGAAGTAGCGCCACCACGATCTCGCTGCTGACTGGATCCGAGCACATCCTCGCCATGTAGACGTATGGTGTCATCGGAAAGCCGGTTGAGGACCTCCGGCCGCCCCACCCCGGCCCCATCACGCGCCGCCGGCCGGCCATAGCCGAACCACGACGGATCTGGCCGGGACGCCAGATCCACAGCCACCGCCGCCACCCAACACCCGGCCAGGCAAGCCAACGACTCAACCCACCGGCCATGGGGAAATGGCCGCCGCCGCACGCCTGGGTCGCCGCCCTGACCGCGCCGGCTGAAGACGAAGGCGACAACGCGAGATCGATCCAGACGAATCCCTCGCGCGCGACCCCGGTCAGCCACGCAGAACCTCCTCGCCGCGCTGACGAGAGGTTCACCGCCGGATCCACCGCGCCGGCTTCCGCCGCCGCGTCGCAACCGGGCCACGCCGTCCAGGGCAACGCGCCGCCGCGAGGAGAAGAGTGCCCTGCCGCTGCCGTCCTCCGAGGCGGGCTTCGCCCGTCTGCCTCCTCCGGCAGCGGCCAGGCTGCGGGCTGCAGAGGTGAGGGACGGGGCGGCGGCGGCTAGGGTTCGCTCGTGCCGCCCCCCCCTGGAGAGCGACGCGAGCGCCTTTTGCGGCTCTCAGGCCTTAGATTGCAGAGATACAAAGTAGAAACTGTGTTTTAGAACAATGTATATCATCACATACAACAGGGGAAGTACAGAACTGCATGATCTTGCTATGCTACCAGTGGTTGCAGGGCCATTTTTAGTAGTGCACACATTACTCATGAATCAGGAATTTGAGGCCCTATTTTCACATACTGGTTGCCGGACAAGGACAATGAAGAGCTAAGAAGGCTCACCTCCGAGAACACGACGGTTCCGTCATACTCGAAGAGCTGGGCAAGGTCCTTGCTGTCAATGTCAAAGGGTAGGTTTGTGACACACACCCTGGCCTCCTCGTCCGTCTCGAAGCACCCCTCGGGCTCCAGTGTATGCTCCTCGTAATATCCATGCTGTCTTGGTGATGGCGTTGTGGGGTACACAACATTTGGTGTTCCTCTGGATAAGACGCGGGCACACTTCTGCACTTGAATGCTTGCCTCAGTGTTTTCCACTTTGTTTCCTTGTCAGTGGCATGGCAATGATCATCATCCAAGAGCCCTTTGCCCCAATTCTTGCATGGAGCTGGCTCATCGCATACAAAACAGTAGCACTGCATTCGAAAGACGGGAATGCGATCGCATCACAAAAGCTGAGCTAGAATCACTGTATCATATTGTCAGCAGACAACATCAGGGAGAGAGAGTTGAAAATGCTTGTCACTTACCATGCTACAATGCTTGACGTGAGCAGTGGTGCTGAAGGGCAATTCGGAACATAGATGGCGCGAGTGAGGAAAGTCCTTGCATGCTATCTGCAGAACCACACCATCCAGTTGTGAGTTAGCTGATCAAGGAAGGAATGCTACCACAACTCCACAAGCAAACTGCAGTAGTATGAAAAAGCTCCTCCCGCGTCTCTGTGGAATTCAACAAGAACTCAAAAGCTCCTACCCTTATCTCTGTCTAATTCGACAGGAGCTATGAACTGCAGATACTCATATATGTACTTCGACAGGAGGCATGCTTTTTATTATATAAAAAACAAATGATGCTAATTTAACAAATTTGATATTATTTGAATCAGAAAGTATGTTGTGCAGCAGTGGGAAAGCGATACTGCCATTGTTTTTTTAATCTTTTGAATGATGATACTTCCATTGATTTGTGCTCTTTAAACCAAAGTTTCGCAGTTCGATTCTACAAATGCCTCCACCATACCATAGCAATCGCTACCTACAAATTGCAGATCAAAAAATGGAAGGAACAAACCCACATACAGTATATATATATACCTCGCCTTTCACAGCAACAATCTCCACCTCATCCGACGACGATGCGCTCCTCGCCTTGGCGCCAGCAACGGCAGCCGACCTATCAGGGTCGCCGTCCAGGACCACGCAATCGTCGTCGTCGCCATCCTCGCCATTCTTCTTCTTTTGCGGTACTGGCACCGGCGAGTCCGGCCCCGAGCTTCGCGACCCACCCGAGGGGGCCGCGCGAGAAGGCCCACTCACCGGAGCCCACCTCGTCCTTGCCGACGCGAACGCCGCCGGGCTTCCTCCGCGGTACCAGCACCAGAGAGCCGCTGATCCACGCGATCCACCCGAGGGTGCCATGCGAGAGAACCCACTCCCCGGAGCTGATCACCTCCTCCTCCTCCTCCTCGTAGTCGGAGCTGATCACCTCCTCCTCCTCCTCCTCCTCATCCTTCTCGTCGGAGCTGGTCAGCTCCTCCTCCTCCTCCTCCTCCTCGGAGCTGATCAACACCACGTCGCGCAGCGCCGGCGCCATCTTCCACGAGCGTGAACTCTCCGACGACAACCCCCGGCCCCGAGGAGCGTAGTAATGCTGCCTGCAGCGGCAGTAGATCGGGCCGTCCGTTGTCAGCCGCCGCGCCGCCTGTGGGTTTCGGGAGGAGGGAGATTAGATGATTTGCCCCACTTTACAAGGGGTTAGATGATTTGCCCCAGGGTTGTTTCAATGACGAGTAGCCCCGGAGGGGATGGGGAGGAGCACGGCGGACATCAATATGGTGAGGGGGCTAAGGCTGCCTGTAATGGGAGTATCATAGGTAGTATCATGCATGCCAACTAAACACTTTTGATGAGATGGCATAGAATTAAATGAAGAAAGAGATGCTTGAGTATCATATCATGATACCGTATCATATTAAATGATGTGCTACTTTGTGTCATGCATGGTAATAAATGTAGCCCTCTATGATATCATATCAACATATGATACTATGCATTACGGTTGTAGTATCATACACTAGTATGCATGATACTAGTATATGATACACCCCATTATAACCAGCCTAAAGGAAGGCATCACACGGCGTGGTGATTGCGGAAATGGTGGGGCTGGCAGTTTGTTCGGGAGGCGGTTGCTTTCGCTTTTTGAAATTTCGAATTTTGTACAGTTGTAGGTTGCGTCCATCCGTTTCTACCAAAAATTTTAGATGGATTACCAAATGGCTTTGTTCCTTGTGGAGCTCCTTCATGTTAGCCTAACTACAGAGTATCTAGCTCTCCGAGGATCAACCAAAGATGATGCAAGAGCAACTATGCAATGATAGGGCGGCGGAGCTCCCTATATATAGTGTACACGGCAGCGGAGCTCCAAAATTTGTCTACTCATTATCATTGTGGTTTTTTTTTAAATTATACATGAATAAATTTACCCAAATGATATAAGTGTCACACGTCAGGTGCGTGAGACTCTAGTCCTGACGTTTTTCGTATGCAATTCCAATGACACCCGGCAAGTTTGTGTCAAAACTAAACCAAAGCGCAAAAGTTGCCATGCTTGCCAATTAAAATTGCCATCATCCTCATGTAACTAAACTTGCCATCGGAGACGTTCGAAGTTGCCATGTTCTTGTACCTGACGTGTGGCACTTATTAGATCCTAAATTTATATGAACATTTTCATTGTTGGCCCTTTTGACCCATTGGGCTGGATCCGTCACTGAGTGTACACACGCGGTCGCGCACACACACACACATACAAAAACACCCATGAACTGAAGGAGCTGGTTGAGAGTGTACTACTACTTGAAGCTTTTACGGATTAAAGTTGGATGCTTGTTTACAAACGATGAGGAGCTGCTCCTTATATAGGAGTTCTAAACCAACTTGTAGTAAAATATTTGCTGGCTGTGAGGTGTCTGTTACGTCAAGCTACGGCTCCTTGCCGACTTGCCGACTTGTTTGACTACTTTGTCACAACTGTCATGAAGTGCCAGAATTTAAGTGCAAGACATACAACACTGAGTACCATAGATTTATTGTGCCCCAAAGACATGGTTTAAGCCCACAATCTCCCCCTCGGCCATGTCGAAGAGGCTTCACCACGCAGCTCCTAAAAACAAACAAGACCAAGTGGGTCAGAATATCTGCCTTCTGTTCGCCAGTTTTGATGAACTCCATTGCCATCGTCCCCTTCTCAACGCAATCACGAATGAAATGATAGTGGAGATCAATGTACTTGCTTCGGTCGTGAAGTACCGGATTTTTGGAGAGTGAGATCGCAGCCTTGTTGTCGACGTAGAGGATCACAGGAGCAGCGTCTCGATTCAGCAGCTCGCTGAAGAGATGAGCCAGCCAGATTGCCTGGCATGTCGCTGCTATGTACTCCACCTCACACAATGAAGTGCTTTTGTGATTGCCAGCTAACTGGACTACTCCCGAGAAAAAACAGCACGCGCAAGGTGCTTTTCCTAGAGTCCACGTGACCGGCATGGTCTGAGTGAATGTAGCTGAATGAGGTCTCGTCATCGCCACGGTGATTCGCGCATTCATATGTGAGTGTGCTGGCGATGTAGCATAGAAGGTGTTTGGCGGCCACGAGATGATTGCTGGCCGACGCCTCCAGGAATCGACTCAAGAACCCGATAGCGAACGAGATGTCCAGGAGGGTGTGCACGAGTTACCTAAGGCTGCCTATGATGCTCCGATAGAAGAAGGTAGCGTCCACCGGCGTCTCCTTGCTTTCCTTGCTGAGTTTGCACCGCGCCTCCATTGGCGTGTGTGTGCCGTTGCAGTCCGCCATGCTAGCTTTCTCGAGTAGCTTGCCCTTGTAGGCCACCTGAGGGATCGTGGTGTTACCAAGCTCCTGGCTCACCTCCAGCCCAAGGTGATATTGCAGCAACCCGAGGTCACTCATGTTGAAGAGCCGCTTCATTTCCTCCTTGAAGCGAGCACTTGGGTGTGCTCAACACTGATGATGACGAGGTCGTCGACGTACACACTGTGATGAGCATCGTGTCCCCAGTCTCACGTGCGTACACGCTGTGCTTAGAGGCGCTACGGGTGAAATCGAGCGATGTTAAGCTCGCGCCCTGCTTGACGCTCTACGCCTTCGGTGCTTGCTGGAGTCCATACACCCGTGCAGGCTCTATCTGGCCATATTGTATGCGGCAGGAAAAAATGAAATAACAACCAAACACACTATCCTTGGACCTGGTTACCGTTTCCATCTCTGCTAGTATTTCACTATCGATCAACAACCAAACACACAAGTTTGCCCTTGCTACCGATCTTGCCATCAACTTCCACAAAACTACTTTCGTACCCATCAACACGGATACATTCACTAGCCACAACACTGCCCACACCTTCGGTTGTGACCTCTCTTCCTTCCCCAAAATTTACCTAGGCCTCCCTCTCTTCCTTCCTCCGGTTGGGCGGCCAAGCTCCTTCCCCTGTTGGGGAACGTAGCATGAAAAACAAAAAAAAATCTACGCACATGCAAGATCTATTCATGAAGATGCATAGCTACGAGAGGGGAGAGTGTGTCTACGTACCCTCGTAGACCGTAAAGCGGAAACGTTTATCAACGCGGTTGATGTAGTCGAACACCTTCGCGATCCAACCGATCAAGTACCGAACGTACGATACCTCCGCGTTCAGCTCGTTGACGTCCTCGCCTTCTTCATCCAGCAAGACGAGCGAAGTAGTAGATGAGTTCCGGCAGCACGACGGCATGGTGACGGTGGTGGTGAACTTGTTCCCGCAGGGCTTCACCGTGCACTGCGGAAAAACTGGACGGAGGACTAAACTGTGGAGAGGGGCGCCGCACACGGTTAAGAGATTGTCGTGGGTTGTGTGGCGCCCCTCCCTCTCATATATATAGGTGGGGGGAGGGGAGGCAACCTTGGGTGCGCCCCAAGGTGGCCGGCCGGCCCCCTTGGGCGCCTGCCCTTTGGCGCCCCCCCTTCCTTGTTTGCCTGCGGGGGGGAAGGCAGGAGGGGGTGGTGCCCCCCCTTTCCTTCCTCTTAGGTGGAGGGAAGGAAAGAGGGGCTAGCTAGCCCTCCCCCCTTTCCATCCATAGGGCCGGCGGCCAAGAGGAGGGGCGCGCCAGCCCCTTGTGGGCTGGTGTGTTCCCCTCTCTTGGCCAATAAGGCCCATTAACCTCCCGGGGCTTCCCGAAACCCCTTCCGGTGATCCAATGACTATCCGATACAATCTGAAACCTTTCCCGTGACCATTCCGGAGCTCCTCGTCATGTCCGTGATCTCATCGGGACTTCGAACAACATTCGGTCACCAAATCACATAACTCATATAAATACTATATCGTCAACGAATGTTTAAGCGTGCGGACCATACGGGTTCGAGAATGATGTAGACATGACCGAGACGCCTCTCTGGTCAATAACCAATAGCAGAACCTGGATGCCCATATTGGTTCCTACATATTCTACGAAGATGTTTATCGGTCGAACCTTATGGCAACATACGTAATTCCCTTTGTCTGTCGGTATGTTACTTGCCCGAGATTCGATCGTCGGTATCTTCATACCTAGTTCAATCTCGTTACCGGCAAGTCTCTTTACTCGTTCCATAATACATCATCTTGTAACTAACTCCTTAGTCATTTTGCTTGCAAGCTTCTTGTGATGTGTATTACCGAGAGGGCCCAGAGATACCTCTCCGATACATGGAGTGACAAATCCTAATATCGATCCATGCCAACTCAACAGACACCTTCGGAGATACATGTAGAGCATCTTAATGATCACCCAGTTACGTTGTAACGTTTGATAGCACACAAGGTATTCCTCTGGTATCCGGGAGTTGCATGATCTCATAGTCGAAGGAATATGTATTTGACATTAAGAAAGCAATAGCAATAAACTGAACGATCATATGCTAAGCTAACGGATGGGTCTTGTCCATCACATCATTCTCCGATCCCGTTATCAAGTGACAACACATGTCCATGGTTAGGAAACCTTAACCATCTTTGATCAACGAGCTAGTCTAGTAGAGGCTTACTAGGGACATGGTATTTGTTTATGTATCCACACATGTATTTAAGTTTCCGATCAATACAATTCTAGCATGAATAATGAACCTTTATCACGAATAAGGAAATATAATAATAACAACTTTATTATTGCCTCTAGGGCATATTTCCATCAGTTCCCACTTTCACTAGAGTTAATAATCTAGATTACATTGTAATGAATCTAACACCCATGGAGTCTTGGTGCTGATCATGTTTTGCTCGTGGAAGAGCCTTAGTCAATGGGTCTGCTACATTCAGATCCGTATGTATTTTGCAAATTTCTATGTCTCCATCCTTGACCTTTTCACAAATGGAGTTGAAGCATCTCTTGATGTGTTTGGGTTTCCTGTGAAACCTGGATTCCTTCGCTAAGGCAATTGCTCCAGTGTTGTCACAAAAGATTTTTATTGGGCCCGATGCACTGGGTATTACACCCAGATCGGATATGAACTCCTAAATCCAGACTCCTTCATGTGTTGCTTCCGAAGCAGCTATGTATTCCGCTTCACACGTAGATCCCGCCACGACGCTATGCTTGAAACTGCACCAACTGACAGCTCCACCATTCAATATAAATACGTATCCGGTTTGTGACTTAGAGTCATCCTGATCAGTGTCGAAGCTAGCATCGACGTAACTATTTACAACGAGCTCTTCGTCACCTCCATAAATGAGAAACATATCTTTGGTCCTTTTCAGGTACTTCAGGATGTTCTTGACCGCTGTCCAGTGATCCACTCCTGGATTACTTTGGTACCTCCCTGCCAAACTTATGGCAAGGCACACATCAAGTCTGGTACACAACATAGCATACATGATAGAACCTATGGCTGAGGCATAGGGAATGACTTTCATTTTCTCTCTATCTTCTGCCGTGGTTGGGCTTTGAGTCTGACTCAATTTCACACCTTGCAACACAGGCAAGAACCCTTTCTTTGACTGATCCATTTTGAACTTCTTCAAAACTTTGTCAAGGTATGTGCTTTGTGAAAGTCCTATTAAGCATCTCGATCTATCCCTATAGATCTTGATGCCCAATATATAAGCAGCTTCACCGAGGTCTTTCATTGAAAAATTCTTATTCAAGTATCCTTTTATGCTATCCATAAATTTTATATCATTTCCAATCAACAATATGTCATCCACATATAATATCAGAAATGCTAGAGAGCTCCCACTCACTTTCTTGTAAATACAGGCTTCACCATAAATCTGTATAAAACCATATGCTTTGATCACCTCATCAAAGCATATATTCCAACTCCGAGATGCTTGCACCAGTCCATAGATGGATCGCTGGAGTTTGCACACTTTGTTAGTACCTTTAGGTTCAACAAAACCTTCTGGTTGCATCATATACAACTCTTCTTTAAGAAATCCATTAAGGAATGCAGTTTTGACGTCCATTTGCCAGATTTCATAATTATAAAATGCGGCAATTGCTAACATGATTCGGACAAACTTAAGCATCGCTATGGGTGAAAAAGTCTCATCGTAGTCAACCCCTTGAACTTGTCAAAAACCTTTCGCGGCAAGTCGAGCTTTGTAGACAGTGACATTACCATCAGCGTCTGTCTTCTTCTTGAAGATCCATTTATTCTCAATGGCTTGCCGATCATCGGGTAATTCCACCAAAGTCCATACTTTGTTCACATGGATCCTATCTCAGATTTCATGGCCTCAAGCCATTTATCGGAATCTGGGCTCATCATAGCTTCTTCTTAGTTCGTAGGTTTGCCATGGTCTAATAACATGACTTCCATGACAGGATTACCGTACCATGATACGTCTCCAACGTATCTATAATTTTTATTGTTCCATGCTATTATATTATCTGTTTTGAATGTTTTATATGAATTACTATGATATTTTATATTATTTTTGGGACTAACTTATTAACCTAGAGCCTAGTACCAGTTTTTGTTTTTTCCTTGTTTTTGAGCTTCGCAGAAAAGGAATACCAATCGGAGTCCAAACGGAATAAAACTTCACGATGATTTTACTTGGACCAGAAGACACCCAGGGGATTTGAAGTCCAAGTAAGAAGAGCCACGAGGCGGCGGCAAGGGTGGAGGGCGCGCCCTAGGGGGGGGGGCGCCCCCCTACCTTGTGGGCCCCTCGGTGACCCCCTGACCTAGATCTTCCTCCTATATATTCACATATATTCCAGAACCACCAGAAGCATCCACAAAAACACTTTTTCACCGCCGCAACCTTCGGTTCCCGTGAGATCCCATCTTGGGGCCTTTTCCGAAATCCTGATGGAGGGGGAATCGATCACGGAGGGCTTCTACATCAACCTTATTGCCCTTCCGATGAAGTGTGAGTAGTTTACCTCAGACCTACGGGTCCATATCTAGTAGCTAGATGGCTTCTTATCTCTCTTTGATTCTCAATACCACGTTCTCCTCGATGTTCTTGGAGATCTATCCAATGTAATCTTCTTTTGCGGTGTGTTTATCAAGATCCGATGAATTGTGGATTTATGATCAGCTTATCTATGAATATTATTTGAATCTTCTCTAAATTCTTTTATGCATGATTTGATATCTTTGTATTTCTCTTTGAATTATCGGTTTGGTTTGGCCAACTAGATTGGTTTTTCTTGCAATGGGAGAGGTGCTTAGCTTTCGGTTCAATCTTGCGTGATTTCACACAGTGACAAAGTAGGAGTAGCGAGACACGTATTGCATTGTTGCCATCGAGGATAAAAAGATGGGGTTTTCATCATATTGCTTGAGTTTATTCCTCTACATCATGTCATCTTACTTAAGGCGTTACTCCGTTCTTTATGAACTTAATACCCTAGATGCATGCTAGATAGCGGTCGATGTGTGGAGTAATAGTAGTAGAGGCAGGCAGGAGTCGGTCTACGTGACACGGACGTGATGCCTATATGCATAATCATTGCCTTGGATATCGTCATAACTTTGCGCTTTTCTATCAATTACTCAACTGTAATTTGTTCACCCACCGTATTATTTGCCTTCATGAGAGAAGTCTCTAGTGAAACCTATGGCCCCCGGGTCTATTTTCCATCATATTAGTTTCCGATCTACTATTTTGCAATCTTTTATTTTCAGATCTATATACCAAAAAACCCAAAAATATTTTATCTTTTATTTATCTATCTCTATCAGATCTCACCTTTTCAAGTGACCGTGAAGGGATTGACAACCCCTTTATCGCGTTGTGTGCAAGTGTTTGATTGTTTGTGCAGGTATTGGTGACTTGCGCGTTCTTCTCCTACTGGATTGATACCTTGGTTCTTAACTGAGGGAAATACTTACTTCTACTGTGCTGCATCACCCTTTCCTCTTCAAGGGAAAACTAACGCAAGCTCAAGAAGTAGCAGGAAGAATTTCTGGCGCCGTTGCCGGGGAGATTTACGCCAAGCCAAGACTAGTCTCCCGTCAACCTGTCAATTTTTGGCATCGTTACCAGAGAGATCTACATCAAGTCTACCAAGTACCCATCGTAAAAATCTCATCTCTTGTATTACATTATTTGCCATTTGCCTCTTATTTTCCTCTCCCCCACTTCTAAAATGATTTTCAAGAAGATTTGCCTTTTTATTCGCCCTTCTTCCGTTTGTCTTTTTTGTTTGCTTTTTGTTTGCTCGTGTATTAGATTGCTTGCTTTGTCACGATGGCTCAAAAGAATTCCAAATTGTGTGACTTTTCCAATACTAATAATAATGATTTTATTAGTACTCCGATTGCTCCCGCCACTAGTGCGGAATCTTTTGAAATTAATGCCGCTTTGCTGAATCTTGTTATGAAAGATCAATTTTCCGTCCTTCCTAGTGAAGATGCTGCATCCCATCTAAATAATTTCATTGAGTTGTGTGATATGCAAAAGAAGAAAGATATGGATAATGATATTGTTAAATTGAAGCTATTTCTGTTCTCACTACGAGATCGTGATAAAAGTTGGTTTTCATCTTTGCCTAAAAATAGTATTGATTCATGGAATAAGTGTAAAGATGCTTTTATTTCCAAGTATTTTCCTCCCGCTGAGATCATCTCCCTTAGGAACGATATTATGAATTTTAAGCAACTTGATCATGAACATGTTGCACAATCTTGGGAGAGGAAGAAATTGATGATACGAAATTGCCCCACTCATGGTTTAAATCTTTGGATGATCATACAAATTTTTTATGCCGGATTGAATTTTGCTTCTAGAAATCTTTTAGATTCGACCGCGGGAGGTACTTTTATGGAAATTACTTTAGGAGAAGCTACTAAACTCCTAGATAATATTATGGTTAATTATTCGCAATGGCATACCGAAAGATCTTCTACTAGTAAAAAAGTGCATGCGATTGAAGAGATTAATGTTTTGAGTGGAAAGATGGATGAACTTATGAAATTATTTGCTAGCAAGAATGCTCCTATTGATCCTAATGATATGCCTTTGTCTACTTTGATTGAGAACAATAATGAATCTATGGATGTGAATTTTGTTGGTAGGAACAACTTTGGTAATAACGCGTATAGAGGTAATTTTAATCCTAGGCCGTTTCCTAGAAATTACTCTAATAATTATGGTAATTCCTACAACAATTCTTATGGAAATTATAATAAGATTCCCTCTGATCTTGAGAACAATATTAAATAATTTATTAGTTCGCAAAATAATTTCAATGCTAGGGTAGAAGAAAAATTGCTTACGATTGATGATTTGGATAGGAACGTGGATAGAATTTCTCTTGAGATTGATTCTTTGAAAATTAGATCTATTCCACCCAAGCATGATATTAATGAGTCTCTAAAAGCTATGAGGATTTCCATTGATGAATGTAAAGAAAGAACCGCTAGGATTCGTGCTAAGCGAGATTGGTTTGTGAAAGCGTGTTCCTCTAGTTTTTGTGAAAATAATGATGAAGATCTTAAAGTGATTGATGTGACTCCTATTGAATCTTTGTTTTCTAAAATAAATATTGATAAATATGGGACTGGAGATGAGTCAACTTTAGTTAAAAGGCGTCCCATTGATTCGGAGTTTATAGATCTTGATGCAAAAATTGATGAAAATGGGATTGGAGAGGTCAAAACTTTAAGTAGCAATGAACCCACTCTTTTGGATTTCAAGGACTTTAATTATGATAATTGTTCTTTGATAGATTGTATTTCCTTGTTGCAATCCATGTTGAATTCTCCTCATGCTTATAATCAAAATAAAGCTTTTACCAAACATATCGTTGATGCTTTGATGAAATCTTTTGAAGAAAAGCTTGAATTGGAAGTTTCTATCCCTAGAAAACTTTATGATGAGTGAGAACCTACTATTAAGATTAATATTAAAGATTATAAGTGCCATGCTTTGTGTGATTTGGGTGCTAGTGTTTCCACAATTCCAAAAACTTTATGTGATGTGTTAGGTTTCCGCGAATTGGATGATTGTTCTTTAAATTTGCATCTTGTGGGTTCCACTATTAAGAAACCTATAGGAAGGATTAATGATGTTTTTATTGTTGCAAATAGGAATTATGTGCCTGTAGATTTCATTGTTCTTGATATAGATTGCAATCCTGCATGTCTTATTATTCTTGGTAGACCTTTCCTTAGAACGATTGCTGCAATTATTGATATGAAAGAAGGAAACATTAGATTTCAATTTCCGTTAAGGAAGGGCATGGAACACTTTCCTAGAAAGAAAATTAAGTTGCCATATGAATCTATTATGAGAGCTACTTATGGATTGCATACCAAAGATGACAATACCTAGATCTATGTGTTTTTATGCCTAGCTAAGGGCATTAAACAATAGCGCTTGTTGGGAGGCAACCCAATTTTATTTTTGTGCTTTCTGTTTTGCTTCTGTTTTTGAATAAAATACACATTATTACCTCTGTAGTAATTGTGTTTTGGTGTTTTAATTAGTGTTTGTGCCAAGTAAGACTTTTGCTGAAAAACAGAAACTTTTGCGTCCAGTCACAGAATTTTAATAATTTACTGGAGCATGGAAAAACACTTAATTTTTTACACAAGATTGATATACAAATTTCCTATGTTGTACTAATTTTCCAGTATGTTTGGAGTTACATAAGTATTAGAACAATTCAGATCTTCACAGACTGTTCTCTTTTTGGACAGATTCTATTTTCTTTGTGTTGTTTGCTTATTTTGATGAATCTATGGGTAGTATCGGGGGGTATGAACCATGGAAAAGTTGGAATACAGTAGATATTACACCAATATAAATAAAAAATGAGTTCACAACAGTACCAAAAGTGGTGATTTTATTTTCTTATACTAACGGATCTCACGAGTTTTCTGTTGAGTTTTGTGTTGTGAAGTTTTCAAGTTTTGGGTAAAGATTTGATGGACTATGGAATAAGGAGTGGCAAGAGCCTAAGCTTGGGGATGCCCAAGTCACCCCAAGGTAATATTCAAGTACAGCCAAGAGCCTAAGCTTGGGGATGCCCCGGAAAGCATCCCCTCTTTCGTCTTCGTCTATCGGTAAATTTACTTGAGGCTATATTTTTATTCACCACATGATATGTGTTTTGCTTGGAGCGTCTTGTATGATATGAGACTTTGCTTTTTAGTTTGCCACAATCATCCTTTATGTACACACCTTTTGAGAGATACATGCATGAATCATGATTTATTAGAATACTCTGTGCTTCACTTATATCTTTTGAGCTAGGCAATTTTGCTCTAGTGCTTCACTTATATCTTTTTAGAGCACAGCGGTGGTTTTATTTTATAGAAATTGTTGAACTCTCATGCTTCACTTATATTATTTTGAGAGTCTTTCTAAACAGCATGGTAATTTGCTTTGGTTATGAATTTATTCCTAATATGATAGGCATCCAAGAGGGATATAATAAAAACTTTCATATAAAGTGCATTGAATACTATGAGAAGTTTGATTCCTTATGATTGTTTTGAGATATAAAGATGGTGATATTAGAGTTATGCTAGTGAGTAATTGTGGATTGTATAAATACTTGTGTTGAAGTTTGTGATTCCCGTAGCATGCACGTATGGTGAACCGTTATGTAACGAAATTGGAGCATGAGGTATTTATTGATTGTCTTCCTTATGAGTGGCGGTCGGGGATGAGCGATGGTATTTTCCTACCAATATATCCCCCTAGGAGCATGCGTGTAGTACTTTGTTTCGATGACTAATAGATTTTTGCAATAAGTATGTGAGTTCTTTATGACTAATGTTGAGTCCATGGATTATGCGCACTCTCACCCTTCCACCTTTGCTAGCCTCTCTAGTACCGCGCAACTTTCACCGGTGCCATACACCCACCTTTTACCTTCCTCAAAACAGCCACCATACCTACCTATTATGGCATTTCCATAGCCAGTCCAAGATATATTGCCATGCAACTTTCCACCATTCCGTTTTATTATGACACGCTCCATCATTGTCATATTGCTTTGCATGATCGTAAGATAGCTAGCATGATGTTTACATGGCTTGTCCATTTTTTGATGTCATTTGTTACACTAGATCATTGCACATCCTGGTACACCACCGGAGGCATTCATATAGAGTCATATTTTATTCTAAGTATCGAGTTGTAATTCTTGAGTTGTAAGTAAATAAAAGTATGATGATGTTCATTATTAGAGCATTGCCCCATATGAGGAAAAATAAAATATGCCAAAGAAGCCAACAAAAAAAAGAGGCCAAAGAAGCCAAACAAAAAGAGAGAGAGAGAGAGAAAAGAGAGAAGGGGCAATGTTACTATCCTTTTTCCACACCTGTGCTTAAAAGTAGCACCACGATCTTCATGATAGAGAGTCTCCTATGTTATCACCTTCATATACTAGTGGGAATTTTTCATTATAGAACTTGGCTTGTATATTCCAATGATGGACTTCCTCAAATTGCCCTAGGTCTTCGTGAGCAAGCAAGTTGGATGCACACCCACTTAGTTTCTTTTTGAGCTTTCATAAACTTATTGCTCTAGTGCATCCGTTGCATGCCAATCCCTACTCACTCACATTGATATCTATTGATGGGCATCTCCATAGCCCGTTGATATGCCTAGTTGATGTGAGACTATCTCCTTCTTTTTGTCTTCTCCACAACCACCATATTCTATTCCACCTATAGTGCTATGTCCATGGCTCACGCTCATGTATTGCGTGAAAGTTGAAAAGGTTTGAGAACATCAAAAGTATGAAATAATTGCTTGGCTTGTCATCGGGGTTGTGCATGATTTGAATACTTTGTGTGACGAAGATGGAGCATAGCCAGACTATATGATTTTGTAGGGATAACTTTCTTTGGCCATGTTATTTTGAGAAGACATGATTGCTTTATTAGTATGCTTGAAGTATTATTGTTTTTATGTCAATATTAAACTTTTGTTTTGAATCTTATGGATCTGAATATTCATGCCACAATAAAGAAAATTACATGGATAAATATGTTAGGTAGCATTCCACATCAAAAATTCTGTTTTTATCATTTACCTACTCGAGGACGAGCAGGAATTAAGCTTGGGGATGCTTGATACGTCTCCAACGTATCTATAATTTTTTATTGTTCCATGCTATTACATTATCTGTTTTGGATGTTTTATATGCATTAATATGCTATTTTATATTATTTTTGGGACTAACTTATTAACCTAGAGCCCAGTGCCAGTTTCTATTTTTTCCTTGTTTTTGAGCTTCATAGAAAAGGAATACCAAACAGAATAAAACTTCACGATGATTTTTCTTGGACCAGAAGACACCCAGGGGACTTGGAGTCCAAGTCAGAAGAGCCACGAGGCGGCGGCAAGGGTGGAGGGCGCGCCCTGGGGGGGCACCCCCTACCTTGTGGGCCCCTCGGTGACTCCCTGACCTACATCTTCCTCCTATATATTCACATATATTCCAGAACCACCAGAGGCATCCACGAAAACACTTTTCCACCGCCGCAACCTTCTGTTCCTGTGAGATCCCATCTTGGGGCCTTTTTCGGCAACCTGCCAGAGGGGGAATCGATCATGGAGGGCTTCTACATCAACCCTATTGCCCTTCCGATGAAGCGTGAGTAGTTTATCTCAGACCTACGGGCCCATAGCTAGTAGCTAGATGGCTTCTTCTCTCTCTTTGATTCTCAATACCACGTTCTCCTCGATGTTCTTGGAGATCTGTCCGATCTAATCTTCTTTTGCAGTGTGTTTGTCGAGCTACGGTGAATTGTGGATTTATGATCAGCTTATCTATGAATATTATTTGAATATTCTCTGAATTCTTTTATGCATGATTTGATATCTTTGTATTTCTCTTTGAATTATCGGTTTGGTTTGGCCAACTAGATTGGTTTTTCTTGCAATGGGAGAGGTGCTTAGCTTTGGGTTTAATCTTGCGTGATTTCACCCAGTGACAAAGTAGGGGTAGCGAGACACGTATTGCATTGTTGCCATCAAGGATAAAAAGATGGGGTTTACATCATATTGCTTGAGTTTATTCCTCCACACCATGTCATCTTACTTAAGGCGTTACTCCGTTCTTTATGAACTTAATACTCTAGATGCATGCTGGATAGCGGTCGATGTGTGGAGTAATAGTAGTAGATGCAGGCAGGAGTCGGTCTACTTGACATGGACGTGATGCCTATATGCATAATCATTGCCTTGGATATCGTCATAACTTTGCGCTATTCTATCAATTGCTCGACAGTAATTTGTTCACCCACCATATTATTTGCCTTCATGAGAGAAGCCTCTAGTGAAACCTATGGCCCCCGATTCTATTTTCCATCATATTAGTTTCCGATCTACTATTTTGCAATCTTTTATTTTCAGATCTATATACCAAAAACCCCAAAAATATTTTATCTTTTATTTATCTATCTCTATCATATCTCACCTTTGCAAGTGACCGTGAAGGGATTGACAACCGCTTTATCGCGTTGGGTGCAAGTGTTTGATTATTTGTGCAGGTATTTGTGATTTGCGCGTTCTTCTCCTACTGGATTGATACCTTGGTTCTTAACTAAGGGAAATACTTACCTCTACTATGCTGCATCACCCTTTCCTCTTCAAGGGAAAAACCAACGCAAGCTCAAGAAGTAGCATACCACTCTGGTGTGGAACGTGTTCTGGTCGACCTACGAGGTTCAGTAGTAACTTGATCCGAAGTTTCATGATCATCATCATTAGCTTCCTCTCTAGTTGGTGTATGCATCACGGGAATGGTTTTTTGTGATGTGCTACTTTCCAATTCGAGAGAAGGTACAATTACCTCATCAAGTTCTACTTTCCTCCCACTCACTTCTTTCGAGAGAAACTCCTTCTCCAGAAAGGACCCATTCTTGGCAATAAAGATCTTGCCTTCAGATCTGTGGTAGAAGGTGTACCCAATAGTTTCCTTAGGGTATCCAATGAAGATGCATTTCTTCGATTTTTGTTCGAGCTTATCAGGCTCAAGCCTTTTGACATAAGCGTCGTATCCCCAAACTTTAAGAAACGACAGCTTAGGTTTCTTGCCAAACCATAGTTCATACGGTGTCGTCTCAACGGATTTTGGTGCCCTATATAACGTGAATGCGGCTGTCTCTAATGCATAACCTCAAAGTGATAGTGGTAAATTGGCAAGAGACATCATAGAATGCACCATATCTAATAAAGTACGGTTACGATGTTCGAACACACCATTACGCTGTGGTGTTCTAGGTGCGTGAGTTGTGAAGCAATTCCACATTGTTTTAAATGAAGGCCAAACTCGTAACTCAAATATTCACCTCCACGATCATATCGTAGAAACTTTATTTTCTTGTTACGATGATTCTCCACTTCACTCTCAAATTCTTTGAACTTTTCAAATGTTTCAGACTTGTGTTTCATCAATAGGTATAACCATACCTACTCAAATGATCTGTGAAGGTCAGAAAATAACGATACCCGCCGCGTGCCTCAATACTCATCGGACCGCATACATCGGTATGTATTATTTCCAATAAGTCATTAGCTCGCTCCATTGTTCCGGAGAACGGAGTTTTAGTCATCTTGCCCATGAGGCATGGTTCACAAGTATCAAATGATTAATAATCATGTGATTCCAAAAGTCCATCCGCATGGAGTTTCTTCATGCGCTCTACACCAATATGACCTAAACAGCAGTGCCACAAGTATGTTGCACTATTATTATCAACTTTGCATCTTTTGGCATCAATATTATGAATATGTGTATCACTACGATCGAGATTCAACAAGAATAGACCATTCATCAAAGGTGCATGACCATAAAAGATATTACTCATATAAATAGAACAACCATTATTCTCTGATTTAAATGAATAACCGTCTCGCAATAAGCAAGATCCAGATATAATGTTCATGCTCAACACTGACACCAAATAACAATTATTGAGGTCTAAAACTAATCCCGAAGGTAGATGTAGAGGTAGCGTGCCGACGGCGATCACATCGACCTTGGAACCATTCCCGACGCACATCGTCACCTCGTCCTTAGCCAATCTTCGTTTATTCCGCAGCTCCTGTTTTGAGTTATAAATATGAGCAACCGAACCAGTATCAAATACCCAGGCTCTACTACGAGCATTAGTAAGGAACACATCAATGACATGTATATCTAATATACCTTTGTTCACTTTGCCATATCCTTTTTATCCGCCAAGTATTTGGGGCACTTTCGCTTCCAGTGACCATTCCCTTTGAAGTAGAAGCACTTAGTTTCAGGCTTGGGTCCAGCTTTGGGCTCCTTCACGGGAGGGGCAACTTGCTTGCCATTCTTCTTCAAGTTCCCTCTCTTTGCCTTGCCCTTTTTCTTGAAACTAGTGGTCTTGTGAACCATCAACACTTGATGGTCCTTCTTGATTTCTACCTCCGCAGCCTTAAGCATTGCGAAGAGCTCGGGAATCGTTTTCGTCATCCCTTGCATATTATAGTTCAGCACGAAGCCTTTGTAGCTTGGTGGTAGTGATTGAAGAACTCTGTCAATAACACTCTCAACTAGAAGATTAATTCCCAGCTGAGTCAAGTGGTTATGATACCCAGACATTTTGAGTATGTGTTCACTGAGAACTGTTCCCCTTCATCTTGCAGCAATAGAACTTGTTGAAGACTTCATATCTCTCAACCCGGGCATTATCTTGAAATATCAACTTCAGCTCTTGGAACATCTCATATGCTCCATGATGTTCAAAACGTCTTTGAAGTCCCGGTTCTAAGCCGTAAAGCGTGGTACACTGAACTATCGAGTAGTCATCAGATCGAGTCTGCCAGACATTCATAACATCTGTAGTAGCTCCTGCAGCAGGTCTGTCACCTAGCGATGCATCAAGGACATAATTCTTCTGTGCATCAATGAGGATAATCCTCAAGTTACGGACCCAATCCGTGTAGTTGCTACCATCATCTTTCAACTTATCTTTCTCTAGGAACGCATTAAAATTCAGGGGAACGGTATAACGGGCCATTGATCTACAACATAGATATGCAAAACTATTAAGACTAAGTTCATGATAAATTAAGTTCAATTAATCAAATTACTAATGAACTCCCACTTAAATTAACATCCCTCAAGTTATCTAAGTGATACATGATCCAAATCAACCAACCCATGTCCGATTATCACATGAGATGGGGTAGTCATCAATGGTGAACATCTCTATGTTGATCATATCTACTATATGACTCACGTTCGACCTTTCGGTCTCCAGTGTTCCGAGACCATGTCTGTACATGCTAGGCTCGTCAAGTTTAACCCAAGTATTCTGCTTGTACAAAACTGTCTTACACCCGTTGTATGTGAACGTAGAGTCTATCACACCCGATCATCACGAGGTGCTTCAAAATGACAAACTTTAGCAACGGTGCATTCTCGGGGAGTCTATCAAACCCGTCAAGAAGCTTCAGAAGTATATCACCGCAGCGCAGGAAGGGACGTTCATTCCCGACAGCGAGAAGGACGAGCTGACTGAGGCCCTCGGGAATCCTGAGCACCCTGGACGAACACGAGGCACACCAGGCTCTGTTCCGTGGGTGGTTGGGTTTGCTGGCGCAGGCGGTTACAGAAGCCGGGGGAGAAAGAGGAAAGCGGAGCTGAGCGAAATGCAGAAGCTCAATGCAAGACTAGTAAAGCTAGAGGAACTTGCAGCTGCCAGCCAACCATCTCAGCGGCACGAAGATCCTGCCCAAGAAGCTACCCCACCATCTCAGCGGAGAAGCAGCGTGGCTTCCACGGAGCTCGTTCAGCCTGATTTCACGGCTCCTAGCTACCCCGTGGATACTATCACGGAGGCTCAACATTGCCAGCTTATGACGAAATGGCAGAACCTCACTTTGAAGGCGGCTGTCGGCTCTATTGCACCTCCTCAACCTGACGGAACTTTTCACTGCCGTCCGATTCCACATGGCTATGCTGTTGTGATGGTGGATGAAGTAATGGAGGGATTTGATGAGCTCGAGCTTGACCACCCTACAGGTGAAGGGGAGAATCAGCTGGGTTATGCTCTGAGGACTACATGTCTATGGCGGAAGGAGTACATCAAGCTTCCAAACTGGACGCCTCCGCCTCCGCCTCCTCCTCCTCCTCCGGCGAGTCAGGGCACTCTGCCTCCGCCTCCTCCTCCTCCTCCGACGAGTCAAGGCACTCTGCCTCCTCCTCCTCCTCCAGCGAGTGATCAGGGCACTCCACCTCCTTCTCCGCCTCCTCCGGCGCGTGAGGGCACTCCGCCTCCTCCTCCGCCTCCTCCGGCGCGTTGGAGCACTCCGCCTCCTCCCCCGCCTCGTCAGCAACGGCGGAAGAGAGCCACCGCCGCTCCGGCGGCTAGCAGTACAAGCAGAGGCGGGAAGCAATTCAGATACGGTCCATCTCTCAAGCCTCTGGAAAAGTTACCATATGAGAGGACCGACGAGGAAACCGTGAAAATCAGTGCTGCCGAAGTGCATGAACATTTTGCACGGAAACCTCCACCTCCGAAGGAGACGATAGATCCGGTGAAACTGAAGCGCACTATCGATGCCCTGAAGCGACCACCACCGCCTCCGCCGCAGTCCAACTATGAGTGCATTATTGAAAGGACATATAAGGAAGCGGAGCCGTCGGGAAGTACTTGCAGTGATTCAAGGTTAGCAGAACGAAGAAGTGGGAAAAAAATTCCCCAGCTCGGCGAACAGGCGAACCAATCGTGCCCCCCGCTCAAGGTGTCTAGCGATATCGTCGCTAATCAGCCGGGGATGGTGCCCGGTACCAATCCTGCTGATTACCTGAGCGATGATGTAGAGTTTGAAATAATGGAGGTGGAAGAATTCATATACCAGTACGGAAAGCCTCTCGTCAAACCTGATCATCCTCCTCTAACAATGATGATGCGAAGATTCCATGAATGGTACATGAAAACCTGCAGCGAAACCTGCAGCGAGTCTGGTAAGGATACTTTGACGCTGAGAATTAAAGAGGAGCACGACCTCGTTGGAATGGACCAGTTGTCTGTTGAATTTGACGAGTTATTCCGATTATACAATCAAAAGGCCCACGACAAAACACTCTTGACTTGCTACTGTCTATAAGTACTACTTCTGTAATTAAGTCTCTATATATAGCTCAGCTCTTTCATTGCATGTATATATAATTATCCTCACTATATTATGTAGATTGAAGATCGTCGAATGCAGAAAAGCACAAATCTATGACATTGGGTTCATTAACCCAAATATCATACATGAATGGATGGTTCAAAAGAATGTCACAGAAACCGAAGACAACTTGCTACAATCGTTGCTTAAAAATCAAAACAAAGAGAAAATACTCTTTCCTTACAACTTCAAGTGAGTGTTATTGTCTTGTTCATATTCGGTTTCCCTTATTACTCGAGGTTATAGTAATGTAATTGATGAGTTATGCATGCGTGCGTAGGTTTCACTTTATTCTGCTAGAGATTAAGCTTGAGCGGGGAGTAGTAACCGTCTTAGACTCGAGACGAAAAGATCCCCAGGAGTATGCGGACATGACTGAAATGCTCCAGAAGTAAGTTCAATCGATCATTATCGCACCATATCGGCAACTTTGTTCATTTCCTGATATCAAGTAATTATTTTCTTTGTCTGGCAGGGTTTAGAAAGAGTTCACCGTAATTGTTCCGGCACTGTCGAGGGTGCTGCGATTTACACACCCAAAAGTAAGTACTACTAGCTAGTTCCGCGCATCTCCCATTGATTCTAGTTTCATCAATACCATTTATAATGCTTGATTATCAGTTTGATTGAACTCTATTTCTCGTAAAGTGCTTGTGGCAGGAGCCGGGAATGATTTTTGTGGATACTACGTTTGCGAGTTCATCTACAACGCGACGACCTCTAAGCGGGGCTACTCTGAAAAACAATATGAAGTGCGTAAGCAATAATATTCACAATTTTATTTTATTACCATCATTTGTGTTGAGTTTCATTCATATATATGTATTGACCCCCTTCTTCAAATTAGTTGTGGCAGATGCGGGATGAACTCCTACCACATGATCGCATACGAGCAATTCAAGAGGAATTGACGGGATTCTTTCTTGACCACGTCATAAATAAAGCCGGAGAATACCATGTGGAATTTGACATTAGATGTCAGGGATTGTACGTAAGAGATCTTATATTGTATATATGTAGCTAGTAGCGTCGGATAGATATACGAAAACTTGTTGTTCGACCAATCTCTTGGAAAAAGAGAGATCGATCACTTCTCTCTGTATATGTTCACGACGATCTTGTGTACTTAATGGTTCCTTCATTTACTTACTAGCTAGCATGTCGAGTTCTCTCTATACGTATAGTAGCTAGCGTCGATCAAGCACGGAGAAAGAGAGGACACTTCTCTCTATTAGCTAGCTAACACAACATGAAACCCCTAAATTAACCCTCCAAAACCCCCTAACCCCCCCCCTCCTTTCAAAAAAAAAAACAAAAACCCCAGCTCCTGCCAAATGCTGACGTATGGAGGCCTTTTGGTCCCGGTTGGTGTTACCAACCGGGACTAAAGGTCCTTCTGCCTGGGCTCCCCGCAGCGGCCACGTGGAGCCCCTTCTGTCCCAGTTCGTAAGCGAACCGGGACTAAAGGTTTTGGGCTTTAGTCCCGACCCTTTAGTCCCGGTTCCAGAACCGGGGCTAATGGGCCTCTGGAACCGGGACAAATGGGCCGTTTTCCACTTGTGAGGAAGCTGATGAGATGTCTAATGGAGCAGTGGAACGCAATGGGTGGTCATCGATCTGGAATTTGCAAGTGCCATCAAAATTGAAGATATTCACGTGGAGGCTGGCGCAACACTCGCTTCCCACCAGCAACGTTCTGCACCATCGGCACATGTCTTCATCACATGTGTGTGCTTTATGTGGAGCTGAAGATAGTTAGCGCCATTCAGTTATTGATTGCAACTACTCCCGGTGTGTGTGGGCTCTCTCGAAGGAGGATCTGGTTCAACATATGTGCATGCATAGAGAAGAACAAGCAAAGAAATGGTTGTTTGTGATGAGCGAATCTCTGCCACAAGCTGAGTTTAACACAATGATTGTGACACTTTGGGCCATCTGGGCAGCACGGAGGAAGATAATCCACGAAGAAATCTATAAAACACCTTTCTCCACTCATGCTTTCATCACGAGTTATATTTCAGATTTGCAGCAAATTCAGAAGCCTGCGATGAGGGCGGCAACAGCAGCTATCCCACGCCCAACTACATGGCTGCCTCCTCCGGATGACCATATGAAGATCAATGTCGATGCGGCAGTTTCACGCGCTGGCCGCTTTGGGGCTGTGGGAGCGATTTGCCGTGATATCTCAGGGGTCTTCAAGGGTGCCTCGGCTGTCATCTTCAGAAACATCGAAGACCCGGAGGTTCTAGCCATCAGAGAAGCACTGGCGCTAGCGGAGGATATATATGAACACATAATCTTCGTCGCGTCAGATTGCAAGACTGCTGTTGATGCAATCAAAGGGGGGACGGCGGCGTCTTATGGAGCGGTGGTACATGAAATAACAGAACAAGCTAGGTCTTTTACTTCTTGTATTTTCAGTCATGAATTCTGGACCTCGAATTTCGAGGCTCACAACCTCGCCAAGCATGCCTTAATGCTTGGACCGGCCGCCATGTTTGGTTAGGCCACCCCAGTGAGCTTTTGTTCGTCCCTGTAAACATTGTGACGGTTTAATAAAGCTTTGGCGAGTTTGCCTAAAAAAAAGCTGGGCTTCATCTAGTGCCGTTTGTTTCTCAAAAATAAATAAATGTAGTGCTGCTTGCCGTGAGAAGTTTGATTACTACTCTACGAACCTAGCTCGGATTATACTTTTCGCATCATCATCATCGCACGCATACTTGAACACAAACGCGAGACGGACACTTGGATAACCATCATCTACAGGTGGTATTTTGCATGTTTGACCAAAGTTTGAACAACACATACTAGTTACACTGATAATGCATGTAATAGCAATTATTCTGCTACAAATATTATTATCAGGAAATGATGCCTCAATCAATTTCCAATCTTGTTCATTCAATAATCGACAACGTTGAAGTGCCGGCATTCAATATTATTCATTTTAAGTAGTGCCGTAACTGTGATGACCGACACTAGCAATTCATTTGACATGTGAAAACAAATACATAAATGTATCCTACTTAAATTTTGTAGTAATTGTTTTTTTTGCATCAATCAAGCTATTAGGAGCTAGACATTGCATCCATATAGTAGAAAGTAAAAACAAAATTAACGAAGCATATATTCCTCAGACTAGAATTTCCATTGATACTAGAAATAAACAAGTCTATTTTACCCCGCTAAACTATTGCCCGAGTTGAAAAAATGTTTGCCTTTTTGGGAAAATGTTTTAAAGTTCACATAACATTTTAATTTTTTCTAAAATTTCATAAAATTGCTTGCCTTTATTTTTTTTATATATGTTCCCATATTTTAGTAAATCCGACTGAAAAAAAAAGGCTTGAAACAGTACCCCTGGTCACGAAGTGGGCGACTCGCCGCACCGCCTCCTGAATGGGCCGCCCAGTCGGGGACTCCCTTGTGTGCGCGTTCAGCCGCCTCTGAAGGACGTGTGGGGTGGGCCTCATCTGGGGCTGCTCTCCACGAGAAATTTTACAACTCTACGAACCCAGCTCGGATTATATTACTGCTGCTGGAATCCTAATTCATAATCAGCAGAGCAGCAGAACATGGGCTTTTCCGAAGCGGTTTCAAGCTTTCATGACCTGTTTGGACAGGTTTTAGAAACTTAGATGTGTTTTTTTTTCCGCTTTCCTCTGTCTTACATCAGTTTTTTTTGTTCTTTTGCTTTGTCTTCTCTTTCTCTACACATGTCTATTTTTTCAGTACAGTGTACATTTTCGTATACGTGAAACATATTTTTTATACATGTTGAACAGTCATGTTTTTAACATTTTTGCCAGTACATGTTAATTTGTTTTCGAATATACATTGGAATTTTCTTTCAGTGGCATGAAACATTTTTTAAAACTACTCGCACATTTTTTTACATTGTATAAACAATTTGTAAAAATGTCACGAACATATTTTTGAAACATATGAACATTTACAATGTCACATATATTTTTTTAATTACGCGGTCATTTGTCTACATTGTATAAATATTTGTAAAATCTATCACGAACTTTGAAACACATGACCACTTTTAAATGTCATGAACATTGTTTTGAATGATTTCAACATTTTTAAAATTTCTGCGAACATTCTTTTTACAGTGCATGAACATTTTTTAAATGTGCGGTGAACGTTTATAAAAATTAAGTATATTAATTTTGTGGAATATTTGTATTTATTGTATTTTAAAATATAAATAAAATAAAAAATAACAATAAACACCTGCGTAACAAACCTAGACCGTCCTATTGGGCTGGCCAGCTCCAGCCTAGCAAGCGAGGCTAGCTTCTGCCTCGCCTGAGGTGATGTATGGAATAGACGTGCCCGAGCGAGAGAGCTAACTAATGGTTACCCCTTGGGGGCTCCCTCAAAGGTCACTTTCATTGTTTGAAAGCATGTCAAGTGGTGCGCCCAGCCGCCGTCACGTGTCGTGTGTTGGGCGCTCTATTTGTATTTCGATCTTTTATTTTTTTTTTCTGTACGTGTTTCGGGTCTTTAGATGTTTTCTTCCTTTTTATAGCCTTTTGGTTTTTTCCTGGTTTTCCGTAAGTTTTGAAGGAAGTTTTGGTTTTTTGGTTTTGCCTGGCTGATGATAGACTAGTTGTCCCCAGTGGCACAAGTTGGTTCCCTAACCAAATTCCCTAGTCCAACGACTCGGTTCCGAAGATTGAGATCAAAAGGTTTTGAAGATTCATTATTTCAAATCTAGACCGCCTCAATAGTATCAACAAGATCACACATTGTTCATACAAGAGAGAACGTGTGGCCCGAACCTGGGTAAAACCTCCACCATGTGACTACGTGTACATTACCTTCCCAAATTTTGCAACCCATGAGTATTGCTGCGCAATCCCCACGACAGGGTGTAAACCTATGAGGCGGTGAAAATCTGAAAACTTTGGTTGTGGGGCAATAGATCAGTAATGGTCTAATGGATCCCAAGTTGGAGCTCAAACCAGGAAGTTAATCATGCCATCCCGATCCAACGAGCCAAAATCATCCTTGACTAGCCCAGGACGATGAGGTAGGCCCTGGAATGTCGGTAATAATGTTTTTTTTTTTGAGATTTTTTAATGTTGCAGTTTTTTGACATTCTACAAGCATGTGTTTATTTTCATACATACACACATGCGGCTTTGAGCTTCAATTACACAGGATGGGTTCATGCTACAAAGCTGTTTCTAACGTTGTGGCATGAGTTGGTTTCTTTGTTGCATACGTTGCGATAAATTCTCTTAAAGATTAATTGGAACTAGCAGTGATTTGTTACATACTCCATTATGTTTGAAATATTGCTAGGTGTCAGTAATTTTGCATGTCTATTTACTCTGCTATGATTTTCTATCTACAATAATTATAAAAAGGCCATGTTTTAGAGGAACTATGTAAAGAAGCCTACCAGGCAGTTGATGTGAATATCCTATTTAGTGCTAAAGGCACTGATAGTTTGATATTCGTACAAAACACGCACCCTGGAAGGTAATGGGCCGGCCCATGAATATAGTCAAGTATTGCGTTTTTTCCCTGTTTTCTGAACCATCTGGAAAGTTCTGCCTGTCTTGTTTTTACTTTTCCTTTTCTGTTTAAATACATGATTTTTTAATACTGTTTTTGGAATCCCTCATTTTCTTAACTCAAAATATTTTTCAAATCCAAAAACAATTTTCAAATTCCAGAGAGTTTTTGAATTTGGAAACATTTTGACCAAATTTTTGCCTATTTCAATTTGGTAAGCATATATTGTATATTTTAAAACTCACAAAATATTTTAGAAATTTCATTTTTTTAATTTATGAAGATTTTTAAAAAATCATGAAAAATTTCAAATAAGCAAATATTTCGAAAATTCTCGAATATCTTTATGAAATCTGTAAAAAAAATATTTGACCAACTTTTCGAAACTAACATAAAAGTTGGTAGTCATTTTTTTCTTGAGAGAACAGCAAAGGAGCGAGAGAGAAACAAACGCAAGCAGTCGAGCAAGTGGCCTAATGCGCGTTTTAGGGGAAACTTTGGTGCCTAAAGCCCCAATGGGCTAGACTCCCATCGTCACTTGCTCTAAAGGACGCGTGAGCTGGGCATCATCTAGTGCCGCTTGCCGCAAGAGGGTTGATAACTACTATTCCATCAACCTAGCTTGGATTACACTTTTTGCATCATTATCATCGCACGGACACATGAACACGAATGCGAGACTGACACTTAAATCAACATCATCTATAGGTGGTATTTTATAGGTTTGACCAGAGTTTGAACAACACATATTAGTTACACTGATAATGCATGTTGTAGCAATTATTCTGCTACCAATATTATTATTAGGAAATGATGCCTCGATCAATTTCCAATCTTGTTCATTCCATATATGATCGACATCGATGAAGTACCGGAATTCGATGTTATTCATTTTAAGCAATATCGTAACTGTGATGACCGACACTAGCAATTCATTTGATATGTGCAAACAAATACATAAATGTATCCTACTTAAATTTTGTAGTGATTGTTTTTTTGCATCAATCAAGCTATTAGGAGCTAGTCATCCATATGGCAAGTAAAAACAAATCAACATAGCATATATTCCTCAGACTAGAATTTCCATTGATACTAGAAATAAACAAGTCTACTTTACCCTGCTAAATGATTGCCCGAGTTGAAAAAACGTTCGCCTTTTTGGGAAAATGTTTTAAAGTTCACAGAATGTTTTAAATTTTTTCTCAACTTTCATAAAAATGCCTGCCTTTAAATTTTTATATATTCCCATATTTTATTAAAACCGACTGGAAAAAAGGCTTGAAACAATACCCAGGTCGCGAAGTGACGGCTCGCCGCACCGCCTCCTGAATGGGCCACCCAGTTGGGGACTCCCTTGTGTGCGCGTTCAGCCGCCTCTGAAGGACGTGTGGGATGGGCCTCATCTGGGGCCGCTCTCCACGAGAAATTTTACTACTCTACGAACCCAGCTCGGATTATTACTGCTGCTGGAATCCTAATTCATCATCATCATAATCAGCAGGGCAGCAGAACATGGGCTTTTCTGAAGCGGTTTCAAGCTTTCATTGGCTGTTTGGACAGGTTTTAGAAGCTTAGATGTGTTTTTTTTTCCTTTCCCGCTTTCCTCTTTCTTACATCGGTTTTTTTCTTTGTTCTTTTTCATTTGTCTTCTCTCTCTCAACACATGTCTATTTTTTCAGTACAGTGTACATTTTCGTATACGTGAAACATATTTTTTATACATGTTGAACAATCATGTTTCCAACACTTTTGCCAATACATGTTAATTTGTTTTCAAATATACATTGGAATTTTCTTTCAGTGGCATGAAACATTTTTTTAAACTACTCGCACATCTTTTTACATTGTATGAACAGCTTGTAAAAATGTCATGAACATATGTTTGAAACATGTGAACATTTTTTACGATGTCACGTATATTTTTTAATTACTCGGTCATTTTTCTACATTGTATAAATAAATTTAAAAACTATCACAAACTTTGAAACACGTGACTATTTTTAAATGTCATGAACATTGTTTTGAATGATATCAACATTTTTAAAAGTTCTGCGAACATTCTTTTTTACAGAGCATGAACATTTTTTAAATGTGCGGCGAACGTTTATAAAAATTAAGTAAATTAATTTTGTGGAATATTTGTATTTAGTCTATTTTAAAATATAAATAAAAGTAAAAAATAAATAAAAAAGAACAAAAAACACCTGCGTAACAAACCTAGACCGTCCTATTGGGTTTTCCAGCTCCAGCATCCCAAGCGAGGCTAGCATCTGACTCGCCTGAGGTGATGTATAGAATAGATGCGCCCGATCGAGAGAGCTAACTAATGGTTACCCCCTTGGGGGCTCCGTCAAGGGTCACTTTTATTGCTTTAAAGCACGTCAAGTGGTCCACCCACCCACCGCCATGTGTCGCTTGTTGGACGCTCTATTTGGATTTCGGTCTTTTTATTTTTCTGTATGCGTTTCGAGTCTTTAGATGTTTTCTTCCTTTTTTGGCTTTTTGGTTTTTGCCTGGTTTTTCGTAAGTTCTGAAGGAAGTTTTGGTTTTTTGGTTTTGCCTGGCTGATGATAGACTAGCTGTCCCCAGTGGCACAAGTTGATTCCTAACCAAATTCCCTACTCCAAAGACTAAGTTCCGAAGATGAAGATCGAAAGGTTTTGAAGACTCATTGTTTCAAATCTAGACCGCCTCAATAGTGTCAACAAGATCACACATTGTAACCACATTGTTCATACAAGAGAGAACGTGGGGCCCGAACATGGGTAAAACCTCCACCATGAGAACGGCACCTTGATCAACTACGTGTGCGTTACCTTCAAAATTTCTCCAAACCATAAGTATTGCCGTGCAATCCCCATGACAGGGTGTAAACCTATGAGCGGTGAAAATATGAACACTTTGGTTGTGGGGCAGTAGATCAGTAATGGTCTAATGGATCCCAAGTTGGAGCTCAAACAAGGGAGTTAATCATGCCATCCTGATCCAACGAGCCAAAATCATCGTTGACTACCCCAAGACGACGAGGTAGGCCCTGGAATGTCGGCAATGATGTTTTTTTTTTAGATTTTTCAATGTTGCGGTTTTTTGACATTCTACAAGCATGTGTTTATTTTCATAAATACACACATGCGGCTTTGAGCTTCAATTACACAGGATGGGTTCATGCTACAAAGTAGTTTCTAACGTTGTGGCATGAGTTGGTTTTTTTGTTGTTGCATACGTTGCTATCAATTCTCTCAAAGATTAATTGGAACTAGCAGTGATTTGTTACATACTCCATTGTGTTTGAAATATTGCTAGGTGTCAGTAATTTTGCACGTCTATTCACTCTACTATGAATTTTTTTTACACTAATTACAAAAGGCCTAGTTTTAGAGGGACTACGTAAATGAATAATTATAACTGCCTGTTACATACTCCAGGCAGTTGATGTGAATATCCTATTTAGTGCTAAAGGCATTGATAGTTCGATATTCGTACAAAACACGCACCCTAGAATGTAACGGGCCTGCCCAAGAATATACTCAAGTATTGTGTTTTTTTCCTGTTTTCTGAACCTTCTGAAAAGTTCCGCCTGTCTTTTTTTTACTTTTCCTTGTCTATTTAAATTCATAATTTTTTTAATATTGTTTTTAGAATCCCTCATTTTTTAACTTTAAATATTTTTCAAATCCAATATCAATTTTCAAATTCAGGAGTGTTTTTGAATTCGGAAACATTCCGACCAAATTTTTTCCCATTTCAATTTCGCAAGCATATTTGTGTAAATTTTAAAACTCACAAATATTTTAATAATTTCATTTTTTTTAAATTTATGAAGATATGTATAATCAAGAAAATTTTCAAATAAGCGAATATTTTGAAAATCCTCGAATATCTTTATGAAATCCGTAATTTTTTTATTTGACCAACTTTTCGAAACAAACATAAAAATTGGTAGTCATTTTTTTCTTGAGAGAACAGCAAAGGAGAGAGAGAGAGAGAGAGAGAGAGAGAGAGAGAGAGAGAGAGAGAGAGAGAGAGAGAGAACCAAGCAGTCGAGCAAGCGGCCTAATGCGCATTTTAGAGGAAACTTTGGCGCCTAAAGCCCCAATGGGCTAGAGTCCCATCGTCACTTGTTGTAAAGGACGTGTGAGCTGGGCTTCATCTAGTGACGCTTACCCCGAGACGGATGATTACTACTATTCTACGTGAACACAAATGCGAGATAGACACTTAAATCAACATCATCTATAGGTGGTATTTTATAGGTTTGACCAGAGTTTGAACAACACATATTAGTTACATTGATAATGCATGTTGTAGCAATTATTTCGCTACCAATATTATTATCAGAAAATTATGTCTCGATCAATTTCCAATCTTGTTCATTCCATATATCATCGATAACGATGAAGTGCCGGCATTCAATATTATTCATTTTAAGCATTGCCGTAACTGTGATGACTGACACTAGCAATTCATTTGATATGTGCAAACAAATACATAAATGTTTCCTACTTAAATTTTGTAGTAATTATTATTTTTTGCATCAATCAAGCTATTAGGAGCTACTCATTGCATCCATATGGCAAGTAAAAACAAAATTAGCATAGCATACATTCCTCAGACTAGAATTTCCATTGATACTAGAAATAAACAAGTCTACTTTACCCTGCTAAACGATTGCCCGAGTTGAAAAAATATTCGCCTTTTTGGGAAAATGTTTAAAAGTTCACATAACATTTTAATTTTATTCTCAAATTTCAAAATATGCTCGCCTATAATTATGTTTATATATCGCCATATTTTATAAAAACCAATTAAGAAAACGCTTGAAACAGTACCCGGGTCGCGAAGTGGGCGGCTCGCTGCAGCGCCTCCTGAACAGGCCGGCCCAGTTGGGGACTCCCTTGTGTGCGTTCGGCCGCCTCTGAAGGACGTGTGGGCTGGGCCTCATCTACGGCCGCTCGCCACTAGAAATTTTACTACTCTACGACGGACATTTTTCCCCTCTCGTTAGGGTTTGGCTCCTCTCGGCGGCGGCGATCTCTCGCGCCACCGTAGAGATCTTCGCTCCCCTCTCCTTCCCTCCACGCCGACGCTAGGGGCTCTTGGGGTCTCGCGGTAGGCGGGGGCAAGGTTCGTTAGGGATCATACCGCCCGCGGAAACAAAAACCTCGAGCAAGGGAAGATGGAGAAAGCTGCGTCGGGATCGGGCAGCGGCATGACGGATCTGGAAGCGATGATGGACGAGCTGGGTTTGAAGGAAGATGATCTCCAGGACGTGGTAATTGAGGATGATGAGCTGCCAGTCGAGGCGACCCGGTGGATGGCCATCGCTAGGGTTCATACCGAGAAGGCCTATAGCCAGTACTGGTTTTACAGGAACATGCGGGTGGCATGGGACTTGGCGAAAGAGGTGAAGATCAGGCCACTTGAAGAGAATCTGTACACGCTGCAATTTGAATGTCTAGGTGATTGGGAGCGCGTAATGGAGGATGGACCTTGGAGCTTCAAGGGCAAAGCGGTGGTTTTGGAGAAGTATGACGGATTTACAAAACCGTCGACTATAGAGCTCGATAAGATTGACATGTGGATACAGATCCACGACTTCCCAGATGGTTTTTTCTCAAAAATTAAGGCTCTTGCTTCAACAGTGGGAGAGTTCATCTATGCTGAACCAAGATCTCAAGACTTTGAAGGTAACTTTGCACGTGTGCGTGTGAAGGTGGATGTTACAAAGCCCCTCAAGAACGCTGTTTCTTTGGTGGTGAAGAAGAAAGATACTATCCACAGGGAGATCTATAGAGTGAAGTATGAACGGCTCCCCGACTGGTGCGCCGTTTGTGGGTTCAATGGTCACCTATTCAAGGAGTGTGGATACGGAGTCCACGATCCAAAGGCACTGGTCTTTAAAGACCTGAAAGCGTCATGGTTTAAAGGCCCGGGAAGTGGCCCTGGAGAAGGACGAGGCAATGCTGAAGGCAATGGAACAAGGAGTGGCCGAGGAGGGGGCCGAGGTCCAGGCCGTGCGGGTAGAGGAAGGGGTCGTGCAACTGATCATAACATGTCAGCCCCTCGGGAGAAGGATGTAATGCATGAGGGGGATATAGACATGGAGAAGGGAGATAAAAATAGGAAGAGAGGGGCTGTAGCGGCGGATCCAAAGGCATTACTGCTGCTACCAGCACCCTCGGACAGCTCAAACAACCCTGCTCTGCCTCCAACCACTGAAATCCCACCCAGCCCGTCGTCAAAGCAGGAGGCAAAGAGGAACAAGACCAACACAATGACCAGCGAGAAAAACAGCGGAAAGAACACATCTCTGACTAAGAACAATGATGCGCGTTTGGCGGGCCTCCCAGGGGGGTCGCGCCTAGCGCAATGAGTCTTCTCTGTTGGAACTGCCGTGGGGCTGGCAAACCCGCGGCGGTTCGAGAGCTTCGTGAACTAACGAAGCAATATGCCCCCTCTGTATTATGCATCCTTGAGACTCAGATAGAGGGTTCTAGAGTTGAGAATATGGCTGGTTCTTTAGGTTTCAATAAGAGTTATGCTGTTAGTAGCTCGGGAAGAAGTGGTGGTCTAGGAATTTTTTGGAATGAAGAAATAAAGCTTGAGATTGTTGGCTATTCCCAGTATCATATTGATGCAATTATTGATGAACTTGTAGACGTTAAAACGAGGGTAACCTTTGTCTAAGGGGAAGCACAAGTCAATGAAAGATACAAAATGTGGGATATGCTTAGGGGAATTGTTGGCACAAACGATATACCCTGGCTAGTCCTAGGCGATTTCAACGAGGTGTTGCATGCTCACGAACATGACGGAGTAGGGAATAGAAGCCAAGCACAAATGGATGCTTTCAGGGACGCTCTTGACACATGTGGTTTGTCTGATATTGGATATATTGGCACGGATTGGACTTTTGAGAAGAAGGTAACAGGTGGGACATACACACGGGGTGAGGTTGGATCGTGGGGTTGCTAACCCAGCTTGGTCAATAGCCTTCCCATCAGCTAGGCTGGAGCATGGTACTGCGGCGTCGAGCGACCACGCCCCTCTCTTTGTGAGCTACGTGCATGGTGCATGCAGACGGGCCCCGCGCTCATTTAAATATGAAGTGGCCTGGGAACGGGACCCGCTTCGCCTGTGATCCAGAATGCATGGCAGAATAGTGCTGGGGATTCGGTACTGAGTATATGCGACAAACTGCAATCATTGTCGCATGATTTGAGCCGGTGGGACCGAAACCACTTTGGTAACATGCGACGTGAGATTCAGCGCTTAAAGTCAGAGCTACAGGAGCTTCGCGTGATCCCAAACAGATATGGGCCAAGTCATTTGGAGATTAAAATAATTGATAGACTAACTGAGCTTTATCACAGGGAAGAGATCCTATGGAGACAACGCGCCCAGTGTAGGAGATATGCCCTAGAGGCAATAATAAATGTTATTGATTATCTCCCTGTTCATAATTAGGTTTAGGTTCCATGCTATAACTGCTATGGTTCTCGAGTCTGCAAATAAAACGAGGCTCGGAGGAAGACTCATATGCACGTGTGGAATAATAAACGATAAAATGTATTCCTAGTCAAGCCTCTATGACTGGCTCAAGTATTGCATGATGATCCTGTTTTCCTGATCATGGGCATGACTATGCCAGCAATTTTGAGGGCACAATGTTAGCAGAACATTTGTGTTGAATCGACCCGATTGATGTTATGCTATGAGATTCCTTCGTCACAAGTTAATGGTTAATAACACAGAGATGGTTAACGTTTGCATAATTCCTCAGACCATGAGAGTATCGAGTTTCTTCATGCTTGATTCATGAACTTTGGGGTTTGTTAAACGTCATCCGTAAATGGGTGGCTATTACGGCGGCTTACGGGTTCATGGAAAAGTGTGTCAAGTAACTTGATAGCTCGAGATTGGGATTTTCTCCTCCGACGATGGAGAGATATCTCTGGGCCCTCTCAGTGTTACGGTATCCATCATCGTCTGGCCAGACACTTTGTGATTTGATCACGGGGATGCCGGAACACGGTAACGAGAAAAGAGAACAATACCGGTAACGAGGTAACTAGCATAGTGGACAAGTTGTTGATCCACGGGAATGCCAACATGTCTAACCTCGGGTATTTGTAACATATCGTGAAGCAACAGGAATAGCACACGGCAACTGGAGGTTCACTCGAATATTCATTCGTGTGGGTATAGGGGTCAATATGGGTGTCCACGGCTCCGATGTTGATCATTGATCGGAAGGTGTTCCGTGTCATGTCTATACTTCACCGAACCTATAGGGTCACACGCTTAAGGGTCATCTATCTGCTGAATACTAGACAGGGAGTCTGAGAGAAAATCACCGAAAAGTTTCGGAGACAACGGAAGAGTTCCGGAGAGAGAACACTGAAAAAGTTTCGGTAAAACCGAAAAGTTGTTTCGGATAAAACCATTGATCTAAAAAGGTTTCGGCAAGCACCGGGAATGTTTTGGAGGTTGCCAGATTGGTCTGGTAATTTCTGGAATTTTTCTGGAGAAAAAACCGAAAAAAAAGTTTCGGAGCTGCCGGAGTTGTTTACCGGGTAAACAAAGATGGTTTTAAATTAAACCACCATACTGGAAATGTTCCAGAGCGCGTCCAGATAATTTTAGAGGGTGCCGGAAATGTTCTGGGACCTTCTGGAATTTTTCAGAAATAATAGTCGCGGAAAACATCTTGTCCCAGCGTGAGGGGACAAGATCCCACGGATCGTGGGGGCTGTTTTTGGGCTGTTTTTGGGGGGGCCCCCTTTGGGAGCAGCCCCCTTGTGGCTGGACAAAATGTTGGGGGGGGCCCCCATGGTGGGGGGCAGCCCCCACAAATGGTGGAGAGTGTTGGGAGGAAGGTGGGGCCCCATGGGGGGAACACCATGGACAAGGGAACATGTTTTTCCCTTGTTTGGTGGGAACATGTTCTCCTTGTTTTGTGGGAACATGTTTTCCCCATGTTTAGTGGGCTGAATTTTCAGCCCCCTCCACCCCTTCCACCACTATATAAGGAGGAGGAGAGGTGCTCTGCAACTCCACTCCAACTCTCTCACACAAGCCATGCATGATCTGGCATTCTCTCTCCCTCCCACGAAATAGTTTCGTAGTGCCGAAAGGCTGTCTGGGTTCCGGTGGGAACTAGTTCTGGACGGCGAAGCCCTGCCGGATAGATGGCACCGTATGTGTGCAACCCCGTAGAGAGGTCGTAGTTTCGTCCTTTTGCCCGAGGGGCTGTTCGAGTGTCCCCCCGAAGGGCTGTCCGAGTGACGGTCCGAGTTCTGTGAGTCCTCCCGAAGGGCTGTCCACGACACCGTCCGGGGGACTGTCCGACCGCCTCCCGGAGGGCTGTCCGAGTGGCGGATGAGGGAGTACATCCTCGCGGTTGGGAGGTTGTAAATCCTAGCTGCGGGGATCTGCACCGACGATCGTCATCGACTCTACTTCCGCTGCGCTACGAGTCGGTAACGAAAATGATCAAACCTTGTATGCAGTCTCCATAGTGGTCCTGGGCTGGTGCGTAGGTCGGAAAATTTTTGTTTTCTACTGCGTTACCCTACAGTGGCATCAAGAGCCGTGCTATGCGTAGATGCAGGTTGCGATCTAGAATACATGAGATGTATGGGTGTTGCACAATATAATTAGGTAGTAGATGAGTTCTATTACTGAAAATTATTTGTGCGGGTAGCAGATGAAATCTGTTACCCGATGTTCTTGTTACTTCCCTTGAATTTGCGTAGTCCTGATCTTGACAGCATGGTGGAATCTCACAAAGTTCTGGCAATCCGCGATCCTTTCATGCTGCTCCTGAGTATGCTGATTGACAGATCAACGAAGTGCTAACAGTTCTTTGGGTTCCACTTTAGTTAAAGAAAGATGGATGTTTCGCAGACGAAAGGGCAATGCAGATATGATCTGCACGGGGGTCATGCGTATGACGAAGTTTAGTATGGGGCTCGAGATTTTATTATCTCGGTTTTCATACACCCTGGAAAGTTAATCTAGCAACTTGAATTATCATACTTGATGATGGACGTTGGTAGCTTCGGTTTGTTTCAAAACCTTAGAAGCCACGTAAAACCAGTTTTTGCTAAACCGATTAGAGGCGTCTAACTTGGTTTTGCAGGAGGGTTTGCATGTGCATATGATGTGGTATAGTAGTGCTCATAATAATTTGATTATGTATGAGATGTCTATATGATGTAAACTGATTAACATGACCTGCGTGTCATGATTCGGCATGATGGCTGGAGCCATATGATTGCACTTTAATGACCTGCGTGTCAACCTTATGTAATGCACTTATTTTATTAGCTATAGAGATAGCAATATTATCTGGTGCATCGACAAGGTGGTGGCAATCTTCGCAAAGGTGAACACCGACGCGAATGCCAAAGACGAAGAAATACAAGACTTCTCCGTCAGAAAGGGCTATACCATATCATGCTATTATGAATTGCCTGAGATGTTTATCCCTTATGATGCACCCTTCTTGATTGCGCGGTAGTCGTTTTTATTAGGGTGATCTCTCACAAAAATATCAAGTAGTTAGTGTTCTCCCAAGTGTAGCACCGTCACGGCACCTAACTTTTCGGGGCATCACAGGATCTCCCTGGGTGCGAACGATTATGGATGTGTGAGGCGGGTGAGTTGAGACCTCGCAGCGAGATCACTTGGTTGTCTTGACGTTCTGGAAGGATCTCCCTGAGCTCGGAACACGCCCATCGAAAGATGAACAAGAGTCACATAGAGATGTGATTAGCAAGTTTGCCTACCGATTGAAGTTCGCGCCATCAGTGTTCATCTCGTTCAATGGCGTTGAATGGAAATGCGGGTCTTGTATCACTCACAATCAATTATGAGAGATATTGATTTGAGTGGGAGCGCACTTTGAATTAACTTGTTTAATTCTCAGTGCAATTAATTTTGAACACTGTCTAAGTGTGATTTGCAAAATAGTTGTAGAATAATGGCTCGCGTTTCCACCTTCCCTATTAAAATTGAATAGCTGTTAAATATCTGGTTAAAACTTTACGGTTGGCAACGTAATGTGAGGATTGTCCTCAAGAGTGCCGAGAAGGACTTTGTCCTATCGCATACTTTCGGTATTCTCTCGCTTATGCTATGGATCATGTGACTCTCGTCCTTCGATCCAAAAGCTGGAATTCCATTTCAGTCAAGTGCAATATGTTTGCTTCCATGAGACCCGAACTTCGAAAGTTTGGATAGTTATGTGATATTCATGGAATCTGAAAATCATTTTCAGAGACAGACAAAGGCTAAAAGATATGAGATATCCAAAGAAATGTTTGTTTGCAAACTATTAGTAAAGGAGTTTACTATGCATTAGACTGATAAGAGAGGGATCCTGAAGAACGCCTGTCATATGATGAAAGGTGAATAAAACAACAACTTAGAGAGAAAGGAAGTGTCCGAAGGGTGTCAGTGAAACTTTCACGCCTAGGAAGTCCAGGGCTGATGCCACTCTTAAGTTGTGTGCTTCTTCTGAGAGTAGGAGAAATACTAAAAGTTAAACTGTTAGAAGTATAAAGGCAATGAGAAAGAAGACTGGAATATCCAGCTCATGTATGAATGTCATACAAGTTTTTGATGTATAGAAGGCTGGTCAAAGATATAGTTCTTGGGAATTATGATTAAATTGTTAATCACTGATTCTTGGGTATTGTGAGTTAATCACAAAGATACCCGCTCGATTGCATTCTGTTGCAACTCGATGTAAGAACTACTATGGCCTGAAAGACTAGCCAGGAATGAGGTTTAGGTATACACAGGGAACATAGTAAATGTTACTGTACCTTCCATCGGTGTATTACCGTCTGTGTTTATTTTCCTAATTCAATTAGAGTTTTACACACTCTAGCCCATTGCATAAGTTATCTTGCAAGAAGGTTGTTCATAATAGAACTTTTGATGTTCGGTGTTATGAATAACATAAGGGCCATACTTTCATTATGAATGAGATGTATGTTATGAATATTGATAATAATACATTACCTCAGTATTAACTTTGATAATTCATTTTAGAGTTTTACACACTCTAGCCCATTGCACAATGTTTGTTGCAAAAGGGTTGTTCATAGAAGAACAATTGCTGTTCAGTATTATGAATAACATGAGGGCCATACTTCCATCATCGATGGGACGTATGTTATGAATATTGATGGTAATATGATACATCCATAACACTGACGCTAAATGTCATAAGACTAAAAGAATACCACACAAGTGTGGCACTGCATTTGGTCACATTGGAGAAACCCGCATGGAAAATTCCATTATGATGGATTTTGAAGTCGTTTGATTTTGAATCACCTGACACTTGCAACTTTCCTCCGAAAAGTGAAGTGACTGAAATACTGTTCACAGGCCATAAGGAACGAGCAAAGAACTTATTGGTGATCATACATTTTGATGTATGTAGTCCGATAAATGTTGTTGCAAGTAGTGGATTTATCTATCTTCAGAAATGACTCAAGTAGATATATGGATATTTACTTGATGAGACGTAAGTCTGGATCTTTTGAAATCATTTGAAAGGTTTTCAAAATGAAGTAGAAGTTATTGTAACAAGAAAATTATGTTTCTACAATTCGATTGCAGAAAGAAATATTTGAGTTACAAGTTTAGCGAATGTCTGATGCGTTGTGAAAGGGGTTTCATAACTTGCACCTCCCGGAATACCACTGCAAGTGGAAAGTCCGTGAAGATGTAATCGAACCATTTATGACATGGTAAGATCAAAGATGACATAAATAAATTTGCCATTATCCCTTTTAAAAGGTGATGCTTTAGAGACTGCGGCTTTTACACTGAAAAGAGCTCCATCAGGTCTGTTGAAATGACACCATGGTATGGTACGCCCAACCATGTTATATCTTTTCTTAACATTTGGAATATGGGGCTTGTGTAAAAGGTTACAAACCTATTCCAAATCAGACAAGTGCTACTTTGTAGGTTATCCCAAGTCATTGGGTATTCCCCCACCACTATACCGAGGCAAAAGTTTTTGCCACAAAACGGTATGCTTTTTGAAGAAAATGGTTCTTTGAAAAAGGTGAGTGGGAGAATAGTGCAACTCGACAAGATAAACAGTATCTTCGCCATCAGATCAAAGGAAAGAGACCTTGGAAGTAATTCCGGAGTTTCCTACTGCGACTGATACGGAAGTCTCTACAATAAAATGTATGGACTTCGGTCGAACTTGCAGCTGAACCACGTAGGCAAGGCTCGTGCAAACCTCTCAGGTGCGCAAACGAGATATTGTTGTTAGACAACAGTATACCTACGATACACAAGGAAGCGTTGATGGGCCCTAACTCCGGAATTGGCTAAATGCCAATACAATCCGAGATAGTTTCCATATAAGTGATTCAAGATTAAAACCTTGATACACCTTTCGGAAGACTTAGAGTCTGACGAATATTTATGGAACTATAACTGATATGAATAAAAATGTTTTATCCATAAAGCTTGACTTGTTGCAATATACAAGTTCAAGGAGTTGACTACGATGAGGTTGCTTCATCGTAGCGATGCTTAAATTCGGTTCGGGTTGAACTAGCAATTAATACATATTTCATATCATGAGATATAAAACAATGGACGACAAAAGGATTTCCATCTGATGGAAATGAAACCAAGGACCTGCATGTGTTACAGTCCAAGGTATTTTGTCAATCCAGAGGATGCTAGAAAGGGTGCAAACTTCAGAGTTCCAGCGATGGACAGAAGAGAGCAAAGTGGAGTTGGAATCTTTGTGTTTTGATGAAATGGTCAAAGGAGTTTTGACTTCATCAATGGATAACGAAGATGCTTGTAATTCAAGAAAGTAAGTGGGAGCCTAATAACATTTCTAAAAACCTTGTGTGCTTGACACATTGTTAATTGGAAATAAAATTCTTGACACGAATTAGGACTTCATTTGAAAATAGTTTTTCGATGAAGTGCTTGGGCTAAATAGCCTTAATATTAGGCATGATGATCTATGAAGATAGATTTACCTAATGGGGCTAAGCAATAAATACATATTGACAAGATGCTAAAACTTTTTAGCATTTAAAACGCCAAGGAGTGATTCTTGCCGAAGTCACATGGAAAGAGTTTTTGCAAGACTCGGTGTCCCAAAAACACTGATGAGCAAAATACATGATGGAGATTCCACACACTCTTGTGTTTGGATTAATCATGTATTCTATGGTATGTATAACAACCAGATATGTCCAATACTCCCAAAGTTGTTGCGAGTATAGATACCAAAGTGATCAAAAGTATTGATCAAGGGACAACAGTGAAAAAGGGTCATTGAGTACTATAGTAGCACTGATGACAAGTTTTCTCGCAAGTAGAGATCATGAAGAGTTCGTTGTAAAAGGTTACATCGATACAGTCTTCATCATTTCTCCATGCGATTTTCGATTTAAATTGACGGTTTTGTGTAACACACAATATGGTGGCACAGTTAGTTGGAATTTGTTCAAACAAGTTACTGTGGCGAATTCTATAACAGAGGCAAAGTATGTTGCCGCTTTTAAAGCGACAAAGAAGATGTTGAATCATATAGTTCATTCATGAACTTAGTATGGTTCCAAGATGGCTTTTGTCAATGGGACACTACTGCAAGTAGTTGCTCCATAACTCAGTCTGAGGAATCCAGGTTCGACCTGTGATTCTCATACATATCAAGCCAAGTCCACACAAAATATGACTTTTGTGAAAGCGTGAAAACGCGAGGATATGCAAAGATACACACGGAGCTGAAGTCGTCAGATCCGTTGAACATTCTATACCACAAGCGAAGCATATTTACACCGGTGTGCCACAGGTGTGAAGTGCATTAGCATTAACTAGATTATTGACTCTAGTGCAAGTGGGAGTCTGTAGGAGATATGCCCTAGAGGCAATAATAAATGTTATTGATTATCTCCCTGTTCATAATTAGGTTTAGGTTCCATGCTATAACTGCTATGGTTCTCGAGTCTGCAAATAAAACGAGGCTCGGAGGAAGACTCATATGCACGTGTGGAATAATAAACGATAAAATGTATTCCTAGTCAAGCCTCTATGACTGGCTCAAGTATTGCATGATGATCCTGTTTTCCTGATCATGGGCATGACTATGCCAGCAATTTTGAGGGCACAATGTTAGCAAAACATTTGTGTTGAATCGACCCGATTGATGTTATGCTATGAGATTCCTTCGTCACAAGTTAATGGTTAATAACACAGAGATGGTTAACGTTTGCATAATTCCTCAGACCATGAGAGTATCGAGTTTCTTCATGCTTGATTCATGAACTTTGGGGTTTGTTAAACGTCATCCGTAAATGGGTGGCTATTACGGCGGCTTACGCGTTCATGGAAAAGTGTGTCAAGTAACTTGATAGCTCGAGATTGGGATTTGCTCCTCCGACGATGGAGAGATATCTCTGGGCCCTCTCAGTGTTACGGTATCCATCATCGTCTGGCCAGACACTTTGTGATTTGATCACGGGGATGCCGGAACACGGTAACGAGAAAAGAGAACAATACCGGTAACGAGGTAACTAGCATAGTGGACAAGTTGTTGATCCACGGGAATGCCAACATGTCTAACCTCGGGTATTTGTAACATATCGTGAAGCAACAGGAATAGCACACGGCAACTGGAGGTTCACTCGAATATTCATTCGTGTGGGTATAGGGGTCAATATGGGTGTCCACGGCTCCGATGCTGATCATTGATCGGAAGGTGTTCCGGTCATGTCTATACTTCACCGAACCTATAGGGTCACACGCTTAAGGGTCATCTATCTGCTGAATTCTAGACAGGAAGTCTGAGAGAAAATCACCGAAAAGTTTCGGAGACAACGGAAGAGTTCCGGAGAGAGAACACTGAAAAAGTTTCGGTAAAACCGAAAAGTTGTTTCGGATAAAACCATTGATCCAAAAAGGTTTTGGCAAGCACCGGGAATGTTTTGGAGGTTGCCAGATTGGTCTGGTAATTTCTGGAATTTTTCTGGAGAAAAAACCGAAAAAAAAAGTTTCGGAGCTGCCGGAGTTGTTTACCGGGTAAACAAAGATGGTTTTAAATTAAACCACCATACTGGAAATGTTCCAGAGCGCGTCCAGATAATTTTAGAGGGTGCCGGAAATGTTCTGGGACCTTCTGGAATTTTTCAGAAATAATAGTCGCGGAAAACATCTTGTCCCAGCGTGAGGGGACAAGATCCCACGGATCGTGGGGGCTGTTTTTGGGCTGTTTTTGGGGGGGGGCCCTTTGGGAGCAGCCCCCTTGTGGCTGGACAAAATGTTGGGGGGGCCCCCATGGTGGGGGGCAGCCCCCACAAATGGTGGAGAGTGTTGGGAGGAAGGTGGGGCCCCATGGGGGAACACCATGGACAAGGGAACATGTTTTTCCCTTGTTTGGTGGGAACATGTTCTCCTTGTTTTGTGGGAACATGTTTTCCCCATGTTTAGTGGGCTGAATTTTCAGCCCCCTCCACCCCTTCCACCACTATATAAGGAGGAGGAGAGGTGCTCTCCAACTCCACTCCAACTCTCTCACACAAGCCATGCATGATTTGGCATTCTCTCTCCCTCCCACGAAATAGTTTCGTAGTGCCGAAAGGCTGTCTGGGTTCCGGTGGGAACTAGTTCTGGACGGCGAAGCCCTGCCGGATAGATGGCACCGTATGTGTGCAACCCCGTAGAGAGGTCGTAGTTTCGTCCTTTTGCCCGAGGGGCTGTTCGAGTGTCCTCCCGAAGGGCTGTCCGAGTGACGGTCCGAGTTCTGTGAGTCCTCCCGAAGGGCTGTCCACGACACCGTCCGGGGGACTGTCCGACCGCCTCCCGGAGGGCTGTCCGAGTGGCGGATGAGGGAGTACATCCTCGCGGTTGGGAGGTTGTAAATCCTAGCTGCGGGGATCTGCACCGACGATCGTCATCGACTCTACTTCCGCTGCGCTACGAGTCGGTAACGAAAATGATCAAACCTTGTATGCAGTCTCCATAGTGGTCCTGGGCTGGTGCGTAGGTCGGAAATTTTTTGTTTTCTACTGCGTTACCCTACACCCAGCTGGAGTGGCTGATGCACGGCGACAAGAACACATATTTTTTCCACCTCAGGGCAAGTCGAAGAAGGAGAAAAAACCAAATAAAATCACTCCAGAGAGCGGATGGCCAGGTTACAGAGAATGTTATAGAGATGGAGAACATGACCACAACCTTTTATCAAAATCTCTATACATCGGAGGGGGTGCATGACATGGAGCAGGTACTGGATACAGTTCCAACAAAAGTAACACCGGCCATGAATGACATGTTAAATGCTCCATACACACACCAGGAAGTGAAAACGGCCTTATTTCAGATGTACCCAATGAAAGCACCTGGTCCTAACGGATACCCAGCGCACTTTTTTCAACATCACTGGGACACCTGCGGTGATGAGGTTACAAAGGCGGTTTTGAGGATAGTGGAGGGCACGGAGTCGGCTGAATGCATAAACGACACAATTTTGGTACTCATACCAAAGGTAAAAAACCCAACCCTACTGTCCCAATTTCGTCCAATCAGCTTGTGTAATGTTTTGTACAAGATTGCTTCCAAGGTGATATCTAACAGACTTAAGGTAGTTCTACCTGATATAATCTCAGAGGAGCAATCAGCTTTTGTCCCAGGCAGGTTGATTACGGACAACATTATCACGGCGTATGAGTGTTTACATTTTATGAAAAGGAACAAAGCTAAGAAAAATCAGTCGTGTGCTCTCAAGCTTGATATGATGAAAGCATATGATAGGGTGGAGTGGCCTTACCTAAGGGCAATAATGATAAAGCTGGGTTTTACAAACCGGTGGGTTGATATTGTGATGAGCTTGGTCACCACAGTCAAGTTTTCTGTGTGGTTTAATGGGAAGAAGCTACAACAATTTATTCCTTCAAGAGGCATCAGACAAGGGGACCCGATCTCTCCATACTTGTTCTTGCTGGCAGCAGAGGGCCTTTCGTGCCTGTTAAAATCTAAAAGTGAGTCATCCAATTTGCATGGACTACATGTAGCTCCTACGGTGCCACCGGTAAGCCATCTCCTATTTGCTGATGACAGCCTGCTGTTTTTCAAGGCTAACAGTGTGGGGGCAACTGAGGTGCACCATGTACTGAACACTTATTGTCAAGCGACGGGGCAGCGTATTAACTACTCCAAATCATCAATTTATTTTAGCAAGGGGGTGCCTGAGTCGGTTAGACAAGAGATCAAGGAAACACTTAACATTCCCAATGAAACACTTAATGAGAAGTATTTGGGGATGCCGTCAGACATAGGAAGCTCAAAGAACGGGGCTTTCAAATATCTTAAGGACCGTCTCTGGAGCAAGGTTCAAGGTTGGATTGAGCGAACTATGTCTTCGGCTGGCAAGGAAGTTCTTGTCAAAGCTGTTGCGCAGGCTGTACCAGTGTTCTCCATGTCATGCTTCAAACTACCTAGAGGCTTGTGTGAACATTTAAACATGCTCATTCGGAAGTTTTGGTGGGGTGCAAAAGATGGAAAGCGTAAACCGCATTGGGTTTCTTGGAAAACGATGACACAACCCAAGGGCATGGGAGGCCTCGGGTTCAAAGATTTCGAACTCTTCAATCTGTCCATGCTTGCTAGGCAGGTGTGGCGCTTGTTGCAAGACCCCGAGTCGTTGAGTGCTCGAGTACTGAAAAGTGTCTACTACCCAACCTCTGATATACTCCATGCCGAATTGGGGGGTCATCCGAGCCAGGTCTGGCGGGCCATTATAGAGGGAAGAGACGTTCTGAAGCAGGCCTTGATAAAGAGAATTGGGAACGGAGCAGACACAAACATATGGACGGAAAACTGGTTACCCAGAGAGGAGATGATGCGGCCCTATGGGAGTATTTCGCCAAACCCACCCACACTGGTTTCGGAGCTTATAACTAGTGTGACTGCCTCATGGGATAGACAGCTTGTCCAAGCAACGTTCATGCCAATGGATGCTCGAGTTATAATGGGAATACCGATGTGCACCCGAAACATCACAGATTTCTGGGCATGGTTTCACGAGAAAAACGGAACTTTCACTGTTAAATCGGCATACAATATGCTAGTAGCTACCAGAAACAGAAGAGAAGCGTGGCTGGAGGAAGTACCGGGTCCTTCCAGCTCTAGGGCCGAGGAAGGGGCCTGGAAAACCCTGTGGAAAACAGAAGTTCCGGGCAAGGTACGGATGTTCCTGTGGAGATTGTCGAAGCACTCGCTTCCGACTAATGACGTCCGGGCCCATCGCCATATGTCTGATTCGCCTCAGTGTGGATTATGTGGAGTTCGGGATTCTTGGCGCCATTCACTTATTGAGTGCACATCGTCGAGGAGTGTGTGGGCTCTCATTGATGAAGAGATCACGCATAAAATAATAGCTACATCGGAGCCAACGGCAAAGCAATGGTTGTTTACGTTGATGGAACTGTTATCGCGTGATGAGTTTGCGCTGGTATCGGTGACACTATGGTCCATATGGCATGCAAGGCGTAAGGCTATCCATGAAGCTATCTTTCAGACCCCTTATGCGACGTACGGATTTATCACGAGGTTCATTGCTGAGCTTGGCATTGTAAAGGAGAAGATGCAGCAGGCTACTGTGAGAGGTGTGACAACAAATCAGGTATACACACATGCACGGAAGCCACCGCCAGGTTATTTCAAGATACATGTAGATGGTGGAGTCCTGGGCACTAGAGGAGGTTCGGCTGTATGCAGAGATGAACAAGGGAATTTTATGGGGAGCTCAGCACTAGTAGTGCAAGGAGTAACAGACCCACCTACTCTAGAAGCAATGGCGTGTCGAGAAGCTATGGCTCTAGCAGAAGATTTGGGAATCCATAAATTTGTGGTGCCCTCCGACTGCCAACAGGTGGTCTCGGACATCAACAGAAGAGCCAGGGAAACTTATGGGGCAATTATTAGTGAGATAAACCTTAGATCATCTTCTTTTCTTTGCACTTTTGTATTTGAGAGTCGTGCTGTCAATGTAGAAGCACATCGTCTAGGCAAGTTTTCATTTTCGAGAGGCCCGGGACGCCACGTTTGGTTTGGTGTGCCCCGTGACCTCAGATGTATCCCACACCATGTGGACTTTCATGAATAAATTTGGACTTTACCCCTAAAAAAAAAAACTTGAATGAGAATCCTAATTCGACTCCAAATGCATATCCACGTACCTCGGTACAATATATATATATATTCTCACGCCACGGAGGAGTCAAGCCCTGAATCTACATTCGACGGCGATCGGCATTGCACCTGCGACGATGATGGCGCGACATTGTTCGGCATCGACGTCCGCTTCGTGCGCAGCTGCCGGCGTCGACGCAGAGCCCCGTCTGCCGGCGGTGTCCCTGGCCCATCTGCTGCAGGGGCCTGACGCTGCGCTGCCGGAGTACCTGACGCTGTCGCTCACGCCCGCCGGGGAAGCATGGCCGCGGCCGGAACAACCCGGGGAGGTGACGCTGAACCATATAAACGCGCCGCCTGACTACCTAAAGCTCTCGGTCGCGCAATCGGATGGAGATGAACCAAGCACCGTTGCCGGAGGCTCCCTCGTCACCTCCGTTGCCTCGAGCGGCGCGGCGGAAACGAGGTTGCCACCCAGGAAGCGGAAGCTTGGACCTTATGCCTACCAGGAAACGGCGGGGACAGCAGCTCCGGCCAGCAGCTCACGGTCGCTCGCGCTGGCGATTGTGGTCTACAGCGACGACAACGTCCCGGAATCCTCGAGGACACACGACGGCGACGCCCAGAAGCGTTCCCCGGCAGCAATGGCCACTGAACCCATGGACGCCATCCCGCTGCAGACGATGTACCGCGGCCATGCTCATGCCAAAGAGATCACAACGAGCGACGCCGCGTCCTCAAGCAGCGCCGCAGCGGCACCGTTCTCTATTGAGCCCATCGACGCCGTTCCGCTCCGGGCGGCGCCATGCCCGTACGTCCCTCACGCCGCCGGCGCAGCCCCGATGGTGCCGGCCGGGATACGCACGGCGCTGGGCCTCCAGCCTGGCCACGCGCTCTACTTCATCGCCCAGAAGCGCGTCGAGTGCTCGGACGTCGAGATGCAGCAGAGCCGCTTGAGGATACCGAGCGCCGGCGTCGACCGTCTCCTCCCGCTCCTCTCCGACGATGAGCATCACGCCGCCAACCTGAACAATCTCAAGCCCCGGGAGAGGTCGAAACCGCAGGCGTGCGGCAACGGGAGGGCGCAGGGGAGGAAGCACGGCGGGCTCGTCGTGCCGCTCTACATCAACAGTGCTGGTGACCGGATGGATGCTCGGCTGACACGATGGGATTCCAACGGCTACACGGTGCTGAAATACGGAAACGGAAACAGCCAGAGCTTCGTCCGCCGGAGTGGCCTCAAAGTGATGGACAGAATGCAGATATGGGCGTTCCAGAACCCTGGCCTGCATTTGGTGATCCACAAGATGGACTGCGGCGAGACGGCGGCGGCGCCATCGGCAGCAACAGGAGGGCAGCAGAGCAAGCCACCTGGTATAGTATAGGATGTCTGAATGTGTGCGTGCAGTATTTCAGTGTATGTTTAGGCAACGACAGATAGCAAACTTCGTTTTAGCCGTGAATACAGTTAGTCACTAAGATGATAAAAATGGTTTTAGTTCCACAACACTTATTTTTGAATCGAAGGGGGTACAGTTCTTTTATGAAATATCCCTGACTCCATTTCTTGGGCCTGGGAACCGAACGGCCAGTTCTCGGTCCGATCTGCCTATGCTGCACGGTTCGCTGGTAGGGAGGTGGCGCCAACAGCGGACTTTTGTTGGCGATCTCGGGCCCCTCTGAAGTGCCGCTTCTTCACCTGGTTGGCTATGAGAAACAGATGCTGGACTTCGGACCGGCTTGCCAGACGCGGTCTCCCGCATCAGGATGCTTGCCCGTTCTGTGACCAAGAGGACGAAACTATTGATCACATCCTTCTGACGTGTGTGTTCGCTAGAACAGTATGGAGAACTTTGTGCTCGGCCTTAGGGAAACCGCAGTGGTCCCCAATGGCCCAAGACACCCTCAAGGATTGGTACGTAGCGAGAACGTCAGGTGTTCACAAGCCGAAGGAGTTGCGGGCGCTTCTCACCCTTGCGCTTTGGGAGCTTTGGAAGCACAGGAATGCAATTGTCTTCGACGGTGCTTCCCCATCGCTAGAGATGGTTGTCAGGCGTGTCGTCGCCGAGGGTAGAGCTTGGCAGCAGGCGAGCTTGTTGAAGGGCGAAGTCGATAGTATGTTTGAACTTCTGGTAGGGTGGGCGGGTAGTGAGTAGTCCAGTACACCGTGTTATGTAGGTGGAGAGGTGGGTTGTACACGTGGTGTTGATGTTGTTGTAGCGTTTAACACTATGTAACATCAACAGTGGTTGGGATTCTTCCCCCCCTTCTTCTATAAAAGATGATACGCACGCTCGTGCGTATTCGAGAAAGAAAATATAACCTCCGTCCCAAAATTCTTGTCTTAGATTTGTCTAGATATGGATGTATCTATCTAACACTAAAACGTGACTAGATACATTCGTACCTAGACAAATCTAAGACAAGAATTTTTAGATGGAGGGAGTACTATACTATTCTTCTGAAGCCAAACCTAATGCTTATTACTCCCTCCATTCCTAAATATAAGTCTTTGTAGAGAATCAAAGCCCTGACACGCGCGGACTGGCAACCTCTGCTGGATCAGGTTAGGAAATGCATGCCGGCATGGCAACGTGGGCTCATCCAGCGTTCTGGCCGCCTAATTCTTGCCAAGTCAGTAATCGCGGCGAGGCCAATTCATCAACTAATGGTGCTCAACGCCCCGGAGTGGGTCTACGAAGATATCGATAAGTGGATGCGGGCTTTCTTCTGGGCAGGTAAGGACAGAGTAAATGGAGGGCAATGCCTCGTCGCATGGGAGACCGTATGTCGCCCTACGCGATTCGATGGACTAGGGATCAAGGACATCCGGTTGCAAGCGCTTGCATTGCGAGTCCGATGGGAATGGTTGAAAAGAGTAGACCAGCAAAGGCCGTGGCATGGGTTGAGGATGGTTGAAGACAAGGACGCTTGCATGGTATTCCATAGTATGGTCAAGATAATCCTGGGTGATGGCAACAAAGTCCTATTCTGGAAGGATAGATGGATCCATGGGTTCACCGTGGGAGAAATTGCGCCGCTTATTGTTCAGCTTGTGCAGCCGCGCGCAAGGAACATGAGAACTGTTCATCAGGCTTTGATTGAGAATGCATGGATCCACGACGTGCAAGGGGACCTTTCCTTCATGGCGCACATAAAGGTCTCGCACCTTTGCCAGGCCATTGCTACGGTTCCAAGAAGCGAAGGAGAGAGAGAGACCAATTCCTTTGGCAAGTGGATGGATCGGGACGCTACTCCGCAAGGTCTATTTATAACCGCTTATGCATGGGATTGATTGAGTCACCTACGGCCACGGCCATTTGGAGGAGTTGGGCTCCGTTGAGATGCAAGATTTTCGCTTGGCTCATGGTACAATACCGTCTATGGACTAGCGATCGCAGAGCACGCCACGGACTGCAGCAGGAACCGTCGGTCTGTTTCTCTTGCCTACAGGACGAAGACAGTGTTGACCATATCCTTGCACATTGCGTATTTGCGAGGGAGGTCTGGCAGAGGTGTTTTGAGGCTTTCCAACTAAACATTGAGCCTCCGAACTTAAACATAAAGTTTACGGACCGGTGGATGAGGAGCAGGAAGAACTTCTCGGGAAGGACCAAGAGAGGTTTTGACTCCTTCGTTATTGGAACGGCTTGGGCTCTTTGGAAACAACGTAACGCGAGAGTGTTCAACAATACTCATCAGCAAAGAACGCCTACGCAGCTTGTGGTACAGGTGCGCGAGGAGATCAAAGACTGGACGGCGGCAGGGCTAGGTGTTGGTGGTTTTGACCCGTTTGTGAGAGAGTGACCTTTGTGTTTTTTGTTGGTGTGGGTGTTTGCCGACATGGATGTTCGCATCCGATGATGGTATCTTGTACATATTAAACTTCTGCCTTCTATAAAAATATGGTACACCATTGGCGTACTCTCGAAAAAAAGTCTTTGTAGAGATTTCACTATGGACCACAGATGTATATAGATGCATTTTAGAGTGTAGATTCACTCATTCTGCTTCGTATGTAGTACATAGTGAAATCTCTACAAAGACTTATATTTAGGGATGCATTTTAGAGCGTAGATTCACTCATTCTGTTTCGTATGTAGTCCATAGTGAAATCTCTACAAAGACTTATATTTAGAAACGGAGGAAGTACTTATTTCTTTATTTAGGAAGTCGTCTGTTACGGGGTAGTAACAGTAACAGTAAATACAAAGAGAGAAGCATGGTAAGAAAGCTAACGGAGGCTCGCTCTGAATCTACAGTTCAAGACCATTATCATAAACCTTCAAAACCCAGCACCTAAAACCCTCACCGTGTCCCTTCTTCTCTTGCGACTTGCACTCGCAGTTTCCGTCCCTTCCAAACCTACAAAACTCAAATCAAAATATGAAAACGTGTCATCATACTCTGCCCTCGACCGACCAGCTCTGACGCGGTTATGTCGGTAAAACCGGGTAAAAAATGTCAGGGAAACCACCAAACTATACACTGACTGACCTGTTTGTCGAGGTACCAAATGGCGTCTTGCGATGCCTCCGGCGTCCCCATTGTGACAAAAACCGAATCCCCGGGAGCGCCGCCGAGCTCCTCTTCCGTGGTAGAGGACTTTAGCAGCAACCACTTTGCCGTACCCGTCGAACAGCTGCTTTAGCGTAGGGTCATCCACTTCCCAGGGCAGATTGCTCACGTAGAGCTTGGACGAAGAAGACACTGATCGACAGGGCGACCGTCTTTCTTCTGCCCGGGCACCGCTAGTAGCAGCCGCCCTGTTCACTGTCATAGGCTTGTCATCCAGCTCCTGTCAATTCTAAAGGTCAATAGGAATTTTTCTACATTCTTAAACATACTGAATTACACATGAAACTAATCTCAAGTAGGAGTATTAAATAAGGACTACAAGGACTCTGATGTAAACTGCATATGAATGAACAGGTTTGTACAACAAAGTTTGTAGAATGGAGGGAGTGATTAGGTTAGTTTCAGAATAAGGTGTTCCTCAAATCAGAAACTAGGCACTGTCATGAAATGATTTAGAATGAGAAGCCAATGCCACATCACATTAACATTTTTTGGAAATGGAGGCATGCCCCCGGCCTCTGCATCATGATGATGCATGCGGCCCTCTTATTAAAAATCCAGAAAGTATCGTCATAAAGGTCTTACAGCTCGCAAACGGAGCGAAACAAAGTAAAAAACGAAAGAGTACAAGCGGACAATGACAACCGATACAGTAATAAGAAGGATAAGCTCCCTAGACTCCTATCCTGTTATGCGAGCGCCATCCGAACCGGTTGAATATAACCCGAGCCACCATCTCCCATTGGTTGCACCCAGTAACCAAAGGCTCCCTGGAGTCCATAGGAGTGAGTAAGGACCACGTATGGATCCAAGCTGTAGCTCTGAAGATAACCTGCAAAAAAGTTAAGTTGTGTTGTCTGTTAAAAATCATATCATTCCTGCAGTTCCATATAGCCCATAATAGCGCACATATTCCAATCCGAATACGAGCTGCAGTAATCTGTTCAACCTCAGCTAACCATGTCCCAAACAAAGACGCAATATCTACTGGAGGATTGATATTGAAAGCTATATGAATCGTTCTCCAAAGTAACTTGGCAAGTGGGCATTCAAGAAATAAGTGTTGTATTGTTTCATCCTGAGCACAAAAACAACACCGTGAATTGCCTACCCATCGCCTCTTAAGTAAGTTATCCTTTGTGAGTATTACTTGCTTGTGGACAAACCACATGAAAATTTTAATACGCAAAGGAACCTTAACCTTCCATATATGTAGTGACCTTGAGAGGGGGCCAGAATTAATCAGATCCGTATAAAAAGATTTCATCGTAAACATACCATTCTTAGTTAACTTTCACTGTGTTGAATCCGGCAGGTCGGAGAGTTGAACTTCAATCAATCTCCAAACCAAGTGCATCCAGGCTGTCCATTTCTCACCCACTAACGCACGTCTGAACTGGATGTTCAAGGGAATAGTTTGAAGGACGGTACCTACGTAATCCTCCTTACGTTGCACAATATTATAGAGGGTAGGATATTGTATGGCCAGAGGCGTCTCTCCTAACCATGTATCCTCCCAAAATCTTGTTGACATCCCGTTGCCAACCAAGAATTTGACCCTACGAAAAAATATGTCCTTCGTTCTCATAAGTCCCTTCCAGAACGGCGAGTCTGTCGGTCTCATGGTAACCTGGGCTAGTGTTTTCGAGTGCAAATACTTATTGCGCAGGATTTGAGACCACATGCCCTCCGGCTCTGTCACTAACCTGTACAACCATTTGCTCATAAGGCATTTATTCTTAATTTCCAAGTTCTCAATACCGAGACCCCCTTGGTCTTTAGGTCGGCAAAGGATATCCCATCGCGCGAGACGGTATTTGCTCTTGGCCTCATCAGACTGCCAAAAGAAACGAGATCTAAAGAAATCAAGTCGCCTTCGGACCCCTTTCGGAATTTCGAAAAACGAAAGTAGAAACATCGGCATACTAGTCAGTACTGAGTTAATCAGAACTAGCCGACCTCCATATGACATCAGCTTGCCCTTCCAGCAGCTGAGTTTTTTTTTCAATTCGTTCTTCAAAACATTTCCATTCTTTATTGGATAGCTTACGGTGATGAATCGGGATACCCAAGTAACTGAATGGTAAGGCACCTAATTCGCATCCAAACAATTGTCTGTAAGTGTGTTCCTCGTCTTTGGCCTTCCCAAAACAGAACACCTCGCTCTTATGAAAATTAATTTTTAAGCCAGACAATTGTTCAAATAGACACAAGATAAGCTTCATGTTACGTGCCTTAGCCATGTTATGTTCCATGAATAAAATAGTGTCATCAGCATATTGTAGAATGGACACCCCTCCATCAACTAGATGAGGAACTAACCCTCTACATGGCCATGCTGCTTGGCCCTACCAATAATGACGGCCAACATATCTGCCACAATATTGAACAGCAGAGGTGACATGGAATCCCCTTGTCGCAACCCCTTATGCGTCTGGAAGTAATGACCGATGTCATCGTTCACCTTAATTCCAACACTACCTTTCTGGACTTGAGTATCCACTTAGTTCCTCCAGGTTTCACTAAAACCCTTCATGCGCATTGCCTGCTGAAGAAAAGGCCATTTTACTTTATCATAAGCTTTCTCAAAATCCACTTTGAAGATAACCCCGTCCAGTTTCTTCGAGTGAATCTCATGAAGCGTTTCATGTAGGATGACCACCCCTTCTAGTATGTGCCGTCCCGGCATGAACGCTGTCTAACTTGGTTGAACCACTGAGTGAGCAATTTGTGTCAATCTATTGGTTCCAACCTTTGTGAAAATTTTGAAACTCACGTTCAGCAGGCAAATGGGCCGGAAATGTTCGATCCGAACAGCCTCCTCTTTCTTAGGTAACAATGTTATCGTACCAAAGTTGAGGTGAAACAACTCCAAATGGCCATCGAAAAAATAGGATCCAATTACAGGAAACGTATGCAAATGCAAACTCGGTGAGCATATATATCTTACTTGCTCAACTATGAGCACACAAGATGCAGCTAAGATAGGAGAACAGGTCTCTTTAACTCAAGGAAACTAGTCTCATCAAGTTATTATTTATCAGATGTACTGACACTGTGATGGAATATCTTCACAGCCTTCTCAGCCTCCTGAACACTACTCATGGTGACAAATCCATATCCACAGCTCTGGCCTGTTTCCGTGTCGTAAATGATCTGCAGAGATACAAAGTTTTTTTTTTCATTTTTTAGAAAAGGAGGATGCACCCCCGGCCTCTGCATCTCGACGATGCATGCGGCCACTTTATTAATTATTCGCAAGAGACCTTACAAGAAAGTACATCAGTAAGCCTGAAGCCACTCTCTAGGCAACACCTGTCGCTACTCCTATCCCCTTGATGTAGTGGTACCGAATGTCCGAGCCTAATACCAAACAGACATCGCACCAAATCCTAACATCTAGTGCCGGATGCCCCATCCCGGCCACATACCTGGACTGGGTCGCACATCGGTCCGGCGCACTCACCGAGGCTGCCGCCGCCGTCTTCCACCGATCAATCTCCAGAGCGAGTACTGACGCACCGACCTTGTCAGGCCTGCCGTCGACGCCACCACAGTGCCAGACAACGCCACCATCCTGCACGTATCCATCCACACGCGCCCGTCGCCGAAACTCCGCAGCGCCATGCCGCCGGGATCCGTCGTCGGCCTTGCGGTAGATAAAACACCGCTCCTCCTCGTCCCCTCCAGCCAGCTCCTACTCCAAAACGATGCCCGCAGGAGGGAGTACGACACCAAAGGCGCTGTCATCGTCCTATCCGGTAGACCCAGATATAGGGTTTCCCCCGGAACATCCCGATCATGTTGACGCAGTTTGCAACGACGATGCCTCAACAGGGGGCGTCGGAGACGCCGTCATCGTCCGCCATGACCGAAGTCGGCGCGATTTTCACCGGAAGTAGCGCCACCACGATCTCGCTGCTGACTAGATCCGAGCACACCCTCGCCATGTAGACGTATGGTGTCATCGGAAAGCCGGTTGAGGACCTCCGGCCGCCCCACCCCGGCCCCATCACGCGCCGCCGGCCGGCCATAGCCGAACCACGACGGATCTGGCCGGGACGCCAGATCCACAGCCACCGCCGCCACCCAACACCCGGCCAGGCAAGCCAACGACTCAACCCACCGGCCATGGGGAAACGGCCGCCGCCGAACGCCTGGGTCGCCGCCCTGACCGCGCAGGCTGAAGACGAAGGCGACAACGCGAGATCGATCCAGACGAATCCCTCGCGCGCGACCCCAGTCAGCCACGCAGAACCTCCTCGCCACGCTGACGAGAGGTTCACCGCCGGATCCACCGCGCCGGCTTCCGCCGCCGCGCCGCAACCGGGCCACGCCGTCCAGGGCAACGCGCCGCCGCGAGGAGAAGAGTGCCCTGCCGCTGCCGTCCTCCGAGGCGGGCTTCGCCCGTCTGCCTCCTCCGGCAGCGGCCAGGCTGCGGGCTGCAGAGGTGAGGGACGGGGCGGCGGCGGCTAGGGTTCGCTCGTGCTGCCCCCCCCTGGAGAGTGACGCGAGCGCCTTTTGCGGCTCTCAGGCCTCAGATTGCAGAGATACAAAGTAGAAACTGTGTTTTAGAACAATGTATATCATCACATACAACAGGGGAAGTACAGAACTGCATGATCTTGCTATGCTACCAGTGGTTGCAGGGCCATTTTTAGTAGTGCACACATTACTCATGAATCAGGAATTTGAGGCCCTATTTTCACATACTGGTTGCCGGACAAGGACAATGAAGAGCTAAGAAGGCTCACCTCCGAGAACACGACGGTTCCGTCATACTCGAAGAGCTGGGCAAGGTCCTTGCTGTCAATGTCAAAGGGTAGGTTTGTGACACACACCCTGGCCTCCTCGTCCGTCTCGAAGCACCCCTCGGGCTCCAGTGTATGCTCCTCGTAATATCCATGCTGTCTTGGTGATGGCGTTGTGGGGTACACAACATTTGGTGTTCCTCTGGATAAGACGCGGGCACACTTCTGCACTTGAATGCTTGCCTCAGTGTTTTCCACTTTGTTTCCTTGTCAGTGGCATGGCAATGATCATCATCCAAGAGCCCTTTGCCCCAATTCTTGCATGGAGCTGGCTCATCGCATACAAAACAGTAGCACTGCATTCGAAAGACGGGAATGCGATCGCATCACAAAAGCTGAGCTAGAATCACTGTATCATATTGTCAGCAGACAACATCAGGGAGAGAGAGTTGAAAATGCTTGTCACTTACCATGCTACAATGCTTGACGTGAGCAGTGGTGCTGAAGGGCAATTCGGAACATAGATGGCGCGAGTGAGGAAAGTCCTTGCATGCTATCTGCAGAACCACACCATCCAGTTGTGAGTTAGCTGATCAAGGAAGGAATGCTACCACAACTCCACAAGCAAACTGCAGTAGTATGAAAAAGCTCCTCCCGCGTCTCTGTGGAATTCAACAAGAACTCAAAAGCTCCTACCCTTATCTCTGTCTAATTCGACAGGAGCTATGAACTGCAGATACTCATATATGTACTTCGACAGGAGGCATGCTTTTTATTATATAAAAAACAAATGATGCTAATTTAACAAATTTGATATTATTTGAATCAGAAAGTATGTTGTGCAGCAGTGGGAAAGCGATACTGCCATTGTTTTTTTAATCTTTTGAATGATGATACTTCCATTGATTTGTGCTCTTTAAACCAAAGTTTCGTAGTTCGATTCTACAAATGCCTCCACCATACCATAGCAATCGCTACCTACAAATTGCAGATCAAAAAATGGAAGGAACAAACCCACATACAGTATATATATATACCTCGCCTTTCACAGCAACAATCTCCACCTCATCCGACGACGATGCGCTCCTCGCCTTGGCGCCAGCAACGGCAGCCGACCTATCAGGGTCGCCGTCCAGGACCACGCAATCGTCGTCGTCGCCATCCTCGCCATTCTTCTTCTTTTGCGGTACTGGCACCGGCGAGTCCGGCCCCGAGCTTCGCGACCCACCCGAGGGGGCCGCGCGAGAAGGCCCACTCACCGGAGCCCACCTCGTCCTTGCCGACGCGAACGCCGCCGGGCTTCCTCCGCGGTACCAGCACCAGAGAGCCGCTGATCCACGCGATCCACCCGAGGGTGCCATGCGAGAGAACCCACTCCCCGGAGCTGATCACCTCCTCCTCCTCCTCCTCATCCTTCTCGTCGGAGCTGGTCAGCTCCTCCTCCTCCTCCTCCTCGTCGGAGCTGATCAACACCACGTCGCGCAGCGCCGGCGCCATCTTCCACGAGCGTGAACTCTCCGACGACAACCCCCGGCCCCAAGGAGCGTAGTAATGCTGCCTGCAGCGGCAGTAGATCGGGCCGTCCGTTGTCAGCCGCCGCGCCGCCTGTGGGTTTCGGGAGGAGGGAGATTAGATGATTTGCCCCACTTTACAAGGGGTTAGATGATTTGCCCCAGGGTTGTTTCAATGACGAGTAGCCCCGGAGGGGATGGGGAGGAGCACGGCGGACATCAATACGGTGAGGGGGCTAAGGCTGCCCGTAATGGGAGTATCATAGGTAGTATCATGCATGCCAACTAAACACTTTTGATGAGATGGCATAGAATTAAATGAAGAAAGAGATGCTTGAGTATCATATCATGATACCGTATCATATTAAATGATGTGCTACTTTGTGTCATGCATGGTAATAAATGTAGCCCTCTATGATATCATATCAACATATGATACTATGCATTACGGTTGTAGTATCATACACTAGTATCATATGCATGATACTAGTATATGATACACCCCATTATAACCAGCCTAAAGGAAGGCATCACACGGCGCGGTGATTGCGGAAATGGTCGGGCTGGCAGTTTGTTCGGGAGGCGGTTGCTTTCGCTTTTTGAAATTTCGAATTTTGTACAGTTGTAGGTTGCGTCCATCCGTTTCTACCAAAAATTTTAGATGGATTACCAAATGGCTTTGTTCCTTGTGGAGCTCCTTCATGTTAGCCTAACTACAGAGTATCTAGCTCTCCGAGGATCAACCAAAGATGATGCAAGAGCAACTATGTAATGATAGGGCGGCGGAGCTCCCTATATATAGTGTACACGGCAGCGGAGCTCCAAAATTTGTCTACTCATTATCATTGTGGTTTTTTTTTAAATTATACATGAATAAATTTACCCAAATGATATAAGTGTCACACGTCAGGTGCGTGAGACTCTAGCCCTGACGTTTTTCGTATGCAATTCCAATGACACCCGGCAAGTTTCTGTCAAAACTAAACCAAAGCGCAAAAGTTGTCATGCTTGCCAATTAAAATTGCCATCATCCTCATGTAACTAAACTTGCCATCGGAGACGTTCGAAGTTGCCATGTTCTTGTACCTGACGTGTGGCACTTATTAGATCCTAAATTTATATGAACATTTTCATTGTTGGCCCTTTTGACCCATTGGGCTGGATCCGTCACTGAGTGTACACACGCGGTCGCGCACACACACACACATACAAAAACACCCATGAACTGAAGGAGCTGGTTGAGAGTGTACTACTACTTGAAGCTTTTACTGATTAAAGTTGGATGCTTGTTTACAAACGATGAGGAGCTGCTCCTTATATAGGAGCTCTAAACCAACTTGTAGTAAAATATTTGCTGGCTGTGAGGTGTCTGTTACGTCAAGCTACGGCTCCTTGCCGACTTGCCGACTTGTTTGACTACTTTGTCACAACTGTCATGAAGTGCCAGAATTTAAGTGCAAGACATACAACACTGAGTACCATAGATTTATTGTGCCCCAAAGACATGGTTTAAGCCCACAATCTCCCCCTCGGCCATGTCGAAGAGGCTTCACCAGGCAGCTCCTAAAAACAAACAAGACCAAGTGGGTCAGAATATCTGCCTTCTGTTCGCCAGTTTTGATGAACTCCATTGCCATCGTCCCCTTCTCAACGCAATCACGAATGAAATGATAGTGGAGACCAAGGTACTTGCTTCGGTCGTGAAGTACCGGATTTTTGGAGAGTGAGATCGCAGCCTTGTTGTCGACGTAGAGGATCACAGGAGCAGCGTCTTGATTCAGCAGCTCGCTGAAGAGATGAGCCAGCCAGATTGCCTGGCATGTCGCTGCTATGTACTCCACCTCACACAATGAAGTGCTTTTGTGATTGCCAGCTAACTGGACTACTCCCGAGAAAAAACAGCACGCGCAAGGTGCTTTTCCTAGAGTCCACGTGACCGGCATGGTCTGAGTGACTGTAGCTGAATGAGGTCTCGTCATCGCCACGGTGATTCGCGCATTCATATGTGAGTGTGCTGGCGATGTAGCATAGAAGGTGTTTGGCGGCCACGAGATGATTGCTGGCCGACGCCTCCAGGAATCGACTCAAGAACCCGATAGCGAACGAGATGTCCAGGAGGGTGTGCACGAGTTACCTAAGGCTGCCTATGATGCTCCGATAGAAGAAGGTAGCGTCCACCGGCGTCTCCTTGCTTTCCTTGCTGAGTTTGCACCGCGCCTCCATTGGCGTGTGTGTGCCGTTGCAGTCCGCCATGCTAGCTTTCTCGAGTAGCTTGCCCTTGTAGGCCACCTGAGGGATCGTGGTGTTACCAAGCTCCTGGCTCACCTCCAGCCCAAGGTGATATTGCAGCAACCCGAGGTCACTCATGTTGAAGAGCCGCTTCATTTCCTCCTTGAAGCGAGCACTTGGGTGTGCTCAACACTGATGATGACGAGGTTGTCGACGTACACACTGTGATGAGCATCGTGTCCCCAGTCTCACGTGCGTACACGCTGTGCTTAGAGGCGCTACGGGTGAAATCGAGCGATGTTAAGCTCGCGCCCTGCTTGACGCTCTACGCCTTCGGTGCTTGCTGGAGTCCATACACCCGTGCAGGCTCTATCTGGCCATATTGTATGCGGCAGGAAAAAATGAAATAACAACCAAACACACTATCCTTGGACCTGGTTACCGTTTCCATCTCTGCTAGTATTTCACTATCGATCAACAACCAAACACACAAGTTTGCCCTTGCTACCGATCTTGCCATCAACTTCCACAAAACTACTTTCGTACCCATCAACACGGATACATTCACTAGCCACAACACTGCCCAAACCTTCGGTTGTGACCTCTCTTCCTTCCCCAAAATTTACCTAGGCCTCCCTCTCTTCCTTCCTCCGGTTGGGCGGCCAAGCTCATTCCCCTGTTGGGGAACGTAGCATGGAAAACAAAAAAAAATCTACGCACATGCAAGATCTATTCATGAAGATGCATAGCTACGAGAGGGGAGAGTGTGTCTACGTACCCTCGTAGACCGTAAAGCGGAAACGTTTATCAACGCGGTTGATGTAGTCGAACACCTTCGCGATCCAACCGATCAAGTACCGAACGTACGATACCTCCGCGTTCAGCTCGTTGACGTCCTCGCCTTCTTCATCCAGCAAGACGAGCGAAGTAGTAGATGAGTTCCGGCAGCACGACGGCATGATGACGGTGGTGGTGAACTTGTTCCCGCAGGGCTTCACCGTGCACTGCGGAAAAACTGGACGGAGGACTAAACTGTGGAGAGGGGCACCGCACACGGTTAAGAGATTGTCGTGGGTTGTGTGGCGCCCCTCCCTCTCGTATATATAGGTGGGGGGAGGGGAGGCAACCTTGGGTGCGCCCCAAGGTGGCCGGCCGGCCCCCTTGGGCGCCTGCCCTTTGGCGCCCCCCCTTCCTTGTTTGCCTGCGGGGGGAAGGCAGGAGGGGGTGGTGCCCCCCCTTTCCTTCCTCTTAGGTGGAGGGAAGGAAAGAGGGGCTAGCTAGCCCTCCCCCCTTTCCATCTATAGGGCCGGCGGCCAAGAGGAGGGGCGCGCCAGGCCCTTGTGGGCTGGTGTGTTCCCCTCTCTTGGCCAATAAGGCCCATTAACCTCCCGGGGCTTCCCGAAACCCCTTCCTGTGATCCAATGACTATCCGATACAATCTGAAACCTTTCCCGTGACCATTCCGAAGCTCCTCGTCATGTCCGTGATCTCATCGGGACTTCGAACAACATTCGGTCACCAAATCACATAACTCATATAAATACTATATCGTCAACGAATGTTTAAGCGTGCGGACCATACGGGTTCGAGAATGATGTAGACATGACCGAGACGCCTCTCCGGTCAATAACCAATAGCAGAACCTGGATGCCCATATTGGTTCCTACATATTCTACGAAGATCTTTATCGGTCGAACCTTATGGCAACATACGTAATTCCCTTTGTCTGTCGGTATGTTACTTGCCCGAGATTCGATCGTCGGTATCTTCATACCTAGTTCAATCTCGTTACCGGCAAGTCCCTTTACTCGTTCCATAATACATCATCTTGTAACTAACTCCTTAGTCATTTTGCTTGCAAGCTTCTTGTGATGTGTATTACCGAGAGGGCCCAGAGATACCTCTCCGATACATGGAGTGACAAATCCTAATATCGATCCATGCCAACTCAACAGACACCTTCGGAGATACATGTAGAGCATCTTAATGATCACCCAGTTACGTTGTAACGTTTGATAGCACACAAGGTATTCCTCTGGTATCCGGGAGTTGCATGATCTCATAGTCGAAGGAATATGTATTTGACATTAAGAAAACAATAGCAATAAACTGAACGATCATATGCTAAGCTAACGGATGGGTCTTGTCCATCACATCATTCTCCGATCCCGTTATCAGGTCACAACACATGTCCATGGTTAGGAAACCTTAACCATCTTTGATCAACGAGCTAGTCTAGTAGAGGCTTACTAGGGACACGGTATTTGTTTATGTATCCACACATGTATTTAAGTTTCCGATCAATACAATTCTAGCATGAATAATGAACCTTTATCACGAATAAGGAAATATAATAATAACAACTTTATTATTGCCTCTAGGGCATATTTCCATCAGTTCCCACTTTCACTAGAGTTAATAATCTAGATTACATTGTAATGAATCTAACACCCATGGAGTCTTGGTGCTGATCATGTTTTGCTCGTGGAAGAGCCTTAGTCAATGGGTCTGCTACATTCAGATCCGTATGTATTTTGCAAATTTCTATGTCTCCATCCTTGACCTTTTCACGAATGGAGTTGAAGCATCTCTTGATGTGTTTGGGTTTCCTGTGAAACCTGGATTCCTTCGCTAAGGCAATTGCTCCAGTGTTGTCACAAAAGATTTTTATTGGACCCGATGCACTGGGTATTACACCCAGATCGGATATGAACTCCTAAATCCAGACTCCTTCATGTGTTGCTTCCGAAGCAGCTATGTATTCCGCTTCACACGTAGATCCCGCCACGACGCTATGCTTGAAACTGCACCAACTGACAGCTCCACCATTCAATATAAATACGTATCCGGTTTGTGACTTAGAGTCATCCGGATCAGTGTCGAAGCTAGCATCGACGTAATCATTTACGACGAGCTCTTCGTCACCTCCATAAATGAGAAACATATCTTTGGTCCTTTTCAGGTACTTCATGATGTTCTTGACCGCTGTCCAGTGATCCACTCCTGGATTACTTTGGTACCTCCCTGCCAAACTTATGGCAAGGCACACATCAAGTCTGGTACACAACATAGCATACATGATAGAACCTATGGCTGAGGCATAGGGAATGACTTTCATTTTCTCTCTATCTTCTGCCGTGGTTGGGCTTTGAGTCTGACTCAATTTCACACCTTGCAACACAGGCAAGAACCCTTTCTTTGACTGATCCATTTTGAACTTCTTCAAAACTTTGTCAAGGTATGTGCTTTGTGAAAGTCCTATTAAGCATCTCGATCTATCCCTATAGATCTTGATGCCCAATATATAAGCAGCTTCACCGAGGTCTTTCGTTGAAAAATTCTTATTCAAGTATCCTTTTATGCTATCCATAAATTCTATATCATTTCCAATCAACAATATGTCATCCACATATAATATCAGAAATGCTAGAGAGCTCCCACTCACTTTCTTGTAAATACAGGCTTCACCATAAGTCTGTATAAAACCATATGCTTTGATCACCTCATCAAAGCATATATTCCAACTCCGAGATGCTTGCACCAGTCCATAGATGGATCGCTGGAGTTTGCACACTTTGTTAGTACCTTTAGGTTCAACAAAACCTTCTGGTTGCATCATATACAACTCTTCTTTAAGAAATCCATTAAGGAATGCAGTTTTGACGTCCATTTGCCAGATTTCATAATTATAAAATGCGGCAATTGCTAACATGATTCGGACAAACTTAAGCATCGCTATGGGTGAAAAAGTCTCATCGTAGTCAACCCCTTGAACTTGTCAAAAACCTTTCGCGGCAAGTCGAGCTTTGTAGACAGTGACATTACCATCAGCGTCTGTCTTCTTCTTGAAGATCCATTTATTCTCAATGGCTTGCCGATCATCGGGTAATTCCACCAAAGTCCATACTTTGTTCACATGGATCCTATCTCAGATTTCATGGCCTCAAGCCATTTATCGGAATCTGGGCTCATCATAGCTTCTTCTTAGTTCGTAGGTTTGCCATGGTCTAATAACATGACTTCCATGACAGGATTACCGTACCATGATACGTCTCCAACGTATCTATAATTTTTTATTGTTCCATGCTATTATATTATCTGTTTTGAATGTTTTATATGCATTAATATGATATTTTATATTATTTTTGGGACTAACTTATTAACCTAGAGCCTAGTATCAGTTTCTGTTTTTTCCTTGTTTTTGAGCTTCGCAGAAAAGGAATACCAATCGGAGTCCAAACGGAATAAAACTTCACGATGATTTTACTTGGACCAGAAGACACCCAGGGGATTTGAAGTCCAAGTAAGAAGAGCCACGAGGCGGCGGCAAGGGTGGAGGGCGCGCCCTAGGGGGGGGCGCCCCCCTACCTTGTGGGCCCCTCGGTGACTCCCTGACCTAGATCTTCCTCCTATATATTCACATATATTCCAGAACCACCAGAAGCATCCACAAAAACACTTTTTCACCGCCGCAACCTTCGGTTCCCGTGAGATCCCATCTTGGGGCCTTTTCCGAAATCCTGATGGAGGGGGAATCGATCACGGAGGGCTTCTACATCAACCTTATTGCCCTTCCGATGAAGTGTGAGTAGTTTACCTCAGACCTACGGGTCCATATCTAGTAGTTAGATGGGTTCTTATCTCTCTTTGATTCTCAATACCACGTTCTCCTCGATGTTCTTGGAGATCTATCCAATGTAATCTTCTTTTGCGGTGTGTTTATCAAGATCCGATGAATTGTGGATTTATGATCAGCTTATCTATGAATATTATTTGAATCTTCTCTAAATTCTTTTATGCATGATTTGATATCTTTGTATTTCTCTTTGAATTATCGGTTTGGTTTGGCCAACTAGATTGGTTTTTCTTGCAATGGGAGAGGTGCTTAGCTTTCGGTTCAATCTTGCGTGATTTCACCCAGTGACAAAGTAGGAGTAGCGAGACACGTATTGCATTGTTGCCATCGAGGATAAAAAGATGGGGTTTTCATCATATTGCTTGAGTTTATTCCTCTACATCATGTCATCTTACTTAAGGCGTTACTCCGTTCTTTATGAACTTAATACTCTAGATGCATGCTAGATAGCGGTCGATGTGTGGAGTAATAGTAGTAGAGGCAGGCAGGAGTCGGTCTATTTGACACGGACGTGATGCCTATATGCATAATCATTGCCTTGGATATCGTCATAACTTTGCGCTTTTCTATCAATTACTCAACTGTAATTTGTTCACCCACCGTATTATTTGCCTTCATGAGAGAAGTCTCTAGTGAAACCTATGGCCCCCGCGTCTATTTTCCATCATATTAGTTTCCGATCTACTATTTTGCAATCTTTTATTTTCAGATCTATATACCAAAAAACCCAAAAATATTTTATCTTTTATTTATCTATCTCTATCAGATCTCACCTTTTCAAGTGACCGTGAAGGGATTGACAACCCCTTTATCGCGTTGGGTGCAAGTGTTTGATTGTTTGTGCAGGTATTGGTGACTTGCGCGTTCTTCTCCTACTTGATTGATACCTTGGTTCTTAACTGAGGGAAATACTTACTTCTACTGTGCTGCATCACCCTTTCCTCTTCAAGGGAAAAACTAACGCAAGCTCAAGAAGTAGCAGGAAGAATTTCTGGCGCCGTTGCCGGGGAGATTTACGCCAAGCCAAGACTAGTCTCCCGTCAACCTGTCAATTTTTGGCATCGTTACCAGAGAGATCTACATCAAGTCTACCAAGTACCCATCGTAAAAATCTCATCTCTTGTATTACATTATTCGCCATTTGCCTCTTATTTTCCTCTCCCCCACTTCTAAAATGATTTTCAAAAAGATTTGCCTTTTTATTCGCCCTTCTTCCGTTTGTCTTTTTTGTTTGCTTTTTGTTTGCTCGTGTATTAGATTGCTTGCTTTGTCACGATGGCTCAAAAGAATTCCAAATTGTGTGACTTTTCCAATACTAATAATAATGATTTTATTAGTACTCCGATTGCTCCCGCCACTAGTGCGGAATCTTTTGAAATTAATGCCGCTTTGCTGAATCTTGTTATGAAAGATCAATTTTCCGTCCTTCCTAGTGAAGATGCCGCATCCCATCTAAATAATTTCATTGAGTTGTGTGATATGCAAAAGAAGAAAGATATGGTAATGATATTGTTAAATTGAAGCTATTTCCGTTCTCACTACGAGATCGTGATAAAAGTTGGTTTTCATCTTTGCCTAAAAATAGTATTGATTCATGGAATAAGTGTAAAGATGCTTTTATTTCCAAGTATTTTCCTCCCGCTGAGATCATCTCCCTTAGGAACGATATTATGAATTTTAAGCAACTTGATCATGAACATGTTGCACAATCTTGGGAGAGGAAGAAATTGATGATACGAAATTGCCCCACTCATGGTTTAAATCTTTGGATGATCATACAAATTTTTTATGCCGGATTGAATTTTGCTTCTAGAAATCTTTTAGATTCGGCCGCAGGAGGTACTTTTATGGAAATTACTTTAGGAGAAGCTACCAAACTCCTAGATAATATTATGGTTAATTATTCGCAATGGCATACCGAAAGATCTTCTACTAGTAAAAAAGTGCATGCGATTGAAGAGATTAATGTTTTGAGTGGAAAGATGGATGAACTTATGAAATTATTTGCTAGCAAGAGTGCTCCTATTGATCCTAATGATATGCCTTTGTCTACTTTGATTGAGAGCAATAATGAATCTATGGATGTGAATTTTGTTGGTAGGAACAACTTTGGTAATAACGCGTATAGAGGTAATTTTAATCCTAGGCCGTTTCCTAGAAATTACTCTAATAATTATGGTAATTCCTACAACAATTCTTATGGAAATTATAATAAGATTCCCTCTGATCTTGAGAACAATATTAAATAATTTATTAGTTCGCAAAATAATTTCAATGCTAGGGTAGAAGAAAAATTGCTTACGATTGATGATTTGGATAGGAACGTGGATAGAATTTCTCTTGAGATTGATTCTTTGAAAATTAGATCTATTCCACCCAAGCATGATATTAATGAGTCTCTAAAAGCTATGAGGATTTCCATTGATGAATGTAAAGAAAGAACCGCTAGGATTCGTGCTAAGCGAGATTGGTTTGTGAAAGCGTGTTCCTCTAGTTTTTGTGAAAATAATGATGAAGATCTTAAAGTGATTGATGTGACTCCTATTGAATCTTTGTTTTCTAAAATAAATATTGATAAATATGGGACTGGAGATGAGTCAACTTTAGTTAAAAGGCGTCCCATTGATTCGGAGTTTATAGATCTTGATGCAAAAATTGATGAAAATGGGATTGGAGAGGTCAAAACTTTAAGTAGCAATGAACCCACTCTTTTGGATTTCAAGGACTTTAATTATGATAATTGTTCTTTGATAGATTGTATTTCCTTGTTGCAATCCATGTTGAATTCTCCTCATGCTTATAATCAAAATAAAGCTTTTACCAAACATATCATTGATGCTTTGATGAAATCTTTTGAAGAAAAGCTTGAATTGGAAGTTTCTATCCCTAGAAAACTTTATGATGAGTGAGAACCTACTATTAAGATTAATATTAAAGATTATAAGTGCCATGCTTTGTGTGATTTGGGTGCTAGTGTTTCCACAATTCCAAAAACTTTATGTGATGTGTTAGGTTTCCGCGAATTGGATGATTGTTCTTTAAATTTGCATCTTGTGGGTTCCACTATTAAGAAACCTATAGGAAGGATTAATGATGTTTTTATTGTTGCAAATAGGAATTATGTGCCTGTAGATTTCATTGTTCTTGATATAGATTGCAATCCTGCATGTCCTATTATTCTTGGTAGACCTTTCCTTAGAACGATTGCTGCAATTATTGATATGAAAGAAGGAAACATTAGATTTCAATTTCCGTTAAGGAAGGGCATGGAACACTTTCCTAGAAAGAAAATTAAGTTGCCATATGAATCTATTATGAGAGCTACTTATGGATTGCATACCAAAGATGACAATACCTAGATCTATGTGTTTTTATGCCTAGCTAAGGGCATTAAACAATAGCGCTTGTTGGGAGGCAACCCAATTTTATTTTTGTGCTTTCTGTTTTGCTTCTGTTTTTGAATAAAATACACATTATTACCTCTGTAGTAATTGTGTTTTGGTGTTTTAATTAGTGTTTGTGCCAAGTAAGACCTTTGCTGAAAAACAGAAACTTTTGCGTCCAGTCACAGAATTTTAATAATTTACTGGAGCATGGAAAAACACTTAATTTTTTACACAAGATTGATATACAAATTTCCTATGTTGTACTAATTTTCCAGTATGTTTGGAGTTACATAAGTATTAGAACAATTCAGATCTTCACAGACTGTTCTCTTTTTGGACAGATTCTATTTTCTTTGTGTTGTTTGCTTATTTTGATGAATCTATGGGTAGTATCGGGGGGTATGAACCATGGAAAAGTTGGAATACAGTAGATATTACACCAATATAAATAAAAAATGAGTTCACAACAGTACCAAAAGTGGTGATTTTATTTTCTTATACTAACGGATCTCACGAGTTTTCTGTTGAGTTTTGTGTTGTGAAGTTTTCAAGTTTTGGGTAAAGATTTGATGGACTATGGAATAAGGAGTGGCAAGAGCCTAAGCTTGGGGATGCCCAAGTCACCCCAAGGTAATATTCAAGTACAGCCAAGAGCCTAAGCTTGGGGATGCCCCGGAAAGCATCCCCTCTTTCGTCTTCGTCTATCGGTAAATTTACTTGAAGCTATATTTTTATTCACCACATGATATGTGTTTTGCTTGGAGCGTCTTGTATGATATGAGTCTTTGATTTTTAGTTTGCCACAATCATCCTTTATGTACACACCTTTTGAGAGATACATGCATGAATCATGATTTATTAGAATACTCTGTGCTTCACTTATATCTTTTGAGCTAGGCAATTTTGCTCTAGTGCTTCACTTATATCTTTTTAGAGCACATCGGTGGTTTTATTTTATAGAAATTGTTGAACTCTCATGCTTCACTTATATTATTTTGAGATTCTTTCTAAACAGCATGGTAATTTGCTTTGGTTATGAATTTATTCCTAATATGATAGGCATCCAAGAGGGATATAATAAAAACTTTCATATAAAGTGCATTGAATACTATGAGAAGTTTGATTCCTTATGATTGTTTTGAGATATAAAGATGGTGATATTAGAGTTATGCTAGTGAGTAATTGTGGATTGTATAAATACTTGTGTTGAAGTTTGTGATTCCCGTAGCATGCACGTATGGTGAACCGTTATGTAACGAAATTGGAGCATGAGGTATTTATTGATTGTCTTCCTTATGAGTGGCGGTCGGGGATGAGCGATGGTCTTTTCCTACCAATATATCCCCCTAGGAGCATGCGTGTAGTACTTTGTTTTGATGACTAATAGATTTTTGCAATAAGTATGTGAGTTCTTTATGACTAATGTTGAGTCCACGGATTATGCGCACTCTCACCCTTCCACCTTTGCTAGCCTCTCTAGTACCGCGCAACTTTCACCGGTGCCATACACCCACCTTTTACCTTCCTCAAAACAGCCACCATACCTACCTATTATGGCATTTCCATAGCCAGTCCGAGATATATTGCCATGCAACTTTCCACCATTCCGTTTTATTATGACACGCTCCATCATTGTCATATTGCTTTGCATGATCGTAAGATAGCTAGCATGATGTTTACATGGCTTGTCCATTTTTTGATGTCATTTGTTACACTAGATCATTGCACATCCTGGTACACCACCGGAGGAATTCATATAGAGTCATATTTTGTTCTAAGTATCGAGTTGTAATTCTTGAGTTGTAAGTAAATAAAAGTATGATGATGTTCATTATTAGAGCATTGCCCCATATGAGGAAAAATAAAATATGCCAAAGAAGCCAACAAAAAAAAGAGGCCAAAGAAGCCAAACAAAAAGAGAGAGAGAGAGAGAAAAGAGAGAAGGGGCAATGTTACTATCCTTTTTCCACACCTGTGCTTAAAAGTAGCACCACGATCTTCATGATAGAGAGTCTCCTATGTTATCACCTTCATATACTAGTGGGAATTTTTCATTATAGAACTTGGCTTGTATATTCCAATGATGGACTTCCTCAAATTGCCCTAGGTCTTCGTGAGCAAGCAAGTTGGATGCACACCCACTTAGTTTCTTTTTGAGCTTTCATAAACTTATTGCTCTAGTGCATCCGTTGCATGCCAATCCCTACTCACTCACATTGATATCTATTGATGGGCATCTCCATAGCCCGTTGATATGCCTAGTTGATGTGAGACTATCTCCTTCTTTTTGTCTTCTCCACAACCACCATATTCTATTCCACCTATAGTGCTATGTCCATGGCTCATGCTCATGTATTGCGTGAAAGTTGAAAAGGTTTGAGAACATCAAAAGTATGAAATAATTGCTTGGCTTGTCATCGGGGTTGTGCATGATTTGAATACTTTGTGTGACGAAGATGGAGCATAGCCAGACTATATGATTTTGTAGGGATAACTTTCTTTGGCCATGTTATTTTGAGAAGACATGATTGCTTTATTAGTATGCTTGAAGTATTATTGTTTTTATGTCAATATTAAACTTTTGTTTTGAATCTTATGGATCTGAATATTCATGCCACAATAAAGAAAATTACATGGATAAATATGTTAGGTAGCATTCCACATCAAAAATTCTGTTTTTATCATTTACCTACTCGAGGACGAGCAGGAATTAAGCTTGGGGATGTTTGATACGTCTCCAACGCATCTATAATTTTATATTGTTCCATGCTATTACATTATCTGTTTTGGATGTTTTATATGCATTAATATGCTATTTTATATTATTTTTGGGACTAACTTATTAACCTAGAGCCCAGTGCCAGTTTCTATTTTTTCCTTGTTTTTGAGCTTCATAGAAAAGGAATACCAAACAGAATAAAAGTTCACGACGATTTTTCTTGGACCAGAAGACACCCAGGGGACTTGGAGTCCAAGTCAGAAGAGCCACGAGGCGGCGGCAAGGGTGGAGGGCGCGCCCTGGGGGGCACCCCCTACCTTGTGGGCCCCTCGGTGACTCCCTGACCTACATCTTCCTCCTATATATTCACATATATTCCAGAACCACCAGAGGCATCCACGAAAACACTTTTCCACCGCCGCAACCTTCTGTTCCTGTGAGATCCCATCTTGGGGCCTTTTTCGGCAACCTGCCAGAGGGGGAATCGATCATGGAGGGCTTCTACATCAACCCTATTGCCCTTCCGATGAAGCGTGAGTAGTTTATCTCAGACCTACGGCCCATAGCTAGTAGCTAGATGGCTTCTTCTCTCTCTTTGATTCTCAATACCACGTTCTCCTCGATGTTCTTGGAGATCTGTCCGATCTAATCTTCTTTTGCAGTGTGTTTGTCGAGCTACGGTGAATTGTGGATTTATGATCAGCTTATCTATGAATATTATTTGAATATTCTCTGAATTCTTTTATGCATGATTTGATATCTTTGTATTTCTCTTTGAATTATCGGTTTGGTTTGGCCAACTAGATTGGTTTTTCTTGCAATGGGAGAGGTGCTTAGCTTTGGGTTTAATCTTGCGTGATTTCACCCAGTGACAAAGTAGGGGTAGCGAGACACGTATTGCATTGTTGCCATCAAGGATAAAAAGATGGGGTTTACATCATATTGCTTGAGTTTATTCCTCTACACCATGTCATCTTACTTAAGGCGTTACTCCGTTCTTTATGAACTTAATACTCTAGATGCATGCTGGATAGCGGTCGATGTGTGGAGTAATAGTAGTAGATGCAGGCAGGAGTCGGTCTACTTGACATGGACGTGATGCTTATATGCATAATCATTGCCTTGGATATCGTCATAACTTTGCGCTATTCTATCAATTGCTCGACAGTAATTTGTTCACCCACCATATTATTTGCCTTCATGAGAGAAGCCTCTAGTGAAACCTATGGCCCCCGATTCTATTTTCCATCATATTAGTTTCCGATCTACTATTTTGCAATCTTTTATTTTCAGATCTATATACCAAAAACCCCAAAAATATTTTATCTTTTATTTATCTATCTCTATCATATCTCACCTTTGCAAGTGACCGTGAAGGGATTGACAACCCCTTTATCGCGTTGGGTGCAAGTGTTTGATTATTTGTGCAGGTATTTGTGATTTGCGCGTTCTTCTCCTACTGGATTGATACCTTGGTTCTTAACTAAGGGAAATACTTACCTCTACTATGCTGCATCACCCTTTCCTCTTCAAGGGAAAAACCAACGCAAGCTCAAGAAGTAGCATACCACTCTGGTGTGGAACGTGTTCTGGTCGACCTACGAGGTTCAGTAGTAACTTGATCCGAAGTTTCATGATCATCATCATTAGCTTCCTCTCTAGTTGGTGTATGCATCACGGGAATGGTTTTTTGTGATGTGCTACTTTCCAATTCGAGAGAAGGTACAATTACCTCATCAAGTTCTACTTTCCTCCCACTCACTTCTTTCGAGAGAAACTCCTTCTCCAGAAAGGACCCATTCTTGGCAATAAAGATCTTGCCTTCAGATCTGTGGTAGAAGGTGTACCCAATAGTTTCCTTAGGGTATCCAATGAAGATGCATTTCTTCGATTTTTGTTCGAGCTTATCAGGCTCAAGCCTTTTGACATAAGCGTCGTATCCCCAAACTTTAAGAAACGACAGCTTAGGTTTCTTGCCAAACCATAGTTCATACGGTGTCGTCTCAACGGATTTTGGTGCCCTATATAACGTGAATGCGGCTGTCTCTAATGCATAACCCCAAAGCGATAGTGGTAAATTGGCAAGAGACATCATAGAATGCACCATATCTAATAAAGTACGGTTACGATGTTCGAACACACCATTACGCTGTGGTGTTCTAGGTGCGTGAGTTGTGAAGCAATTCCACATTGTTTTAAATGAAGGCCAAACTCGTAACTCAAATATTCACCTCCACGATCATATCGTAGAAACTTTATTTTCTTGTTACGATGATTCTCCACTTCACTCTCAAATTCTTTGAACTTTTCAAATGTTTCAGACTTGTGTTTCATCAATAGATATAACCATACCTACTCAAATGATCTGTGAAGGTCAGAAAATAACGATACCCGCCGCGTGCCTCAACACTCATCGGACCGCATACATCGGTATGTATTATTTCCAATAAGTCATTAGCTCGCTCCATTGTTCCGGAGAACGGAGTTTTAGTCATCTTGCCCATGAGGCATGGTTCACAAGTATCAAATGATTAATAATCATGTGATTCCAAAAGTCCATCCGCATGGAGTTTCTTCATGCGCTCTACACCAATATGACCTAAACAGCAGTGCCACAAGTATGTTGCACTATTATTATCAACTTTGCATCTTTTGGCATCAATATTATGAATATGTGTATCACTACGATCGAGATTCAACAAGAATAGACCATTCATCAAAGGTGCATGACCATAAAAGATATTACTCATATAAATAGAACAACCATTATTCTCTGATTTAAATGAATAACCGTCTCGCAATAAGCAAGATCCAGATATAATGTTCATGATCAACACTGACACCAAATAACAATTATTGAGGTCTAAAACTAATCCCGAAGGTAGATGTAGAGGTAGCGTGCCGACGGCGATCACATCGACCTTGGAACCATTCCCGACGCACATCGTCACCTCGTCCTTAGCCAATCTTCGTTTATTCCGCAGCTCCTGTTTTGAGTTATAAATATGAGCAACCGAACCAGTATCAAATACCCAGGCGCTACTACGAGCATTAGTAAGGAACACATCAATGACATGTATATCTAATATACCTTTGTTCACTTTGCCATATCCTTTTTATCCGCCAAGTATTTGGGGCACTTTCGCTTCCAGTGACCATTCCCTTTGCAGTAGAAGCACTTAGTTTCAGGCTTGGGTCCAGCTTTGGGCTCCTTCACGGGAGGGGCAACTTGCTTGCCATTCTTCTTCAAGTTCCCTCTCTTTGCCTTGCCCTTTTTCTTGAAACTAGTGGTCTTGTGAACCATCAACACTTGATGGTCCTTCTTGATTTCTACCTCCGCAGCCTTAAGCATTGCGAAGAGCTCGGGAATCGTTTTCGTCATCCCTTGCATATTATAGTTCAGCACGAAGCCTTTGTAGCTTGGTGGTAGTGATTGAAGAACTCTGTCAATAACACTCTCAACTAGAAGATTAATTCCCAGCTGAGTCAAGTGGTTATGATACCCAGACATTTTGAGTATGTGTTCACTGAGAACTGTTCCCCTTCATCTTGCAGCAATAGAACTTGCTGAAGACTTCATATCTCTCAACCCGGGCATTAGCTTGAAATATCAACTTCAGCTCTTGGAACATCTCATATGCTCCATGATGTTCAAAACGTCTTTGAAGTCCCGGTTCTAAGCCGTAAAGCATGGTACACTGAACTATCGAGTAGTCATCAGATCGAGTCTGCCAGACATTCATAACATCTGCAGTAGCTCCTGCAGCAGGTATGTCACCTAGCGATGCATCAAGGACATAATTCTTCTGTGCATCAATGAGGATAATCCTCAAGTTACGGACCCAATCCGTGTAGTTGCTACCATCGTCTTTCAACTTATCTTTCTCTAGGAACGCATTAAAATTCAGGGGAACGGTATAACGGGCCATTGATCTACAACATAGATATGCAAAACTATTAAGACTAAGTTCATGATAAATTAAGTTCAATTAATCAAATTACTAATGAACTCCCACTTAAATTAACATTCCTCAAATTATCTAAGTGATACATGATCCAAATCAACCAACCCATGTCCGATCATCACGTGAGATGGGGTAGTCATCAATGGTGAACATCTCTATGTTGATCATATCTACTATATGACTCATGTTCAACCTTTCGGTCTCCAGTGTTCCGAGACCATGTCTGTACATGCTAGGCTCGTCAAGTTTAACCCAAGTATTCTGCTTGTACAAAACTGTCTTACACCCGTTGTATGTGAACGTAGAGTCTATCACACCCGATCATCACGAGGTGCTTCAAAATGACAAACTTTAGCAACGGTGCATTCTCGGGGAGAACACTTTTATCTTGAAATTTAGTGAAGGGATCATCTTATAATGCTACCGTCGTTCTAAGCAAAATAAGATGCATAAAGGATAAGCATCGCATGCAATCAAAATATGTGACATGATATGGCCATCATCATCTTTTGCTTTTGATCTCCATCTTCATAGCATCGTCATGATATCCATCGTCACTAGCTCGACACCTTGATCTCCATCGTTGCGTCGGGGTCTTCTCGCCAACTATTGCTTCTACAACTATTTCTAATGCATAGCGATAAAGTAGAGCAATTACATGGCGCTTGCATTTCATACAATAATTAAGAGACAACCCTAAGGCTCCTGCCGGTTGTCGATATTACAAAACATGATCATCTCATACAATAACGTATATCACATCACGTCTTGACCATATCACATCACAATATACCCTGCAAAAATAAGTTAGACGTTCTCTACTTTATTGTTGCAAGTTTTACGTGGCTGCTACGGGCTTCTAGCAAGAACCGTTCTTACCTACGCAAAACCAGAACGATGATTATCAAGTTTGTTGTTTTAACCTTCTTCAAGGACCGGCCGTAGTCAAATTTGATTCAACTAAAGTAGGAGAAACAGACACCCGCCAGCCACCTTTATGCAAAACAAGTTGCATGTCAGTCATTGGAACCAGTCTCATGTGCGTGGACATGTAAGGTTGGTCCGAGCCACTTCATCCCACAATACCGCCAAATCAAAATAAGACATTGGTGGTAAGCAGTATGACCATCACCGCCCACAACTCCTTTGTGTTCTACTCGTGCATATCATCTACGCATTGACCTGGCTCTGATACCACTGTTGGGGAACGTTGCATGAAAAACAAAAAAAATTCTACGCACACGCAAGATCTATCCATGGAGATGCATAGCTACAAGAGGGGAGAGTGTGTCTACGTGCCCTCATAGACCATAAAGCAGAAGCGTTTATCAACGCGGTTGATGTAGTCGAACACCTTCACTATCCAACCGATCAAGTACCGAACGTACGGCACCTCCGCGTTCAGCACACGTTCAGCTCGATGACGTCCTCGCCTTCTTGATCCAGCAAAACAGGCGAAGTAGTAGATGAGTTCCGGCATCACGACGGCGTGGTGATGGTGGTGGTGAGCTTGTTCCCGCAGGGCTTCGCCGTGCACTGCGGAAAAACTGGACGGAGGACTAAACTGTGGAGAGGGGCGCGCACACGGCAAAGAGGTTGTCGTGGGTTGTGTGGCGCCCCTCCCTCTCATATATATAGGTGGAGGGAGGGGAGGCAGCCTTGGGTGCGCCCCAAGGTGGCCGGCCGGCCCCCTTGGGCGCCTGTCCTTTGGTGCCCCCCTGATACGTCTCCGTCGTATCTACTTTTCCTAACACTTTTCCTCTTGTTTTGGACTCTAATTTGCATGATTTAAATGAAACTTACCCGGATTGACGCTGTTTTCAGCAGAACTACCATGGTGTTGTTTTTTATGCAGAAATAAAAGTTCTCGGATTGGAACAAAACTTTGTGAGAATTTTTTATTCAATAAATAAGAATTTCTGGAGCCAAGAACCACCGGAGGGGGGCACCTGGGTGGGCACAACCCACCAGGGCGCGCCCCCCTCCAGGCGCACCCAGGTGGGTTGTCCCCACCTGGTGGCCCCGCAGACTCCAACCCTGATACTATAAAATCACATATTTGGAGAAAAAAAATCAGGGAGAAAGAATTATCACGTTTCACGAGACGGAGCCGCCGCCACCTCCTGTTCTTCATCGGGAGGCCAGATCTGGAGTCCGTTTGGGGCTCCGGAGAGGGGGATCTTCGATCTTCGTCATCACCAACCCTTCTCCATCGCCAATTCCATGATGCTCCCCACCGGAAGTGAGTAATTCCTTCGTAGGCTCGCTGGTCGGTGAGGAGTTGGATGAGATTCATCATGTAATCAAGTTAGTTTTGTTAGGGCTTGATCCCTAGTATCCATTATGTACTGAGATTGATGTTGCTATGACTTTGCCATGCTTAATGCTTGTCACTTTGGGCTTGGGTGCCATGATTTCAGGTCTGAACCATTTATGTTATCACCATTATATCTATGTTCTAGATCCGATCTTGCAAGTTATAGGCACCTACTATGTGTTATGATCCGGCAACCCCGGAGTGACAATAGTCGGGACACTTCCCGGTGATGACCGTAGTTTGAGGAGTTAATGTATTCACTATGTGTTAATGCTTTGTTCCGGTTCTCTATTAAAAGGAGGCCTTAATATCCCTTAGTTTCCAATAGGACCCTGCTGCCACGGGAGGGTAGGACAAAAGATGTCATGCAAGTTCTTTCCATAAGCACGTATGACTATTTACGGAATACATGCCTACATTATATTTATGAACTGGAGCTAGTGTCGTATCGCCCTAGGTTATGACTGTTATATGATGAATATCATCCAACGAATTCACTGATCCAATGCCTACGATTTTCTCTTATATTGTTTCTGCTAAGTTACTACTGCTGCTGTTACTATTGCACTTGCTACAAAATCATTGCTATCACTGTTACCGTTACTATTGCTTTTGCTACTACTATCAAAACTATCATACTGCTTTGCTACTGATCACTTGGCTGCAGATAATTAATCTCCAGGTGTGGTTGAATGGACAACTCAGCTGCTAATACTTGCAAATATTCTTTGGCTCCCCTTGTGTCGAATCAATAAATTTGGGTTGAATACTCTACCCTCGAAAACTGTTGCGATCCCCTATACTTGTGGGTTATCAAGACCTTTTTCTTGCGCTATTGCCAGGGAGCATAGCTATATTTGTTGAGTCACTTGGGATTATTATCAAATTATCACTATGAAGAATCTGAAGGATGCTAAGACTAAGAGTTTTCCCTCTAAGATGAGGGGAGGTAAGGAACTGCCATCTAGCTCTGCACTTGATTCACCTTCTGTTATAAGTAGACTTGCAACACCACCACATGCTATTAATTCTGATATGTCACAAGTTATTAATGATGCTACTTCTGCTATGAATGCTACTCATGATGATGCTGGTACCTTGCTTTATGATAATGTGTCACTAGGTGAATTTCTTGATGAACAACTTGCTAGAACTAAATCGTTTGAGAATGCTGAAACTGATGAAATTGTTGAAACTGATGAAGAGCTTGAAATTGAAAATCTTGAAACACCTAGTTCTCCTAGATATGAATTGCCAAAGGTACCGGAAGGTTATGTTATGGATGAGGAGACAACTAGAGACATTCTTACTTGTAAGGATAGAGATGATTTGGAAAAATTATTATGCAAGTATAAAGAAAAGACTTTGAATGCTAAAATGAAATGTGATCCTCAGTTTGCTACTTCACATATCTTTGTTGATGATAAGGATTATGAATTCTCTGTCGACCCAGAGTTAATTACTTTGGTTGAATCTGATCCTTTCCATGGTTATGAAACTGAAACTGTTGTGGCACATCTTACCAAGTTGAATGATATAGCCACCCTTTTTGCTCATGATGAGAAGACTCGCTATTATTATATTCTCAAATTATTTCCTTTCTCATTAAAGGGTGATGCTAAGGCTTGGTATAATACTCTTGCTCCTGGTTGTGTGCGTAGTCCCCGGGATATGATTTATTACTTCTCTGAAAAATATTTTCCTGCTCATAAGAAACAAGCTGCCTTACAGGAAATATTTAACTTTGTGCAAATTGAAGAAGAGAGTCTGCCACAAGCTTGGGGGAGGCTTCTCCAATTGCTTAATGCTTTGCCTGATCATCCTCTTAAGAAAAATGAAATACTTGATATCTTCTATAATGGACTAACCGATGCTTCTAGGGATTTCCTAGATAGTTGTGCTGGTTGTGTTTTCAGGGAAGAAACTATTGGACAAGCTGAAGAATTATTGAAGAACATATTGAAAAATTATGATGATTGGACTCTTCCTGAACCACCGCTTAAACCTACTCCGAAGAAGAGGGGTATCTTATATCTCAGTCTTGAAGATATCCAAGAGGCAAAGAAATCTATGAAGGAAAAGGGCATTAAAGCTGAGGATGTTAAAAATTTACCTCCTATTGAAGAAATACATGGGCTTGATACACCACCACCACCTAAGGTGGTAGAGGTAAATTCTCTAATGAAATTCAATGACAATGATAATCCTCACAACATGCATCCTAGTCAACGCCTTTATGAGTTTGAAAATTACATTAGAAAGCAAGATCACTTCAATGCAAATGTTATGAAACAATTGAAATACAATTCTGATATGATTGTTCGCTTGAGTGACTTGTTATTTAGAATCTCAAATGATGTTAGAGGTGTGGGAAAACATGCCTCTATGGTTCAAACTCAACTAGAAGAAGTTGCTAAATCTCAAAGAGAATTGCTTGATGAAATGAACAATAATATAAGTGACTTTGCTGTTAGAGTAGCAACTAGAGGAGGTAAAATGACTTAGGAACCACTTTATCCTGAGGGACACCCAAAAAGAATTGAACAAGACTCTCAAAGAGTTAACACTGATGCACCTAGTCCTTCTAAAAAGAAAAAGAAGAAGAAAAATGATAGGACTTTGCATGCCTCTAGTGAACCTGAAGTAGAAAAACTTGCTGATAATGATAATGAAGTTTCTATCTCTGATGTTGAAACTCAATCTGGTAGTGAACACTCACCTTCTGATAATGAAAAAGATAATGATGAGGTTCATGAAGATACTCAAACAAATAATAAAGAACCAGACAATGATGTTGAGATAGAACCAGTTGTTGTTCTTGATAACCCACAACCCAAGAATAAAAGACATGATAAAGGAGACTTTGTTGCTAGAAAACATGGTAAGGAAAGGGAACCATGGGTTCAAAAACCTATGCCCTTTCCACCTAAGTCAACTAAAAAGAAAGATGATGAAGAATTTGAACGCTTTGCTGAAATGATTAGGCCAGTCTTTTTGCGTACTCACTTGACTGATATCTTGAAAATGCCTCCTTATGCAAAGTACATGAAAGACATCATCACCAACAAGAGAAAAATACCGAAAGCTGAAATCTCCACCATGCTTGCTAATTATACTTTTAAGGATGGAGTACCTAAAAAACTTGGAGATCCGGGAATCCCTGAAGGAAATATGCCCTAGAGGCAATAATAAAGTTGTTATTTTATATTTCCTTATTCATGATAAAGGTTTATTATTCATGCTAGAATTGTATTGATCAAAAACCTAAATACATGTGTGAATACATAAACAAACACCGTGTCCCTAATGAGCCTCTACTTGACTAGCTCGTTAATCAAAGAAGGTTAAGGTTTCCTAACCATGGACATGAGTTGTCATTTGATAACGGGATCACATCATTAGGAGAATGATGTGATGGACAAGACCCATCTGTTAGCTTAGCATAATGATCGTTCAGTTTATTGCTATTGCTTTCTTCATGTCAAATACATATTCCTTCGACTATGAGATTAGACAACTCTCGGATACCGGAGGAATACCTTGTGTGCTATCAAATGTCACAACGTAACTGGGTGATCATAAAGATGCTCTACAGGTATCTCCGAAGGTGTTTGTTGAGTTAGCATAGATCGAGATGAGGATTTGTCACTCCGAGTATCGGAGAGGTATCTCTGGGCCCTCTCGGTAATACACATCATAAGCTTGCAAGCAAATGACTAAGGAGTTAGTCACAAGGTGATGTATTACGGAACGAGTAAAGAGACTTGCTGGTAACGAGATTGAACTAGGTATGAAGATACCGACGGTCGAATCTCGGGCAAGTAACATATCGATGGACAAAGGGAATTACGTATGTTGTCATAACGGTTCGACCGATAAAGATCTTCATAGAATATGTAGGAGCCAATATGGGCATCCAGGTTCCGCTATTGGTTATAGACCGGAGAGGTGTCTCGGTCTTGTCTACATAGTTCTCGAACCCGTAGGGTCCGCACGCTTAACGTTCGATGATGATATTGTATTATATGAGTTATGTGATTTGGTGATCGAATGTTGTTCAGAGTTTGGGATGAGATCACAGACATGACGAGGAGTCTCAAAATGGCCGAGAGGTAAAGATTGATATATAGGACGATAATATTCGGACACCGGAAGTGTTCCGGAGGGTACCAGGTACATATCGGGTCACCGGAAGGGGTTCCGGGCACCCCCGACAAAAGGTATGGGCCTTATGGGCCAAGAGGGGAAATGCACAAGCTACAAGGGGCTGGTGTGCCCCCCATATGGGCCGAACAAGAGGAGAAGGAAAGAGGGGAAGGGAGAAGGAAAGGTGGGATTCGGCCTCCCCCTTCCTTCCCTCCTCCCTCCTCTTTCCTTCCCCCTCCGGTAAATAAGGAAGGGGGGGGGGGGCCCGGCCTAGGAGGAACCCAAGTAGGATTCGGTCCTACTTGAGGAACCTCTTGTCCTCTCCCCTCTTCCTCCCACCTATATATATGGGGGGGGGGGCACCCCTAGCACACACCAGACAATTGCCTAGCCGTGTGCGGCGCCCCCCTCCACCGTTTACGCCCTCGGTCATATTTTCGTAGTGCTTAGGTGAAGCCCTGCGAGGATCACTTCACCATCACCGTCACCACACCGTCTACCTCGACGTCTTGCTGGATCAAGAAGGCGAGGACATCACTGAGCTGAACGTGTGCAGAACGCGGTGGTGTCGTGCGTTCAGTACTTGATCAGTTGAAGCGCGAAGAAGTTCGACTACATCAACCACGTTGAGAAACACTTTCGCTTACGGTCTATGAGGGTACGTAGACACACTCTCCCTCTTGTTGCTATACATCTCCATGGATAGATCATTGCGTGTGCATAGAATTTTTTTTGTTTTCCATGCAACGTTTCCCAACAGTGGTATCCGAGCCAGGTCTATGCGTAGATGATATGCATGAGTAGAACACAAAGAGCTGTGGGCAGTGATAGTCATACTACTTACCACCAATGTCTTATTTTGATTCGGCGGTATTGTAAGATGAAGCGGCCTGGACCAACCTTACATGTCCACGTACATGAGACCGGTTCCACCGATAGACATGCAACTAGTTTTGCATAAAGGTTGTTGGCGGGTGTCTGTTTCTCCTACTTTAGTTGAATCGAATTTGACTACGGCCAGTCCTTGAAGAAGGTTAAAACAGGAAACTTGATGAATCACCATTGTGGTTTTTGCCGTAGGTAAGAACGGTTCTTGCTAGAAGCCCGTAGAAGCCACGTAAAACTTGCAACAACAAAGTAGAGGACGTCTAACTTGTTTTTGCAGGGCATGTTGTGATGTGATATGATCAAGACATGATGTGATATACATTATTGTATGAGATGATCATGTTTTGTAAAAGTTATCGGCAACCGGCAGGAGCCTTATGGTCGTCTCTTTATTGTATGAAATGCAAACACCATGTAATTGCTTTACTTTATCACTATGCATTAGCGATAGTTGTAGAAGCAATAGTTGGCGAGACGACCACGACGCAACGATGGAGATCAAGGTGTCGAGCCGGTGACTTTGGAGATCATGACGATGCTTTGGCGATGGAGATCAAAAGCACAAGATGATGATGGCCATATCATGTCACATATTTTGATTGCATGTGATGTTTATCCTTTATGCATCTTATTTTGCTTAGAACGGCGGTAGCATTATAATATGATCACTTCACTTAATTTCAAGATAAAAGGGTTCTCCCTGAGTATGCACCGTTGCTACAGTTCGTCGTTTCGAGACACCATGTGATGATCGGGTGTGATAGACTCTACTTTCACATACAACGGGTGTAAGACAGTTTTGCACATGCAGAATACTTGGGTTAAACTTGACGAGCCTAGCATGTATAGACATTGTCTAGGAACACTAGAGACTGAAAGGTTGAACGTGAGTCATATAGTAGATATGATCAACATAGAGATGTTTACCATTGATGAGTACCCCATCTCACGTGATTATCGGACATGGATTAGTTGATTTGGATCACGTATCACTTAGATGACTTGAGGGATGTCTATTTAAGTGGGAGTTCATTAGTAATTTGATTAATTGAACTTAATTTATCATGAACTTGGTCTTAATAGTTTTTGCATATCTATGTTGTAGATTAATAGCTCGCGATATAGCTCCCCTATTTTGATATGTTCCGAGAGAAAACTAAGTTGAAATATGATAGTAGCAATGATGCGGACTGGGTCCGTGATCTGAGGATTATCCTCATTGCTGCACAGAAGAATTATGTCTTTATGCACCGCTAGGTGACAGACCTGTTATAGGAGCAGATGCAGACGTTATGAACGTTTGGCAAGCTCGATATGATGACTACTTGATAGTTTAGTGCACCATGCTTTACGGCTTAGAACCGAGACTTCAAAAACGTTTTGAATGCCACATAGCATATGAGATGTTCCAAGAGCTGAAATTGGTATTTCAGACTCATGCCCGTGTTGAGAGGTATGAGACCTCTGACAAGTACTTTGCCTACAAGATGGAGGAGAATAGCTCAGCCAGTAAGCATGTGCTCAGAATGTCTGAGTACTACAATCGCTTGAATCAAGTGGGAGTTAATCTTCGAGATAAGATAGTGATTGACATAGTTCTCTAGTCACTATCACCAAGCTACTAGAACTTCATGATGAACTATAATATGCAAGGGATGACGAAGACGATTCCTGAGCTCTTCGCGATGCAGAAATCGGCGAAGGTAGAAATCAAGAAAGAGCATTAAGTGTTGATGGTTAACAAGACCACTAGTTTCAAGAAAAGGGCATGGGAAAGAAAGGGAACTTCGAGAAGAATGGCAAGCAAGTTGCCACTCCCATGAAGAAGCCCAAAGCTGAACCTAAGCCTGAAACTGAGTGCTTCTACTGCAAAGGGAATTGTCACTGGAAGCGGAACTGCCCCAAATACTTGGCGGATAAGAAGGATGTCAAAGTAAAAAAAAGTATATTTGATATACATGTTATTGATGTGTACCTTACTACTATTCGTAGTAGCACCTGGGTATTCGATACCGGTTCAGTTACTAAGATTAGTAACTCGAAACAGGAGCTGCAGAATAAACGAAGATTGGCTAAGGACGAGGTGATGATGCGCGTCGAAAATGGTTCCAAGGTCGATGTGATCGCCGTCGGCACGCTACCTCTACATCTACCTTCGGGATTAGTTTTAGACCTCAATAATTGTTATTTGGTGCCCACGTTGAGCATGAACATTATATCTGGATCTTGTTTATTGCGAGACGGTTATTCATTTAAGTCAGAGAATAATGGTTGTTCTATTTATATGAATAATATCTTTTATGGTCATGCACCCTTGAGGAGTGGTCTATTCTTGTTGAATCTCGATTGTAGTGATACACATATTCATAATATTGATGCCAAAAGATGCAAAGTTGATAATGATAGTGCAACATATTTGTGGCACTGCCGTTTAGGTCATATTGGTGTAAAGCACATGAAGAAACTCCATGCAGATGGGCTTTTGGAATCACTTGATTATGAATCATTTGATACTTGCGAACCATGCCTCATGGGTAAGATAACTAAAACTCCATTCTCCGGAACAATGGAGCGAGCTAATGACTTATTAGAAATAATACATACCAATGTATGCGGTCCGATGAGTGTTGAAGCACGCGGCAGGTATCGTTATTTTCTGACCTTCACAGATGATTTGAGTAGGTATGGGTATATCTACTTGATGAAACACAAGTCTGAAACATTTGAAAAGTTCAAAGAATTTCAGAGTGAAGTAGAGAATCATCGTAACAAGAAAATAAAGTTTCTATGATCTGATCGTGGAGGCGAATATTTGAGTTACGAGTTTGGACTTCATTTAAAATAATGTGGAATTGTTTCACAACTCACGCCACCTGGAACACCATAGCGTAATGGTGTGTCCGAATGTTGTAACCGTACTTTATTAGATATGGTGCGATCTATGATGTCTCTTACCGATTTACCACTATCGTTTTGGGGTTATACATTAGAGACAGCCGCATTCTCGTTAAATAGGGCACCGTCTAAATCCATTGAGACGACACCATATGAAGTATGGTTTGGCAAGAAACCTAAGCTGTCGTTTCTTAAAGTTTGGGGTTGCGACACTTATGTCAAAAGGCTTCAGCCTGATAAGCTCGAACCCAAATCGGAGAAGTGCATCTTCATAGGATACCCTAAGGAAACAATTGGGTACACCTTCTACCACAGATCCGAAGGTAAAATCTTTGTTGCCAAGAATGGAACATTTCTAGAGAAGGAGTTTCTCTCGAAAGAAGTGATTGGGAGGAAAGTAGAACTTGATGAGGTAATTGTACCTTCTCTCAATTTGGAAAGTAGCACATCAGAGAAATCCATTCCCATGATGCCTACAGCAACTAGAGAGGAAGCTAATGATGATGATCATGTAACTTCAGATCAAGTTACTACTGGACCTCGTAGGTCAAATAGAGCACGTTCCGCACCAGAGTGGTACGGTAATCCTGTTATGGAAGTCATGTTACTAGACCATGGCGAACCTACAAACTATGAAGAAGCTATGATGAGCCCAGATTCCGATAGATGGCTCGAGGACAACCGGGCCCCACATGATTGGCACTCTATGCGGGTTATTAATCAGACACGGTTATGTATTGGAAACCGTCAGCTATTAAGTTCACGCACAGATTTTGCTGCGGGAATCGTGTGTAATTCAAACTACAGTACTCGTAAATTCTAGCGACCAGCGTGTGTACTTTTCCCGTCGATCTAGATTCCAGCCGCCAATAAATACTACCTTGCTCACGTCGTCCCGCCTGCATTCTCATCTACATCCTTCCCTAGCTCGCCCTCTCTCTCTCTCTCTCTCAAATCTCGGCCATGGCGCCGCCGATCTGCCCACGCGCCGACAAGGAGGCGTTGTCCCCCGAGGACGCTCAGTCGATGAGCAGCGACAAGGAGGACCCCTACGCGCCGCTGGACGAGGTTGCGCCGGGCCCCCCAACTTTGGAGTGGTTTTGGGGCCAGTACAATCATTGTCTGTGGAAGTCGCTGCCGCCGGCTGAGAAAGCCAGGCAAGTGGCGTTCAAGAAGGAGATGGCGGAGGAGGAAGCCAGGTACCAGGCGGCCTGTGAAGCCCGTGATGCCGCCTGGAAAAAGGAGGTGGTGGAGCTTTGGGGGCGGGCGTGTCATCGTGCGGAGGAGGTGTACGAAGATGGGTACTTCGCGAGGAAGGTCAAAGGCGCTAGGCGCCTCATCGCTGCGTGGAGGTGGGCCGATAAGCTCCAGCGTGCCACCGACGAGGAGCTCCGGTGGGCACCCAACAAAATGGCAAGATCGTTCGCGCTCGTCCGCCAGCAAGAGGCAGATCGGTACGTCAAGCGCTGCGAGGCGGAGGAGGCAGAGTACTGGCTCCGCGCTGGGAAGACGCCACGCACCAAGAAGCTGCTGGCGAGGGGCTGCTGGAATACTGCCCCCAGGAGGGATTATTAGTTTTATTATTGTTCATTTTCAATTTTATGCATTGTATCTAGTAGTTATGTATCATCACGTATATGTGATGATATTATATATATTCTGTGATGAACTAATGAACAATTAATATATATTATGAATTCCATTTTCTATCTGTTTTTGTATACTAATTTGTATCCAGCTGTTATCATCCACATATACAGAATGGAAAGCATATATACACACATTGAAACAGAACATATAAGAACAGAAAATAGAGTACACACATTGAAACAGAGCAATAAACAGAATACATAGCGATCCACGTCGAAACGACTCCACAAAATAAAACGCGTCCATGAGACCATGACCAGCAGCCCTTGCCTACGATAGCTCTTGGCTCTGCCTGAACTCGTGCAAGCGTTCGTCCAAGCGGTCGACACGCTCGGGGTACATCTCGAGCTCCAACTAGGCTATTTCAAAGGAGATCACCAGCTTGAGGATGCGACGGCCATGTTCCTCTATTGCGCCTAGGTGGACACCTGGGCCAAGGAGGCGGTCGAGCCTAGCGACCAGCGCGTTGGCATCGAGCGGGCCGCGGACAAGGCGGACGGCGCGACCCATGCGAATGGTGCGGCGGGTGTCTGGTGCAAGTATGGCGCGCCCCGCCTTTGGTGCAAGTACGGTGTAGAGGGCCTCTGGCCACTCCTGGTGAGGAATGGGGGTACTGACAGGATGTGTACCCTGCTGCGACGCCCTGTTGACAGCACGCAAGCGCCTATGGATCCGCTCTTGCTGTGCGGCACACCATGCCTCTCGCTCTGTGGCGCTACAACGGTCTCGCCGTGCGGTGAGTGATAACCCACAAGTATAGGGGATCGCAACAGTTTTCGAGGGTAGAGTATTCAACCCAAATTTATTGATTAGACACAAGGGGAGCCAAAGAATATTCTCAAGTATTAGCAGTTGAGTTGTCAATTCAACCACACCTGAAAGACTTAATATCTGCAGCAAAGTATTTAGTAGCAAAGTAGTATGAATGTAACGGTAACGGTGGCAAAAGTAACAGTAGCAGTTTTGTAGTAATCGTAACAGTGGCAACGGAAAAGTAACTTAGCAAAGATCAATATGAAATGAGCGCGTAGGCAATGGATCAATGATGGATAATTATGTTGGATGGCATTCATCATGCAACAGTTATAACCTAGGGTGACACAGAACTAGCTCCAATTCATCAATATAATGTAGGCATGTATTCCGAATATAGTCATACGTGCTTATGGAAAAGAACTTGCATGACATCTTTTGTCCTACTCTCCCGTGGCAGCGGGGTTCTAATGGAAACTAAGGGATATTAAGGCCTCCTTTTAATAGAGAACCGGACCAAAGCATTAGCACCTAATGAATGCATGAACTCCTCAAACTACGGTCATCACCGGGAAGTGTCCCGACTATTGTCACTCCGGGGTTGCTGGATCATAACACGTAGTAGGTGACTATAACTTGCAAGATAGGATCAAGAACACAAATATATTCATGAAAACATAATAGGTTCAGATATGAAATCATGGCACTCGGGCCTAGTGACAAGCATTAGGCATAGCAAAGTCATAGCAACATCAATCTTAGAACATAGTGGATACTCGGGATCAAACCCTAACAAAACTAACTCGATTACATATAGATCTCATCCAACCCATCACCGTCCAGCGAGCCTACGATGGACTTACTCATGCACGGCAGTGAGCATCATGAAATTGGTGATGGAGGATGGTTGATGATGATGATGGCGACGATTTCCCCTCACCGAAGCCCAAAACAGACTCCAGATCTGGCCTCCCGGGGAAGAAGAGGAGGTGACGACGGCTCCGTATCGTAAAACACGATGAATCCTTCTCTCTGATTTTTTTCTCCCCGAACGTGAATATATGGAGTTGGAGTTGAGGTCGGTGGAGCCTCAAGGGACCCACAAGACCAGAGGGCGCGCCCCAGGGGGGTGGGCGCGCCCTCCACCCTTGTGGACAGGGTGTGGGTCCCCTCTGGTTGATTCTTTCGCCGATATTTTTTATTTATTCCAAAAATAATCTCCGTGAAGTTTCAGAACATTCTGAGAACTTTTAATTCTGCACAAAAATAACACCATGGCAATTCTGCTGAAAACAGCGTCAGTCTGGGTTAGTTCCATTCAAATCATGCAAATTAGAGTCCAAAACAAGGGCAAAAGAGTTTGGAAAAGTAGATACGATGGAGACGTATCAACTCCCCCAAGCTTAACCCATTGCTTGTCCTCAAGCAATTCAGTTGACAAACTGAAAGTGATAAAGAAAAACTTTTACAAACTCGGTTTGATCTTGTTGTTTCAAATATGTAAAGCCAGCATTTAAGTTTTCAGCAAAGATTATGAACTAACCATATTCACAATAACATTTAGGTCTCACATTTACTCATATCAATGGCATAATCAACTAGCGAGCAGTAATAATAAATCTCGGATGACAACACTTTTTCAAAACAATCATGATATGACATAACAAGATGGTATCTCGCTAGCCCTTTCTGAGACCGCAAAACATAAATGCAGAGCACCCCTGAAGATCAAGGACTGACTAGACATTGTAATTCATGGCAAAATAGATCCAGTCACAGTCATACTCAATATAAATTAATAACAATGCATACAAATGACAGTGGTGCTCTCTAACTGATGCTTTTTATAAGAGGATGATGACTCAGCAATAAAAGTAAATAGATAGGCCCTTCACAGAGGGAAGCAGGGATTTGCAGAGGTGCTAGAGCTCGAGTTTTTGAAACGGTGATAAATAATATTTTGAGCGGTATGCTTTCATTTTCAACATAACAACCAAGAGATCTCGGTATCTTCCATGCTACATACATTATAGGCGGTTCCCAAACAGAATGGTAAAGTTTTTACTCCCCCACCACCAACAAGCACATTCCACGGCTGATCCGAAACAATGGGTACCGTCCAACTAACAACAATCCTGGGGGAGTTTTGTTTGCAATTATATTTTGATTTGATTTGACATTGGGACTGGGCATCCCGATTACCAGCCATTTTCTCGTGAATGATGAGCGGAGTCCACTGATCGTGAGAATAACCCACCTAGCATGGAAGATACTAACAGCCCCTAGTCGCTACATGAGCGATTCGGGCATACAAAACAGATTATCATTTGAAGGTTTAGAGTTTGGCACATGCAAATTTACATGGAACGGCAGGTAAATACCGCATATAGGTAGGTATGGTGGACTCATATGGAACAACTTTGGGTTTATGGAGATGGATGCACAAGCAGTATTCCCGCTTAGTACAGGTGAAGGCTAGAAAAAGACTGCGGAGCGAACAACTAGAGAGCGACAACAGTCATAAACATGCATTGAGAGTAACCAACATTGAGTGCAAGCAAGAGTATGATATAAATCACCATGAACATAAATATCGTGGAGGCTATGTTGATTTTGTTTCAACTACATGCGTGAACATGTGCCAAGTTAAGCCACTCGAATCATTCAAAGGAGGATACCATCCTATCATACTACATCACAACCATTTTAAGTGCATGTTGGCACGCAAGGTAAACCATTATAAACTCCGAGCTAATTAAGCATGGCATGAGTAACTATAATCTCTAATTGTCATTGCAAACATGTTTTATTTATAATGGGCTGAATCAAGAACGATGAACTAATCATATTTAAAAAAACAAGATAGGTCGAGTTCATACCAGCTTTTCCTCATCTCAATCATTTCATCATATATCATCATTATTGCCTTTCACTTGCACGACCGAACGGTGTGGATAATAATAATAATAGTGCACGTGCATTGGACTAAGCTGGAATCTGCAAACAGTTATTCAAAGGAGAAGACAAGGTAATATGGGCTCTTTGTTAGATCAATAATAATGCATATGAGAGCCACTCAACATTTTCATCGTCGTCTTCTCCTCTCGACCCCCAAAGAAAAGAAAATAATTTCAAAGAAACACACTGAAATGTTTTTGGAGTTTTTGTTTTTCTTAAGAAGGTAAAACAAGAACGAGAAAAACTATTTACACGGGAAAGCTCCCAACAAGCAAAAGAAGAATGAGAAATCTTTTTGGGTTTTCTTTTAATACTACTACTAAGTGAACATGGAAAATAAACTAAACAGAAGCTACAACTAATTTTTTTTGGTTTTTCTCAAAGTTTTTCAAACACACAAGAAGAAAGCAGGAAAAAGAAATAAACTAACATGGATAATACAATGAAAATGTATGAACACCGACAACTGGAATGAGTGTGTGAACATGAATCTAATGTCGGTGAGAAATACGTACTCCCCCAAGCTTAGGCTTTTGGCCTAAGTTGGTCTACGCACATGGATCAAAGTAGCCCTCTCCAGTGTATGTTCAGTGCCAGAAATTATAAAATATTCTATAAAAAATCATACTAAATTTTCAGGGCATTTGGAGATCTTTTATTTTTGGGACATTTTTTATTTCACGGATAATTTAGAAAATAGACAGATAATACTATTTTTGCTTTATTTATTTCTAAATAACAGAAAGTAAAAGGAAGGTACAGAAAGTTGTTCTCTCTAAATTCATCCATCTCATGCTCATCAAAAGGAATCCATTAATAAGGCTGATCAAGTCTTATTAACAAACTTCTTCCGAATGACATGAAACCGGAGAATTTTCGAATAACACTAGGTTACCTCAACGGGGATATGCATGTCCCCAACAATAAGAATATCATATTTCTTTTTCACAGTAGGAAGAGGGAATTCAAAACCTCCAATAGTAATAGTTGAAAATTTTCCAATAGAATTGATACTATGAACTTGAGGTTTTTTCTTTGGAAAGTGTACCGTATGCTCATTACCATTAACATGAAAAGTGACATTGCCTTTGTTGCAATAAATAACAGCCCTTGCAGTATTCAAAAAGGGTCTACCAAGGATAATCAACATACTGTCGTCCTCGGGAATATCAAGAATAACAAAGTCCATTAAGATAGTAACGTTTGCAACCACAACAGGCACATCCTCACAAATACCGATGGGTATAGCAGTTAATTTATCAGCCATTTGCAAAGAAATTTCAGTAGGTGTCAACTTATTCAGTTCAAGTCTACGATATAAAGAGAAAGGCATAACACTAACACCGGCTCCAAGATCACATAAAGCAGTTTTAACATAGTTTCTTTTAATGGAGCATGGTATAGTTGGTACTCCTGGATCTCCAAGTTTCTTTGGTATTCCACCCTTAAAAGTATAATTAGCAAGCATGGTGAAAATTTCAGCTTCAGGTATTTTTCTTTTATTAGTAACAATATCCTTCATATACTTAGCATAAGGAGACATTTTTAGCATATCAGTCAAATGCATACGCAAAAAGATAGGTCTAATCATTTTAGCAAAGCGCTCAAAATCCTCATCATCCTTTTTCTTGGATGGTTTAGGAGGAAAGGGCATGGGTTTCTGAACCCATGGTTCTCTTTCTCTACCATGTTTCCTAGCAACGAAGTCTCTCTTATCATAACATTGATTCTTTGATTGTGGGTTATCAAGATCAACAGCAGGTTCAATCTCTACATCATTATCATTACTAGGTTGAACATCAACATGAACATCATCATTAACATTATCACTAGGTTCATGTTCATCACCAGATTGTGTCTCAGCATCAGAAATAGAAATATCATTTGGATTCTCAGGTGTGTCTACATCAGATTCCCTAGAAGCATGCAAAGTCCTATCAGTTTTCTTTTTCTTTTTATTACTAGGACTAGGTGCATCAGTATTAATTCTCTGAGAATCTTGCTCAACTCTCTTAGGATGGCCCTCAGGATACAAAGGTTCCTGGGTGATTTTACCACCTCTAGTCATAACCCTAACAGCATTATCATTGTTCCTACTATTCAACTCATTAAGCAAATCATCCTGTGCCTTAAGTACTTGTTCTACTTGAGTTGTAACCATGGAAGCATGTTTACTAATAAGCTTAAGATCATTAACAGTTCTACTCATATAATCACCCAAGTGGTCAAGCATGTAAGCATTACGTTTCAATTGTCTACTAACATAAGCATTGAAGTTCTCTTGTTTAACAATAAAATTATCAAACTCATCCAAGCATTGACTAGCAGACTTATTATGAGGAATATCACCTTCATCAAATCTATAGAGAGAGTTTACCTCTACTATCTGTGTCGGGTTATCAAGACCATGTATTTCTTCAATAGGCGGTAAATTCTTAACATCTTCAGCTTTAATACCTTTTTCTTTCATAGATTTCTTTGCCTCTTGCATATCTTCAGGACTGAGAAATAGAATACCTCTTTTCTTTGGAGTAGGCTTAGGAGTTGGTTCAGGAAGTGTCCAATCATTATCATTACTCAATATATTATTCAATAGCAATTCAGCTTGCTCAACAGTTCTTTCCCTGAAAACACAACCAGCACAACTATCTAGGTGGTCCCTAGAAGCATCGGTTAGTCCATTATAAAAGATATCAAATATTTTATTTTTCTTGAGAGGATGATCAGGCAAAGCATTAAGTAATTGGAGAAGCCTCCCCCAAGCTTGTGGGAGACTCTCTTCTTCAATTTGCACAAAGTTAAATATTTCCTTTAAAGCAGCTTGTTTCTTATGAGAAGGGAAATATTTTGCAGAGAAGTAGTAAATCATATCCTGGGGACTACGCACACAACCAGGAGCAAGAGAATTAAACCATAACTTAGCATCACCCTTTAATGAGAAAGGAAACAATTTAAGAATATAGTAATAGCGATTTTTTTCCTCATGAGCAAATAGGGTGGCTATATCATTCAATTTAGTAAGATGTGCCACAACCGTTTCAGATTCATAGCCATAGAAAGGATCAGATTCAACCAAAGTAATTAACTCAGGATCGACAGAGAATTCATAATCCTTATCAGTAACAAAGATAGGAGAAGTAGCAAACTTAGGATCATATTGCATTCTAGCATTCAAAGACTTTTCTTTCAGCTTAGCTAACAGTTTTTTAAGATCATCTCTATCATTACAAGCAAGAAAGTCTCTAGCAGTTTCCTCATCCATAATATAACCCTCAGGTACAACAGGCAATTCATATCTAGGGGGAGAATCATAATCTTCAGTTTCAATAATATCATCAGTTTCAGTAATTTCATTCTCTCTAACCCTAGCAAGCTGTTCATCAAGAAATTCACCTAGTGGCACAGTATTATCAAGCAGAGAAGTAGTATCATCATAAGCATCATGCATAGCAAAAGTGGCATCATCAATAACATGCGACATATCAGAATCAATAGCAGGTGTAGGTGTCACAAGCTTACTCAAAACAGAAGGTGAATCAAGTGCAGAGCTAGATGGCAGTTCCTTACCTCCCCTCGTAGTTGAGGGATAGATCTTGGTTTTGGTATCTTTCAAATTCTTCATGGTGATCAACAGATATAAATCCCAAGTGACTCAGAGAATAGAGCTATGCTCCCCGGCAATGGTGCCAGAAAAAGGTTTTGATAACCCACAAGTATAGGGGATCGCAACAGTTTTTGAGGGTAGAGTATTCAACCCAAATTTATTGATTCGACACAAGGGGAGCCAAAGAATATTCTCAAGTATTAGCAGCTGAGTTGTCAATTCAACCACACCTGAAAGACTTAATATCTGTAGTAAAGTATTTAGTAGCAAAGTAGTATGGAAGTAACGGTAACGGTGGCAAAAGTAACAGTAGCAGTTTTGTAGTAATCGTAACAGTGGCAACGGAAAAGTAACTTAGCAAAGATCAATATGAAACAAGCTCGTAGGCACTGGATCAATGATGGATAATTATGTCAGATGGCATTCATCATGCAACAGTTATAACCTAGGGTGACACAGAACTAGCTCCAATTCATCAATATAATGTAGGCATGTATTCCGAATATAGTCATACGTGCTTATGGAAAAGAACTTGCATGACATCTTTTGTCCTACCCTCCCGTGGTAGCGGGGTCCTAATGGAAACTAAGGGATATTAAGGCCTCCTTTTAATAGAGAACCGGACCAAAGCATTAGCACTTAATGAATACATGAACTCCTCAAACTACGGTCATCACTGGGAAGTGTCCCGACTATTGTCACTCCGGGGTTGCCGGATCATAACACGTAGTGGGTGACTATAACTTGCAAGATAGGATCAAGAACACAAATATATTCATGAAAACATAATAGGTTCAGATCTGAAATCATGGCACTCAGGCCCTAGTGACAAGCATTAGGCATAGCAAAGTCATAGCAACATCAATCTTAGAACATAGTGGATACTAGGGATCAAACCCTAACAAAACTAACTCGATTACATGATAGATCTCATCCAACCCATCATTGTCCAGCAAGCCTACGATGGAATTACTCACGCACGGCGGTGAGCATCATGAAATTGGTGATGGAGGATGGTTGATGATGATGATGGCGATGATTTCCCCTCTCCGGAGCCCAAAACGGACTCCACATCTGGCCTCCCGGGGAAGAACAGGAGGTGACGGCGGCTCCATATCGTAAAACACGATGAATCCTTCTCTCTGATTTTTTTCTCCCCGAACATGAATATATGGAGTTGGAGTTGAGGTCGGTGGAGCCTCGTGGGACCCACAAGACCAGAGGGCGCGCCCTCCACCCTTGTGGACAGGGTGTGGGTCCCCTCTGGTTGATTTTTTCGCCAATATTTTTTATTTATTCTAAAAATAACCTCAACGAAGTTTCAGGTCATTCCGAGAACTTTTAATTCTGCCCAAAAATAACACCATGGCAATTCTGCTGAAAACAACGTCAGTCCGGGTTAGTTCCATTCAAATTATGAAAATTAGAGTCCAAAACAAGGGCAAAAGAGTTTGGAAAAGTAGATACGATGGAGACGCATTAGTGAGCCGCAGCCTATCGGCGCAGATGCGCCTAGCTTGCTCTGCGGCGCGCCATCGATCATGTTGTGCGGCAAGCTGCAGCCTCTCGGCGCTGACATGCCTATCTTGATCCGCGGCGCTGAAGCGCCATGCGCCAAGGGTCTGCTCAACCCTGGCGATGACGTGCATCACGGTGTTGTCCATCACGACGCCGGGGAGTGCCTAGGCCTCGACGGGCCGTGGCACCTTCTCGTTTTCCTCGTCAACGAGGTTGATGGCAGAGGCGACGCTTTGGTGGGTTGGCATGCTTGGAAAAGGTGGATGTGCTACAGGCTGCGCTTGTTGCCTCCGTGCGTCGCGCGCCGCCTAGGTTTATGCGCAATATCGATGGGTGGCGGGAAACCAGTGAGGAAATGGCGGGAAACGGTGGCGTGTTCATAAAACGCCATCAATTAATGGAAACTTAGCATAGAAGGAGCATCGAGCTAGCACAAGAAGTAGATGATGATCAGATGATCGTTTATCCTAGTTAATTATGCATGTAATAGTTTACTTTGGTGTGTGGAAATGTCATGTGTGTACTAGCCACCTATGTAATTGGATGTTTGCCACGTATTACACACATCTTATTTATGTGAAACGTTTCTGTTCTCTTGGCTCAACACAAACAGTTTATCGGAATGAACTGTATGCCCTCCATTGAACACACCTTGATCTAGCTGAACCGTTTCTGTTGCATTGCCTAATCGAAAATAGTTCATCCGAGTGAACTGTATGCCGTATATCGCACACATCTTGATCTGGCTGACCGTTTCTTTTGTGTTGCCTAATCACAAACAGTTCATCCGAGTGAACTGTATGCCGTATATCACACACACCTTCATCTGGCTGCCCATTTCTGTTGTTCCGCCTCATCACAAACAGTTTATCTGAGTGAACTATATGCCGTATATCACACACGCCTTCATCTGGCTGCCCGTTTCTTTTGTTCTTCCTCATCGCAAATAGTTAATTGAACTGAATCGTATGGCCCGCATCGCACACGCAACTAAAATATGAACCTTGTTTGATGAATCCTTCATCGCAAATGTTTTGCATCTTTTTTTACGGTTTTTTACATCATCATTTGCGATTAATGCATCGCACACAATTTCGTCAAAGGGTCTCTGATCGTAGTGTCGCGTTAGCAGCATCCTGCAGTAGTGAAATATAATAACAACAACTTTATTATTGCCTCTAGGGTCTATTTCCATCAACCCCGCGGTGCTAGACTCACTCTTATTTCCTCTACTCTCGATGCCCTTGCCACCCACTTCATGTATGTCTTTAGGCTACCCAAGAAGATTATCAAAAGGTTAGACACTATCCGTAGATCCTTCTGCTAGGCTGCCGAGGAAACTTGCTCTGGGGCCAAATGCCTTACCACTTGGAAAAACATTTGCATACCCAAACCTGCTGGTGGTCTTGGCATCAAAAAGTTGCTTCTCCAAAACAACTACCTCCTCATGAAATTTGCCTTCAAACTTCTCCAAAAACTAGACCTACCTTGGTTAAACTGGTTCTTCCAACACTACTCCCTTGACTTCACGAATGAACCTCACAACCCATCCTACCTTTGGAGAATTAAAAACGGACAGTTACAGCCTAAGCCCAGACACAAAAGGTAGGGGCAGTTACTGCCCAAGCCCAAATAACTCGTCCATCACAACCAAATATGCGCGCCTGGGCCACTGTCATTTGCCGTGCCTGTTTTCTTTTTCACCTTAGAGCACCTTGCATCCTTGCCTAAAACAAAACATAGAGCACCTTTTTGCACACAAAAAATCAGAGCACCATTTTTATTCTAAATTAAACATAACAGCACTTTTTTTAGGAATCACATTGGATTACTTAGAATTTCTTTAAGAGATTTTGATTAAGTCAATAGTTTGATGTCAATGTTTTAAACTACCAAGGGGAATATATGAGCGTTTGTATTTTCTAATCAGGAGCTTTTGGTGGGGAAGCAAAGAAGTAAACCAAAAGCCACATTGGGTTTCTTGCGATACTTTAATTATCCCAAAGCATATGGGCGTTGCCTAACCAGAAACTCACATATATGTGTGCAATCTCCAAATGCCATGATATCAAATAAATGAATGTCGATAGAAAATCACAACCAGTAGAATCAATCGTCAAAGCACAATAAGCAATTATTCCATGGTATAAATTCAGGTCATGTTCAGTATAATGATTTTGTGACATAATAAGTTCAGGAAAACCTTTAAAACACACATAAGTAGATCTTTTAGTGCGAACTAAATGAACACACAAAACAACATTCAGACTTTACTTGCTTTCCATACAAGACTAAGATTATCTAACAAAATTGAGAAAACTGCATTCTTTTTTCCGTGCAATCACTAATATTCTACATATTTTTAGATTAAAAAACACAATACTTTGTTTTTCCATCAAAGCAAGAGGTAGATACACAAATATGTTAGCAGCATCCTGCATCAGGTGGTCCCGGCTTACAATACAACATTAAGTAGGAGTGAAACAACATGCATTGCCTAAACAAAACACACAAATACTAGTAAACATTCAATCATTGTGTTCACCTACTGAAAGAACATGCGGTGCCCCATGTTTGGTTTTGGTAATTGATGACATTTTCTATGGACTAATGGTTGCCTTGAGTTATATTTGAAGGATTTGTCCATAGGCTTGTCTTGAAGTCCATGTGTTGGTTTCAAGGAGTTTATGTGTTGACCAAGTTGCTATTCAAGGAATTATATAAAGATTGGTCATGATATATGGTTGATCAAGACTAAGTCAAGAGTGAATCAAGTTGATCAACTCACAAAGCGTAGAAGATGTACCGAGAGGGATCAAATGATCCTATGGTATGGTTAGCATTGTCCATTACACTTTGTGTACTAACCCATGGTCTACGTGAGAGTTCTATGTGGGGTTAGGTATGTTTCCATGGGCTTGCGTCAAGAGGAAGATATCATACAACCCATGGAGAGGATGACATCAAGTGGTGATCATCATTAAGATTGCGGTGTGCAAGTTTAAGTGGAGCATCACGAAGCGATCAAGTGCTTGAAGCTTGTCGTCCATTGTGGTGACAATGGACTTGTGAAGATGTGCCGAAGAGTGGATCACCCATAGTGGAGTATGGGGGAGCAATCAACTAGTCTTCATCGACCCAACGCAATCAAGAAAGGTGGCCCATCTTGAGGAGGACAAGATCGTCATCATCTAGCTCAAGTGGATTACGCGCAAGGCAAAGGTTTTCCCTTGATAGGTTTTATAATTTACCGGTCTCATGGTGGTAGTTGGGAGACCGGGTTATAGGATCGATTGTCGTACTATCAAGGGGGGCTCTCAAGTGAGTAGCTTGATCGTATCGTTCGTAGAGAGCTCAAACCATTGCATCCTTGCATCATCTTTCTTCGTTCTTGTTTGGCGTTTCTCTTTGTGAGTTTTAGAGCTTATGGTCATCTTCATGACAAGCTCGAGTTCATCGAAAATGGAGTTCACATGCATCTTCTATGATGTTTTCGATGTTGGAGTTATGCCGGTTCTTCTCTAGTTAGAGGGTTCTCTCCTCTATATCTTAGGCATACCTCCCCTGCCTCTTCTTACTATGTCGGTTCTTCGCTGTTGGATGCTACTCGTCGTCATCTATCCAACAAGCTTGAGTTTGCTCAATTCGGAGCTCATTTGCATAAGTTGTGGCAGTTCGGGCTTTATTGTACCCTCTGGTTTCTCTGTTGTGTTCCTGAAGGCCTCAAGCGGTAGTACCACTCTCTCAAGCGGTAGTACCACTTGTAAGCGGCAGTACCACGACCCTGTGCTGCGCGTAGTACCGCTGCTTCTGGGGATGCGGTTTTTCGCGTCGGGTTGCACGGTAGTGGAACGGTAGTATGAGCGGTAGTACCGCTTGTAAGCGGTAGTACCACCCAGGCACTACCGCTCCACTTCTGCTCCTCTCCAGGACCCTGCGTGCTCCCAGCGGTTGTAGAGCGGAAGTGGGTGTGTGACACTACCGCCTATAAGCGGTAGTACCGCTCCTTCGAGTAGTAGTACCGCTGGTGCGGCTCTGCTTCACCCCATTTGTCCTGCTTTGCCTCCTTAGTGCCCTGAGCTGCAACCCCAGCGGTACTACCGCCGGGGTGAGTGGTAGTACCACTCATGCGGCACTACCGGCTCGTGGTCTCGCACCATTACACTGCTCTATGTGCACTACCATCCGGGTGGTAGTACCGCTCCCCTGAGCGGTAGTACCGCTCGTGTGCGGGCTGAGCACATAACGGTTAGATTCGGGAGTGCCTATAAAAGAGCGTCTTCTTCCCCATTGAGCCTTATCCTTTGAGCTCATGTTCTTCCCCCATTGTTGACCTTCTTGGAGCTTGCTATCTCTCAATCCCTCCATGGATTGTTGCTAGTTTTTGGGGAAAAGAGAGAGGAGATCTAGATCTACGTTTCCACCAATCACTTTCTCGTCTATGTGAGGGGAACCCCCCTTGGATCTAGATCTTGGAGTTCTCCTTCTTGTTCTTCCTCTCATGTTCCTCCATAGCTTTTGTTGCTTTGGTGGGATTTGAGAGTGATGGACTTGGGCACTCTGTGTGCCCTTGCCATTGCATTAGTTGCATCGGTTTGAGTTCTCCACGATGATATGTGGAAGTGAAAAGTTGAGAAGCTTGTTACTCTTGGGTGCTTGGTACCCTAGAGCTTGTTCCTCTTGGGTGCTTGGACTCCCTAGACGGTTGGTGGTGCTTCGGAGCTCAATCATTGTGGTGTAAAGCTCTGGGCAAGCGTCGGGGTCTCCAATTAGGTTGTGGGGATTTCCCCGAGCAATTTGACGGGTACCGGTGACCATCCCCAAGGGTTGCCAAAGTGTACGGGTTCGGTGACCGCCCCCAAGGGTTGCCATTTGTACGGGTTCGGTGACCGCCCTCAAGGGTCCCTTAGTGAAATCACGGCATCTTGCATTGTGCGAGGGTGTGAGGAGATTACGGTGGCCCTAGTGGCTTCTTGGGGAGCATTGTGCCTCCACACCGCTCCAAACGGAGATTAGCATCTGCAAGGGAGTGAACTTCAAGATACATCGTCGTCTCCACGTGCCTCGATTATCTTTTACCCGAGCCCTTTACTTATGCACTTACTTTGTGATAGCCATAGTGTTTCATGTAATATATCTTGCTATCACTTAGTTGTTTATCTTCCTTAACATAAGTTGTTGGTGCACATAGGTGAGCCTAGTTGTTGTAGGTTTTGTGCTTAACAAATTAACCGCTAGGTTTATTCTGCATTTGTTCAAGCCTAAACCTTAATTATTTTAAAGTGCCTATTCACCCCCCCCCCCTCTAGGCGTCATCCTCGATCTTTCACCTACTCAATCCTGGTTTAACCTAGAGTTGGGAACAAAGCATTCCACTCATGAAGTGAGTAGACCATTTTGAAATGCACTGCAAGGGTGTGAGAATACTAGCACACAAGCAATGCAGCCACTAATTTTTTTTTTGCTTTGGGACAGAGGGCAACACAATCTTCGGAAAGGCTATCGAACACCAATGGAGCATTCACACAAGGACCTTTCAAAGGGATCATCCATTAACATATCATGGAATTCATGCGCACTACTTTTTGTAAGTTCAATCTATGCATCTTGAGAAGCTATGTTCTCCACTTTTAGGTGCCTACATTGACAACCCATCCATTCGTCGTTACTATAGTAATGAAATCTAATTTTCATTTCCTTTAGCATTTTCATGTTAAAAATAAAGAACTTGGCAAAGTCAATGAAGGGCCTCTCTTCACCATCGCAATTCTTCAACATTACAATTTTTAGATGGAGCTCAAGTCATTCAACTGGTCCCAGTGGCTTATACTCCAGCACATTATTCATATCCTCTCCTGTATGTCACTGGTGAAAGAGAAAAGAAATAGTATGAAGGCAATTGCTAACAAATTAGCAGCAAAATACTAGTTCACTTGTCAGAACTAACCCAATGGCGAGTTTGATGTTTTAAGCAACTATTATGGATAGTCATAATGACATAAAGCTTCTCAAAACAGGGGAAGTACTTGAGAAAGCCAATAGCCACACTCATATTAGGACCAACAAAGTCAAAAATCAAAATCTTCGGTGTGCAAATTTTAGTTGTCAAGTTGATAGCAATTATTTTCTGGAGAAAAATAAAACAATTGTAACAAAAGAAATGTTAGCCATCATATAGGAATGCCGGATGCACAAATGTCCTTGATGCTACATGAAATACTGTGGTTCCAAGGTGGAGTATGGATATGCCTTTAGACAACAGACCAAGAATCTCCAGTTTAAGAGCCCAGATCATCCAGATGGTCGCCGGGCCATCTTCTGGATTAAGTGGTAGCAAACTCTAAAGGGAAGTGGCATCCTGAATGACCAGCTATTGGAAGCTCTTTTGTGTTATGAACATAGAAGTTGGTGCTCTCGAGGGTCGGCGAGCTGATGCGAAGGCAACCCAATACCATGCAGTGCAACAAAATACGCTCCAAAACAGCGCACGACTCTGACGGCCATCACCTCCTCTGTACCTTTATCCAAGCATTTCACGGCACGGCAAAAGAACTTTGTAGGCTGGACAGTGATTGTCTGAGATCACCCAGCGGAGGTGATGGCTGCTATAGGGCATGCCGTGCGGTTAATTGCTGAACTGAACCTAGCTGTGGGAGTCGTTCATACAGACGCCCAGCCAGTGCATGCTGCTCTCTCTAAACCAGAAACGAGAAGATTCCTCATGAAGAGCCCATAACAAAACAATCTAAAAACTCATAAAGACCTCAATCTGAAAACTTATACTAAGTTACACAAATGGTCCAATCTGGTCGCAAATCAACCACATCACACAACCTTCCCTGGTAAACTACTAGGGCATCACAACCAGTTTTATCGAGACAAGTTCACTCATTAGCATCGATGCCCATTCGTCGAATTACACAAACAGAAACTTAATAGCACCATGGTATCGTGGAATCAAACCATGTAGCCAAACTGACAAACCAAGTTTTTTTTTCTTCCAAATTCACAGTTTTTGACAGAATAAGGTAAGGAAACCATTTCAAACAGAGGTGAAAAGTAGTATGCCTCTTAATTCCACCTGATTGCACACATAATAAAATCACCATTCAACTGTGTTTTCTCTTCATTATGGGAATACGGTAAGAGCCTGTTCGGCAGCCCTCTACCCCTCTAAATTCTCAATTCCACTCCTTGCTTCTCAACTACCAACTCTACCTGCACATTTTATAATTTGGCAAAACGTTCGGCCCCCAACTCCCGCTTGACAAAAAAACTACCACTTTAGGGGTTTTTGTCCCACAGAACTACCACTTTGGAAAAACTGACCGAAAACTACCAAAAGTTGCTAATTTTGTGTCTAAAAACTACCAAGTCAGCCTGGTGACCGTTTCAAGCGATTTAAATGCTTTTCCGACAAGAGCGGCCCATCTGTTAGACCGACGGGCAGCCTAACGGCAAACAGCGATGATTGGTGGCCGTTACTTGCGCCGCTCGGTCGGACCGGGCTCAACCAGGTCAAAGCTGGTCGGCCGGCTCCCCCGTTGCTCACTCTCCCCCGAGCTCACTCTCTGCTCTGCCTCCTCTCTTCTTCTCCTCGCACTCCAGTGACGCCACGAAGATGTCGTCGTGGCCAAACAACAATGAGACCTACGATGATGATGACGAGTACTGCCTACATTTCCTCCTAGTTGTAATGGCTGCTAAGTTAAGCTAAGAACCATATTATGTGCTCAAGAAATGTATTTATGTGTGACAATGGTTGCTTAAGGTAGTTCTGATTACTTTATATCACATTTGCAAACATAGGCAGGCACCATAGATATCATTTAGGATTACATAGATAGCACTTATGATTACATAAATAACACATACAGTCTGAAATAGTTTCAGATATACTGAAACTGAAAGTTTTCAACACTGAAGAACACTGACGAAATTGAATCTCAGTAAACATGCAAACACTGATGATAACCGAACCTAAACTGGGTCTGTTTGGCCCTAACATCATGTATCATCTTGTTGAAAACGTCACTAAGGTTGTTGACAACCAGATCTGTTTTGCAAGTATGATCCATAGCAAACCTAGCCCAAGCAGAGACTTCTATATTTTTTAGCCATTTCCAAGCTTCCTCGGACTGTTCTTTCAGCTTTGCCATCCCTAATTCATGCCCATGTTTGGTGTAGGAATAGCTAGCCTTGTCAACACACTTCTTTAGTTCCTGTCTTCTAAACCCAGCTGATTGAAAATTTGCATATATGTGCCTAAGATAGTACCTTTGAGGTGAATCAGGGAATACCCCATTTATTGGCTTAAGCAAGCCATTTACATTCAAAATTTATTAGTACATAAACTTGATCACACACATATAATTCCTATAAATACTATAACAAAAGTGATCAATGAAATTGTTACTAACCTTGTCAGTCAGATATGATGGTGTACGTTCCAAATTTGTTACCACTACCAATGCAACATCTCAACTGAGTTAAAACCCAATTCCAACTGTAACCATCTTCCTTGTCAACCACACCAAATTCTATGGGATATATGTTGTTGTTGCCATCCCTTCTTGTGGCTGCAAGAATTTGCTGTCCAGTGGTTAACTTGTTGAAGCATCCATATAGACCTGGAATCAGTTAGATTTTAGCTCCAGACAATAACATTGGCAATAACTAATAAAAACTAAAATCAACAATTTTTACTTATAAATGGTCTGCAACCATTAAGGAAACCTTCCTTTGATGCTGCTAAACAATAGGACATATACTTGAATCTAGGAGTAGGTGCTGGGTTTCTGGATCTTCAAATGTTGTTACTATACACCTGCTACCAGGGTTTGTATCAAGAACTGCTTGAAGATAATCCCTGAGCCTCAAGTATTGCTGCTTGTGGTCACCTTGCACCACATAAACAACCTTCCTCCTTGCCCTATATGCCACACTTCTTGAAACATCCACTGAAAACTTAGTCTTGGTCTTTTTAATTAATGCATCCACAGGAGATCTAATGTCTTCTCTCAGTGCTGCCTGTACTGACCTGGACAACCACTTTGTAGTAACCTTTGTGTCTCTGCACATGCTCCACAAGTGTGTAGCATATCACACTTCTTGATGCAGAAAGTTTTTTCATGAGCTAACTTAGAGGCATTGATATAGAAGTCACCTCCCTAGGCTCTCTCTGAGCACCAAACAATAATCCTATCTGGTGCATTTCTGTGATACTGAAAATTCCTCAAAGTCCTAATGTGGAAATCCCTAAGTGCATCTCTGAACTCATACACACTAGTGAAGCACAACCCCTTGCAAAACTGTTCTACTGGTCCTGAAAGTTTATCATTAAACCATATCTTGTCCTTCAACTTTTTGTTCCTTCTCTTCCTACCACTTGGTAGTCTCTAGGATCCTTCAGGCTCACTCTCTTCATTACTAATGCCAAAATCACCAGGGAAACACATATCATCTACTTCAGGAAACCAATATGGTTTTTCCTTTTTCTCAACCTCATGGTGGGATCTACTGGTTGGATCAGGATTTCCCACTGGCTTGAGTTTCACTAGCACGGGTGTATCTTGTTTTGCAGATTCATCTTCAGAGGAAGCAACTGCCTGAAATTCCACATTCTTGCCATCTGAATCGGATTGCACTGCTAGGGAATGTAGCATGCAATTTCAAAAATTTCCTACGCTCACGCAAGATCTATCTAGGAGATGCATAGCAACGAGAAGGGGAGAGCATCTTCATACCCTTGAAGACTGCAAAGCGGAAGCATTTATCAACGCGGTTGATGAAGTCGTACACCTTCATGATCCGTCCCAATCAAGTACCGAACGTACGACACCTCCGCATTCAGCACACAATCAGCTCGATGACGTCCTCGCCTTCTTGATCCAGCAAGACGTGCGAAGTAGTAGATGAGTTCCGGCAGCACGACGGCATGGTGACGGTGTTGGTGAAGAACAATCTCTGTAGGGCTTCGCCAAGCACAACGGAAACTATGAAGGAGGATAAATTAGAGGGGACGGGGTTGCCGGCATACGGCTTGGTGTTTCTTGATGTGTCTTGGGTGCTAGCCCTGCCCCTCTATTTATATGTTGAGCCCTAGGGTCGAAACTTGGGGTTCCTGGCGTCTAGCCTCGGGTCTCCGCAAAACTTCCTTTTGCACTTTCCAAAAGCCTCGTGGGCTTTCCCCTTTGGCCGAAATAAAGTGTTCTCGTACCCAAACATTTTGGGAAACATCCGGAACCCCTTCCGGTTAATTCCGGAACTCTTCCGGAGACCAAACATTATTATCCCATATATCAATCTTTACCTCCGGATCATTCCAGAGCTCCTCGTCATGTCTGTGATCACATCCGGGACTCCGAACAACATTCCGTCACCAACATACATAACTCACATAATACTATATCATCAACAAACATTAAGCGTGCGGACCCTACGGGTTCGAGAACTATGTAGACATGACCGAGACACCTCTCTGGTCAATAACCAATAGCGGAACTTGGATGCCCATATTGGCTCCTACATATTCTATGAAGATCTTAACGGTCGAACCTTATGACAACATACGTAATTCCCTTTGTCTATCGGTATGTTACTTGCCCGAGATTCGATCGTTGGTATCTGCATACCTAGTTCAATCTCGTTACCGGCAAGTCTCTTTACTCGTTCTGTAATGCATCATCCTGTAACTAACTCATTAGTCACATTGTTTGCAAGGCTTATTATGATGTGCATTACCGAGAGGGCCCAGAGATACCTCTCCGATACTCGGAGTGACAAATCCTAATCTCGATCTATGCCAACCCAACAAACACCTTCGGAGATACCTGTAGAGCATCTTTATAATCACCCAGTTACGTTGTGACGTTTGATAGCACACAAGGTATTCCTCCGGTATTCGGGAGTTGCATAATCTCATAGTCAAAGGAATATGTATAAGTCATGAAGAAAGCAATATTAATAAAACTTAACGATCATTATGCTAAGCTAACGGATGGGTCTTGTCCATCACATCATTCTTCTAATGACGTGATCCCGTTCATCAAATGACAACACATGTCTATGGTTAGGAAACTTAACCATCTTTGATTAACGAGCTAGTCTAGTAGAGGCATACTAGGGACACTGTGTTTTGTCTATGTATCCACACATGTATCAAGTTTCCGGTTAATACAATTCTAGCATGAATAATAAACATTTATCATGATATAAGGAAATATAAATAACAACTTTATTATTGCCTCTAGGGCATATTTCCTTCAGTCTCCCACTAGCACTAGAGTCAATAATCTAGATTACATTGTAATGATTCTAACACCCGTGGAGTCTTGGTGCTGATCATGTTTTGCTCGTGGAAGAGGCTTAGTCAACGGGTCTGCAACATTCAGATCCATATGTATTTTGCAAATCTCTATGTCTCCCTCCTTGATTTGATCGCGGATGGAGTTGAAGCGTCTCTTGATGTGTTTGGTTCTCTTGTGAAATCTGGATTCCTTCACTAAGGCAATCGCTCCAGTATTGTCACAAAAGATTTTCATTGGACCCGATGCACTAGGTATTACACCTAGATCGGATATGAACTCCTTCATTCACTGCTTCCGAAGCATCTATATACTCCGCTTCACACGTAGATCCCGCCACGACGCTTTGCTTGGAACTGCACCAATTGATAGCTCCACCATTCAATATAAATACATATCCAGTTTGTGACTTAGAGTCATCCGGATCAGTGTCAAAGCTAGCATCGATGTAACCATTTACGACGAGCTCTTTGTCACCTCCATAAACAAGAAATATATCCTTAGTCCTTTTCAGGTACTTCAGGATGTTCTTGACCGCTGTCCAGTGATCCACTCCTGGATTACTTTGCTATCTCCCTACTAAACTTATAGCAAGGCACACATCAGGTCTGGTACACAACATTGCATACATGATAGAACCTATGGCTGAGGCATAGGGAATGACTTTCATTTTCTCTCTATCTTCTGCAGTGGTCGGGCATTGAGTCTGACTCAACTTTAGACCATGTAACAGAGGCAAGAACCCTTTCTTTGACTGGTCCATTTTGAATTTCTTCAAAACTTTATCAAGGTATGTGCTTTGTGAAAGTCCAATTAAGCGTCTTGATCTATCTCTATAGATCTTGATGCCCAATATATAAGCAGCTTCACCGAGGTCTTTCATTGAAAAATTCTTATTCAAGTATCCTTTTATTCTATCCAGAAATTCTATATCATTTCCAATCAATAATATGCCATCCACATATAATATTAGAAATGCTATAGAGCTCCCACTCACTTTCTTGTAAATACAGGCTTCTCCAAAAGTCTGTATAAAACCATATGCTTTGATCACACTATCAAAGTGTATATTCCAACTCCGAGATGCTTGCACCAGTCCATAAATGGATCGCTGGAGCTTGCACACTTTGTTAGCACCTTTAGGATCGACAAAACCTTCTAGTTGCATCATATACAACTCTTCTTTGAGAAATCCATTCAGGAATGCAGTTTTGACATCCATTTGCCAGATTTCATAATCATAAAATATGGCAATTGCTAACATGATTCGGACAGACTTAAGCATCGCTACGGGTGAGAAGATCTCATCGTAGTCAACTCCTTCAACTTGTCGAAAACCTTTCGCAACAAGTCGAGCTTTGTAGACAGTAACATTACCATCAGCGTCAGTCTTCCTCTTGAAGATCCATTTATTCTCTATGGCTTGTCGATCATCGGGCAAGTCAACCAAAGTCCACACTTTGTTCTCATACATGGATCCCATCTCAGATTTCATGGCCTCAAGCCATTTCGCGGAATCTGGGCTCATCATCGCTTCCTCATAGTTCGTAGGTTCGTCATGGTCTAGTAACATGATTTCCAGAACAGGATTACCGTACCACTCTAGTGTGGAACGTACTCTGGTTAACCTACGAGGTTCTGTAGTAACTTGATCTGAAGTTTCATGATCATCATCATTAGCTTCCTCACTAATTGGTGTAAGCATCACTGGAACTGATTTCTGTGATGAACTACTTTCCAATTCGAGAGAAGGTACAATTACCTCATCAAGTTCTACTTTCCTCCCACTCACTTCTTTCGAGAGAAACTCCTTCTCTAGAAAGGATCCATTCTTAGCAACAAATATCTTGCCTTCGGATCTGTGATAGAAGGTGTACCCAACAGTTTCTTTTGGGTATCCTATGAAGACGCACTTCTCCGATTTGGGTTCGAGCTTATCAGGCTGAAGCTTTTTCACATAAGCATCGCAACCCCAAACTTTAAGAAACGACAGCTTAGGTTTCTTGCCAAACCACAGTTCATACGGTGTCGTCTCAACGGATTTAGACGGTGCCCTATTTAACGTGAATGCAGCTGTCTCTAATGCATAACCCCAAAATGATAGTGGTAAATCGGTAAGAGATATCATAGATCGCACCATATCTAATAAAGTACGGTTACGACGTTCGGACACACCATTACGCTGTGGTGTTCCAGGTGGCGTGAGTTGCGAAACTATTCCACATTGTTTTCAAACTCGTAACTCAAATATTCGCCTCCGCGATCAGATCGTAGAAACTTTATTTTCTTGTTACGATCATTTTCCACTTCACTCTGAAATTCCTTGAACTTTTCAAATGTTTCAGACTTGTGTTTCAGTAAGTAGATATACCCATATATGCTCAAATCATCAGTGAAGGTCAGAAAATAATGATACCCGCCGCGAGCCTCAACACTCATCGGACCGCATACATCAGTATGTATTATTTCCAATAAGTCAGTAGCTCGCTCCATTGTTCCGGAGAACGGAGTTTTAGTCATCTTGCCCATGAGGCATGGTTCGCAAGCATCAAATGATTCATAATCAAGTGATTCCAAAAGTCCATCTGCATGGAGTTTCTTCATGCGCTTTACACCAATATGACCTAAACGGCAGTGCCACAAATATGTTGCACTATCATTATCAACTTTGCATCTTTTGGCATCAATATTATGAATATGTGTATCACCACGATCAAGATTCAACAAAAATAGACCACTATTCAAGGGTGCATGACCATAAAAGATATTACTCATTTAAATAGAATAACCATTATTCTCTGATTTAAATGAATAACTATCTCGCATCAAACAAGATCCAGATATAATAGTCATGCTCAACGTTGGCACCAAATAACAATTATTCAGGTCTAAACTAATCCCGAAGGTAGATGTAGAGGTAGCGTGCCGACGGCGATCACATCGACCTTGGAACCATTCCCGACGCGCATCGTCACCTCGTCCTTAGCCAATCTTCGTTTGATCCGTAGCCCCTGTTTCGAGTTGCAAATATGAGCAACAGAACCAGTACAAAATACCCAGGTGCTACTACGAGCATTAGTAAGGTACACATCAATAACATGTATATCAAATATACCTTTGTTCACTTTGCCATCCTTCTTATCCGCCAAATACTTGGGGCAGTTCCGTTTCCTGTGACCAGTCCCTTTGCAGTAGAAGCACTCAGTTTCAGGCTTGTGTCCAGACTTGGGATTCTTCCCGGGAATGACAACTTGCTTGCCATTCTTCTTGAAGTTCCCCTTCTTTCCCTTGCCCTTTTTCTTGAAACTAGTGGTTTTGTTAACCATCACCACTTGATGCTCTTTCTTGATTTCGACCTCCGCAGCTTTGAGCATAGCGAAGAGCTCGGGAATTGTCTTATTCATCCCTTGCATATTATAGTTCATCACGAAGCCTTTGTAGCTTGGTGGCAGTGATTGAAGAATTCTGTCAATAACACTATCATCCGGAAGATTAACTCCCAGCTGAGTCAAGTGGTCATGGTACCCAGACATTCTGAGTATGTGTTCACTGACAGAACTGTTCTCCTCCATCTTGCAGCTATAGAACTTTTTGGAGACTTCATATCTCTCAACTCGGGCATTTGCTTGAAATATTAACTTCAATTCCTGGAACATCTCATATGCTCCATGACGTTCAAAACTTCTTTGAAGTCCCAATTCTAAGCCGTAGAGCATGGCACACTGAACTATAGAGTAGTCATCAGACCGCATTTGCCAGACGTTCAAAGCGTCTACATTAGCGGGAGGGGGCTTGTCACCTAGCGGTGCATCAAGGACATAATTCTTCTGTGCAGCAATGAGGACAATCCTCAAGTTACGGACCCAGTCCGTGTAGTTGCTACCATCATCTTTCAACTTAGCTTTCTCTAGGAACGCATTAAAATTCAAGGGAACAGTAGCACGGGCCATTGATCTACAACATAGATATGCAAAAACTATCAGGACAAAGTTCATGATAAATTAAGTTCAATTAATCATATACTTAAGAACTCCCACTTAGATAGACATCCCTCGAGTCATCTAAATGATCACGTGATCCATATCAACTAAACCATGTCCGATCATCACGTGAGATGGAGTAGTTTTCTATGGTGAACATCTCTATGTTGATCATATCTACTATATGATTCACGTTCGACCTTTCGGTCTCAGTGTTCCGAGGCCATGTCTGTACATGATAGGCTCGTCAAGTTTAACCCGAGTATTCCGCACATGCAAAACTGTCTTGCACCCGTTGTATCTGAACGTAGAGCTTATCACACCCGATCATCACGTGGTGTCTCGGCATGACGAACTGTTGCAACGGTGCATACTCAGGGAGAACACTTATACCTTGAAATTTTTAGTGAGGGATCATCTTATAATGCTATCGCCGTACTAAGCAAAATAAGATGCATAAAGATAAACATCACATGCAATCAAAATATGTGACATGATATGGCCATCATCATCTTGTGCCTTTGATCTCCATCTCCAAAGCACCGTCATGATTTCCATCGTCACCGGCTTGACACCTTGATCTTCATCGTAGCATCGTTGTCGTCTCGCCAACTATTGTTTCTACAACTATCGCTAACGCATAGTGATAAAGTAAAGCAATTACATGGCGATTGCATTTCATACAATAAAATGACAACCATAAGGCTCCTGCCAGTTGCCGATAACTTTTACAAAACATGATCATCTCATACAGTAACGTGTATCACATCATGTCTTGACCATATCACATCACAACATGCCCTGCAAAAATAAGTTAGACGTCATCTACTTTGTGGTTGCAAGTTTTACGTGGCTGCTACGGGCTTCTAGTAAGAACCGTTCTTACCTACGCATCAAAACCACAACGATGTTTCGTCAAGTTTGCTGTTTTAACCTTCAACAAGGATGGGCTGTAGTCAAATTTGATTCAACTAAAGTTGAAGAAACAGACACCCGCCAGCCACCTTTATGCAATAAGTTGCATGTCTGTCGGTGGAACCGGTCTCATGAACGCGGTCATGTAAGGTTAGTCTGGGCCGCTTCATCCAACAATACCGCCGAATCAAAACAAGACGTTGGTGGTAAGCAGTATGACTATCATCATCCACAACTTCTTTGTGTTCTACTCGTGCATATCATCTACGCATAGACCTGGCTCGGATGCCACTGTTAGGGAATGTAGCATGCAATTTCAAAAATTTCCTACGCTCACACAAGATCTATCTAGGAGATGCATAGCAACGAGAAGGGGAGAGCATCGTCATACCCTTGAAGATCGCAAAGCGGAAGCGTTTATCAACGCGGTTGATGTAGTCGTAGACCTTCATGATCCATCTCGATCAAGTACCGAACGTACGGCACCTCCGCGTTCAGCACACGTTCAGCTCGATGACGTCCTCGCCTTCTTGATCCAGCAAGACGGGCGAAGTAGTAGATGAGTTCGGGCAGCACGACGGCGTGGTGACGGTGTTGGTGAAGAACAATCTCCGCAGGGCTTCGCCAAGCTCAACGGAAACTATGACGGAGGATAAACTAGAGGGGACGGGGTTGCTGGCACACGGCTTGGTGTTTCTTGATGTGTCTTGGGTGCTAGCCCTACCCCTCTATTTATATGTTGAGCCCTGGGGTCGAAACTTGGAGTAAAAGCCTCCTCAAAGTCGGTTTTCCCTGAAAGGCAAGAGTCCTACTCACACTCCAGGGCTAGACGCCAGGGTTCCTGGCGTCTAGCCTCGGGTCTCCGCAAAACTTCCTTTTGCACTTTCCAAAAGCCTCGTGGGCTTTCCCCTTTGGCCCAAATAAAGTGTTCTCGTACCCAAACATTTCGGGAAACATCCGGAACCCCTTCCGGAGACCAAACACTATTATCCCATATATCAATCTTTACATCCGGACCATTCCGGAGCTCCTCGTCATGTCTGTGATCACTTCCGGAACTCCGAACAACATTCCGTCACCAACATACATAACTCACATAATACTATATCGTCAACGAACGTTAAGCGTGCGGACCCTATGGGTTCGAGAACTATGTAGACATGACCGAGACACCTCTCTGGTCAATAACCAATAGCGGAACCTGGATGCCCATATTGGCTCCTACATATTCTACGAAGATCTTTATCGGTCGAACCTTATGACAACATACGTAATTCCCTTTGTCTATCGGTATGTTACTTGCCCGAGATTCGATCGTCTGTATCTTCATACCTAGTTCAATCTCGTTACCGGCAAGCCTCTTTACTCGTTCTGTAATGCATCATCCCGTAACTAACTCATTAGTCACATTGCTTGCAAGGCTTATTATGATGTGCATTACCGAGAGGGCCCAGAGATACCTCTCCGATACTAGGAGTGACAAATCCTAATCTCGATCTATGCCAACCCAACAAACACCGTCGGAGATACCTGTAGAGCATCTTTATAATCACCCAGTTACATTGTGACGTTTGATAGCACACAAGGTATTCCTCCGGTATTCGGGAGTTGCATAATCTCATAGTCAAAGGAATATGTATAAGTCATGAAGAAAGCAATAGCAATAAAATTTAACGATCATTATGCTAAGCTAACGGATGGGTCTTGTCCATCACATCATTCTTCTAATGATGTGATCCCGTTCATCAAATGATAACACATGTCTATGGTTAGGAAACTTAACCATCTTTGATTAACGAGCTAGTCTAGTAGAAGCATACTAGGGACACTGTGTTTTATCTATGTATCCACACATGTATCAAGTTTCCGGTTAATATAATTCTAGCATGAATAATAAACATTTATCATGATATAAGGAAATATAAATAACAACTTTATTATTGCCTCTAGGGCATATTTCCTTCATGCACATCTCAGGCAGAAATTCAGAGACATCAGTGTCACCTTCAAAATGGTTAAGGTCAGCTTCTCTCAGCATATTGCTTTTCTTAATCTCCTCCTTTCTCTCTGTGTTTGTATTCCACACCTTAGTGCAACTTTGTTGTGTGTTAATGCAATGTTCAGCAAAATAACTATCTCTGTTTTCATCTGCATTACATGGCTCATCTGCTCTAACAACTCTAATGTTCAAAATCTTTTCATTATGAGAGTGGATCAACATCTGCTGCACATCATCTTCAGAACATATTTCCTCTAGACCTTCTATTCCTTTCTCCTCATCAAATACATAGTACATATAATCATCAGGCCCACAACCCTCATTCCCAATAAGAGAAACCATAGTCAAATATGATATGTCTGACTGGTACAGATTTCTAACCACGGATTCTCTGGCTTGGAAATAGAACCAAATTGCCCACTTTGGGTCATCAACACTGCACACATTCAATGAATTACAAATATTAACAGATAACTGGACAAACTGAATCTAAGTAAACACAACTTTCAGATTAGAGCAAATTATTTGCAAAAGCACTAATAGATAACTGAATCTAACTATGAATCTGATAATGATGGCCGCAATCTCAGATAAACTTTCAGTCAGATGAGCTCGGATACCTGCTGCCGCCCGCAGCTAGAAGCTTGCGCCGACCACGAGGTGCACTTCTTGTTGTCGACGGTGGTCGAGGTGGCGCCGTCCTAGCTATCTTCTGAGAAGGCTATGATGCTGGCTGCGGAGGCTGCTGCGCCGCGAAGCTCGTGCTACCTAGCCACTTATCCACCTGGCAGAAGTCACCAACCCCGCCGTCGCCGCCAGAGTTTGCTTCCACGGCCGCCATGAGAGCCAGCGGCTAGGGCTAGATGAGTGAGCTCAGGGGAGAGTGAGGCACGGGGGAGCCGGCCGACCAGCTTTGACCTGGTCGAGCCCGGTCCGACCGAGTGGCGCAAGTAACGGTCACCAGCCGTCGCCGTTAGCCGTTAGGCAGCCCGTCGGCCTGACAGGTGGGCCGCTCTTGTCGGAAAAGCGTTTAAATCACTTGAAACAGTCACCGGGCTGACTTGGTAGTTTTTAGACACAAAATTGGGAACTTTTGATAGTTTTCGGTCAGTTTTTAAAAAGTGGTAGTTCTTTGGGACAAAACCCCCCTAAAGTAGTAGTTTTTTGTCAAACAATCGGTCGCAAATCAACCACATCAGACAACCTTGCCTGGAAAACTACTAGGGCATCACGGCCAGTTTTATCAAGACAAGTTCACGCATTAGCTTCGACGACCATCCGTCGAATTACACAAACAGAAACTTGATAGCACAGGATGCATGGTGGCTGATAATGTCGCCACTAGAAAATAATAATCATTCGTCAAAACACAGTAACCAATTGCTCCATGGTATCGTGGAATCAAACCATGTAGACAAACTGACAAACCAAGCAGTGGCGGAGCTACAAACAAAAAACTGGGCGGGCCAAGCTAATGAAAAACTTTTTTTTTGAAATTTGAACCATATAGCCGCCGTTTCCGTGTGGCCGGCTCGCCGCAGCAGCTAGTGCAGCCACATCAGATGGGGGCTTCTGGGATGGGTCGCCACTAGGCAGAGTTGACGCTAGCTCCTACTAGCTGTAGTTGCCCTAGCTACTGTACCTCCGTCGTCGGCCGGCGCCGAGCCCTAGTGAAGTACACTAGTATTTCTGTACTGGACGAGGCGTAGACAGAACAGGGGATGGATAAGAGCAGGAGACAGATATGTTCGGTTGTGCTGCTCTATTGGACTGGGCGTTTGGGCTATGGGGCGTGGCCTACCACGATGTGGGCTCGGCAATGGGCATATGTATATGTATTTTGTAAATTGCTGGGCAGGCCACGGCACGGTTTTGCCCGTGAGTAGCTCCGCCAGTGAAACCAAGTATATATTTTTTTTTTCCAAATTCACAGTTTGTGACAGAATGAGGTAAGAAAACCATTTCAAACAGAGGTGAAGAGTAGTATGCTTCTTAATTCCACCTGATTGCACACAGAATAAAATCACCATTCAACCGTGTTTTCTCTTCATTACGGGAATACGGTAAGAGCCTGTTCGGAAGCCCTCTACTCCTCTAAATTCTCAACTCCACTCCTTGCTTCTCAACTCCCAACTCTACCTGCACATTTTATAATTTGGCAAAACGTTCGGCCCCCAACTCCAGCTCCTTGACGCGTGTAGCCGTGCACATGGAGAAAAGGAATCAGGGTGAGGACGAGAGATTAGTGGGGTTCTGTTTCCTGTTTTATCTCCCGAACCGGTAAGTAATGGCATTGGTTGGTAAAATACACTCAACTCCTGGGCCAATTTGCTATGAGGCACGAGACGGGGCACCGGGAGCACCACTTTCGCGACTCCGGCAATTTGTACTACGAGCCGCTCCGCTCCAGATTATTTAATCTGTGGAGTTGACGCGTTCGTTGCCGCTCCGCCAGCTCCAGAAGCGGAGTTGAGGAGTGGAGGGCTCCCGAACAGGCTCTAAGTAACTATAAATGGAATTTCAAATGTGTGAAAGAAATGAATCCTGTAAAACGTACATAGGTCACCGGCTAAACAGCAGAAACAAGGTTGCAAATTATGACTGGGTATTTCAATTTGAAATAGTGATCTTAATGACTTGTTGACAAAGTTGTATGACTTGCATGCAAAGAAACAAAATTTTATATTACATACTTCTAGACAAAAAACTATTCTAAACAAAGTTGAATGACTTTCATTAAAGCAACTGGTGCATACAAAGATATATTAGATGCAGCCTGTAGTGCTACCAGTTTACATAGGACGTGAATCAGGAGAGAAACAACCAGTACCAACGGAACTTAACACATACTGTACGTACTAGTAATATTCAAACGTCTTGTACATCTGTGAGTTTGGATTTGAATCTTGACCTTTGGGACCGCCTCATGAATCCTGATTTGCTTCAAACATGGGTAAGAAAAGCATTGCATTGCTGAATGAAGTAAATCAGTTTGCAGTTCATCACAATGGTGAGATAACATTACTACATTAGATAGACAAACAAGGGCACCAGAAAGGCTATATAGAACATCTATAGCAAGCGTCCACAGGGCCTATCAAAAGGATCAACCAAAGAAAAATCATGGGTATGCCTATGGTGTTTGAAATCTTGTCGTACATCCCTCTTCAGTTTAATTTGTGCATTTCGAGAAGCTCTATTCTCCACTTGTAGCTGTCCATATTGATAGTTCATCCATCTATCTTTGACGTCGTCGAGGTCTCCGATTTCCATTTCCTCAAGTACTTTGGCATTCAAAATAAAGAACCTTGCAAAGTCAATTATTGGCCTCTTCATACCATCGTTGATTCCTCAACACCACCTTTTTTAGAGTGAGTTCAAGGCATTCAATTGGATCAAGTGGGTCATACTCCCGCACATTATTAATATCCTTTTCTGGATGCGACTGTGGATAGGAAGAAGAAAACCCCGATGTAAAGACAGTTGTTAACAAATGAGGAACAAAATACTAGCACTAGAACATAAGCTACTGCTGAATTTGATACCACACAATGACATACAACTTCTCCAAGCAAGGGAAGCACTTGAGGAAGTTAACAACCGAATCCAGATTAGGACCAATAGAGTCAAGAAGTAAAATCTTAATCGTGTGCATTTTGGTTGTCAAGCTGATGGCAACCATTTTCTGGAGAAAATGAGGACAACTAGTGTGATATGAGAATAATACCATGCATATAGAAAACGGTGAATGGCCGATTGGGCTTGCAGCTAATCTGAAAAACCGTGGTTCCAATGCGGAGTGTGGATATGCCTTCAGATAACAAACCAAGTATCTCCAGTTTAGGTGCCCGGATTATGCGGATTGTCACTGGACCATAGTCTGGATCAAGTGGTACTAACCTCTCAAGGGAAGGGGCGTCCTCAATGACCAGTTCCTGGAAAGTGATAACACTTCTCAAACGGCCGTAGAAGCTGATGCTCCTGATAGTCGGCGAATGGATGCAAAGGCGACCGCATTCCATGTTGTGCAGTGAAACGTTTTGCAAAACAGAGCATCTAGAGATGAAGCTTTTGAAAGAGTCCTCTGAGATATCGACATCGTTCATGATAAGCTTTTTGAGGTGTGGAAAACTTGGTGGCGCGCCCAGGTCGGGGAATCGGCACTGGCTGAGGCTGAGCAGGCGAAGCGTGGGCGCGAAGCGGAGCAGCGCGTGCGACAGCAGCAGCACGTAGCAGTTCCGTTCGTTGATGATCTCGAGGTCCCGGAGGCCGGAGAGGGACCTGGAGCGGAACCAGCCGTCGATAACGCCGGGGTTGCCGGGCCAGTAGACGAGGTGGAGCGCGAAGCGTCGGGTCGGGCCCGGGTGGTCGGAGAGAATCTTGGAGACAAAGGCGATGCGCTTGTGCATGGCACCGCGGAGGGTGCACTCACCACGGAGGGCGAAGTCAGTTTCTAGGTTGAGCGGTGCATTGGACGAGAGCCATAGGGGGTGCCAGCGGCGGGAGAGGACCTGCGTGCGCGCGCCGTCCCTGGTGGGGAGGAGGGAGATGATGGTGCCGAGCACCTCGTCGGGGAGGCGGCTAATGAGGTCTAGGTCGTCGAGGCCTCCATTCTCCTCGCCGCCGCCGTCACCCGGCGGTACTTGCTGGTGATCTCCGGCTCCAACGGATGTAGGGCTCTTGGGGGCTTCCTCCTCCATGGTCGTGGTGGAGGTGGAGGTGCGGCGGTGAGCGAGGTACACCCTTGTGTCGAGGGTGATCCAGGGCGGATCTGATTTGTGTTGTCTTGCCTCTGAGATCGATGCTGAGCACCGATTTTTATGGTGGTACGCAGACGCAGAGAGAGAAGAGATCGGGTCGGATTTCATAGCTGCCTCTTGGTGTTTAGGTAGGGTTTTGTTGGTCGCCAACATCGACCTACGACGACGAAGCGGGATGAGGTGTGCCGTGTGCGGCGAGTTGGACCTCCTACTCGATCGGCAAAGCAGCCTCGGACACCCAAGCCGTGCAATTGTGCAGCAGGTTTGTGAATGCATATTCATTCTTGTAATCTCGACTTAATTCAGAGCATCAAGAAAGGTGTGATCACCACTGACTTTTGTGGAACTCCGCTCCTGCGAACGAGAGACAAGTCGACTTTAAATACTAGTCCCTGCGTGCGCGCTATCCACACTAGCTTGGGTGGTGGTTATCAGAACCGTTCGTTCGCTTTAGGATCCGCACCTTCAGGTGGATAAGGTTCCGATTTTATCTATTGGTCCAGCCTCTCTTTCCTCATCAGTCGTGGTGAAATTCAATACCCTATACTTGACGATCACCTTGTAGGCCATGCCGGGCTGGCCGGCGGCTCCTCCGTCATCATCGCCGGAGCCATTGTTGGAGTCGGAGTCGTCAGGCTTCGGGCGGCGGAAGGGCGCGGCAGGGCTTCCGCGCAGCAGCCTGACGCTCACAGATGACCTCTCTGCTTCCTCCTGTGCCATGCGCAGTGCGGCTGCAGCCACCAACGACATGGGCTGGGGGAGAGGACGGCGGGCCTTGGAGGAGGCGGCGATCTCGTTGAGAGACCATTCCTTCTTGACGTGGAGGGGCGTTCGAGAGCGTCGTTCCTCCTTCATGTGCCACCGCCGCTCCTCCTTGACGCACTAGGGCGTCGGCGAGAATGGCTCCTGTTTGACGCGGCGTCTATTTTGGATGTCGCGGTTGCGTGGGGTCCGGCTTGACGCGAAGGAGCATCTCCGGTGGCACCATCGGGCCGTTGACATGGAGGACAGAGCCTTACCTCCATCTACTGCTCATACTCCTCATCATTCACGGTGTAAACCGCGCGCTGCGTCCCCGACTGCTTCTGCGGCGGCTGATCCTCCTTGTCTCCAGAGAAGATAATGATCCCTCCTTTGTCGAGGAGCCGGCCGCCGATGAGGATGGCCCCGAAGTTTGAGGGAGCTCATTGCCCATCGCCGAAGTGTGGAGAAACACTGGGTGTGAGGACGAGGACGTGCAAAGCGATGCGGTGAGTGTGCGATCTGGACGACACCGGAGCACAGCTTATAAAGTCTCGGCCAAGCCATGTGAACGGATGGTAAACCGCTTCAATGCGGCGTAGCGGTCGCAGTTGGTTCCTCGGGGAACTGCGTATGCATTGAAGCGGCAGTTCTCGAGAGGTTGCGTCAGTCAACCGTCTGGTCACATCGTGCGGCATCATTGCCGGCCGCTGTGTACTCTCGGCCGACATTGATGCAGTGCGTGCACCAAAAGAAAAGCGCGGGAGAGGTGGGTGGGGTTGTTTGGTGGGCCAGGTTAGTCAGACCCTTAAAGCCCTCACATTCTGTCTTTGGTTTGCGGGAAAAATATGTCCGGGCTGCCGAGCGATGTTGGATGAGAAAACACATCTGAATGGTGACGAGCATTTTAAGAGTCGGCGTTGGAGATGCCGTCAGCCCACAAGAGAAGAATACAATGGTCGTAGCTGCGCCGGTGAGAAAGGGCAGCGCATGTTGGAAACAGACATGCATGAACATTTTGTTAGTTAAATTTATGGTTAAAGTTTGGCACAAATTACAATGGAAACCAATAAACCAGGACGGAGGTAGCACGATCAAACGCTTTCGGGTGCAGTGGTATTTGTACTAGTAATAAATCTTGAAGAATAAAGAGAATGATGGACCACACTCTGTTGTTGAAGATTATTGGTTGGATCTTGTCACTCTTTCACAAGTGCGGCAAAGCATCGTTTCCTCTTCTGCGGTTAAGCTTCACATTTCAAGTTACAAATTAAGCTTAACCGCAAAATTATTATGAGATCGTGTTTACACTTCGCGGTGGAGTACAAATCAAGCTCTCCACCGGGATGTATATTTATGTCCCAAAATTACTAAATAAGAAAGACTGTTGGTGCCTCGCTGGAACATGAGAAAATCGAACTTGCATGTATCCGTCCGCGCAACAATGGTGGTAGTGCGACTGGTTGGGATCACGTGATTGATGCATGTGCAGCCAGAATCCAGAAGAGACGATCGGAGGAGCACAACCTCAAAGGATGTAGGTAAACCGTCACGGGATGTCGGGATGTAGGTAAACCGTCTGCTTCCCGCCAAAACCTCACCCCAAGCGGGAATCCCAGACCGAGGCAAGGCTGTGCTGCTGGCTGCCACAGCAGCTAGGAGTGGTGGGCTAGTGGCGAGCACGCGGCTGCACAGTTTCTTTTACAGCAGCACAGCAGCGGCAACACGTTAGTTACCGCGTCCTTGCTGCAGTAGTAAAGGAAAAAAAAAAATCATCTTTGACCAAGACACGGTAAAAATAGCACAAGCCTTGACTTAAGGAGCCAAAAGCCAGTAAAAAAGGCGGTGGAAATGGGATAGAGCATCCGTCCGTCGCCTGTGTGGGTGCGTGCGTGCGTGCATTCTCAAAAGAAAGCAGCACCTCCCCCAGGCCCGTTCGGATCGTCTCCAGCTTCTAGCTTCGTCATCTCCGCGCAGGAGCAGGCCCGAACGCCGCAGCTCCCAGAAGCTGGCTTCGTGGAGCAGCGTTGCCTCGTAGTGTAAAAACAAGAAGCAGCTCGAACCCGGCTTCCAGAAATCGAAGGAGACGGAGTTGGAGTATATTACCCGATATGCCACCGCCAAGTGACCCCCCAACAGCGTACCGGTTCGTTCGATCTGTTCTTTCTCTCCCCGATACGTTCTCTCTGAGCGCCCACGCATAACTGGGCCATCAATAGCTTGCCCTTTGGGCCCAATCTACCTTCCTGGGCTGGCAGCCCATGCTGGCCGAGCTGGAGCTGCCTCGCGCGGCCGAACGATCGCTGGCTCCTCGGGGAAGCTGGCTGCGACTGGCTCCCGTAAGAAGCTGGCCTAAACGGAAGCCAGCGAGCTTCCGAACAGGCCCTGGTCAATCTCCCTCTCTCACATGCGGCTGAGATTAGGCTGCACAAAATCCCAGGGCGAGCCATAGGTGTTATCTCTACTTCTAATGAAACAGTTGGTAGCCTGGTACTTCATTTTTATTTTTATCCGCTCTTATTTTCTCCCGTCTCCCACCAACCGCGTATCACTGGTTTTATTCTCTTTATATAAAATATTACAGAAGAAAAAAAATTGTGCCGCCACTCCTCCCTCGACCTCCCTTGATCTTCTGTCTAGGGTTCCCCGTCTCCGCCTCCGCCATCGCGGAACCCCAGGGCATGCCACAACCTCTGCCGATCGCTAGGGACGCCGTCGCCGCCACCGATCCCCAGGGGACACCTCCACCCACGTTCTTCCCCATGCTACCAGTGGCAGGGAAACGAGCCGCCACAGCACCATGCATCCGGCTCCGGTCAGAGCGGCTGGGCCCCGACAGCCGCGCTACCTCCTTCTGCGCCAGTCCCAGCGACGGATCCGGTTGAATACATCGCTCAAGGGTTGTGCTCTTCTCCGGCGTCGCCCTCGGCCCGATCTCCGGTCGCCGTCCTCCGCCGCGTCGATCGCCTTCACGCCGCCACGCCCTATCTCTGCGACCACATCCTTCAGCGACGCGCCGGGCATCTTGGAGCCACTAACGCCCCCGAATACAGGCCGCGACCGACGTGCCGAGCTCCTGAAGGCTGGCGACGCTGGCGGGTGAGAAATCCATGCTTGTTCTTGTCGCTTCCTTCTAAGGTTGAGAATATCTGATTAGTGAATATGGCCCTTGGTTTTGCCTTTTCTTGCTGATTGTAACATATCTTGTTGGATAATGTGTGCATATGTGACAAAGAGGAATCCATCCGTGGAGGAACCTATCCGGGGATGAAGTGGTTCCATTGGATCGGTACACTAGAGGAACCCATATGTGGCCACATCAACCCTGACATGTTGATGTGCATGGAGTATTCGTATGATCCACCGGGACAGGAGCCCCTCTGAGATTGGACCTCCCTCTCTGATCTTTTCTATTTCGCGTTCCTGTTTTCTGGCCGAAAACCATTTCTTAAATTACCGGAGATTCGTAACTCCGATTGGACTGAAATTTTAACATGATTTTTTTTCCGGATATTAGCTTTCTTGCGGCCGAAGAAGGGCACCAACCAACTTACAAGGTGCTCACAAGCCACCAGGGCGCGACCACCCCCCGGGCGCGCCCTGGTGCCTCATGGCCACCTCGTGCACCATCTTGCGTTGATTCTTCTTTCCAAAAATCACATATATTCCAAAATAAATATCCGTAAATTTTTATCGCGTTTGGACCTCGTTTGATATGGATATTCTGCGAAACAAAAAACGTGCAACAAACAGGAACTGGCACTGGATCAATATGTTAGTCCCAAAAATAATATAAAATGTTATCAAAAGTATATGAAAGTTGTAGAATATTGGCATGAAACAATAAAAAATTATAGATACGACGGATAAGTGTCAACCGCGCCCTCATAGAGGAGCGCGCCTAGGGCGAGCGGAAGATGTAGGCCTAGCGCGAGGAGGAGGAGCGCCGTGCCCGCTCGGGGCGGAGGAGGAGGAAGAGCGCCGGGAGAGGAAGGAGAAGGAGCGCGCAGGCCGCGTGACAGTGCAGCCAGTGGGGCAGACGACGCAGGAGGAGGCATGGGCGACGTGGGAGACCACGTTCCCGTGGGTTGGGCTGGCGCAGGAGTTCATCGACCTCACCGGCCCAGGGAAGGACAACGACACCTAGGGCAACGCGCGTGGGCTGTGCAAAGTTTTTTATGATTTATTAATGTTTAAGTGGACTTTGGTCGGCGGTTGAGCGGCCCGTTTAATGTTTAATTAATTTAAATTTAGGCGCATGATTTCTATTTTTTAAGTGGACTTTGGTCGGCGGTTGACCGGTGCCCTGGGTAGCTGGTGACGGACACGACGGGTCCGTAAGCTGCAGCGGGGAGACCAGGTCGTCTTCTTCGCCCACGGCACTTTGTTGCCGCATTGTCGATCCCCTTTGCTACCTCACCCCGGCACCTTTCCCCGGCTTCCCCCTTGCATCCATCCTAAAGCATTCGCGCATCCCCAACCTCACCTCACAGCGAGCAGATGGTCCGGCGTACGCATCCCTGACCTGACCACGCACTCGCCTTTCGTCCGCATCCACCAGAGTTGCACGGTCATCAGCAGCCATGCCCGACAGCGTTTGGCCGAGGCATGCGAGCAGCGCGGGCGTGTTGCGCGCAGTCTCTCCTGTGGCGGCCGTGGGCTCGAGCCCGAGGTGGAAGAGGACCGGAGGGGAAAAGGGAAGGAGGATGGCTGGGGCAGCGGTCGTGCCGATCGCCGGACGCGGCGGCTACCTGCGGCGGTGGAGCAAGTGAATCGGGAAGAAGGACGGGAAAACCCATCCGTATTAGCACCATTTAACTTGTTAGTGAGAGGGTGGTAGATAGACAGATAGACAGAGAATTTTTAGTCAGAGAGAGCGGTCTAGTATCACCGCATCGTTTAGAATTACACAGGAACCTCCATTTTACATTGCCAGAACCATGCATTCCCGCATAAGGGCACCCTCTTATGTGTGAATGAGAACCTTTCTATACGATGGACGTTGCAGCGACCGACACCTTCTACACCATTCAAAGTTTCCAGATGACGATATTGTGTTATAATGACATGGCAGCTTCTAAATTTCCTCCATGACCCTTTCACAACATATGAGCGCACCAGTGTATGGCTTCGCCAAGCACGTTTTTAGAACATTGAAACGACGCCCTCGCCTGGTCTTTTCCACTCGCACTGCAACTCTTTTATGCTGCGTGCGCGTTGGTCTAGATATAAAGGATTAGAGAGAGGGTGATAAATAGAGAGGATTGTTAGTGTGTGTGTGTGTGTGTGTGTGTGTGTGTGTGAGAGAGAGAGAGAGAGAGAGAGAGCGGTTTAGTATCGATGCATGCTTTAGATTACATGGGAACCTTCATTTTACATTGTTAGAACCATGCACCCCCGCATAAGGGCACCCTCTTATGTGTGAACGAGAACCTTTCTATACGATGGACGTTGCACCCACCGACACCCTTTTAGACCTTGCAAGGTGATGACGATATTGTGCTATAATTACATGGCAGCTTCTAATTGCATCCATAACCCTTTCACAACATATGAGCGCACCATTGTATGGATTCAGTAAGCACGTTTTTCGAACATTGCAACGACGCCCCTACCTGGTCTTTTACTCTCGCACTCTGACTCTTTTATGCTGCATGCGCGTTTGTCTAGATGGTAAAGGATTATAGAGAGGGTGATAGATAGATAGATAGATATAGAGAGAAAATTGTTAGTGAGAGAGAGCGGTCTAGTACCACCACATCGTTTAGATTACACGAGAACCTCCATTTTACATTGTCAGAACCATGCATCCCTGCATAAGGGTGCCCTCTTGTGTGTGAACGAGAACCTTTATATACGATGGAAGTTGCTCCGACCGACACCCTTCTACACCGTGCAAGGTTTTGAGATGACGATATGGTGTTATAATGACATGGCAACTTCTAATTGCCCCCATAACCCTTTCACAACATATGAGCGCACCACTGTATCGCTTCGCTAAGCACGTTTTCCGAACATTGCAACCACGCCCTCGCCTGGTCTTTTCCACTCGCACTGTAACTCTTTTATGCTGCGTGCGCATTGGTCTAGATATAAAGGATTAGAGAGAGGGTGATAGATAGAGAGGATTGTTAGTGAGAGAGAGCGGTTTAGTATCGCTGCATGGTTTAGATTACACGGGAACCTTCATTTTACATTGTTAGAACCATGCATTCCCACATAAGGGCACCCTCTTATGTGTGAACGAGAACCTTTATATACGATGGGGGTTGCACCCACCGACACCCTTTTAGACCTTGCAAGGTGATGACGATATTGTGCTATAATTACATGGCAACTTCTAATTGCCTCCATAACCCTTTCACAACATATGAGTGCACCATTGCATGGATTATCTAAGCACGTTTTTTGAACATTGCAACGACGCCCCTACCTGGCCTTTTACTTTCGCACTCATATATTTTATGCTGCATGCGCATTTGTCTAGATGGTAAAGGGTTAGAGAGAGGGTGATAGATAGATAGATATATATAGAGAGAAAATTGTTAGTGAGAGAGAGCAGTCTATTATCACCACACCGTTTAGATTACACGAGAACCTCCATTTTACATTGTCGGAACCATGCATCCCCGCATAAGGGTGCCCTCTTATGTGTGAACGAGAACCTTTATATATGATGGAAGTTGCTTCCACCGACACCCTTCCACACCGTGCAAGGTTTCGAGATGACAATATTGTGTTATAATGACATGGCAGCTTCTAATTGCCCCCATAACCCTTTCACAACATATGAGCGCACCGCTGTATGGCTTCGCCAAGCACATTTTCCGAACATTGCAAGGGGCCCCGCTTGGCCTTTTCCACTCACACTCTAACTATTTTGTGCTCCGTGCGCGTTGGCCTAGATGCTAAAGTATTAGAGAGATGGTGACAGATAGATAGATATATAGAGAGGATTGTTAGTGAGACAGAGCGGTTTAGTATCACTGCATCATTTAGATTACACGGGAACCTCCGTTTTACATTGTCAGAACCATGCATCCCCGCATAAGGGCACCCTCTTATATGTGAATGTACGATGGACGTTGCACCCACTGACGCCCTTCTACGCAGGGCAAGGTTTCCACGCAACTGCGGTATCCAGATCGGTTGTCACGTCAAGGAGTCATCGTCGTCCGCCCCGTGCAACAACAACATCTAGATCAGACACCTCTTTAAGGAGGAGCGGGTGTGTCCGCGGCTTTGCTAGCGGGGCACCCAGTGGTACCCGACAGCCATCAAGGAGAACTCATCAAAGCCACGCAGCCGCCTTGAGTATTACCTCAAAGGCGCCGGTGTGGATGGTCGTCGTCCTCATCGTCCAAATACCTCAACGAAGCAGAGGAGCGCCGGGAGTGATGTCGTGCACAACGACATTTGCCAAGACCCAGATGGCACCGCCCTAGGTCCTCGCGAACCCTACACTCGTGAAGCTTGGGCCCTCGATAGATCCAAGACCACCACAGGGCGATGACGGAGCTGTTGGTGGCCTCAAAGGTCATGCCTACGAAATCACCGTCCATTACTTGGCCTCGTTTAGTTTTGTTGAGTAGAATTTATGTTGAACTCAATTAAATTTCATTGGTTTGCATGCAATATAATTTTTTTGTTAAACTTTATTGTATTTCGTGCTCCATCCATACGTATTCCATGTCCCATCCATTTGATGATCATGGTTGAATGTACACCACCTCGCCGGATGTCCACAAACACATTTGAACGTGTCCTAGACTTGTGTCCAAGAGCATCATGCAGGTATAGACTCGTGCCCAAAATCATCATGCGGGTAATAATTAGCGTTCACTGAATGTACATAATGTTCCAATTTGATAGTAGCCCAGGCGTGGAATAAATACTTTGGTGTTTATCATCTCAAAACAAAAAATACTTTGTTGTTTATGCTTTCAAAATCTACTTTGTTGTTTATGCTTGTTGTTCAAAATCTGATCAACAACAGTGTCTTTGCGTTCCTTGCTCTCCGAGCCTATACACCGGACAGCTGGCTTATTTGTTTTGATTCAAGGGCTCCCCGATTCAGAGTGAACGGTGTCTTATTACCGAAGAGGAAACTGCAGTCTCATCCTTCCTGCGCCTGGTGTTACCAGAGTGTGGCGTATGTGCCATCCAGTAGCAGCACCAACACTAATGAATCCAAGACACTCTGAAATTACTACCTGAAGATTATTACCTGAAGTGCCTTTGATGCTAGAGGAGATATGGTTTGCTAGCATTCTGATATTTTTTAATTAAATCAGAACAATGGCATAAAAAGGGAGCAGAGTTTTTTAGGCTTATGAGCCACCAAGAATATTTTTCACTTAGATAGCCCGTAAGACATGTCAAGTGAAGGGACTCCAATATGTTGGACAAAAGCTGCAGAGTCTGTTGCCGCACCAGCTACTCTTGTAATCTGAAAAGAGGAACTTATCACTTCAGTGCATGAAAATGTTTCAAATCAAGTTCACATGATCACTCATTTGTGCAAGAACAGAATTATATGACGGCTTGAGCCTCATGTACCAATGCCGATTGGCCGTTTGCGGCTGCCGGGGCGGGAAAGGGAGATGGATGTCAAGCAGCTACCTGAAGATTATTACCTGAAGTGCCTTTGATGCTAGAGCAGCCTCCTCGTCCTCCGAGTAGCTTGAGGAGGCTCAGCATCAACACTTCACTGGACTCTGAGGGATTTAGCCGGTACCCGTGGAGGGAGCTCGCCGTGCCCGCGGGATCCGGCGACCCCGTCGCTACGAGGATGAGCTCGGCCTTTTGGTGTGGCCTAGGCGCCTTGCGCGGCTAGAGCAGACGGCAGTCTCCTCCTAGTGAAGAGAAAAGGGCTTCGACGAGTGGACGGGTGAGGGTGGGTGAGAGAGAGAGAGGAGCCATGGCAGGGGACGGAAGAGATCGCATGAACTTGCCCCATTGGCTATGGCGGAGGAGAACTTGCTTGACGAGCTTGCTTAGACATGGTTCCCTCACCCTCGCGTCGTTTGTGGTGTGTGGTCTGACGGCGGCCATGGCTTTTCTGAATGGACCGCATGGTTGTGTGTGGCGAAAGTGATGATACTGGTGATTCCAGCTGGCTGGCATAGTGGTGTATCCCCTCCGCGGTGCGTGACCAAAAACAGCATGGCGAGACGATCGAAAAACGGGTTGTTGCGCGCAGGCATGCACCTGGGGACTGCGGTGGGAGAAAAAGCACGGTGTCTCGCGAGCAGCGCGTTGGGCGCCTTTTGACTTGTGTCACGAGACAGTTCGCGTGCAGCCGTGCAGGGGTGCAGGGATTTGTGACTAATGGGCAAACAGCCATGGGCGCGTCCGGGTTTTTGGGTGATGCCCGTTATTATTCTGTGTGCACTACAGGTGGAACAGTTGATGCATGTGTGCCAGGTTACTCTGAGCCGAGTTTAAAAAAAAAAGGTTGCTCTAGTGTGTTGGTATTGTGGAGCAACGATACGTGTTTGACTCTAGAGCTTAAGAGTATTGCAAAACACTCAAATAACTTTGCCAGCCGATTCTGCTTGCCGATGGGATTCTGGTATATGCCACACTAGCCGTGCATGTCTCATGGTACAGAAAAAGGGCCATGGTGGAGGAGCTGCGTGTGCATCACTTTTTTTTTTATCACCATTCTTCTCCACATCTTTCTCTTCTAATATAACGTCTCAGACCTCAACCCATAAAAAACATTCTGCGCCCTGACTATGGCCCGGCGCGTACATACACGTTCATGCGAAAATGGCCTGCTAACACGAGATCGCCCCAAAACAATAAAACATCAGGGAAGAAAACAACAATGTTTGGAAAGATTCAAGCCTTTCCGTGGACAGTTCTCGAAATCAATCCTGGAACCCTTCGAGCCGGATGCAGGGTGGTCCTTGCCCTAGTGCTGCGCACTACTGTTCACATGCAGCAAGTGTGGTCCTTCTTCCTCTATAAGAGGAAATAACAATCAAATGACTTATAATATGAAAATGCAAACAAGGTAAGGAGAGGGACCAGATCCCAACACGAGTGTGCGCTCATGATTGCAACCACCCCAGTGAAGTTTCATATGTTTGCTTTTCCATATATATATATATTCTTTTACTGGTAAATGTTGACAGAACATGCTATGTATTCTTTTACTGGTAAATGCTGATCGATCTGCCATCTTTTCCGTATGGATATTACTAGAATGAATGTGGTTCAAGAGGAATGTCAGTAGCTATGTATTTACTGGAAAATGTTAATGAGACCACAAACATATACAGAAGGATGTTTGGCTTTACTCAATGTTGGAATTGATAATTGAGCAGCACGACTCCAACGGCCATCGTCTCCTCTGTCCCTCCTGTGTAATTAAGCATTCTTCTCTTTATCCAACTAAGCAGATCCACCTGCTACGATAAAATGCCGTCGACGCATTCACAGCTTAACTAAAGCAAAATGAGGTGGAGACTGAATCAGAAACGAGTCTCGCCTGGGGTTTTCGACGAGCATTCGTCGAATTACACTGACAGATATCTGACAGCACAGGATGGACCTTGATGATGGGCTGATCGACCTCCAGTCAAACCATGTAAACAAAGTGACAAATCCAGAAGAGAAAAGTATACTTTTCGTCCTTCAACTCTTCGCTGAGTTTAGTTTTCATCCCTCAACTCTAAAACCAGACAGAGTGCACCCCGAACTCTCGAAACCGGTCACTTTTCGTCCCTGCAGGATGCAAGCTCGTCACTCGTCAGAACCAATATTTCTCTGTTATATTCTGTTTTTTCTTTGTCAGCTAGCACAATTTGGATTTCGAGTCCAATGCGCTAACGCTTTCTTTAGTTTTCTTGCTCTTTCTCCGGGCTTTGACCATGTCTCCCGAACAATTTCAGTACATATGGCGCAAGACGATTCCACATATATATCGAGGTCGGAATGGGATCGGGTGTTTTCACGTCTCACCGTAGTGCCCGGTTTGTCTTGATTGGTGATTGATAAACAAGAAGGAAAATGGAAAAGTAGAAAATCTACATGTTTATACCGTTGAGGTCCTTAGTTTAGTCAAGTAGGCGAGGGCATTTCCATCGCGAAGGATTCAATCCAGCCACAGGTTCCCCTACGGCTACCTTGTTACGACTTCACCCCAGTCGAAGACCCCACCGTGGTATGCGCCAATAAGACCACCAAAGGCCTTTGTGGCACTAGTGGTACACAGAAGTCATGGGTGATCATTGGTCCGATGCTTCGGGCGAAACCAATTCCCAGGGTGTGACGGGCGGTGTGAGGCAATCTTTCCGGATTCGCTCCGCCTTACAGCCTTGCTTCCCATTGTCATTGCCATTGTAGCACGTGTGTGGCCCAGCCCATAAGGGCCATGCGGACTTGACGTCATCCCCACCTTCCTCCAGTATCTCACTGGCAGTCCCTTGTGAGTGCGGCACGCACCTTTTTCTTTGTTTCGGAGTGTGGCCCAGCCCAAACAATATTTTTTGCATTACTACTCCAGTTGGCGATGGCCGAAACTAGGTTCCCCATCGATCTGCAAGGTGAGAGACAATGGAGAACCGTATTAGAGAACCGGCAGAGTAGGCGCTGTGAGAAAACGAAAGTAGTCAGTGAGTAGCTCACAGCAGGTGCCTCGGTGCGCAATGGAACAAGTTGCGGAGAGCAGTGGAGGGTGCGCAATGGACCAAGGATGCGGAGAGCGGGGGGAGGTGGGGTGTGATATGCCTCTTGAAGAAGAGGGGAGAAGAGCCAGTAGGTTACAAGCCCTACGTTCCGTTTGTGTGCGCAATGGTGAATGACGGTGGGCCGTCTCTGAGACGGTGAATGAATGTGGCCAATGGACGTGTCGATAGCTGGACGGGAGGCTCTACCGCCCTTGCCCGATCTGTTTACCCTCGGCGTCTGTCGTGTTCCTAAAAAAGGGCGAGCATGACCAGGCCACACCCACGGCGCAGCTGCTAATCTTTGAGCCAGCTAATGCATTTATCTCTCTCTCTCTCTCTCTTCACCATCATAGAAAGTGGAATTAAAATGATATCCGTGTCAATATGTGCTCACCTCTTCATCAGCAGAATCTTCCAGATCACAGCAAGGAACAGTTACCTGTTCACCAACTACGGTTAGAACAGGTACAAGACTAACATGAACCAGGCAAAAGTTTTCAGGTCCTGAAATGCATATTGAGTAAGATCAGGTTGATGTAAACTCAGTTTTACTTGGAAAATAAAAATCTGAAGTTAGATATAGTAAAGCATGGTCAAAGAAATAAAGAAAACACTGAAGGACTTCATTTTTTTCTCACCTACGCGGTACGAAAATTGACCCAATGCTTCGATAAAAGGCATTGATTCGATGTCCCCTGCACCAAGAATGCAACTGTTATGCAGTGAAATTATTTGGTCCCCTCCACCGGCAATACTTGCAAACAACCGTGTCCATTGTGTTATTAACAAGTGCGATGGTTTGCTGCAGTAGTTTAGTACGTTGTTTTTACCTGTAGTGCCACCAAGTTCTATGACACAAACATCAGCTGGCTTATCTGTGCCATCAACCGGATTCATCGCCACACGTTCAATCCAGTCTTGTATTTCATCGGTAATGTGCGGCACGACCTGACAAAAGATGATTTGGTCAGTAAAGTCAACAATAAAAGTTGCACTATTTGCATAACAACTTAGAAAAACAGGGAACTCTATCCTTCTCTATCCTAGTTACTGATTCGCACCTAAACAGTTTTTCCCAGGTAGTCTACTTTTCGTTCTTTGTTAATAACAGCCTGTAGTAAAATGAAAACTTAACTGTTAGATGATAAAAGGAAGAAGAAATTTTAATTAACTTTTCCCTCAAAAATTAATTTATTTTTTCCAAAAATTATTAAAAAAAACATGTCCAGTAAGGGGGATATCAAATCTAAGTTATAGCATATTCTCCAGCGGTCCTAAACTTTGATAGCTACATAACAGCCAACAGCTACATATGGCATTTAATTGCAGTTAGGCCCATACAAGATTTGTCAAGGTGAAATGTAAACCACATAACTCTGGTAAAGAAACTTACCAGTAATATCGTTAGCTAAGCACATTTAAATTTGGATTCAGTTAACAGAAGAAACTTTGTGACATAAAATACTGGAGTTGATAATGCTATCTGTACCTGAGAAGCATGCCCAAATGGAGCCGTGACCAATGGTTGGCTTGGATCATCCCTATCTGCTTGGATACAATCCTGGTTTAAAATTGATTTAAGTTCAAATACACCACTGAATTTGCAATTTATTTAATTGTGCAAGCAAAAAAAACATAATGCACACAACAAAACATAGACATAGACATACCAGTCCCCGCGAAAGTAAAGAAGAGATAAGAAATAACATGGCACCCAGTCGACTTTGAAACAGAGGAATGTTTGCCACAAGCATGTTGAATGCATCCTTCCTTGAGGTAAACGTACTTATTCTAAGAACTTTCTGGAAATCAATTGCCAATTCAACAGAAAGGCCTTCCAAAGCAGCATCAACTTTTTGCTGTAAGTTCCAAAAGAGAATTGTCAGCTTGCTGTAAATGGAAGTATAATCAACTTTAAAGCATCTCAAAGCTTATAAGCACCTGATTGTTATAAGTCCACTTACCTCACGAATGACACCTCCAATGAATGCCACAACAGCTCTTTTCCCAGTTCCACATAAAAATAGAATTTCCACCATAGCATGAACCAATGCTCTAGTAAAAAAAATCAATTAATAAACAGCCGTTTGAGTATCAAGAATAATAAGAAAGTACAATGCTGCAAACTGTATAATGTTTCATGATACATTTAGAATATCTAATTCTAAAATATTAACGACGTGGGGAAATAATAGGTAAGGAAGCATTTAGGTTCTCCACGGAATAAACGTTTAGAGCATTGCTGTTGTTTCAATAAAGTAATAAAATGGCAAGGATTTTTAATAGTTCACTGAAACACGGCTTTTGGTTTGGTAAATCAAGGGATCTGTCACAAACACATGAATAGAGAACTAACTAAGAAAGGTCATGGCTTAAATTAAGAAATTGTTAATCTCCCATGTCAGTCTGCTATGTTTTATTTTCATAATGAAGAACGGTGGTTCAGAAGAATTACTAAATAGACAATTAGCTAAAAGACAACACTGGCATCAGTGTGGTTTTTAAGGAGCAAAAGAAACCACCTCGTCTTTCCATCCTCGGTAAGAGAAGAAAAATCATCCTTTGCAGCAAAAGAACTCTGATAAAATTGTCTTTGTCCCAGAGCAAATGACGGATCACTGACCTCAGGGTTAGCCAAATTATCAGAGAAAAACAGAAGATATTTAAGGACATATGCCTGCAAAAAGAGAACATAAGAAAGTTGCCATCAGAAATGTTGAGCTTGCTGAGAGCAGAAACAATTGCACAGATAGCAAAATAAATAGTTAGATCTCGTATGTAAACACATTACTGTGACAAATTAGAAGGAAAAAAATTCGTATCATAGGCTTATATACAAGCAAAAGGTAGAAGTCAGATAAGCTGCTCAGTTTTGAACAACTTCTCTGCTGATTTAATGTAACAGGAGAATGCCCCAGCAGTCCTACCAGATCTTACTAAGAAAAGCACAGAATTTTTGTGACCACCAACGATAGGGTTTGTTCATCAGGATAAATTAGTGTTAAAAAAATTCAGGAAATAGGATTTTAAATTGGACCAAGGTGAGCTCATAGAAGAAGAAAAAAGGTCGACCGGTAGAGCTACTCAGCTTTAAACGCTTTTTGGCATAACTAGCTCCATGCCTGTGCATTATTACAAAACCAAAAAAAAACTGAGTTAGCCACCCAACATGGAAGATTAATGGGAAGGAGTACGTGTGATTTGATCGCTGCACGAGATCCAGCTAGAAAAAAGAGAGCGAAATGACAGGGAAGAGTTGCAGGCAGTGATGCCCTGAAGCAACTGAAACAACCATGGGAGGGTTGCAAGATTGGGAAAGGATACGCATAGGGAAGAGAGGCGACACATGGGAGGTGATTGAGGAAGAAAGATGGTAGCAGAATGGCATCTTTCATCCTGTTTGAATAAGTAAAATTGTTTGCTCTATATGCTACTGTATAGCATGTGAAGAGTTGGTTGGTTAGAGTGGTGGAAGGTAAAACCCATGGCAATATTTTGAGTTTGAGGTTCGTCCTGTATGTGTTAATTTGTGCCTTATTCAAATACTCCAGGAACATGCATTCAAATAGAGTACTCCATGAGTAAATATGATCATGTGAACATGTTAGCATGTGAGTAGAGAGCATGTGCATTCATGATCATATCAATGATGCCTATTTTGAATGAATGTGCCAAGTTTCAGTTTGTTCCAACATTTCACTGAAAGTATATTTGCCCTGCTGCCTATTTTGGTCTAACATTTCACTGACATATCAATGATGCATACAGTACATGATAAAATAACGATTTAAGAATTGTATCGCAGTTCTTTTGTTCTACTCCAAGAACTGTACTTGATGCATACAGTACATACAGAGTAATAAAAAACGTCACATTATCCAAGATAAAACCATAAACGGAAAACTACACTTCTGTTATGCAAGCAGAATTATACAACTGGGACAACCTTAAGATCATCCAACTATGCAATTTTGCCATTGATCAACCAGAAGACATCACATCTTCTATCAACACCAGCCAAACAAATATACGGAGTAAATTTTATGCAGAAACCTACTTTGTGGATTAGTCTTTACTAAAGCCTGCCCGTTCACAAATTTCTCTGCAAATAGACTGATATTGAGAGAAATCACCAAACCAGTGCAACGCATAAAGTAGACCTCCTCCGAGAGATTAAATTTGTACCTGCTGTCATCTTAATATTGGCGAAGCTCCCATGTGTGGTAGAGCAGAAGAACAGCAACCAGGGTAGGAGAGGGTGTAGATAGTTTACCCCAAATTTTTGGAGGTGGGCTAGTTCCTTTAGACCTCCTCCGACGTTTCTTTCCTTTCTGGAATGACAAAGATTAGGATTATGAAATTCAGTTACTACATAATTATGAAAACAAGCAATAATTCAGTACTGAACAAGGCTAAAAGATGTATGCAAATCATGTCACTCCCTGTTTAAAAATGGAGTACTGAAATTAAAGCAACACTGACAGTAAACACAGTTTTTAACAAACAGTAAAGACAGAGCAAGAACTACTCCAAGAAGAGAAGAGAAGAGAAGAGAAGAAAAGAGGAGTACTGGATTGTTTCAGTTAAAGTGTAAATTAAAGTTTCAATTAAAGTTTAAATTAAAGTTTCAGTTAAAGTTTAAATTAAAGTTTCAGTTAAAGTTTAAATTAAAGTTTTAGTTAAATTTTATATTAAAGTTTAAATTAAAGTTTCAGTTAAAGTTTTAGTTAATTTTAAAGTTTAAATGAATTTTTTAGTTAAAGTTTCAGTTAAAGGGAAACACTTGTTACTGGATTTAGGGCTATTGTAAGCAGTGCACTACTGCACTATTGCTCATACTCCTGCACTAATGCAAACTTGCCGGATGCAAGCAAAACTACTCCTAATGCAAATTTGCTACAGTAAGGGTACAGAAGAAGTTTCAGTTAATTAACTGAAACTTACTCACAGCAGCAGTACATCATCTTCATGAACAGTAAAATGTTCAAACGAACAGCAGTAAATATCAAGAACATGAAAATAATAAGAAAAAAAATGATATTTGGTTCACACTATAGGATTTTTTCCATTACATTTAAGGTAATGTTTTCTTTTCCTTTTAAGCAGTAGTATTAAGGATAGAAGCTAATCCTATATAGGAATAGGGATTCTGTTGCTGCAAACCAGATGTTTCTAAAAACAAATGTTCAGAGTACTTGCATGTTCCTCCAACAGTAGGAATTATTCCTAACAGAGCACTACTCAAGATCTTGTCACAGTAGCAATTCAAGATGAGTACTATTGCTTTTTTGGCTGGCCTGAATAACATAGCTCACCATGTGGGATTGGGAAGAAGTAGCCATGGATCTCCTCCTCTCCCACGCCCAGGACCTTCCTCTACTGCTGGTGCTGGGCTCTTCCTCGCCCCCGCCCAGGTGGAGGCGAGCTGGTGCACAGGCGCTGCCACAGTTCTCAATTTTGCTGGCCTGCTGGAGTACTCGCCACTGCCATAGTTCTCAATTTTGCTCGCCCCAGGTTCATGTCCTCTCCCGGTACTCGCTCTGTTGTCGCTTGAAACACTGCAAACATAAAACAATTTGATGATCATAAGCTGAAATTTGCAAACAGGGATGACACAATATTTGAGAACTGAAACTTGCAAACAGGGATGACACAATATTTCAGAACTGAAACTTGCAGTCCCAGTTCCAGTACATAGCAGTACCCACCTCCCTCTGTACTGAAACTCGGAGAGCAATTGGAGAGGAGTACTGGTAATGGGGGAGCCAAATTTTCTGTTTCTTTTTTTGTGTGTGTTTTGAGTTCTGTTTTGGGGTTAGTTTCAAGCGAATATGCACAACATGTCATTGAGTAACCTAAGTAGGCTCTCCCACTAGTTGTCAGATAGAGCATGACTACAGTAGTGCACAACTCTTAGAAGGGTACTTTGTGTTTTGCACCAAGTTCATACCACATTCACCTCAAAGAAACCAAACCAACATCAACAAAATGTCTTGATAACTTTCTGCATCATCACATGATGTCAAGACTAAATAAGCAAGGACACCAAAAGAGGCCCTGGTGTGTAGCAACCTTGATAGCTTGCTGCATGAAGAGCATTAGAATGAAGAGCTCGAACATCTCGCCGGCGATGCGCGTGAACCGGTTTATGATGGAGCACACGCCTAGTACCGCCAGCAGGAACTACAAGACGGCAGTCCACACGCAAACCCTGCACACACACATCCATGGCTTCAAAAACCAATTTTTTTAAAAAAAATACCGCAATTGGACCAACCCACAAGATTAATGTGCGTCAATGCAACAGGGATGACTTACCAACCGGCCCAGGCGAGGAAGAGGTTGGGACCGAGGTCGGCCCTGTCATTGGCAAAGCTGAACATGAATGTGTACATGGTCACCGTCGGCTCGGCGACGCCGAGGATCAGCAGAGGCTGCCCTCCCACAATGGAGTGGATTATGCCACACAGGGCGGTGGATGCCAATGTCTGCATTGCTGTGAGGACGCCATCTGCAGCACAACCATTAGTAAGTAAGCTTCTCTGTCACTCACCCAAATGCACTGAAACTGTCGTGGTGTTCTCACGGCAGATGCCATGGGATGGCTAAAAATGGGGGACAGCGGAAGGACGCCGGTGGGTTCCGAAGGCGAGATTGGCACGAGCAAGTATGTGACACGAGACGTACCCAGGTTCGGGGCCCTCCGAGGAGGTAACGCCCCTAGTCCTGCCGAATGTAATATGATCAGCACAAGGGCTACAATGATGCTCGTGGAGCTGTTGGGTGGAGGAGGAAGAGGGAGCTAGCTCTCTTTCTTGCCTTGCATGGGTGTGTGTGTTTTCGTGTGTAGGAGAAAGGAGCGATCGAAGACCCTCTGCATGGAGGGCTCCTGGGAGGTCTTATAGCCCGTCCCCCTAGGGATACAATGGTAATTACATGTGGGGGCGGGCCCTGCTGTCAGCGTCCCTGGCTGGCAATGGGGCCCGCCGGCTGCACAGCACTGTGGCCCGTTGCTTCCCGCGTCATGGGGTGGTTGGCGTCGTGGGGCTACAGTGGCCGGCCGTGCTGACGTCGGTCGCCTTGGTCAGCGGGGTTGGCGGCACTGTAGCCACGCTCTCCCGTCGTGGGAGAGCGGTCTTGTCGTACGGAGGGATGGGACGGGGCGCTGACCCCCTGAGGGCCGGCTCGAGGCTAGACGGCCTTGACGTGGACCGTGCCCAGCCGGCCCGCAGCAGGGCGGCCGCCTGGAGGTCCAGCCGGATTGAGGAGCATGGGCTGCCCCGATGTTTTGAAAAATGACGAGGCCGGCTTAGCGCCGTGAGCCGCAGCCGTCGAGTGCCACGAGGTGGGTCCCAGCCGGGAGCGGAAGCCGTACCGCCCGACCGGCTCGGGTCCCAACCGGCACGGGTTTCGCACCCGCAGCAGGCCGGGAGCTTGCCACATGCGGCCCAACGGAGGACGAGGCCCAGCCAGGCCATGCGTGATGGGACATCGCGGCGGGCTGGGACCAACCAGGCCGTAGCCTCGGCCCGCGCGTGGAGATCCACTGCGGTTACGCCCGTCGATTGGGCTTCTCGATGCGTTGAATGCGTCCGTGTATTGCGGGGGGAGTGGGGATCGTGGACGCAAATGATCCCCCCCCCCCCCCCCCCACGTCTTGCCGCAGGTTTAAATGGATGGGGAGGGGGAACGGCCTTGCCATTCCCGCACTTGCCCCCGCCCCTTCGTCTCTTCTTTCCCCCTGCTCTTCTTCTTCCTCACGCGCCCGTAGAGCCCCGCCTCTGCGACACCCATCCGTGCCACCGCAACGTTGTGCCGGAGACCCGTAGGACGCTTGCGCCGCCGAGCCCTACCACGCCGCCGCCGGACCCGATGATGGCTTGGCCCAAGGGCTCCTGGGAGGGCTCAGACGTTAACGACGAGGACATCGAGTACCTCCGCCCCACGCGGAGGCTGCCGCCAGCGGACGAGGTGGAGGTGCGTGTGCCGGGCGCGGAGGTCACGCCGGCACCGTGGGAGGGCGAAGTGGTGGTCTTCCTCGCACACTTTGCCCGCAGGTTCGGCCTTCCCGCAAGCACATTCTTTCGCCAGTTCCTATCCTTCTTCGGGCTACAGCCGCACCACTTAGGGGCGAACTCCGTCCTACAGCTCTCCTCCTTTGTAGCCTTCTGCGAAGGCTACATTGGAATCCTTCCCTACATCGAGCTATGGTGCCGCTTCTTCTTCCTGAAGCAGGAGGGGGCGGCGATCGGCTCCATGTCCGCCTGCGGAGCGGCGGTGGTGTACGGTCGGCCGACTGGCGGCTTCCCTAAGCTCCCTCTCGAAGAGTCGGCCAAGAAGTGGCAAAGGTCATTCTTCTACATGAAGAACGCCAACCCGAAGGTCGACCGCATCAACCTGCCTCCCTTCGACGATGCGCCATCGGCTGAGAAGCTGAATTGGGGCAGCAACCCCAAGCCGACTGCGGAGGTCCTGAACATCTGCGGCCGGCTCGTGGAGATGATCGACCACTAGGGGCTCGTCGCCACGGATCTCATCGCGGCCTTCGTCGGCCACCGGGTGCTGCCCCTGCAGAGCCGGCTGCACCGGATGTGCGACATGAGCGGCCGACCCCAGCCAGATGTCGATGCGGGAGTTCACGACGGGTGAGATCGCCACCCGTGTCAACAACATCTCCACCGCTGGGCTGGTTGTGGGGAGCTGGCATTTTGGGAAGGAGCCCTACAGCCGACAGGATCCCACGCCGGTGGTGAGTCCCTGGTCCATGTATTTTGCGGTCACCTTCCGTTTCATGCGACCTGACGCATCAGGCCGGCTGCAGCTTTTCTCGAGCCAACCAGCTGGCTCATGACGGGCTGAATCAACAGGTCCTGCAGCTGGACCGATCCAGCTCAAACGGAGAGGAGGACGTCGAGGCGGCGGCAGACGGCGGGAGCAACGAGCGCCCGGAGGATGTCGTGGCCGACGGGTTTGGGCCAGCCGGTGAGTCCCTGGCCCTAGATCCCTTGCGTGAGTGGACCGACGACGACGAGGATGACCTGGGTGGTACTTGCGGTGCAGCGTAACCGACCGTGGCGGCGGACGCCAGCGTCCCCCAGGCGGCGATCTCGGAGGATGGGCGGGACTGCCGCATGGGAAACAGCTGGTGCGGGCCCGAAACGGACGGTGCCCACAGTTCCGTGCTTGGCGCTGCCGTGCTATTTTCCTCCTCCCTAACTTCTTCACGCGCTAAACCAGGACCCCTCTCGAGCTATCGGAGACAGCCACGTCAGCCGCGCCCGGAGGCGTGGCCGGTCAGCGAGGGATCCAGAGCGGCGCGGACAGGTGCGAGCCGGCCGAGACCGCGGAGGAGGTGCTTGCCACCCAGCAGGGCCGGGGCGAAGCCGGGCCTGGTGCAGCGAGCCATGCCGATAACCGTGCAGGCGAGCGACATCGCGTCGTTCACCCCTCATGACGAGTTCATCATGGAGCGGGCGGTAGACGGCGCAGCGATCCCCGCGGACACCTTCGGCCTGGCCTTCGAGGACCTAGACGGCAGCGCTAGTGAGACGGGAGACGAGGGCACCGGCTCTAGCGCTGGGGCCTACGCCGATGCCGCCACCGAGGAGGATACGGGCGCCACAGAGGAGCCGGCTCAGCCTAGAGCTGACGCGCCCGTAGCGTAGATTTTTCTTTTCCTTCTGCTAGCAAGTGCACCCACTGGGGGTGTAGTTTCGATGTAAAGAACGCCTGGCCATGGGCCTTTGCTGTATATATGCATGAGTGTGTTTTTTGTTTGTGCATGTCTGCTGCTGGCTGGCGGCTCGCTTTTGCCTTTTTCCTTAGACCAGTTTCTTGTTCACCTCCCCTCTTGACTTCCTCCCCGCCAGCCGGACAGTCGAGAGCCGGTCTGTAGCTGGGACGCGGAATCAGATTCGAAAGAAGGCATACAGTACTTAGGTTTTTTAAGACTTGAGCGCAAGCGAAACACCCACTGGGCCGGCTGGCTGTAGGCGGCGAAGCCGGCTAGAGCGCAGCCGGTCTGTGCAGCGACGGAAGAGAGGGGTGGCCGGGTTGACTGAGTCGCACGCTCCTCCTTAGCCACTTTTTGTGTGATCGTGCTTTCAGCCTTTGGCTCTTGCCAGCCGGACAGCCGGGAGCCGGTCTGTGGCTTGAGGCGAAGAGAGGGCTTAGGCGGTGCGCACACTAGTAGGCCGGCCATGGGAGAGCGAGATGCGGGCTAGCAGGCGAGCCCCCGAGCCGGACCGACCGACCCAGGAGGTGATAAAGTAAAGAGTGGTAAGAACACGCGCAGGCAAGAGCCCCCGAGCCGGTTTTGCCAGCTCGGGAGGGAACAACAAAAAGTGATGAGGCATGCAGATTGCTCAAGGGAGATGAAAAGGTAGCCCTCGAGTGTCGTTCAGGGGAACTGCTGATTTCATTAAGTCCAAAAGATAGCGGTACATACATACATGGTTCAACTGTAAAATGGACGGAGGAGCTCCGCATTCCAAGGGTGCTCCATCTCCTCGCCGGAGGCATCTCTCTTGCGCTTGTTGGCCTTCTGCGCGTCGATGAGGTAGTACACGTTGTTGTGCAAGGCCTTGCTGACGATGAAGGGGCCCTCCCAGGGGGACGACAGCTTGTGCTGGCTAGCTATCCGCTGGACGAGCCGGAGCACAAGGTCGCCTTCGCGGAATGTGAGGGGTCGGATCTTCTTGCTATGGCAGGCCCTGCTGGTATATGGCCGAGCGGCTCAGGGCCAGCAGGCATGCCTCCTCGAGCAAGTTGACGCTGTCTTCACGTGCCTCCTTTGCGTTCGCCTCCATGTACAAGGTGACCCGAGGCGAGTCGAACTTGCCTCAGCCACGTAGACGAGGAAGAAGGGTGTGAAGCCGGTTGACCGGTTGGGCGTGGTCCTGAGACTCCAAAGGACAGCCGGCAACTCGTCGATTCAGCTGCCGGGTGAGCGCACGAGCAGCTCAACGAGCCGGGGCTTGATGCCGGCTAGGATGAGGCCAATTACCCTCTTCGCCTGGCCGTTCGACTGGGGGTGTGCAACGGACGCCAGGTCGAGCCGGATGCCGGAGGTAGAGCAGAAACGAGCCAATGCGCCCTTGGCGAAGTTGGTGCTGTTGTCAGTGATGATGCTGTGGGGGACGCCGTAGAGGACAGTTATGTCTTTGATGAACTTGACGGCTGTGGGGCCGTCGAGCTTCTTGATCGGCCTTGCCTCGATCCATTTGGTGAACTTGTCGACAACCACCAACAGGTGCGTCATGCCGCCTCGAGCGGTTTTGAATGATCCCACCATGTCGAGGCCCTAGACAGCAAAGGGCCATGTGATGGGGATGGTCCTGAGGGCCGAAGCCGGCTGGTGACTCCGTGTGCTGAAATGTTGGTAGACTTTGCACTTGAGCACTAGCTACTCGGCGTCCTTTAGAGCGGTCGGCCAATAGAAGCCATGCTGGAAGGCTTTGGCCACCAGGGCCCTGGAGGCGGCATGGTGCTCGCACTCGCCCTGGTGGATGTCCCGCAGGATCTTGAGGCCCTTGGCCGGCTCGACGCAGTGCTGAAACACGCCGGTTGTGCTACGCTTGACGAGCTCGAGATTGATGATGCTGTAGGCAGAGCCCCGGTGTTGCACCTGCCGGGCCGCGACCTCTTTGTCGGGCAGTTCGCCGCTTACCAGGAAGGTGAGGATCGACTGTGCCCAGGACGGTGCTTCCACCACCGTTAGGACGGCTGCTTGCACGGGGCCGGCTAGGTCGGGAGACAGAGGGCTGGAGCCGGCAGTCCCCGAGACGGGGCAGGCAGCCCCCGGGACAGAGCCGGCAGTCCCCGGGACGGAGCCGGCAGCCCCTGGGACTGGGCTGGGACCGGCAGCCCCTGAGGGCGGGCCGGAGTCGGCAGCCCCCGGGACTGCGCCGGCAGCCCCCGAGCCGGAGGCGGCAGCCGTTGGGTCTGCTGGGATGAAGATGGACTCTGAGTCCGGGGAAGGCTTGATGGAAGGCTTGTGCAGGTGCTCGAGAGAGATGCTAGCTGGAATGGCTTGCCGGGTGGAACCAATCTTGGCCAACGTGTCTGCTGCCTTGTTGTCGGCTCGAGGGACGTGGTGGAACTCGCACCTCTCAAAGCTGCCGGTTAGCTACTGGACCAGGAATCGGTAGCTGCCCATGTTGGCGTCCCTGGCGTCCCACTCACCAGAGACCTGCTGCACCACCAGGTCCGAGTCGCCATAGCAGAGGATGTGCCAGATTCCGATCTCCTTGGCCAGCCGGAGGCCATGGACATGGGCTTCGTATTCGGCGACATTGTTGGAGGTGGCAAAGTGGATCTGGAGCGCGTACTTCAGCCGATCGTTCTTGGGGGAGGAGAGCACGATGCCGGCCCCCAGGCCGGTGCGTATCTTCGAGCCATCGAAGTGCATGCACCAGTGCATCGAGTCAGGAGCCGGCGACCAGTACTTGGTCTCCGCCTAGTCGACGAGGAAGTCAGTCAAAGCTTGGGACTTGATGGCTGTGCGGGGCTCGTAGAGGATCATGTGGGCCGCCAGCTCGATGGCCCACTTGGCGACCCGGCCGGAGGCGTCTCAGCAGCCCATGACCTCTTCGAGCGAGGCCGTGCTCACCAAGGTGACGGTGTGCTCCTGGAAGTACTGCTTCAGCTTTTTGGCGACCAGATACACGATGTAGCACATCTTTTGATAGTGGGGGTAGTTCTGCTTGGAGAGGGAGAGCACCTCGCTCAGGTAGTACACAGGGCGATGGACCGGCTGCGCCTTGCCCATTTCAGGGCGCTCGACCACCAGCACCACACTGACCACGCGGGAGGTGGCCGCGATATACATCAGCAAGGGCTCCTTCTCAGCCGGCGCGGCCAAGATGGGTGCGGTGGAGAGTATGCGCTTGAGGTCACGGAAGGCCTCATCCGCCTGGTCAGACTAGTCGAACGCCGTCGTCTTCTTCATCAGCTAGTATAGGGGCAGGGCCCTCTCCCCCAGCCGGCTGACGAACCGGCTGAGGGGGGCCAAGCAGCCGGTGAACTTCTGGACGTCACGCAGTCGAGCCGGCTTGCGCATCCGCTTGATCACCTTGATCTTCTCTGGGTTGGCCTCGATGCCATGCTCCGAGAGGAGGAGCCCAAGGAGTTGGCTAGCCGACACACTGAAGACACACTTCTCCAGATTGAGCTTGATCGGGAATCGGCGCAGGTTTGCAAATGTCTCCTTGAGGTCCTCCAGGAGGGTGAGGTGCTGCTTGGTCTTCACCACAATGTCGTCGACGTAGACATGCATGTTCCTACCGATCTGCAGCAGGAGGCACTTATGCATGCATCATTGGAAGATTGTGCCAGCGTTCTTCAAGCCGAACGACATGGTGATGTAGCAATACGCCCCGAAGGGGGTGATGAAGGACGTCTTGAGGGCGTCAGCCGGGTCCATCTTGACCTGGTGGTAGCCGGAGTAGGCGTCCAGGAAGGACAGGAGCTCACAGCCAGCTGTGGAGTCGATCACTTGATCTATCCGTGGCAGAGTAAACGGGTCCTTGGGGCATGCCTTGTTCAGGCTCGTGTAGTCGATACACATGCGCCAAGTGTCATTCCTCTTAAGGCCGAGGACTGGGTTGGCCAGCCACTCGGGGTGGAACACTTCCATGATGAAGCTGGCTGCGAGCAGTCGGGCGATCGCTTCACCGATTGTTCTTCGCTTCTTCTCAGAGAAGTGGCGGAGCCGCTGCCGGACCGGCTTGGCACCGGCCGGACATGGAGTTTGTGCTCGGCGAACTTCCTCGGAACACCCGGCATGTCTTTGGGGGGACCATGAGAAGATATCCCGATTCTCACAGAGGAAGTCGACGAGCTCGCCTTCCTATTTGCTGTCATGGCGAGTGCCCACAACAACATACTGCTCGGAGTTGGGGTTGGCCGGGTCGAGCAATACCTTCTTGGTGTCCTTGGATGGCTGGAAGGCTGCCTCATTGGCCGGCTGCTTGAGCGGAGCCAGCATGGCCGGCTGCTCGCCAGCCAGCACCACGAGATAGTCGAGCTGGCGCCTCTCTTCGGTGATGATCAGTGACTCGGCCAGTTTGGAGCCGGCTTGGGCGCACTCCAGGGACTTCTTGTAGTCACCGGCTATGGTGATGATGCCCTTGAGGCCAGGCAGCTTCATCTTCAGGTAGGCGTAGTGGGGCATGGCCAGGAACTTGGCGAGCGCGGGCCTGCCCAAGAGCGCATGGTAGGGGCTGGTCAAGTCCACCACCTCGAACCAGATCGACTCGCGGTGGAAGTGGTCCTTGGTGCCGAACAGGACGTCCAGCCGGACCTGGCCGATCGGGGAGCAGGAGTGGCCCGGCACGATGCTATGGAACACCGTCTGGCTGGGCTGCAGCTGGTTCTCCTCAATGCTCAGCTTGATCATGGTGTCACGGTAGAGGATGTTGATGCTGATGCCGTCATCGATCAGGACCCGCGAGAAGCGGCAAGTGCGCCTCTCAGAGATGAAGGTGGGGTTGAGGACAAGGGCGTAGCTGCTGGGGAACGTAGCAGAATTTTAAAATTTTCTACGCATCACCAAGATCAATCTATGGAGTCATCTAGCAACGAGTGAGAGGGGAGTGTATCTACATACCCTTGTAGATCGCGAGCGGAAGCGTTCAAGAGAACGGGGTTGATGGAGTCGTACTCGTCGTGATCCAAATCACCGATGACCGAGCGCCGAACGGACGGCACCTCCGCGTTCAACACACGTACGGAGCAGAGACGTCTCCTCCTTCTTGATCCAGCAAGGGGGGAGGAGAGGTTGATGGAGATCCAGCAGCACGACGGTGTGGTGGTGGAAGCAGCGGGATTTCAGCAGGGCTTCGCCAAGCGCTACTGGAGGAGGAAGAGGTGTCACGGGAGGGAGAGGGAGCCGCCAGGGGCTGAGCTGTTTCTCCCATGCACCTCCCCACTATATATAGGGGTGGAGGGGGCTGGTTTCTTGCCCTCCAAGTCCATTGGGGCGTTGGCAAAGGTGGAAGGAAAGAAATCCCATCCTTTCCCTTCCCCACCGATTGTTATCCCCTTTTTTTAGGGATCTTGATCTTATCCCTTCGGGATATGATCTTATTCCTTCTAAGGGGGAATCTTGGTGCGCCTTGACTAGGGGTGTGGGGCCTTGCCCCCACTACCCACGTTCATGTGGGTCCCCCCATGCAGGTGGGCCCCACTCCGGAACCTTCTAGAACCTTCTCGGTACAATACCGAAAAATCCCGAACATTTTCCGGTGGCCAAAATAGGACTTCCCATATATAAATCTTTACCTCCGGACCATTCCGGAACTCCTCGTGACGTCCAGGATCTCATCCGAGACTCCGAACAACCTTCGGGTTACTGCATACTAATATCTCTATAACCCTAGCGTCACCGAACCTTAAGTGTGTAGACCCTACGGGTTCGGGAGACACGCAGACATGACCGAGACGACTCTCCGGTCAATAACCAACAGCGGGATCTGGATACCCATGTTGGCTCCCACATGCTCCTCGATGATCTCATCGGATGAACCACGATGTCGAGGATTCAATCAATCCCGTACGCAATTCCCTTTGTCTATCGGTACGATACTTGCCCGAGATTCGATCGTCGGTATCTCGATACCTTGTTCAATCTCGTTACCGGCAAGTCTCTTTACTCTTTTCCGTAACACATCATCCCGTGAACAACTCCTTGATCACATTGAGCTCATTATGATGATGTCCTACCGAGTGGGCCCAGAGGTACCTCTCCGTTACATGGAGTGACAAATCCCAGTCTCGATTCGTGCCAACCCAACAGATACTTTCGGAGATACCCGTAGTGCACCTTTATAGCCACCCAGTTACGTTGTGACGTTTGGTGCACCCAAAGCACTCCTACGGTATCCGGGAGTTGCACAATCTCATGGTCTAAGGAAAAGTTACTTGACATTGGAAAAGCTTTAGCAAACGAACTACACGATCTAGTGCTAGGTTTAGGATTGGGTCTTGTCCATCACATCATTCTCCTAATGATGTGATCCCGTTATCAATGACATCCAATGTCCATGGTCAGGAAACCGTAACCATCTATTGATCAACGAGCTAGTCAACTAGAGGCTTACTAGGGACATGTTGTGGTCTATGTATTCACACATGTATTACGATTTCCGGATAACACAATTATAGCATGAATAACAGACAATTATCATGAACAAGGAAATATAATAATAACCATTTTATTATTGCCTCTAGGGCATATTTCCAACAGTACTGTTGGGGATCGTAGCAGAATTTTAAAATTTTCTACGCATCACCAAGATCAATCTATGGAGTCATCTAGCAACGAGAGAGAGGGGAGTGCATCTACATACCCTTGTAGATCGCGAGCGGAAGCGTTCAAGAGAACGGGGTTGATGGAGTCGTACTCGTCGTGATCCAAATCACCGATGACCGAGCGCCGAACGGACGGCACCTCCGTGTTCAACACACGTACAGAGCGGAGACGTCTCCTCCTTCTTGATCCAGCAAGGGGGGAGGAGAGGTTGGGGAGGACAGCTCCAGCAGCAGCACGACGGCGTGGTGGAGTTGGAGCTGCGTGGTATTCCTGCAGGGCTTCGCCAAGCACCGCGGGAGGAGGAGGAGGTGTTGGAGAGGGGAGGGGCTGCGCCAGGGATGAGGTATGGCCTCCCTCCCACCCCTCCACTATTTATAGGGGGAAGAGGAGAGGGGGCCGGCCCCCTCAGATCCAATCTGAGGGGAGGGGAGGCGGCCAGGGGAGGGAAACTTGCCCCCCAAGCAAGGTGGAAGGCTCCCTCCCCTAGGGTTTCCCAACCCTAGGCGCCATGGGCCCTTGGGGGGGGCGCACCAGCCCACTAGGGGGCTGGTTCCCTCCCATATACAGCCCATTAGGCCTCCCGGGTAAATCAGCCCCACCCGATGGACCTCCGGACACCTTTCGGTGGTCCCGGTACAATACCGATAACCCCCGAAACTATTCCGGTGACCGTATGACAACTTCCCATATATAAATCTTCACCTCCGGACCATTCCGGAACTCCTCGTGACGTCCGGGATCTCATCCGGGACTCCGAACAACATTCGGTAACCACGTACAAACTTTCCCTACAACCCTAGCGTCACCGAACCTTAAGTGTGTAGACCCTACGGGTTCGGGAGACACGTAGACATGACCGAGACAACTCTCCGGTCAATAACCAACAGCGGGATCTGGATACCCATGTTGGCTCCCACATGCTCCTCGATGATCTCATCGGATGAACCACGATGTCGAGGATTCAATCAATCCCGTACGCAATTCCCTTTGTCTATCGGTACGATACTTGCCCGAGATTCGATCGTCGGTATCTCGATACCTTGTTCAATCTCGTTACCGGCAAGTCTCTTTACTCGTTTCCGTAACACATCATCCCGTGAACAACTCCTTGATCACATTGAGCTCATTATGATGATGTCCTACCGAGTGGGCCCAGAGGTACCTCTCCGTTACATGGAGTGACAAATCCCAGTCTCGATTCGTGCCAACCCAACAGATACTTTCAGAGATACCCGTAGTGCACCTTTATAGCCACCCAGTTACGTTGTGATGTTTGGTGCACCCAAAGCACTCCTACGGTATCCGGGAGTTGCACAATCTCATGGTCTAAGGAAAAGTTACTTGACATTGGAAAAGCTTTAGCAAACGAACTACACGATCTAGTGCTAGGCTTAGGATTGGGTCTTGTCCATCACATCATTCTCCTAATGATGTGATCCCGTTATCAATGACATCCAATGTCCATGGTCAGGAAACCGTAACCATCTATTGATCAACGAGCTAGTCAACTAGAGGCTTACTAGGGACATGTTGTGGTCTATGTATTCACACATGTATTACGATTTCCGGATAACACAATTATAGCATGAATAACAGACAATTATCATGAACAAGGAAATATAATAATAACCATTTTATTATTGCCTCTAGGGCATATTTCCAACAGTAGCCTCTCGGCGTGGGCATCACTGCCGAGTGGTCCTCCCGGGTCCAGCTAATGGGCCGATCGGACCAGTGCATGAATTGAGGAACCGAGGGGACGACGGCGTTCACCTCGTGCTGGTACTTGCGCTTGCTGTGCTTGTCATCACCCTCTCTGGTGAAGACGATGTAGGACGCATCCTGGTTGGGGAGGTCATCATGGAGGGCGCCGGCTGCTGGAGCCGGCGGGGCAGGCGGCGGAGTCGGCAAGCCGAGAGGCGGAAGCGGAAGGTCGCCCCGCATCAGGTGCTGCGTGATGCTGCACTGCCGGAGCGTGTGCGTTGACGGCTTTGCGCCGCTGTGGTGCTTGCAAGGCATTTCGAGCATCTGCTCGAAGGTGAGCTTGGGCTGCTAGGCGGCCTTGCCGGTTCGCTGTCGACAGCTACTGCCCTGATCAGTAGCCGGCTGCTCTTCCATAATGGCGGTGACTTGCCGGTTGTCGTAGCGGGGGGCTGGCTGCTCACCGTTTTGCTTGTTGTTGTTGTTGTTGTTCTGCTGGCGCTGACTATTGTTGCCAGCTGGTCGAGGGTTGGCCGGTGAGGCCTAGATCACCTTGCCAGCAGCGTCGAGCCAGACAAGGGCGTGCATCGTGGATTCGGCGTGGCGTACTTGTCCGCCGTGGCCATGAGCTTCGCCAGGGTCGCCGGCTCGGAGCGCATGAGCTTGTGCTTGAGAAGGGTGCCATCTCGGCAGCCCTCAGTGAAGTACTGGATTGCCTGCACCTCATGGACCCCCTCGCAGGAGTTGCGCTGCTTCGTCCACCGCATGAGGTAGCCGCGAAGAGGCTCTTCCAGACCTTGGACGCACATGGAGAGGTGGCGGGTCTGGCTCGGGAGCTTGTACGTGTTGGTGAAGTTGCACCCGAAAGCGTCCTCGAAGTCCAGCCAGGTGTTGATGCTGCCGGCTTGCGGGCTATTCAGCCACGTCCGAGCTGAGCCTGTCAGCATAAGGGGCGCGTAGCGCACCGCCATGCGCTTGTTGCCGCCGGCTATGCCGACAACCATGGTGTAGTCAGTCAGCCAATCGTCCGGCTTGGTGACACCGTTGTACTTGGGGGTGTCGCGGGCCAGCATGAAACCCTTGGGGAAGGGCTCCTCGCAGATACGCGACCCGAAGCAAGTCGGCCCGATGGAGCCTTCCTCCTCCAGGGCTAGGGACCGCGCCAGCTGGTCGATGCGGTGGCGAGCATCGCACTCATCATACGGCTCGTGGGGCCCGAGCCGGTCGGCGACGGAAACCGGCTGGCCGCACCCGGCAGGCGGAGGCGCCCTAGCCAGCTGGTGGCGATCATGGCCAGCGGGGGCGTCATCCTGGCTGTCGACTGCCGGGGGCATGCGGCCATGCCGGCCCCCACTCCTCCTACGCCGGCCAGAGCGGCTTCCTTTGGCGTGAGGAGAATAGGCTTGCTGGGTGTCCCTACGGCCTACAGCCAGCTGCCGGTTGCCCGCCGGACGAGGAGGGAACTCCGAGCCGGATCTGGCGGCACAAGCTGGGTCGAGCTGTTGCTGTTGTGGGTTCGCAGCGGTGACGAGGTCGCGGACGCGTTGCTGCTGCTGCGCCAGCTCCTCGCCCTCCAAGTGGTCGAGTTCCGCCGTAGCCTCCTGCGCGGCCCTCATGTTCTTGACGGGGGTGCTATAGACGGGCCATGCACTGGCCATCTCTTGGTCGAGTGTGCCACCATGGCGCCACACTTCAGTGATCCGGCTGGGCTCAGCGCCAGCCGGTGTGAGGCCGTGGGCAGTGTTGAACTCGCACTGGACGGACGTAGCGAGCGCCGTGGCCTCGTCCAGCAGGCAGAGTCATTCTTCTTTGAGCTGGGCCTTGGTAGTGGCCAGGTTGGCATCGATCGCAATGGGGGCACGCAGGTTCTGCACCACCGCACGCAGCGGGTTTACCCGGCTGGCCTGGGCTGCAGCCGTGGCGACCTCGCCCTTGTTGCGATCGGAAGCATGGCTGGAGCCGGTGGTCAGCACCTCCAGAAGGGGTGCGGAGTTCTGCTATGTTACTGGCGATGATGCAGCCAGCGGGGAGGGGCGAGTCGGTGAAGCTAAGTACCTCACTGGGGTACTCGTCGGGGACGAGCGCGACGGAGACGCGCAGCGCGCCGAAGGAGATGACGGAGCAGCCTGCGGGGTAGGCGGCGTCTGCTCCAGGCGCTGCACGACAGCCGGCATAGACGGCCGTGCTAGGCGTGCAGACCAAGCCATGCATAATGCGCTCGCTGCAGGTGGTGAAGGGTCTCGTCCGGAACTTGACTCCGGCCGATGCCGCGGGTAGCCCCATGGTGGGCGCCAACTGTCGTGGTGTTCTCATGGTAGATGCCATGGGATGGCTAAAAGTGGCGGGCAACAGAAGGATGCCAGTGGGTTTCAGAGGCGAGATTGGCACGAGCAAGTATGTGACACGAGACGTACCCAGGTTCGGGGCCCTCTGAGGGAGGTAACGCCCCTAGTCCTGCCGAATGTAATATGACCAGCACAAGGGCTACAATGGTGCTTGATACGTCTCCAACATATCTATAATTTTTTATTATTCCATGATGTTATATTATCAATCTTGGATGTTTTATATACATTTACAACAATTATATATCATTTTTGGGACTAACCTATTAACTTAGTGCCCAGTGCCAGTTGCTGTTTTTTGCCTGTTTTTGGTTTTACAGAAAATCAATACCAAACGAAGTCCAAATGCCATGAAACTTTTTGGAGATTTTTTTTCTGGACAAGATAAACACTAGAAACTTCGGGAGAAGACCAGACACCAGAGGAGGTGGCCACGAGCCACCAGGGCACGCCGGGGGGGGGGGGCAGGCGCGCCCTGGTGCCTCATGGGCCCACCTCAGCTCCGTTTGACCTAATTCACCACTATAAATTCCCAAAAATCAGGAAACCACTAGGGGAGTCCACGAGATACTTTTTTCGCCGCCGCAAGTTTCTGTTCTCGAGAGATCCCATCTGGAGGCCTTTTTTGGTGCTCCGCCGAAGGGGGAATCGATCACGGAGGGGCTCTACATCAACCTTGCTGCCCTTCCGATGATGCGTGAGTAGTTTACCACAGACCTTCGGGTCCATAGTTAGTAGCTAGATGGCTTCTTCTCTCTTTTTGATCTTCAATACAATGTTCTCCTCGATGCTCTTGGAGTTCTATCCAATGTAATCACTTTTTGCGGTGTGTTTCTTGGGATCCGATGAATTGTGAGTTTATGATCAGATTATCCATGAATATTATTTGAGTCTTCTCTGATCTCTTTTATGCATGATTATTATAGCTTCGTATTTCTTCTCCGATCTATTGATTTGGTTTGGCCAATTAGATTGATTTATCTTGCCATGGGAAGAGGTGCTTTGTAATGGGTTCGATCTTGCGGTGCTCAATCCCAGTGACAGAAAGGGACATGACATGTATGTATTGTTGCTATTTAGGGTAAAAAGATGGGGTTTATTCATGCGTGAGTTTATCTTGTCTACATCATGTCATCTTGCTTAAGGCGTTACTCCGTTCTTATGGACTTAATACACTAGATGCATGCTGGATAGCGGTTGATGTGTGGAGTAATAGAAGTAGATGCAGGCAGGAGTCGTTCTAGTTGTCTCGGACATGATGCCTATATACACGATCATTGCCTTGGATATCATCATGATTATTTGCTTTTCTATCAATTGCCAAACAGTAATTTGTCTACCCACCGTATTCAATTTTCTTGAGAGAAGCCTCTAATGAAAACTATGGCCCCCGGGTCTATCTAAATCATATTACTAAAACCCTAAAAATACTTGCTGCACTTTTTCTTTATTTATTTTATTTTGTATTTTTGTTTCAATCTACCTATCTATGACATACAATTTAATTTTGCAATTAACCGCCGAGGGATTGACAACCCCTTATTTGCGTTGGATGCAAGGATTTGTTGTTTGTGTGCGGGTACTGCTAACAAGGTGTTACATGATTCTCCTACTGGATTGATAACCTTGGTTTCATAACTTAGGAAAATACTTACCTCTACTATGCTGCATCATCCCTTCCTCTTCGGGGAAAATTACCAACACAAGCTACAAGTAGCAGCAAGAATTTCTGGCGCCGTTGCCGGGGAGACATCATCAACATCTATCAAGTACCTTTGCATAAACTCTCATCTCCTTGCATTTACTTTATTTGCCCCTCATTTTCATCTCCCCCACTTCTAAAAGGTTTTTACAAAAATACAAAAATATTTTCCGTTTGCCTTTTTCTTGTTTGCTTATTTGCTTGCTTGTTATCTTATTTGCGTAGTCACGATGTCTCAAGAAAATACAAAATTGTGTGATTTTTCCAATACTAATAATAATGATTTTATTAGTACTCCGATTGCTCCTCCTGCCACTAGTGCGGAGACTTGTGATATTAATGCCGCTTTGCTAAATCTTGTTATGAAAGAACAATTTTCTGGTAGTCCTAATGAAGAGGCTGCATCCCATCTTAGCACTTTCATAGAATTGTGTGACATGCAAAAGAAAAAAGATGTGGATAATGATATTGCGAAATGAAAATTATTGCCATTCTCATTGCGGGATCGTGCAAAAATTTGGTTTTCATCTTTACCACGAAATAGTATCAATTCTTGGGATAGGTGTAAAGATGCTTTTATTACTAAGTATTTTCCTCCCGTGGAAATTATTTCACTTAGAAATCAAATTATGAATTTTAAGCAACTTGATCATGAACATGTTGCCCAATCTTGGGAGAGGATGAAATTAATGATAAGAAATTGCCCTACTCATGGTTTAAATTTATGTATGATCATACAAAAAAATTATGCGGGATTGAATTTTGTTTCTATAAATCTTTAGATTCTGCCGCGGGTGGCACTTTTATGGAAATTACTTTGGGAGAAGCTACTAAATTGCTTGATAATATTATGTTAAATTATTCACAATGGCATACTGAAAGAACTCCTACTAGTAAAAAGGTGAATTCTATTAAAGAAATTAGTACTTTGAGTGATAAAGTTGATGTGCTTATGAAATTGGTTGCTAGTAAAAATACTCATATTGATCCTAATGATATGCCATTGTCCATTTTGATTGAGCAAAATAATGATCCCGTAGATGTGAATTTTGTCTCGCGAATTTTTTTCAATAATAATGCTTATAGAGGTAATTTTAATCCTAGGCCATTTCCTGGAAATTCCTCTAATAATTATGGCAATCCTTATGGTAATTCTTATAATAATAATAATAGGATGTCCTCTGATCTTGAAAGTAATATTAAAGAATTTATTAATGCTCAAAAGGTTTTCAACACTACGACGGAAGAAAAATTGAGCAAACTTGATGATATGTCTAGGAGCATTGATAGAATTATTCATGATGTGGAAAATCTTAAGTCTAAAATTTTGCCACCCAAAATTGATATTAGTGAATCAATTAAAGCTTTATGTGTCTCCATGGATGAGATTAAGAAAAGAACCGCCATGCTAAAAGCTAAACGAGAATTTTTAGAAAAAGCGATTCCTCCCGGTTTTTATCGTAGTAATGATGAGGATATTAAAATGATAGGTGTTTCGTCTATTGATTCTTTGTTTAGCAATATAAAACTTGATGAAAAGGGGACTGAAGAAGAGTCAACTTTAGCTAGTAGGCGTTCCCATAATTTGGAGGGTGAAAATCTTAATGAAAAATTGCTAAAATTGGATTTAGAGAGGTAAAAACTTTAAATAGCGTTGTGCCCACTCTCTTGGATTACAAGGATTTTAATTATGATAATTGTTCTTTGATTGAGTGCATTTGTTTGTTACAATCCATGTTAAATTCACCCAATGCTTATAAGCAAAACAAGGGTTTTACTAAACACATCGTAGAAGCCATGACGAAAGCGTTGGGAGAAAAGTTAGAACTAGAAATTTCAATTCCTAGAAAATTATATGATGAGTGGGAACATACCATTAAAGTTAAAATTAAAAATTATGAGTCCAATGTTTTATGTGATTTGGGTGCCAGCGTTTCCACAATTCCAAAATATTTATGTGATGTGCTAGGTTTCACCAATATAGATGAATGTTCTCTTAATTTGCACTTGGCGGATTCTACTATTAAAAAGCCTTTGGGTAGAATTAATGATGTTCTTATTCTTGCAAATAGGAACTATGTTCCCGTTGATTTTATTGTACTTGACATTGAATGCAATTCTTCTTGCCCCATAATACTTGGTAGACCGTTCTTACGAACCATTGGTGCCGTTATTGACATGAAAGAAGGGAATATAAAATTTTAGTTTCCATTAAAAAAGGGTATGGAGCATTTCCCTAGGAAAAGAATTAAAGCACCATATTAATCAATTATGAGGGACACTTATGGAATCCACTTGAAAGATGACAATACTTGAAACTATGCATTATGCCTAGCCAGGGTCATAAAACAATAGCGCTCGTTGGGAGGCAACCCAATGAATAAAATAAAAATTTACTTATTGTTTCTGTTATTGTGTGTTTTCACAATTATGCTACTATTATGATTGTGTTTTTGTGTTTTTAATTAGTGTTTGTGCCAAGTAAAGCCTTTACGGTGATTTGGAAGATAGTATAATTGATGCAGTTTGGAAAACAGAAAGTTTTCCATCCAGTGCCAGAATTTTGTTTCTGTACTGGAGCGTAAGAAAAATCTGAAATTTTTACACAGTATTGGTATTTGATATTTGCACGTTGTCCTAATTGTTCAGAATTTTTGGAGTTACAGAAGTATGGCTTTTAAATAGATTGCTACAGACTATTCTGTTTTTGACAGATTTTGTTTTTTATGCACTACTTGCTTCTTTTAATGAATCTATGGATTGTATCAGGGGGTATAAGCCATGGTGAAGTTAGATTACAGTAGGTATAATGCAAAAATAAAATATGAATGGGTTTGCAACATTACTTAAAGTAGTGATTTATTTTGGTATACTAACGGATCTCACGAAGGTTTTGTTGAGTTTTGTGTGATTGAAGTTTTCAAGTTTTGGGTGAGATCACGATGGATGAAGGAATAAGGAGTGGCAAGAGCCTAAGCTTGGGGATGCCCGAGGCACCCCAAGGTAATATTCAAGGAAGACTCAAGCGTCTAAGCTTGGGGATGCCCCGGAAGGCATCTCCTCTTTCTTCTACCAACCATCGGTAATTTTACTTGGAGCTATATTTTTATTCGTCACATGATATGTGTTTTACTTGGAGCGTCTTTTATTATATGAGTCTTTGCTTTGCTTCCTTTTTAGTTTGTCACAATCAACCTTGCTGAACACACCTATCTTGAGAGAGCCACACGTTCATCATAATTTGTTAGAATACTCTATCTGCTTCACTTAAATTTTTTGAGCTAGGCAGTTGCTCTAGTACTTCACTTAAATATTTTTTAACATGGTGGGGGCTATATTTTGAAGAAATAAACTCTCATGCTTCACTTATATTATTTTGAGAGTTGATTGAAATTTTGAAGAAATGAATTCTCATGCTTCACTTATATTATTTTGAGAATTGATAAGATTGAAATTTTGAAGAAATATTTGCACTCTCATGCCACACTTAAATCTTTTTGAGAGTTGATAATAGTAATGGTAATTTGCACAAGATATGAAATTGGTCCCAAAGTGATGAATATTCAAGAGGGATATAATGAAAACTTTCATATAAATCATTGGATATGATAAGTGTGATTCCTTGCAATAGTTTTGCGATATGGAAATGATGATATGTGAGTCAAGTTAGTGAGTAATTGTGATTTAGTAAGAATATTAGTGTAAAGGTTTGTGATTTCCTATGCATGCACGTTAAGTCAATAGTTATGCAACTAAATTATATCCTACTTATAGTGCATTGTACGGTGTTAGTTATGTTCAATGCATGTTGATGACCATTTTCCCTTTTTGGTTGGTTGCTTCTCAATCTATTTGCTAGCCTTCATTTGTACTAAGCAAAAATACTGCTTGTGCATCCAAAATCTTTAAACCCAAGTTGTGCCAAATGAGTCCACTATATCTACCTATATGCAGTATTTCAATGCCGTTCCAAGTAAATTTGCGTGTGCCAACTCTAATTTTAAAAATAATTTTTCCATTTTGTGTGCCCGTACCACTCATGAAGCGGCAGGGGGTGGCCATTATTTTCCCTGCAAGGTGTGTTATTCCCACGATGAGTGTTTATTCACTTTTACATTGCACGAGAGAATGGGTGGTAATAGGGATGCCCAATCCCACAATGAATAAAAAATTGATAACAACAAAATTCCTTGGAAAGTGTTGGTTTGGAGGGCACCCGTGGATCCGGCTAGTAGTGGATTGTGAAAGAATGGTGGAAAGGAAATAAATTTTACTTTCTGTTTGGGAACCGCCTATGATGTGTCTAGCATGGAAAATAATGGGAATTCTCGGTCGTTTTCGTTGTTAGGAAAAGCATGCCTCTCAAAATATTTTATCTCTTTAATTTCAGCCTTGACCTCTGGCACATTTGAGAAATCTCTGCTTCCCTCTGCGAAGGTCCTATCTATTTACTTTTATGCAATTTTTATTTTGAGTCTCCATCTTCTCTTACAAAAGCACCAACAAGAGAGCACTACTGTCATACTTGTGCCTAAATGGATCAATGATTGAGCATAATGGGCTAGGGATAACTTTCTTTAGCATTGATATTTTGAAAGACATGGTTGCTTGTTAGCATGCTTGAGTATTTATATCTTCATGTAAAATTATAGACTATTGCTTTGAATCATTCTAGTCCAATGTCCATGCTATAAAAGAAAAGAATGTATGATGAATATGATAGGCAGCATTCCACAGCAAAATTTTTCTTTTTATCATTTACCTACTCGAGGACGAGCAGGAATTAAGCTTGGAGATGCTGATACGTCTCCAATGTATCTATAATTTTTGATTGTTCCATGCTGTTATATTATCAATCTTGGATGTTTTTATATACATTTACAGCAATTATATATCATTTTTGGGACTAACCTATTAACTTAGTGCCCATTGCCAGTTGCTGCTTTCTGCCTGATTTTGGTTTTACAGAAAATCAATACCAAACGAAGTCCAAATGCCACGAAACTTTTTGGAGATTTTTTCTGGACAAGATAAACACTAGAAGCGTCAGGAAAAGACCAGACACCAGAAGAGGAGGCCACGAACCACCAGGGCGCGCCCTGGTGCCTCGTGGGCCCACCTCAGCTCCGTTTGACCTAATTCCACCACTATAAATTCCCAAAAATCAGGAAACCACCAGGGGAGTCCACGAAATACATTTTCTGCCACCGCAAATTTCTGTTCTTGAGAGATCCCATCTGGAGGCCTTTTTCGGTGCTCCGCCGGAGGGGGAATCGATCACGGAGGGGCTCTACATCAACCATGCTGCCCTTCTGATGATGCGTGAGTAGTTTACAACAGACCTTCGGGTCCATAGTTAGTAGCTAGATGGCTTCTTCTCTGTTTTTGATCTTCAATACAATGTTCTCCTCAATGTTCTTGGAGTTCTATCTGATGTAATCACTTTTTGCGGTGTGTTTGTTGGGCTCCGATGAATTGTGAGTTTATGATTAAATTATCCATGAATATTATTTGAGTCTTCTCTGATCTCTTTTATGCATGATTATTATAGCTTCATATTTCTTCTCCGATCTATTGATTTGGTTTGGCCAACTAGATTGATTTATCTTGCCATGGGAAGAGGTGCTTTGTAATGGGTTCGATCTTGCGGTGCTCAATCCCAGTGATAGAAAGGGACATGACACGCATGTATCGTTGCTATTAAGGGTAAAAAGATGGGGTTTATTCATGCATGAGTTTATCTTGTTTACATCATGTCATCTTGCTTAAGGCGTTACTCCGTTCTTATGGACTTAATACACTGATGCATGTTGGATAGCGGTCGATGTGTGGAGTAATAGTAGTAGACTCAGGCAGGAGTCGGTCTACTTGTCTCGGACGTGATGCCTATATACATGATCATTGCCTTGGATATCGTCATGATTATTTGCTTTTCTATCAATTGCCCAACAGTAATTTGTTTACCCACCGTATCCTATTTTCTTGAGAGAAGCCTCTAGTGAAAACTATGGCCCCCGGGTCTATCTAAATCATATTACTAAAACCCTAAAAATACTTGCTGCACTTTTTCTTTATTTATTTTATTTTGTATTTTTGTTTCAATCTATGTATTTATCACATACAATTTAATCTTGCAATTAACCGCCGAGGGATTGACAACCCCTCGTTTGCGTTGGGTGCAAGAATTTGTTGTTTGTGTGCAGGTACTGCTAATGAGGTGTTGCATGATTCTCCTACTGGATTGATAACCTTGGTTTCAAAACTGAGGGAAATACTTCCCTCTACTATGCTGCATCATTCATTCCTCTTCGGGGAAAATACCAATGCAAGCTACAAGTAGCATTGCTCCTGGAGCTGTTGGGTGGAGGATGAAGAGGGAGATAGCTCTCCTTCTTGCCTTGCGTGTGTGTGTGTGTGTGTGTGTGTGTGTGTGTGTGTGTGTGTGTGTTCGTGTGTAGGAGAAAGGGGTGATTGAAGACCCTCTGCATGGAGGGCTCCTGGGAGGTCTTATAGCCCATCCCCCCAGGGATACAATGGTAATTACACGTGGATGCGGGGCCCTGCCATCAGCGTCCCTGGCCGGCAATGGGGTCCGCCGGCTGCACGTCACCGTGGCCCATTGCTTCCCTTGTCACGGGGTGGTTGGCGTCGTGGGGCTACAGTGGCCAGCCGCGCTGACGTCGGTCGCCTTGGTCAGCGGGGTTGGCGGCATTGTAGCCACGCTCTCCCGTCGTGGGAGAGCGGTCTTTTCATACGAAGGGATGGGACGGGCTTGGTCAGCGCGGCTGGCCACAGCAGCCACGCTCTCCCATAGTGGGAGAGCGGTCTTGTCAAACGAAGGGATGGGATGGGCGCTGACCCGCTCGAGCCGGCCCTGACGTGGACCGTGCCCAGCCAGCCCGCAGCAGGGCGGCCGGCTGGAGGTCCAGCCGGATTGAGGGGTGATAACCCACAAGTATATGGGATCAATTGTAGCTTTTTCGATAAATAAGAGTGTCGAACCCAATGAGGAGCTAAAGGTAGAATTAATATTCCCTTCAAGTTCTATCGACCACCGATATAACTCTACACGCACTTAACGTTCGCTTTACCTAGAACAAGTATGAAACTATTTTGTAGGTGATAGGATAAGTTTGCAAGAATAAAACTAGAAGTACTTTGCAAGAATAAAACTATGAGTAATTTGCAAGATAATAAAAGTTAGTTGTTTAGTAGAAAGCTTTTTGTAACACAAGAGAAATGATTTCTCCATAGGCAATCGATAACTAGACCAATAATAATTATTGCAATTTTATATGAGGGAAAGGCATGAGCTAACATACTTTATGTACTTGGATCATATGCACTTTTGATTGGAACTCTAGCAAGCATTCGCAACTACCAAAGATCATTAAGGTAAAACCCAACCATAGCATTAAGTATCAAGTCCCCTTTACTCCGATACACAACAACCCCCTTACTCGGGTGTAAGCTTCAGTCACTCTAGCCGCCCACTATAAGAGAATCATGAACGTATTGCAACACCCTACAGCGGGAATCCTCATGCTTGCGTGACACGGAGAGCACCATAGGACAGCACCAAAATAAAACATACAACTCAAACCAATCATGATCATCAATCAACCCATAGGACAAAAAGAATCTTCTCAAACATCATAGGATGGCAACACATCATTGGATAATAATATGTAGCATTAAGCACCTTGTTTAAGAAGAGATTACAACGGGGAGAAGCGGTGTTACACCACTGCATACAGGGGAACAGAGTTGGTGGTGACGGCGGCGAAGTTGTTGGTGTAGATCGCCATCATGATGTTTCCCCCGGCAGCGCTCTGGCGCCACTAGAAGAGAGGGGGAGAGTGCCCCCCTCCTTCTTCTTCTTCCTTGGCCTCCCCCCTAGATGGGAGGAGAGTTTCCCCTCTGGTCCATGGCTGCCATGGCGGCGGAGGGGTAGAAGCCCCTCCGAGATTGGATCTCTCTATCTGTATTCTTCTGTTTCGCGTTCCTGTTTTCTGGCCTTTCATCGTTTCTTAAATTCCCGTAGATTCGTAACTCCGATTTGTGCTGAAATTTTAACACGATTTTTTTCTGGATATTAACTTCCTTGCGCCTGAAGAAGAGCACCAATCGACCTACAAGGGCCTCACGAGGAACCATGGCGTGCCGGGCCCCCATGGCATGCCCTGGTACCTCATGGGGCCCATGAGCACCGCCTTGCGTTGATTCTACCTCCAAAAAATCTCATATATTCCAATATAATTCTCCATAAAATTTTATTGCATTTGGACTTCATTTGATATGGATATTCTGTGAAACAAAAACATGCAACAAACAGGAACTGACACTGGGCACTGGATCAATATGTTAGTCCCAAAAAACAATATAAAATGTTGCCAAATGTATGTGGAAATTATAGGATAGTGGCATGAAATAATAAAAAATTATAGATACGATGGAGACGTATCAGCATCCCCAAGCTTAATTCCTGCTCGTCCTCGAGTAGGTAAATGATATAAAAGATATTTTTTATGTGGAATGCCACCTAGCATAATCTTGATCATATAATCTAATCATGGCATGAATATTAAGACACGAGTGATTCAAAGCAATAGTCTATAATTTGATATAAAGACATCAATACTCAAGCATACTAACAAGCAACCATGTCTTTCAAAATATCAATGCTAAAGAAAGTTATCCATAGCCCATTATGCTCAATCATTGATCCATTCATGAAACACACTCGAATATTAGCTACATCCAATGCACAAGTATGACAATAGTGCTGTCTAGTTGGTGCTTTATAAGAGAAGATGGAGACTCAAATAAAAATAAAAATTGCATAAAAGTAAATAGATAGGCCCTTCGCAAAGGGAAGCAGAGATTTGTCAAATGTGCCAGAGCTCAAAGCTGAAATTAAAGAGATAAAGATATTTTGATAGGCATGCTTTTCCTGTCAATGAAAACGACCGAGAATTCCCAATATTTTCCATGCTAGACACATCATAGGTGGTTCCCAAACAGAAAGTAAACTTTATTTCCTTTCCACCATTTCTTTCACAATCCATGGCTAGCCGTATCCACGGGTGCCCTCCATACCAACACTTTTCAAGGAATTTTGCTGTTACTAATTTTTGATTCATTGTGGGACTGGGCATCCCTATTACCAGCCACTCTCTCGTGCAATGACAAGTGAATAAACACTCATCGTGAGAATAACACACCTAGCATGGAAAATATTGGCCACCCCTTGCCACTTCATGAGTGGTACGGGCACACAAAATGGAAATTATTTTGAAAATTAGAGTTGGCACATGCAAATTTACTTGGAACGGCATGGAAATACCGCATATAGGTAGATATGGTGGACTCATTTGGCACAACTTGGGTTTAAGGAGTTTGGATGCACAAGCAGTATTTCCACTTAGTACAAATGAAGGCTAGCACATAGATTTAGAAGCAACCAACCCAGAAATGAAAACGGTCATAAACATGCATTGAACATAACTAACACGGAATAATCCACCATAAGTAGGATATAACTTCGTTGCATAACTATTGACTTTACGTGCATGCATAGGGAATCACAAACCTTAACACCAGTATTCTTACTAAATCGCAATTACTCACTAGCATAACTCACATATTATCATCTCCATATCACAAAACTATTGCAAGGAATCAAACATATCATATTCAGTGATCTACAAGGTTTATGTAGGATTTTCTTACTAACCATGTGAATGACCAATTCCTATTAACTCTCTAAATAGATATAAGTGAAGCAAGAGAGTTTAATTCTTTCTACAAAAGGCCATTCTCTAATAAAAGCATTCTACAAATAACAGTTTTCTATATGAAGAGAAATAGGCATCCAAACTTCAAATGATATAAGTGAAGCACATGAAGCATTCTATAAAGCCATACTCAAAAGATATAAGTGAAGTGCAAAGAGCATTCTATAAATCAACCAAGGACTATATCATACCAAAATGGTGCATACAATAAAAGGGAAAAATAAACACAAAAGATGCTCCAAGAATTTACGCATATCATGTGAACAAAACAAAAACCGAAACATATCGATAATTGTTGAATAAAGATGGGATGCCTTCCAAGGCATCCCCAAGCTTAGACGCTTGAGTCTCCTTGAATATTTACTTGGGGTGCCTTGGGCATCCCCAAGCTTGAGATCTTGCCTCTCCTCATTCTTCTCATATCAATACCTCTTCGATCTGCGAACACTTCATCCACACAAAACTTAACAAAACCTTCGTGAGATCCGTTAGTATAATAAAGCAAATCAATACTTTAAGTACTATTGCAAACCCATTCATATTTGATTTTTGCATTATACCTACTGTATTTTAACTTCTCCATGGCTTATACCTTCTGGTACAATCCATAGTTACATCAGAACAAGCAAAACAATGAATCAAAAACAGAATCTGTCAAAAACAGAACAGTCTGTAGTAACCTGAACATTGACCATATTTATGTAACTTGAAAAATTATAAAAAACTAGGAACAAATAAAAAAATTTCATATAAGAACTGTGTAAAAATTTCAGAATTTTTTCACATTCCAGTAGAAAATGTAAATTCACACACTACAGCAAAAGTTTCTGTTTTTGCACTGCACATACCAAACAAGCAATTTAAACATCCTAAAGGCAAATCTTGGCACATTATTTTGATAATACAATAGATTTGTACAAGGGGATAATTATTTTTGTTGAAAAGTTTCTGTAATTCAAGATTTGCAAAGTTTCCATGGGCATGAACAAAGTTCATGGAGCTCCCCCACTTCAACAGTGCTCGTCTTTCTTACTTTCACTTTCCTTTTTGAAAAGTTTTTGGTTCCCCTACATATTTTTTTGTTTTTAAACTTTTTAAAAGCACACAACAGAATAAAATGACTCTCTAAAACTTCCGGGTTGTCTCCCTGGCAGCGTTTTCTTTAAAGCCATTAAGCTAGGCATAAAGTGCTCAAGTAATTGATCCACCCGGATCCCAAGGTATATCAAACCAATTTTAATTAACAATGATTTGTAATTTAGAAGTGAGCACCAAGTAATATATATCATGTAACAATGAAGTCTAACTCTCTTCCTATGCATCGGCATGTCATAAAAGAACAATTCATGCACATCAAGTAAAGGCCAATGCATAGTATAAATAGTTTCTTGCAATTTTATCATATAGGAAACATAGAGAGGCGGAGATGTAGTTCCTCTCTCATAGTAATTGCAAGTAGGAGCAGCAAGCACATGCATATTATATTCATTAAAATCATCATGTGTAATAGTAAAAGGCAACCCATCAATGTAATCCTTAATAAGCGCAAACTTCTCCGATATAGTGTAGTTGGGAGAATTCAAAAATATAAGAGGACTATTATGTGTGGGTGCAATACCAACAATTTCATTCTTAACATAAGGAAATATAGCAAGTTCATCTCCATAAGCATAATTCATATTGGCATCATGGCCACAAGCATAGCAAGCATCAATTTCATCAAAAAGGGATATTTCAGATGCATCAAAGGGATCATATCATTCATCATAGCATTCATCCTTCGGTAAGCACGGAAGGAAATTAAACAATGTATGAGATAAAGAGTTACTCTCATCAGAAGGTGGGCATGGGTGATCAATCCGCTCTTCCTCCTTTTGTTCTTCACTCTCCTCCTCAATTTTTTCATCTAATAAGCTCATAGTGTCATCAATTTCTTCTTCCATAGATTCCTGCAAAATATTAGTCTCTTCTCGGACAGCGGAGGTGTCCTCAATATATTCTTTCACATAAGAATTAGAAGCATAGTTTCATAGCAATATTTAAGTATGGCAGAATTTTTAGATTTGTAAAGAGTATAATCATACTTTTCAATCAAAGAAGAAATTTCATATGCACCCTTAAAAGCAATAAATTCTTCAACTTGTTCAATATCATAGTAACTATAAACACCTTTAGCATATGAATATACGATTCCATTATCACTAAACTTACATTGGTAGGGAAGGTGTTTCTTAGGGTCTTCAGAACAACAAGTAAAATCATGTATTTCGCATAAATTCCAAGCATAGCAATGCATAGTATTAATATGATGCCATAAAAGTTTCCCTTTTTGAGACAAGCGGTGTCGCACAAAATAAGCATGCTCATTTAATGATTTTCCCTCAACTAAACTAGTTAGCACGAGCACAAAGGGATCGAAGATGATCCAAGTAGAAAGCTTCAGCAGCATCATAGATTTTGGGTGGTTCTTCAACCATTGGTTTAGCAGGTACAACTAATGTTTTTGGTATTTTGTGTTTCCTACCCATAAGTAAAGATAGAAAACAAGAGCACAAAATAAAACATACTTAGTGATAAAGCAAACAAGCACACACGAGAATATCAACCCCACACTATTGTTCCCCAGCAACGGCGCCAAAAAAAGGTCTTGATAACCCACAAGTATAGGGGATCAATTGTAGCTTTTTCGATAAATAAGAGTGTCAAACCCAACGAGGAGCTAAAGGTAGAATTAATATTCCCTTCAAGTTCTATCGACCACCGATATAACTCTACGCGCACTTAACGTTCGCTTTACCTAGAACAAGTATGAAACTATTTTGTAGGCGATAGGATAAGTTTGCAAGAATAAAACTAAAAATACTTTGCGAGAATAAAACTATGAGTAATTTGCAAGATAATAAAAGTTAGTTGTTTAGTAGAAAGCTTTTTGTAACACAAGAGAAAAGATTTGTCCATAGGCAATCGATAACTAGACCGGTAATCATTATTGCAATTTTACATGAGGGAAAGGCATGAGCTAACATACTTTCCATACTTGGATCATATGCACTTATGATGGGAACTCTAGCAAGCATCCACAACTACCAGAAAATGTTCGATTAGCCATTGTGAAGCTATGTGCATTCCTCAATGCAATTTCTCAGAAGGTAATCAATTCAGAAATCCTACCAAGGTTACAAAATGATTTGGTCCAATGTCTTGTCAGTTTCGAGTTGGTGTTCCCACCATCCTTCTTCAATATCATGACGCACGTCCTAGTTCACCTAGTCGAAGAGATTGCCATTCTGGGTCCTATATTTCTACACAATATGTTCCCCTTTGAGAGGTTCATGGGAGTCTTAAAGAAATATGTTCATAACCATGCTAGGCCAGAAGGAAGCATCTCCAAGGGCTATGGAACAGAGGAGGTTATTGAGTTTTGTGTTGGGTTTATTCCTGACCTTAATTCGATTGGTGTTCCTCAATCGCGGAATAAGGGGAGACTGAGTGGAAAAGGCACGCTAGGACCGAAAGCAATAATATGTAGGGACGGGCATTCTTTCACTCAAGCACACTACACAGTTCTACAAAATTCTACCTTGGTGGCCCCGTATATCAATGAACACAAGAATATTGTACGCTCCCAACACCCGGGGCAGTCTGACGACTGGATTACACGTGCACACATGGCGACTTTCGGCGGTTGGTTGCAAACACATCTCATGAATAACACCATTGTTGTAGATCAGCTGTACTTGTTGGCCAGGACACCATCTTCGATTGTATTGACTTTCCAAGGGTACGAGATAAATGGGAATACATTTTACACGATCGCACAAGATAAAAAGGGCACCAACCAAAACAGTGGTGTCCGTTTTGATGCAACAAACACCAATAGGGAAAAGGACACATATTATGGTTACATAGAGGAGATATGGGAACTTGACTATGGACGTGATTTTAAGGTCCCTTTGTTTCGATGCAAATGGGTCAATCTAATAGGAGGCGGGGTAAAGGTAGACCAACAGTACGGAATGACAACAGTGAATCTCAACAATCTTGGGTACACAGACAAACCATTTGTCCTAGCCAATGATGTGGCGCATGTTTTCTATGTGAAGGACATGTCTACCAAACCGAGAAAAAGAAAAGATAAGGAAGCGGATACATCATACAATGACCAAAGCGCCACATAGTTCTTTCAGGGAAAAGAAACATCGTGGGAGTGGAGGACAAGACAGACATGTCAGAAGATTATGAAAAGTTTCATGAAATTCCTCTCTTCACAGTGAAGACTGACCCAAGCATCCTGTTAAATGATGAAGATTCTTCATGGTTACGGCGCAATCATAAGCAAGGGACACACGCGAAGAAAAAGTTTTATACCCCAAGATCCCACTCTGGGATGTGACCGGCTTCACCGTCATCTTTGTAAGAGTTAGAGTATATATGTGTTTTGGGTGTCCTAGGTGGACTCCGGAGCGTCAAAATTGAACCAAAAAGCTAGGGCATTTTGGCATTTGAAACATGATTTTTGAATAATTATTTATTAAGTTATGAATTTTCAATTATTCCTGTCCTTTTAGTATTTTAATTATATAGGGGAGTTAATCAATGCAATTATGTCCAAACAAAATATGAATGTCTTCTGAGCATTCCAGATAAGCCGCATCATTCATATACGCATTCACTCTAGTAAGCATTCTAGCAATCAAAATACAATCAATGAATAAAGCAATAAAGAAAACAATAAGAAAAAGCAAATAGAAAGCAAAACAAAACTTCAAGGAAATCCAAATAAAAACTTCTAAGGGAACTGTAGGACTTAATTACAAATAATAAAAATAGTTTTTGTTCTAAATAAAACTTAGCAGCAAAGAAAAATACTAAACTAATAACTTAACAGAAAAGAAATATAACATTATTAGGTTAACAAAAAGTATTTTATAATATTCTTCAATAGCAAAAAGAAACAACTAAAATTTTCATACAGTATTTTTTGTTAAAAACTTTAATAGCAAAAAGAATTAAATCAAAACTAGGCATGTTTATTAGCAAAAAGAATTAAATCAAAAGTTTTTGAATCTGTTTAAAACAAAACTAAAATAATTTGGTTGTTTAGTCCCGGTTGGTGGCTCCAACCGGGACTAAAGGCCTAGCCCATTCGCGCCCTTTCGGCCGCGGCCAAAATAAGCTTTAGTCCCGGTTGGAGGCACCAACCGGGACTAAAGGCCTAGCCCATTCGCGCCCATTCGGCCGCGGCCAAAATAAGCTTTAGTCCCGGTTGGAGGCACCAACCGGGACTAAAAGCCTAGCGGTATTTAAACCGCCCCTTCTCCCTCCCCCAATCTTCCTCCATTCCCTCGCCCGATCGACCGCGCCCTCGACGCGCCTGCTAGCTCCCGCCGCCGGCCTCCACGTGATGCCGTCAGGCTGCCCGCCGCTCTCCTCCACACATCGGCGACGTCAGGCTGCCCGCCGCCGCTCCTCCACGCGCGCGCGCCCCCTCGACGTCGCCGCTCTCCTCCACGCGCCGCGCGCCCGAGCCCGTTTCGGCCCTCCTGCACGTGCGCGCCGTCAGGCTGCCCGAGCCCGCGCCGGCGCTCCTCCACGTGCACGCCGTTAGGCTGCCCCGACGACCGGCGTCCAGGTTCGCCTCTCCGTCCCTCAAGCATTTGCTTTTAGTTACCTACATTTTTGCCAAGTCCCTGAGATTCCAAATATCATATTGCATTCTTTTGGTGTGTGTAACTTTGTGCATGTTGGTCCTATGAACATGATTTATATATGTAAAATGTGCTACTCTTTGTGCTCTACATGATGGTGTCATTTGCATGCATAATAGAGTTCATCTTGATGTGTTAATCTACATTGCAAAAGTGCATCCTGATGTTATGTCTGAAAAATAGCTTATCTCATGGTTGTATATTGCCTTGATGATTCCCATGAACCTGTTGCTCCTATGTTTATGCCATCTTGTAATATTTGGGCTCCATGATATGTACATGAACCTTTTGATGCCATCATTTTAACTCTGCTCATGCATATGCCCAACTTTTCACTAAGTCATGATCTATTTCAGAATGTTGCATTTTGCATGGATCATAGTCAATTAACCATGATGTTTATGAACCTGGACCGTAAAGATGAATTGAAGCATGTCATCTCTACTTTAAGTGCATATCAAGTTTGTGCCCATATAGTTCCTATAGCATGTTGTTTTGATTTACAGGATTTGTGGTGTTGCATCTACGTGGAGTGATCATCGATGTTGGAGCTATTGGTCCATGATCGTCCCTCCGCTGATCGACTACATCCTCTACATCCGAGGGTGAGCTACAATTCCTGACTTGTTTTTATAGGAATTTGTCCTCGATGACGATGCCCGGCCCGCATCCTTGTCGTCGACTCGGTGGCGACAACCAGTTTGAGAGGTGCCATGTCTGGGACTGGGCTGCGCCAGGCTGGCACTAGAAGGTGCTACCTTCTGGGGCACGCAGCTTGGTGAGGAATCGGGGTCTCATCATCGACCCGGAGCTTCTTTGGTGGCGGTTGCGTGGGCCACTATCGGTGCAGAGGGAGCCGGCCCCCGAGAGGGTGGTACGTCGCCGTGTCAGGGAGGAGGACGAGCACGTCCATTGCTACATGGTTGCGTTGGACGACAGCTTCTCCAATACCTGGCAGTTTCTTCAGGGATCTCACCCGAGCTATGATCCTGTGATGGTTCCTTCTCTTTTGGTGTTCACCGCCCGCGGCTCAGGAACCGGGAGTCGACGTCAAGTTTGATTGGGCGAGATGTTTAGTGATATTATGTGATATTATTATTGCATTAACTGGATTATTCAAGATGTATTAGTGATATTATATGATAATAGTATTGCATTAACTGGATTATTCTAGATGTATTAGTGATATTATGTGAATTTGTTTTAATAATGTGATTTTTTAATCGAGATGCAAATAGACATGGAAATGTGAATTTGTTTTAATAATTTGTTTATAGCATTGAAGTAACTTGCAAGTCTTTGCAGAAACTATGGAACACAGTAGAGACATAGAACAAGAAGACATGTTGCAGGCAATAATCCACGACGGCGATGATGATATCACCTCACAGTTTCTGAACGACTCCGGTGAGGGAATAGAGGGAGGAGATGACGGCTCCGGTGAGGGAATGGAGGGAGAAGATGACGGCTCCAGTGTTGGAACCTTAATTATTACAAAGTCCGGCGAGGTATATTAATTAAGCCTCTGCTGACTAGATGCATTAATTGGTTTGCATATACATATATTAACACTTCCTTCTTCTTTTAGCCCTCCGGATCGAGCCAATCTTCTATAAAGAAATGAGGCCCAAAAAAAAGGTTGGGCGAAAATGAAAGGTTCAAGATCGAAGAAGTCCGTGAAGATGGTAAACCGATTGGTCCCGCGCAAAACGCAAACCGATTTGTAAGTCAGTGCGGAGTTAACGTTAGGGACAGCATCCCGATCACCATTCGAGAATGGAAAAAGCCAAAGGCGGATGGAGTTACTTATGTCTACGATAGATCCAAAGAAACACTTTGGAATACGCTCATGACAAATTTCACCCTACCGCTAGAGGTGGATCCAAATAACAAAGTTATAGAGCCAAAAGTCAAGGCGTGGGCTCTTAAGAAGATGGCCGCACAATTCTGCAATTGGATGAAAAGATTGCACCAAGACAATGTCCTGAAAGACAAGACTCCAACATTCACCGAAGCATACGAGAAGATAAAAGATCACTGGAACGCATTTGTGGAGGACAAGACATCGGATGAAGCTAAGAAAAGGTCAAAAATAAATAAGCAAAATGCTGCAAAGAAGGAATATCACCATGTTATGGGGTCAGGTGCCTACAAGGTTGCCAGGCCTAAGTGGGAGAAAATTGAGAACAACCTGATTGATAAAGGGATCGATCTAGAGACATTGGAGTGGGCCGAACGGGCAAAGGCTTGGTTCTACGGGCATGGGGCAAAGTTGGACCCAGAAACAGGGAAGTGTATTTTTACAAAAGATCAACTTGCAACCCCCCTCAAAGCCCTTAAAGCTGCAATGAAGGACGTGCAGGACGGGAAGTTCAATCCTGACAGAGAGAACGATGAGCTGACACGTGCCCTCAGGAATGCTAAACACAGTGGATGAACACGAGGCACATCAGGCTCCGTTCCATGGAAGATTGGGTTTCCCGACTGCAGTGAGACTTATAGAAGCTGAGGGAGAAAAAAGAAACAGCATGCAGACCGGATGCAGAAGATAGAAGAAAAATTAGAGCAGCAGCAGAAGCAAATAGAGGCACTTACCAGCCAGCAAGCTACCGGCCCATCTCAGCGGCACGAAGTTCCTGCATTCGATACTGCCGGCCCATCATCTCAGCGGAAAAGCAGCGCGGCTTCCACGGAGCTCGTTCGGCCCATAGATGATATCACGGCTCCTCACTACCCCGTGGATGATATCACGCAGAGGGAAAATTGTGAGCTACATGTGAAATGCATGAACATATCCGTGAAGGTGGCGGTTGACTTTGCCTTACCTCCTGGTTATGGAACTTACCATTGCTCTCCAATTCCAGATGGCTATGCTGTTGTCGGGGTGGATGAAGTTATCAAGGGATTTAAGCAGCTGGAGCTTGACTTCCCTACAGGTGAAGGGAATACTGAACTGGGAGATGCCAGAAAAACTACCATTCTATGGAAAAAGGAACACATCGTGCTTCCATATTGGATGCCAAGGCTATAGACTCCTCAGAGTAGCAATCCAGCTCTATCTCCGTCGCCTCAGCCATCTCCGTCGCCTCAGCAGACTATGCCGCCTCCGCCGCCTCAGCAAACTCCGCCGCCTCAGCCGTCTCCGCCGTGTCAGCAGACTCCGCCGCCTCAGCACCGGGTGGATAAGCGGAAGAGAACCGCCGCTCCGGCGGCTAGTATTACAACTGCGAAGAAATCTAGAGCAGGTACAGGGTACAGCGTCAAGGAGGCTCCTGCCAAGTCACCATACGAAATGGGTGATGAGGAAGTCAAGAAGCTCGTGGATGAAGATGTGAAACACCAGCTTGCACCAAAATGGCCCGAGCCAAAGGAGAAAATAGATCCGACAAAAGCGAATCAGTTTCTGGAAAACCTTACGCGACCACCACCGCCTCCGCTGCCATCAAACTATGACCGCTCTATTATGAAGTCACATAAACAGCAGCAGTCGGGAAGTAGTAGTAGTGCAAGGGGGAAAACAATTCCCCAGCTCGGAGAACAGAAAAACCAATCGTGCCCCTCACTCAACGTGTTTTCCGATAAGGATTATGATCCGGAGGTAGCGGCCACTCTTGCTCAATCCTTAAGCGGGGTAGAGTTCCCCACAGCTGAGTTAGCATACAGATACCAGCACGGGAATCCTCTCGTCAGACCTGAGGAGGAATGGCTTCTACCAACACAAATGTGAAGATTGCATGAGTGGTACATGGAAGCCTCAAAGGAAGGGAAAGACTCACTCATGGTGGGGATTAGAGATGAGCATTACTTTAGTGGAGACGAGGAGATGTTCATTGAATTTGAGGAATTATTCTAGTTATACAATCAAGATGCCCTCGACAAATCTATCATCAGTTGCTATTGTCTGTAAGTATTATTTCTGTAATTAAGTCTCTAGCTCAGCTCGTTCATTGCATGTATAATTATCCTCACTATATTATGCAGAATGAAGATCCTCGAATGCAAAAGAGGACAAATTTATGACATTGGGTTCATTAACCCAAATAACATACATGAATATACAGTACAAAACAACGCCAAGGAAATAGAGGATAACTTGCTAAAGGCGTTAATTGAACAACAAACCAAAAGGGAAATACTATTTCCTTACAACTTCAAGTGAGTGTTACTGTCTTGTACACATTCTGTTTCGCTTACTCGATGTTAAGTGTAATTGATGAGTTATGCGTGCGCAGGCTTCACTTTATTCTGCTAGTCATTCAGTTTGACGCAGGAAAAGTACTTGTCATGGACTCGAAACGTAAATACCCTAAGATGTGGGCGGACCTAAGTGAAATGCTCCGGAGGTAATTTCAATCATTATCGCACTATATCGGCAACTTTCGTTCATTTCCTGATATCAAATAATTAATAACTCCTTTATTTATTTTCTTTGTCGGGCAGGGTTTGGAAAAAGTTCACCAAGAAGGTTAGGGGTGAATGGAAAGAGGAGCTGCAATTTTGACAACTCAATGTAAGTAGTACTAGCTAGGTCTGCGCATCTCTTTGATTCTAACTAGTTTCAATACCATTATCATGCTTGATTATTATTTTGATTGAACTCTATTCTCGTAAAGTGCTTGACGCAGGGAGATGGGAATAATTTATGTGGATACAACGTTTGCAAGATCATTCGCCAGACGACCTGTGAGAAGGGCAGAATTTTATAACAACTTGAAGTACGTAAACAATATTCACAATTTTATTTTATTACCATTAATTGTGTTGAGTTTCATTCATATATATTGACCCCCTTCTTTAAATTAAATCCAACGGATGCGGGACGATCTCCTACCAAAGGATCATGTACGAGCAATTCAAGAGGAATTGGCGGGATTCTTACTTGAAGAGGTCGTATCTAAAACCGGAGAATACCATCGGGAATTGGTAGGGGATTTTGGTAATTAGATATTAGGGATCATAAGAGATATTATATTGTATATATGCATGAACGTGTACTATATCTAGTAGCGTCGAATATATATACGAAAACTTGTTGTTCGACCAAGCACGGAGAAAGAGGTCACTTCTCTATATTCATGACGATGTTGTGTAATGGTTCCTTCATTGCTATATGTAGTAGCATCGAGTTGAATGGAAAACATAAAATAAAAATGAAAACCCTAAATGAAAAAGAATTGAATGGTAAACACAAAAATAAAAGGGAAACACAAAATGAAACCCCTAAACCCCTACAAAAACCCTCCAAAACCCTAAACCCCAGCTCCTGACGCATGGCGGCCTTTAGTTCCGGTTGGTGTTACCAACCGGGACTAAAGGTCCTCCTGCCTGAGCACTATGCAGCGGCCCCATGGAGCCTCTTTAGTCCCGGTTGGTGTTACCAACTGAGACTAAAGGTCCTCCTGCCTGAGCGCTACACAGCGGCCACTTGGAGCCCCTTTAGTCCTGGTTAGTAACACAACCGGGACTAAAAAGGGGGGCCTTTAGTCCCGATTCCTTAATCCCGGTTGCCCAACCGAGACTAAAGGCCCTTACGAGCCGGGACTAATGTCCATTTTTCTACTAGTGGTAGTATCGACTACGGTTCCGTACGGAGAAATCTAAAGGGGTAGATCCGCGGGGCCCACAGACTAGGGTTTTGCTGGAAAATGACCGCCGGAGCGCCGGAATCTCTCAAAAACTTGCATGTGGCCCTAGCATATGTGTACAAGTGTGGTGGAAGGTCCATGGATGCAATATCTAGATCCCGAGTGTGACCATCTTCAAATGCATGCGGTTACACTTAGGAAAGTCCTCGACGTGTAGATGGAATACCCCCGCTGCTGGTCAACCGGAGGCTATCTTGTGGTACAATGGGACCAACCTTGGTTTTCCATGTACATATGGCCTAAACAAACCAAAATAAAGAAAAAAATCCGTTGTTCAACCCTCGTACGGAGAAAGCTACGGGGGTAGATCCGCCATGTTGACCACAACTTGAACAAGGCACAAAAAATTCATAAAAAAATCAGAAAAATAGAAAACCAGCGTGCGTCGTTATTCTATGTGGCCTAGTTGCGATAAGAAGCAACAGAATCGGACTACGGCGATTATTTTGAAAAACCCTTCTCAGAACTGACCTACCACATACGAAGTTCTATGAGTTTCAACCCAAATGAGCTAGGTCATGGCCTAACCATCGCATAGTTTGTTTAAATGAGCCCGTATTGTGCATAGGCGTGCGTATTGGAATGGCAAACAATGTTGCCAATTGAAGAGTTCATTTTCTTTGCACAAAAAATGCACTTTTCATTTTCCGGACGCCATAAATGTATGATTTTATGAAGCAACTACCATCCCACTACTTGATAACTGCACCGGCCAAATTTTCTAAAATACTAGGACACTATGGGTGTACGATTCACCATGCATCCGAATCTGTGGCCTTTCTGCGGAGTGATCGGGAAAAAGACAAATTCCTGCCGATTCGGCAGGAATCGGGTAGAAATTGAACTAGAGCTACTGCATAGCTTCGACCTGAATTTTCGCAAAAATCATATTTACATTCACAACATGTTATTTCATCACAGATATGCTAACATCTCTGCAAGGTCCAAACCCTAGCTAAAGACGGTCATGCCCACTATGTTGACCACAACTTGAACACGACCCAAATAATTCAAAAAAATCAGAAAAATGGAAAACCAGTGCGCATCGTCATTTTATGTGGCCTAGTGGCGAGAACAAGCAACAGAATCGGACTACGGCTATTATTTTGAAAAACCCTTCTCAGAGCTGACATACCATGTACGAAGTTCTATGAGTTTCAACATAAATGAGCTAGGTCATTGCCTAACCATCGTATAGTTTGCTTAAATGAGCCCGTATTGTGCACACGTGTGCGTATTGGAACGGCAAACAATGTTGCCAATTGAAGAGTTCATTTCCTTTGCACAAAAAATACACTTTTCATTTTCCGAACGCCAGAAATGTGTGATATCATGAAGAACTACCATCCCACTGCTTGATAACTGCACTGGCCCTATTTTGTAAAATACTAGGACACGTTGCATGCATGATTCACCATGCACCCAAACCTGTGGCCTTCCTGCGGAGTGATCGCGAATAAGACACGTTCCTGCGGATTCAGCTGGAACCAGACTGAATTTGAACTGTAGCTGCTGCATAGCTTCCTCCCTATTTTTCTCAAAAATTATTTTCAAGTTCAAAATGTGTCATTTCACGTGTAAAATTCTTTCGCTTTCGCGCATTTCGAAACTGGTGCCCCGTGGCCGCGTTTTTGCCAAATATTGACTAAACCCTAGCATTTGCCATGTGGGAGAGAAAAAGTACATGGCAAAGGCATGCCACATCATCAATCCGCGCCACCTTCCCACGGATGGGGATTTGGACCGTCCATTTCATGAAGATCCAACGGTGCAGAAGCATGTCAAGCCTTTGCCGTGTGCACTAGGCTAAAGCACACAGCAAAGCCGTGCCACGTCACCGATCCTCCCCCTTCCCAATTCGCGATCTGGGCCGTCCACTTAGAAAACATCCAACGGCGAGGAGCAGGTCAAGACTTTGCCGTGTGCTCCACTCAGTAGCACACGGCAACGTCTTTGCCGTGCGTTACTGAAGGAAATATGCCCTAGAGGCAATAATAAAGTTATTATTTTATTTCCTTATGTCATGATAAATGTTTATTATTCATGCTATAATGGTATTAACCGGAAACTTGATACATGTGTGAATACATAGACAAAATAGAGTGTCACTAGTATGCCTCTACTTGACTAGCTCATTAATCAAAGATGGTTATGTTTCCTAACCATAGACATGAGTTGTCATTTGATTAACGGGATCACATCATTAGGAGAATGATGTGATTGACTTGACCCATTCCGTTAGCTTAGCACTTGATCGTTTAGTATGTTGCTATTGCTTTCTTCATGACTTATACATGTTTCTATGACTATGAGATTATGCAACTCCCGTTTACCGGAGGAACACTTTGTGTGCTACCAAACGTCACAACGTAACTGGGTGATTATAAAGGTGCTCTACAGGTGTCTCCGAATGTACTTGTTGAGTTGGTGTATTTCGAGATTAGGATTTGTCACTCCGATTGTCGGAGAGGTATCTCTGGGCCCACTCGGTAATGCACATCACTATAAGCCTTGCAAGCATTGTAACTAATGAGTTAGTTGCGGGATGATGTATTACGGAACGAGTAAAGAGACTTGCCGGTAACGAGATTGAACTAGGTATTGAGATACCGACGATCGAATCTCGGGCAAGTAACATACCGCTGACAAAAGGAACAACGTATGTTGTTATGCGGTTTGACCGATAAAGATCTTCGTAGAATATGTGGGAGCCAATATGAGCATCCAGGTTCCGCTGTTGGTTATTGACCGGAGACATGTCTCGGTCATGTCTACATAGTTCTCGAACCCGTAGGGTCCGCACGCTTAAAGTTCGGTGACGATCGATATTATGAGTTTATGTGATTTGATGACCGAAGTTTGTTCAGAGTCCCGGATGAGATCGGGGACATGACGAGGAGTCGCGAAATGGTCGAGAGGTAAAGATCGATATATTGGAAGGCTATATTCGGACATCGGAAAGGTTCTGAGTGATTCGGGTATTTTTCGGAGTACCGGAGAGTTACGGGAATTCGTATTGGGCCTTAATGGGCCATATGGGAAAGGAGAGAAAGGCCTCAAGGGTGGCTGCGCCCCTTCCCCATGGACTGGTACGCATTGGACTAGGGAAAGGGGGCGCCCCCTTCCTTCCTTCTCCTTCTCCCTTCCCCTTTTCCTATTCCATGTGGGAGGTGGAATCCTACTAGGACTAGGGAGTCCTAGTAGGACTCCACACCTTGGGCGCGCCCTGTGAGGGCCGGCCTCCTCCTCCCTCCATCCTTTATATACGTGGCCAAGGGGCACCCCATAGACACAACAATTGATCATTGATCTCTTAGCGGTGTGCGGTGCCCCCCTCCACCATAATCCACCTCGATCATATCGTAGCGGTGCTTAGGCGAAGCCCTGCGTCGGTAGCATCATCATCACCGTCACCACGCCGTCGTGCTGACGAAACTCTCCTGTGAAGCTTTGCTGGATCGGAGCTCGCGGGACGTCATCGAGTTGAACGTGTGCTGAACTCGGAGGTGCCGTGCGTTCGGTACTTGGATCGGTCGGATCGTGAAGACGTACGACTACATCAACCGCGTTGTGCTAACGCTTCCGCTTTCGGTCTACGAGGGTACGTGGACACACTCTCCCCTCTCGTTGCTATGAATCACCATGATCCTGTGTGTGCGTAGGAAATTTTTGAAATTACTACGTTCCCCAACAGTGGCATCCGAGCCTAGTTTTATGCGTAGATGTTATATGCACGAGTAGAACACAAGTGAGTTGTGGGTGATACAAGTCATACTGCTTACCAGCATGTCACACTTTGGTTCGGCGGTATTGTTGGATGAAGCGGCCCGGACAGACATTACGCGTATGCTTACGCGAGACTGGTTTTACCGCCGTGCTTTGCACACAGGTGACTAGCGGGTGTCAGTTTCTCCAACTTTAGTTGAACCGAGTGTGGCTACGCCCGGTCCTTGTGAAGGTTAAAACAGCACTAACTTGATGAACTATCGTTGTGGTTTTGATGCGTAGGTCAGAACGGTTCTTGCTCAGCCCGTAGCAGCCACGTAAAACTTGCAACAACAAAGTAGAGGACGTCTAACTTGTTTTTGCAGAGCATGTTGTGATGTGATATGGTCAAGACATGATGCTATATTTTATTGTATGAGATGATCATGTTTTGTAACTGAGTTATCGGCAACTGGCAGGAGCCATATGGTTGTCGCTTTATTGTATGCAATGTAATCGCCTTGTAATTGCTTTACTTTATCACTAAGCGGTAGCGATAGTCGTAGAAGCAATAGTTGGCGAGACGACAACGATGCTACGATGGAGATCAAGGTGTCGCGCCAGTGACGATGGTGATCATGACGGTGCTTCGGAGATGGAGATCACAAGCACAAGATGATGATGGCCATATCATATCACTTATATTGATTGCATGTGATGTTTATCCTTTATGCATCTTATTTTGCTTTGTTTGACGGTAGCATTATAAGATGATCTCTCACTAAATTTCAAGGTAAAAGTGTTCTCCCTGAGTATGCACCGTTGCCAAAGATCGTCATGCCGAGACACCACGTGATGATCGGGTGTCATAAGCTCAACGTTCATCTACAACGGGCGCAAGCCAGTTTTGCACACGCAGAATACTCGGGTTAAACTTGACGAGCCTAGCATATGCAGATATGGCCTCGGAACACTGAGACCGAAAGGTCGAGCGTGAATCATATAGTAGATATGATCAACATGGTGATGTTCACCATTGAAAACTACTCCATTTCACGTGATGATCGGTTATGGTTTAGTTGATTTGGATCACGTGATCACTTAGATGATTAGAGAGATGTCTATCTAAGTGGGAGTTCTTGAGTAATATGATTAATTGAACTTTAATTTATCATGAACTTAGTCCTGGTCGTATTTGCAAATTATGTTGTAGATCAATAGCTCGCGTATAGCTCCCCTGTTTTATTTTTGATATGTTCCTAGAGAAAACTAAGTTGAAAGATGATAGTAGCAATGATGCGGACTGGTTCCGTGATCTGAGGATTATCCTCATTGCTGCACAGAAGAATTATGTCCTTGATGCACCGCTAGGTGACAGACCTATTGCAGGAGCAGATGCAAACGTTATGAACGTTTAGCAAGCTCGATGTGATGACTACTTGATAGTTTAGTGCGCCATGATTTACGGCATAGAATCGGGACTTCAAAAACGTTTTGAACGCCACGGAGCATCTGAGATGTTCCAAAGAGATGAAATTGGTATTTCAGACTCATGCCCGTGTCGAGAGGTATGAGACCTCTGACAAGTACTTTGCTTACAAGATGGAGGAGAATAGCTCAATCAGTGAGCATATGCTCAGAATGTCTGAGTACTACAGTTGCTTGAATCAAGTGGGAGTTAATCTTCCAGATAAGATAGTAATTGACAGAATTCTCTAGTCACTATCACCAAGTTACTGGAACTTTGTGATGAACTATAATATGCAAGGGATGACAAAAACGATTCCCAAGCTCTTCGTGATGCTGAAATCAACGAAGGTAGAAATCAAGAAAGAGCATCAAGTGTTGATGGTTAACAAGACCACTAGTTTCAAGAAAAAGGGCAAAGGGAAGAAGGGGAACTTCAAGAAGAATAGCAAGCAAGTTGCTACTCCCAGGAAGAAGCCCAAGTCTGGACCTAAGCCTGAAACTGAGTGCTTCTACTGCAAAGGGACTGGTCACTGGAAGCGGAACTGCCCCAAGTATTTGGCGGATAAGAAGGATGGCAAAGTGAACAAAGGTATATTTGATATACATGTTATTGATGTGTATTTTACTAGTGTTCATAGTAGCCCCTGGGTATTTGATACCGGTTCAGTTGCGATGATTAGTAATTCGAAACAGGTGTTGCAAAATGAACAGAGACTAGTTGAGGACGAGGTGACGATATGTGTTGGAAGAGATTCCAAGGTTGATAAGATCACCATCGCACACTCCCTCTATTTTCGGGATTAGTGTTGAACCTAAATAAATATTATTTGGTGTTTGCGTTGAGCATGAATATGATTGGATCATGTTTATTGCAAAATAAATATTATTTGGTGTTTGCGTTGAGCATGAATATGATTGGATCATGTTTATTGCAATATGGTTATTCATTTAAGTCAGAGAATAATTGTTGTTCTGTTTACATGAATAAAAACCTTCTATGGTCATACACCTAATGTAAATGGTTTATTGAATCTTGATCGTAGTGATACACATATTCATAATATTGAAGCCAAAAGATGCAAAGTTAGTAATGATAGTGCAACTTATTTGTGGCACTGCCATTTAGGTCATATTGGTGTAAAGCGCATGAAGAAACTCCATACTGATGGACTTTTGGAATCACTTGATTATGAATCATTTGATGCTTGCGAACCATGCCTCATGGGCAAGATGACTAAAACTCCGTTCGCCGGAACAATGGAGCGAGCTACGGACTTATTGGAAATAATACATACCGATGTATGCGGTCCGATGAGTATTGAGGCTCGCGGCGGGTATCATTATTTTCTGACCTTCATAGATGATTTGAGCAGATATGGGTATATCTACTTAATGAAACACAAGTCTGAAACGTTTGAAAAGTCCAAAGAATTTCAGAGTGAAGTAGAAAATCATCGTAACAAGAAAATAAAGTTTCTACGATCTGATCACGGAGGCAAATATTTGAGTTACGAGTTTGGTCTTCATTTAAAAATATGGAATAGTTTCGCAACTCACGCCACCTGGAACACCACAGTGTAATGGTGTGTCCGAACGTCGTAACCGTACTTTATTAGATATGGTGCGATCTATGATGTCTCTTACCGATTTACCACTATCGTTTTGGGGTTATGCATTAGAGACAGCTGCATTCACGTTTAATAGGGCACCATCTAAATCCGTTGAGACGACACCGTATGAACTGTGGTTTGGCAAGAAAACTAAGCGTCGTTTCTTAAAGTTTGGGGCTGCGATGCTTATGTGAAAAAGCTTCAGCCTGATAAGCTCGAACCCAAATCGGAGAAGTGCGTCTTCATAGGATACCCAAAAGAAACTGTTGGGTACACCTTCTATCACAGATCCGAAGGCAAGATATTTGTTGCTAAGAATGGATCCTTTCTAGAGAAGGAGTTTCTCTCGAAAGAAGTGAGTGGGAGGAAAGTAGAACTTGATGAGGTAACTGTACCTGCTCCCTTATTGGAAAGTAGTTCATCACAGAAACCGGTTCCTGTGACTTCTATACCAATTAGTGAGGAAGCTAATGATGATGATCATGAAACTTCAGATCAAGTTACTACCGAACCTCGTAGGTCAACCAAAGTAAGATCCGCACCAGAGTGGTACGGTAATCCTGTTCTGGAGGTCATGTTACTAGACCATGACGAACCTACGAACTATGAGGAAGCGATGATGAGCCCAGATTCCGCGAAATGGCTTAAGGCCATGAAATCTGAGATGGGATCCATGTATGAGAACAAAGTATGGACTTTGGTTGACTTGCCCGATGATCGGCAAGCCAAAGAAAATAAATGGATCTTCAAGAGGAAGACGGACGCTGATAGTAGTGTTACTATCTACAAAGCTAGACTTGTCGAAAAAGGTTGTTGACAAAGTTCAAGGAGTTGACTACGATGAGACTTTCTCACCCGTAGCAATGCTTAAGTCCGTCCGTATCATGTTAGCAATTGCCGCATTTTATGATTATGAAATTTGGCAAATAGATGTAAAGACTGCATTCCTGAATGGATTTCTGGAAGAAGAGTTGTATATGATGCAACCTGAAGGTTTTATCGATCCAAAGGATGCTAACAAAGTGTGCAAGCTCCAGCGATCCATCTATGGACTGGTGCAAGCATCTCGGAGTTGGAATATATGCTTTGATGAGTTGATCAAAGCATATAGTTTTATACAGACTTGCGGTGAAGCCTGTATTTACAAGAAAGTGAGTGGGAGCTCTGTAGCATTTCTGATATTATATGTGGATGACATATTGCTGATTGGAAATAATATAGAATTTCTGGATAGCATGGAAGGATACTTGAATAAGAATTTTTCAATAAAAGACCTCGGTGAAGCTGCTTAAGTATTGAGGATCAAGATCTATAGGGATAGATCGAGACGCTTAATAAGACTTTCACAAAGCACATACCTTGACAAAAATTTGAAGGAGTTCAAAAAGTATCAGTCAAAGAAAGAGTTCTTGCCTGTATTCAAGGTATAAAGTTGAGTAAGACTCAAAGCAAGACCACGGCAGAAGATAGAGAGAGAATGAAAGTCATTCCCTATGCCTCAGCCATAGGTTCTATAAAGTATGCCATGCTATATACCAGACCAGTTGTGTGCCTTGCTATGAGTTTAGCAAGGAGGTACGATAGTGATCTAGGGATAGATCACTGGATAGCGGTCAAAGTTATCCTTAGTTACCTAAGAGGACTAAGGAAATATTTCTCGGTTATGGAGGTGATAAAAGAGTTCGTCGTAAAAGGTTACGTCGATGCAAGCTTTTACACCGATCCAGATGACTCAGAGTCTCAATCTGGATACATATTGAAAGTGGGAGCAATTAGCTAGAGTAGCTCCGTGCAGAGCATTGTAAACATAGAAATTTGCAAAATACATACGGATCTGAATGTGACAGACCCGTTGACTAAACTTCTCTCACAAGCAAAACTTGATCACACCTTAGTACTCTTTGGGTGTTAAACACATGGCGATGTGAACTAGATTATTGACTCTAGTAAACCCTTTGAGTGTTGGCCACATAGCGATGAGAACTATGGGTGTTAATCACATGGTGATGTGAACTATTGGTGTTAAATCACATGGCGATGTGAACTAGATTATTGACTCTAGTGCAAGTGGGAGACTGAAGGAAATATGCCCTAGAGGCAATAATAAAGTTATTATTTTATTTCCTTATGTCATGATAAATGTTTATTATTCATGCTAGTATGGTATTAACCGGAAACTTGATACATGTGTGAATACATAGACAAAATAGAGTGTCACTAGTATGCCTCTACTTGACTAGCTCGTTAATCAAAGATGGTTATGTTTCCTAACCATAGACATGAGTTGTCATTTGATTAACGGGATCACATCATTAGGAGAATGATGTGATTGACTTGACCCATTCCGTTAGCTTAGCACTTGATCGTTTAGTATGTTGCTATTGCTTTCTTCATGACTTATACATGTTCCTATGACTATGAGATTATGCAACTCCCGTTTACCGGAGGAACACTTTGTGTGCTACCAAACGTCACAACGTAACTGGGTGATTATAAAGGTGCTCTACAGGTGTCTCCGAAGGTACTTGTTGAGTTGGCGTATTTCGAGATTAGGATTTGTCACTCTGATTGTCGGAGAGGTATCTCTGGGCCCACTCGGTAATGCACATCACTATAAGCTTTGCAAGCATTGTAACTAATGAGTTAGTTACGGGATGATGTATTACGGAACGAGTAAAGAGACTTGCCGGTAACGAGATTGAACTAGGTATTGAGATACCGACGATCGAATCTCGTGCAAGTAACATACCGATGACAAAGGGAACAACGTATGTTGTTATGCGGTTTGACCGATAAAGATCTTCGTAGAATATGTGGGAGCCAATATGAGCATCCAGGTACCGCTGTTGGTTATTGACCGGAGACGTGTCTCGGTCATGTCTACATAGTTCTCGAACCCGTAGGGTCCGCACGCTTAAAGTTCGGTGACGATCGGTATTATGAGTTTATGTGATTTGATGACCGAAGTTTGTTCGGTTTCCCGGATGAGATCGGGGACATGACGAGGAGTCTCGAAATGGTCGAGAGGTAAATATCGATATATTGGAAGGCTATATTCGGACATCGGAAAGGTTCCGAGTGATTCGGGTATTTTTCGGAGTACCGGAGAGTTACGGGAATTCGTATTGGGCCTTAATGGGCCATACGGGAAAGGAGAGAAAGGCCTCAAGGGTGGCTGCGCCCCTTCCCCATGGACTGGTCCGAATTGGACTAGGGAAAGGGGGCGCCCCCTTCCTTCCTTCTCCTTCTCCCTTCCCCTTTTCCTATTCCATGTGGGAGGTTGAATCCTACTAGGACTAGGGAGTCCTAGTAGGACTCCACACCTTGGGCGCGCCCTGTGAGGGCCGGCCTCCTCCTCCCTCCATCCTTTATATACGTGGCCAGGGGGCACCTCATAGACACAATAATTGATCATTGATCTCTTAGCTGTGTGCGGTGTCCCCCTCCATCATAATCCACCTCGATCATATCGTAGCGGTGCTTAGGCGAAGCCCTGCGTCGGTAGCATCATCATCACCGTCACCACGCCGTCGTGCTGATGAAACTCTCCTGTGAAGATTTGCTGGATCGGAGCTCGCGGGACGTCATCGAGTTGAACGTGTGCAGAACTCGGAGGTGCCGTGCGTTCGGTACTTGGATCGGTCGGATCGTGAAGATGTACGACTATATCAAGCGCGTTGTGCTAACGCTTCCGCTTTCGGTCTACGAGGGTACGTGGACACACTCTCCCCTCTCGTTGCTATGCATCACCATGATCCTGTGTGTGCGTAGGAAATTTTTGAAATTACTACGTTCCCCAATAGTTACGTCACCGCACACGGCAAACCCTTGCCGTCACGATGGCCCCGTTAGACGAGCCGATCGTGTGGGCCTGCCTAGGTAGTTTGCCGTGTAGGAATCTTTGCCGTGTGCTTTTGATAAGTTTGCCGTGCGCTTGTTTCTTTGCCGTGTGCTTGGTGTAACATTTTGCCGTGTGTTGGCTATGCCGTGTGCTATTTGAAGCTTTGCCGTGCGCGTTTTCTTTGCCGTGCGCTTTGTTGCAGTGCACACGGCAAAGAGCCTGGCACACGGCAAAGATCGTGTCACACGGCAATGCCTAGTTTTCCCGTAGTGTCAGATGTATCATCATCCGAAACGGTCCATTTGGAGACAGCTTATCCCAAACGGTTGATTGAGAGAGCCGTGTAGGATGAGTACCATCCTTTGATGGGCTTTGTCCAACCGTTTGGATTGAGCCGTTAAAGATGTGCCGTTCTGTGCAGTATGATTCTTTGCCTTCCTTAATCATTGGGCTTGTAAGTGGCTACCACAGACATATATACTAGTAGATTTTCTAGGCTTGTGCAAACAGCTAAGGTCCATGCACCGATTAGTACTTTGATTCCTTGCGTCCTTGACAGATACCATGCGGAAATACTTCATGTTATATTAAGCACGTACAAAATCTCGTAGAACACTCATCTCCTTTTCCAAGATTGGACTTGATTACATATCATTTATAAGCACGCAAAACTTTTATATCTGAGTCATCTCTATAAAAATTTCTGCTTAGACTGATCTTATAAGTTATAAAAAAAAAGGTTGGATAAGTGACATTTTACTAACATTTAACGATTAATTAATGTCGCCCAATACGGCCGTTTTCACAACAATTACTCCTTGCATTCGTATGCAGAAAAAAAAATGTTACAAACGGTTTTTCTGGAAATATAGAGTGGACGTACACACATGTGCACCTTCTTTTGAAAGGAAAAGTAGAGGATTCTCTACCTTCTTTTAATGGGAAACCAGCACGAACAAGCAAGGGATGCGTATGAGGAGAAAAAGTAAGGACAGTGTGAATCCTTGAAAGGAATGAAGATGTACGAACATCATCAGGAGCACGTTAGCATCGAATACAAATTAAGCTCGCAAGGAACACAAGACCTTTTGTTTCTTTTCTTTCAGAGGGCATGCATCACTTTTATCTACATATGGAAACGAGATGACAGAACAAGGCTCTCTTGCTGAACATTACTACATGCGTAGGCTACTAAGGGGGAGAGAGAGATAGAGATAGAGAGGAGATGGGTTTCTCTGGTGCTCTGCAATGGTGGGATGAGTGGCATCTCCGCATTCTGGTGCTGGGCAGCCTCTTCATACAGTTCTTCCTCTTCTTCTCCGCCAGAGTGCGCAGGCTCGCTATTCCACCTTGGCTCAGACTCCTCATCTGGCTTGCCTACCTAGGCGGGGATGCTCTGGCGATATACGCGCTGGCCACCCTCTTCAACCGCCACAGGCAGCTGCCCGCCGATGGGAGTGGCATGGAGGTCCTATGGACGCCTGTCCTCCTCATCCACCTCGGCGGCCAGCACCCGATGACTGCCTATAGCCTCGAAGACAACGAGCTGTGGACGCGGCATGCCATAACCGTGGCATCCCAGGTCACGGTCGCGCCTCTACGTCTTCTGCAAGTCGTGGTCCGGGGGGAAGAGGTTACTGCAGGCCGCAATCTTGCTATTTGTTGTTGGGATTATCAGATCCTGCCAGAAGCCATGGGCTCTCAAGAGCGCCAGTATCAATACCATGGTTGCATCTCTCTCTCCATCCACGCAAAGGGAACAACCAGGTTGGCTTGCATTTTCGTGGCAGCGCTGCATTTCCCTTTTTGGCTCTCAATTTAAAAGAAGCGGAATACAAGAAGCAGCAGCCGAAGAGAAGGACATTTCGCCTCAAGAATTTGTACAAGAAGCAAGAAAGTGGGTACTGGAGTCAGAGTTAGCCAGTGATCAAGAAAAAGCGACACATCTAGCTTCAACCTTAGTGGACACGTATGCCTTCAGGCTACTGGTAGACATATCAGGCTCATACTCTACTCGGATTAAAATCCTACGGGTTTTCATGGCCCTTGATTTCCGACATGCATATGAGCTGTCGGAACTCATGCTCGGTCTGTCATTTGGGTTCCTCTACACAAGAATGTCGATGATAGCCAGTGGCCTTGGCTCCTGTTTGCATCTCATGCTCCCATTCCTGACGTTAGCTTCTGTCATCCTCTTCTCCACAGGCTACAAATATCATGGCTCCTACAATGCGACAGATGTCAAGGTAACTTACATCTTGTTCGCTTGTACTGCGCTACTGGATTTCCTATTGCTCTTGGTCGGTCCTTGCATCACATTCGTACGATCAGTCAAGGTTCCCCAGTGTAGCCTCTTGTCGTGTGGTTATCGCGCCAAGAGGCCCACTATTTTGATGAAGCTTGCCATGCTTGTCGGCTGCAAGGACTATGTTAACATGCATTTTTATATAGAACAATTACCAGCTGCATTCTCACTCCATATTGCACAGTTGGTTCAAAAATATTTGAGGGATGGGTGGAATGAATACATCCACGATGCTGCCAGCTACAGCAGATTCAATAGCCGCAGGGGCCACTGGACTCTGAGGAGGCATCCTCGCCTGAGGTGGAGCTTGAACATGGCATTCGATAGAAGCGTCCTTCTCTGGCACATCGCCACAGGACTCTGTTTGACGAGCACAACCCCTCAATCACCGAAGTGTGTCGCTCAAAGCCGGGTGATATCCAACTACATGGCTTACCTGCTCTGCATCCGTCCTGAGATGCTGATGCCTGGGACTAGGAACAATATCTTCATCGATGCCTGCCATGATTTCGAGCTCATGCTGGGCCATGAGCCTCCCTTGGGAGATCTGGTCCCGAATGCACATAAGCTTCATCAAGATTTGTTAGAGCTGCGCAATGAAGGGGTGAGGTGGAAGGTGATCCAGGGGGTATGGGTCGAGATGCTATGCTACTCTGCCTGTAGTTGCAGGGGGTACTTGCACGCCAAAAACATGAGTGAAGGTATGGAACTGCTATCCCATGTTTGGCTGCTCTTGTCATTCATGGGAATGGAGACATTCGCGGACAGGTATCAGAAGCCGGGGCCTCCCGAAACCATGGAAGAACAATACGAAGAAGAAGGCGGCAATGATGATGGTGAAGGCGGAGCTGTCGAGAACGAGATTAATATATCTGTTGTCTAAGTTATTTTCCCAATCTTTACTTTGTTTGTTGATGATGGTCTGATGATGCTGGACTTTCTTCCTAGTCATAATGCCTTATGTATCACTTTGTTTTCAATTTATCTATATGGTCAATTGACCGCTCTGTTGGTGTATTATCAATAACCCAAATATTCTCTTGGGTTTGCCCAACATCTTAACACCAGATGATCTGAGTTCATATTTCTGAAAGGATGAGCTTTATTACTCTCCCGCTTTGTACGCACACAGCTCAAAGGTTCTATATAGAGTCGGCCTATTGATGCCATTTTAGCATTTGGTTGTAATAAATTTGGTTGTGTGCAGTGTGCATCTTATGATACAGAGCTCGGGTGGTTTGTCCTTTTATTTTCTAGAAAATATTACTAATAATTAAGCTTGTGTGATACACAAGTCAAGTGCATGTTCAAAAAGGAATTATGCATGCATTGGTCAAGAAAAGGACCAAAAGAAGAGCACACAGAGTGCATACAGTTGAGAACCATTGAGGAACTCAGCAGCACAACGGCCACCGATTGGAAAGTGTGTGAATCCTATCTCTACCAATATTATATTATCTCTCTTTTTTTTTAGATGGAACCCGCGATTCCATGCATTAAACGGGCTCAGCAGATATGCTGGCCACCGAAGCACGCAATGAGTTTGGCAGCGACTCCAGCCATAGCCTCCGGACGTCCTGTTGACTTGGGCCAAATGCCGCCCTGGCATGGGAAGCTTATTATAATCACGGGGAAAGAAAAACAAATCACGGGGAGAGAGAGGATGTGAGGCGAGAGAGAAAAGGCGGAGACTGGATCTGGCCGAAGCTTCTTCCCAGTTCCCACTCAATAAGCTCACGAGTCTCCTTAGCCAGTCCGCATCTAAAGTTTTCTCCTCTTCCTCGTGCCGTCGTGATAATATAGAGGAGAAGCAAAGGAGTTGCAGCTCTGTGCCTTGATCTGGGGAGGCGCCTCTTTGTTCCAGAGCTGCTGCCTTCGGTTCCGATGTAGCAGGTTTGCCAAGAGCACATCACCAGCAGTTCCTTGTACGGAGATCTCCGTCTAGCTACGGTATCTGGCTGAAAAGCGGCCGACTGGAGCGCAGGCGTCTGCACGCTAGCTCGTTTCTTACCTCCTGGCCGTTGTGCCGAAAGGAGGCAGGGTGTCGGTGGGGCTTCTGTTACGGCTTCTTCTGGCAGAAGCTAGAGCCGGCGGCGCGGCGAGACGGGCGACCCAAGTGGCGTAGTCCCCGGTCTCGTCAATCTTGGTTCCTGCTCGGAAATGCAGAGAGGCAGAAGGACTGCTGGGGTCCTTTCTGTAAAAATTCTAGACCTGGGTGTATTTTCTTTTTTTATTTGAGTCCTACTGCATGTTGTACAATAGATAAGATCAATGGATAAGTAGCTCTAGGTCCTTCGAGGCCCTTCTTGTTTAATTTTTTTTTTTTTGCTATAGCACTTGTGGCAGGCTCTACTTTAAGGTTAACTTGAGATTTAAGCATTGAAGATGCACATAGACACAACGATCACAGGTATAAAAATCGAGCCAAGTATTTTCACTTACGCGTGCGGCAAGTGCTACATGAGATTGCGTCATGCCAAAATTTTGGGCTGGGCCAAAGAATTTCCGTACTATACACGCCGCGCTAGGTGAAGGACCGAACCGGTTTCTTGACGAGGATATATATGATGTCAGGCATGGAGTAGGCCTTTCTTAAGGTGGACACGACAACGTCCAGAAAGAGCACCATTTCTTGATGATGGGGCGACAATCGCCAAAAAAGATCTGCCATTCTTGATGTAGCATGAGCTGACAAGAAAGCAACCCTAATTCTTGACGGTAGCAACATCCCCACCAAGAATGTTTTGTCCCGTCAACAAAAAACTGATTTCCAGCAGTGAAATTCTCCATGGACTAAAAAATATTCAATAAAAATTACGGAATTGCTAGTTCTCAGGTGCCTGAGAACTTCTTATTTATCAATCGCGTCGCTGCAGTTGGATCTGTTGCTCCACGATTCGTGCAGCTTTGTGTGGGCTGTTTTGTTTTTGTTCCTTGTTTTTGTCCAGTTGTGTGTTGTGGGTCGAGCGTGGGGCTGAACTATGTTATGGGCCTTGAGTTGGGCATAGATTTTGGCTCCCCGCAGCATTGATTTGGGCTCACCAAGGAAAACGGGAGAGGCTCGAGTTCTTTTTGGAGAGAGTGAGAGAAGGGGGCGGCGGAGACGAAGAAGGGTCGCATGCGGAGCGGGGTGGGGGAATTGAGCTGGTTTGTTGGCAGGGGACTTGAGTTGGTTTGTCGCCGGTGGGGAGTTTTTGTTTTTGCCTTTGTCTTGTGGGTCGACGGCGTCAAGCGAACGAGGAAGTTCTTCACGATCCGTTCGTCTTGTTCATTTTTCAATCGATTGGTAAGTTCATTTGTCGTCTGTATGTCATTTTTTTTTCATTTTTCTGAATGGTAAGGTTAGGGTTTATATGACTGAGAAATAACAGTTGTACTGAGAAATTGCTGAAATCAGTATTACCTTCAGGTTTTGTATGCACATGTACTCATTGATTCTGCGTGTAGGTTTCATCCAGTGTGATTTTTTTACTTTTGCGCATGCTACATCTTATGGTTAGGGTTTATCCAATGGTCATTTCTTAGTAGGTTTTTGTGTTGTTGTTGGTTGTATTTTTAGTTAGGAGTAGTGTCTGATTTTTTTCTTATACTGGGAAATTATTGTTTGAATTATTTTGAATATCTTTTTGCCTTTTTGATGGTTTTTTTTCATTTCATTTTTTGTCCATTATCTAGTAGCATCCTTTTTCACGTGTGCGAATGATGTGGATCAGTAATCAGTAGCAGTAACCAGTATTGACTAGCAATGATTGTTCTCACTTCCGGAGTTATAATTGTATTTGAGTAGTAATGATTTAAGCAATGAGTTGAGTAATTTCTCTTCGTTTTTATCAGGAGCTTGAAAATAGTACATTATGTCTATATCGATAAGAATGTGCAATCTATGTATTTATTGTTCTAGTTATTTTTGTATGAGTGAGTATGAATAACTAGATGCTGGATCTTCATATCTGTTTGCAATAGGGTTCTTTTTTTTCAAGGAGGGGATGGAGCCCGATGAATGTGCTGTATGTGGACAACCTGCTACCAACTGTTTTTACTCCAACCGGCGTGCAAAATCATTTGAAATCAAGATCGTGCATGCCTTTGATGATCTTGTTGTAGGTTCTAGGACTTTGTGAAGTTATTCTTTCAAATATGTTTGTTATTCTTCATAATAATTTTTTTCTTTTTTTTACAAATGCATGACTGAATTTCGTGTTCTCTTATCTATAGGCTATGGCTTGCCATGTCAAGGAACTCTTAAACTCCTTTTCTTGTTCATGACAAGTGGCTGATTGTTGAATGTTGTCATCGTGAAGTGTACCACATGTATGTGGACAAGACTGAATCAAGGTCCTATCTGTGTGGGCCATATTGGAGATCTTTGGTGGAGGCGTATGACATTGAGGAGAATGATATTGTTAAGTTCACACTTGACATAGAGGATTCTAACATCATAGTTGAAGTCTTTGATATGGATCGCAATGAGAAACCTTGGATGCAGTTTCCTGGTATATAAATTGTGTTCTTTATTTTATAATTTTCTACTTTTTAATTGTTGTTATCTTGTCTTCTGGTATGACATTTTTTTCATTTTTGCTTATTGAACAGAATGTAGGGAGGTTATTGATTGGTGCAAAGTGACCTTGGAGCAAACAATATTATCAGACATCACTGATATCTCTGACGCAGAAATGAATGCAGTATTGTTTGCTATCTACAAAAATGTATACAAGATAGATGATGATCAATACCTGGATTTCTTTGAAGTGCCTCAGTTTTTTGTTATGAGACTATATGCAGAACGTGTTAATCACTTGGTAAGTTTCATTTCTTTTTCTTAGTTTCTATATCTATCTAACTTTTTTAAGTCTTTTTTTTTGTGAGTTCTGTTAATGTGTTTCTGAATGGATCTTTTTATATGATCTAATCTTTTTTATCGTAGGAAATCCCTTATGAGATTGCACATGGCTATGCAAGCCCACTAGAAGGCTTTTGTCTTCTATGTAGCAGGGCCATTCATGGCCAGATGCTAACGTCATACGCTATCATCAAAGGGGAGCACATCTGTATCAGAGATGGTTGGAGTATTTTTTGCGCTGATGGTAACATTGTTGTTGGTTCTCTTCTCGTTATCAAGATAGAGGAGAGGGAACAACGCATCAGGTTGGAGGTTGAGGTGATCACTCAGTGAAGCTGGCTTTTTCTGGGATAAGGGACTTGCAGAAGCAATCAGAAAGTTGTGTTTTGCTTTTGATGTAGATGAATATATTGTGAATCAAGGTAATGATGCATATAGTTTCATCAATTCTAATAATTAGTTTTTACTTGTTATTTGTTAGCTCTCGGTGTCGTAACATGGCCGATGAGAAGCATTTTCATGGTGTGCACAAGAAGGCAACGAAGTTGCCCACGTGGGGGGGGCGGCGATCACCGTTGGTGGCAATAAGCGCTATCTTGGCATGTGGAGGGACCCGGAGCAGGCGGCATGCGCCTACAACTGGATGGTGATCCAGCACTACGGGGCATGGGCGCGGCTCAACTTCCTCGATGAACGAGCCATCGTAGAACTCCTCGCCCCCAAGGATATAAGGTTTGCCACTAAGGCCGAGGAGAAGGAGAACCGCCAGGTTGAGTTACAGTTGGCTTAAAACCGCCAGGAAGACCCCTTGGTGCGGTGTTACCACTAGGATCCCGAAGTGATGGCGTACAACTACCAGGTCTTTGGGTCCGACGGCGCGGGCTCCTCTGGCACGCGATCCTCTGGCGTGCGCTAGCAGCACGACCAGGAGGCCGGTGTTGGGGAACGCGCTACACAAAACAAATTTTTTACCATACACGATTAACCAAGATCACAAGCGAGTTGCAAGTAATGAGATCATACCCTCGTAGATCATGTCATGTAGCGGAATTTGATGACGACTATCTTCAACCCCCGCAGCTAGGTTATACCTCCCAGCCACGAGAGTTATCTCCTCGCGATGCTCCACACGATCAAGCATTGAAGAAGACGACGCCTCCGAGGTATCCACAAGTTCCGGGCAGCGTCACCGCGTCGGCATGCGATCAAGCACAGAGGCATTGTGGGGATGCAAGCTTCATGGAGATCAGCACCACCGAGATCTCCCTCTAGATTATATCTAGAAGGACGGTAGAAATCCAGCAGCGCTTCCGCAGGGAGAGGTGCGCCGCGCGCTGCAGGGCAGGGCGGCTAGGGTTTCGGGCACCGGTTATGGGGCAGCAGCCAAAGGGGGCAGGGCTGGCGACTTAGACGGCCTCTAGGGCACCCCTTGCCCTCCTTATATAGTTGGCCAAGGCCCATAGGTCGGCCAAGAACCTGCCTCAAAGTTTGGACGAGTTCCGGTAGGTTTATGCCGAAGGAAACCTACTAGAATTCAGCCTCCCTTGCCAAATCCGAATTGCTCTAGGGGCAAACGCCTTGCCCCTCAAGGCAACATGGGATGGCTGGCCAGGGGACCTCCCAGACTCTTCTAAGATGTTTCGGAACCTTCCGGACATTCTGGAACATTTCGTAACCTTCTAGAACCTTCTGATACCTTCCTATACCTCCCGAGACCATTCCAAACACTTCCGGTATCATCCGGGACCTCTCGGAACCATTCCAAGATCATCCGAGATGCTCTCGGAACCATTCCCTCTTATCTGCATATGTAACTTGCATTCCTAAATGTCGTTGGGCCGTTAAGTGTGTGACCCTATGGGTTCGGCGTACGTGGACATGTCTGGGACACTTTCCAACAATAACCGACATCGGGCTCTTGATATCCATAACGATTCCCACATACCCACGCAGATCTTTATTGTGTGAACCACATGTATTATGTCCGTTAACATTTCTTATTGCTTCTCGATACTTTACATAACCTGAGGCGAAACTGTTATGTTATCCTCGGCACCCGGCATGTACTCTTTACTCGTTCCGTATTATCGAATTCCCTATGACTAACACCTTAGTCACGTGTCCGGCCAGACAATAACGGACATCATAATACCGAGAGGGCCCAAAGTGTATCTCTCCATCGTCGGAGTAGCAATTATCAATCTTGACATATCTCTAGAACAACGGCATACTTTCTGGTAAACACATAATCCACTTTTATAGTTACCCAGTTACGGAATAACGTTTGGTGTCATCGTGCAAACCATCCGGTATCCATGTCTACTATATTCTCATGGTCGGAAGAAACAAGCAAACGGTAATACTAAAACATTGTTGCAATACCGACAACATATTGATGATGTGTTTCACGGTATATCAACGGGGTCTATCCAACACCATTATTCACCAACAATGTTGTTCCCATATATCATCGACATCCTCGTAACACTTTACTTATGCCCATAGTCAGGAAAACATGACCATCAATAATATATGAACTAGTCTTAGTGGCGAGACTAGGGATCTCATTTGGTGTTTATATTTCCACACATGTAATTAGGTTTTTCTCTGAATCTCACATTCAGGGACTAATACAATTATAGCATAGAATATAAACTTAATCATAATAGACTAGGACTATCTCGCGAACTTGTGGTAGCAAGATGGGAAGGGAGTTATATATAGAGATGTTTATGTATTTTCTTTAGGATGTTCTGTTGGAAATATGCCCTAGAGGCAATAATAAAATGGTTATTATTATATTTCCTTGTTCATGATAATTGTCTGTTATTCATGCTATAATTGTGTTATCCGGAAATCGTAATACATGTGTGAATACATAGACCACTACATGTCCCTAGTAAGCCTCTAGTTGACTAGCTCGTTGATCAATAGATGGTTACGGTTTCCTGACCATGGACATTGGGAGAATGATGTGATGGACAAGACCCAATCCTAAGCCTAGCACTAGATCGTGTAGTTCGTTTGCTAAAGCTTTTCCAATGTCAAGTAACTTTTCCTTAGACCATGAGATTGTGCAACTCCCGGATACCGTAGGAGTGCTTTGGGTGTACCAAACGTCACAACGTAACTGGGTGGCTATAAAGGTGCACTACGGGTATCTCCGAAAGTGTCTGTTGGGTTGGCACGAATCGAGAATGGGATTTGTCACTCCGTGTGACGGAGAGGTACCTCTGGGCCCACTCGGTAGGACATCATCATAATGAGCTCAATGTGATCAAGGAGTTGTTCACAGGATGATGTGTTACGGAAACGAGTAAAGAGACTTGCCGGTAACGAGATTGAACAAGGTATCGGTATACCGACGATCGAATCTCGGGCAAGTATCGTACCGATAGACAAAGGGAATTGCGTAAGGGATTGATTGAATACTCGACATCGTGGTTCATCCGATGAGATCATTGAGGAGCATGTGGGAGCCAACATGGGTATCCAGATCCCGCTGTTGGTTATTGACCGGAGAGTGGTCTCGGTCATGTCTGCGTGTCTCCCGAACCCGTAGGGTCTACACACTTAAGGTTCGGTGACACTAGGGTTGTAGAGATATTAGTATGCGGTAACCCGAAAGTTGTTCGGAGTCCCGGATGAGATCCCGGACGTCACGAGGAGTTCCGGAATGGTCCGGAGGTAAAGAATTGTATATAGGAAGTCCAGTTTCGGCCACCGGGAAGGTTTCGGGGGTAATCGGTATTGTACCGGGACCACCGGAAGGGTCCAGGGGGTCCACCGGGTGGGGCCACCTATCCCGGAGGGCCCCATGGGCTGAAGTGGGAAGGGAACCAGCCCCTGGTGGGCTGGTGCGCCCCCCTATGGGCCTCCCCTGCGCCTAGGGTTGGGAACCCTAGGGGTGGGGGGCGCCTCCACCTGGCTTGGGGGGCAAGCCACCCCCTTGGCCGCCGCCCCTCCCCTCAGATTGGATCTGAGGGGGCCGGCCCCCTCTTCCCTTCCCCCTATAAATAGTGGAGGGGTGGGAGGGAGGACACACCCCAGCCCCTGGCGCCTCCCTCTCCTCCCGTGACACCTCTCCCTCTCGTTGATGCTTGGTGAAGCCCTGCTGAGATCCCGCTGCTTCCAGCACCACGCCGTCGTGCTGCTGGATCCTCATCAACCTCTCCTTCCCCCTTGCTGGATCAAGAAGGAGGAGACGTCTCTCCCAACCGTACGTGTGTTGAACACGGAGGTGCCGTCCGTTCGGCGCTCGGTCATCGGTGATTTGGATCACGACGAGTACGACTCCATCAACCCCGTTCTCTTGAACGCTTCCGCTCGCGATCTACAAGGGTATGTAGATGCACTCCCCTCTCTCGTTGCTAGATGACTCCATAGATTGATCTTGGTGATGCGTAGAAAATTTTAAAATTCTGCTACGATCCCCAACAGTGGCATCATGAGCTAGGTCTATGCGTAGTATCTTGCACGAGTAGAACACAAAGTAGTTGTGGGCGTCGATTTGTCAATCTTCTTGCCGTTACTAGTCTTATCTTGATTCGGCGGCACTGTGGGATGAAGCGGCCCGGACCGACCTTACACGTACGCTTACGTGAGACAGGTTCCACCGACTGACATGCACTAGTTGCATAAGGTGGCTAGCGGGTGTCTGTCTCTCCCACTTTAGTCGGATCGGATTCGATGAACAGGGTCCTTATGAAGGGTAAATAGAAATTGGCATATCACGTTGTGGTTTTGGCGTAGGTAAGAAACGTTCTTGCTAGAAACCTATAGCAGCCACATAAAAAACTTGCAACAACAATTAGAGGACGTCTAACTTGTTTTTGCAGCAAGTGCTTTGTGATGTGATATGGCCAAAGGATGTGATGAATGATATATGCGATGTATGAGATGATCATGTTCTTGTAATAGGAATCACGACTTGCATGTCGATGAGTATGACAACCGGCAGGAGCCATAGGAGTTGTCTTAATTTATTATATGACCTGCGTGTCATTGAAATTCGCCATGTAATTACTTTACTTTATTGCTAACCGTTAGCCGTAGTAGTAGAAGTAATAGTTGGCGAGACAACTTCATGAAGACACGATGATGGAGATCATGATGATGGAGATCATGGTGTCATGCCGGTGACGATGATGATCATGGAGCCCCGAAGATGGAGATCAAAAGGAGCGAAGTGATAATGGCCATATCATGTCACTATTTTGATTGCATGTGATGTTTATCATGTTTTTGCATCTTATTTGCTTAGAACGACGGTAGCATATAAGATGATCCCTCACTCAAATTTCAAGAAAGTGTTCCCCCTAACTGTGCACCGTTGCGAAGGTTCGTTGTTTCGAAGCACTACGTGTTGATCGGGTGTGATAGATTCTAACGTTCGAATACAACGGGTGTAAGCCAGATTTACACAGCAATACACTTAGGTTGACTTGACGAGCCTAGCATGTACAGACATGGCCTCGGAACACAAGAGACCGAAAGGTCGGACATGAGTCGTATAGAAGATACGATCAACATGGAGATGTTCACCGTTGATGACTAGTCCGTCTCACGTGATGATCGGACACGACCTAGTCGATTCGGATCATGTATCACTTAGATGACGAGAGGGATGTCTATCTGAGTGGGAGTTCATTACATAATTTGATTAGATGAACTTAATTGTCATGAACTTAGTCTAAATGTTACATATCTACCTTGTAGATCAAATGGCCAACGCTAATGTTACCCTCAACTTCAACGCGTTCCTAGAGAAAAACAAGCTGAAAGACGATGGTAGCAACTATGCGGACTGGGTCCGTAACCTGAGGATTATCCTCATAGCTGCCAAGAAATCATATGTCCTTGAAGCACCGTTAGGTGGCCCACTTGCTCTCCCAGCACTGCCAGACGATTTGAACGTTTGGCAGACACGCACCGATGATTACTCCTTCGTTCAGTGCGGCATGCTCTTCAGCTTAGAACCGGGGCTCCAAAAGCGTTTTGAGCATCACGGAGCATATGAGATGTTCGAAGAGCTGAAAATGGTTTTCCAAGCTCATGCCCGGATCGAGAGATATGAAGTCTCCGATAAGTTCTACAGCTGTAAGATGGAGGAAAATAGTTCTGTCAGCGAGCACATACTCAAAATGTCTGGGTTGCACAGCCGCTTGTCTCAGCTGGGGATTAATCTCCCGGATGACGCGGTCATTGACAGAATCCTCCAGTCGCTTCCACCTAGCTACAAGAGCTTTGTGATGAACTTCAACATGCAGGGGATGGAAAAGACCATTCCTGAGGTATATGCGATGCTGAAGTCAGCGGAGGCAGAGATCAGAAAGGAACATCAAGTGTTGATGGTGAATAAAACCACTAAGTTCAAGAAGGGCAAGGGTAAGAAGAACTTCAAGAAGGACGGCAAGGGAGTTGCTGCGCCCGGTAAGCCAGCTGCCGGGAAGAAGTCAAAGAATGGACCCAAGCCTGAGACTGAGTGCTTTTATTGCAAGGGAACCGGTCACTGGAAGCGGAATTGCCCCAAGTACTTAGCAGATAAGAAGGCCGGCAATACCAAAGGTATATGTGGTATACATGTAATTGATGTGTACCTTACCAGCACTCGTAGTAGTTCCTGGGTATTTGATACCGGTGCGGTTGCTCATATTTGTAACTCAAAGCAGGAACTGCGGAATCAGCGTAGACTGGCAAAGGACGAGGTGACGATGCGCGTCGGGAATGGTTCCAAGGTCGATGTGATCGCCGTCGGCACGCTACCTCTGCATCTACCTACGGGATTAGTTTTAAACCTCAATAATTGTTATTTAGTGCCAGCTTTGAGCATGAACATTGTATCTGGATCTCGCTTAATGCGAGATGGCTACTCATTTAAATCTGAGAATAATGGTTGTTCTATTTATATGAGAGATATGTTTTATGGTCATGCCCCGCTGGTGAATGGTTTATTTTTATTGAATCTCGAACGTGATGTTACACATGTTTATAATGTGAATGCCAAGAAATGCAAGGTTGATAACGATAGTCCCACATACTTGTGGCACTGCCGCCTTTGTCATATCGGTGTTAAACGCATGAAGAAACTCCATGCAGATGGACTTTTGGAGTCTCTTGATTATGAATCATTTGACAGATGCGAACCATGCCTCTTGGGCAAGATGACCAAGACTCCGTTCTCCGGAACAATGGAGCGAGCAACCAACTTATTGGAGATCATACATACTGATGTGTGTGGTCCAATGAGTGTTGAGGCTCGCGGTGGTTATCGTTATGTTCTCACCCTCACCGATGATTTGAGTAGATATGGGTATGTCTACTTGATGAAGCACAAGTCTGAGACCTTTGAAAAGTTCAAGGAATTTCAGAATGAGGTTGAGAATCAACGTGACAAGAAAATAAAGTTCTTACGATCAGATCGTGGAGGAGAATATTTGAGTCATGAATTTGGCACGCACTTAAGGAAATGTGGAATTGTTTCACAACTCACGCCGCCTGGAACACCTCAGCGTAACGATGTGTCCAAACGTCGTAATCGCACTCTATTGGATATGGTGCGATCTATGATGTCTCTTACTGATCTACCGCTATCTTTTTGGGGTTATGCTTTAGAGACTGCCGCATTCACTTTAAATAGGGCACCGTCAAAATCCGTTGAGACGACACCGTATGAATTATGGTTTGGGAAGAAACCTAAGCTGTCGTTTCTGAAAGTTTGGGGATGCGATGCTTATGTGAAGAAACTTCAACCAGAGAAGCTCGAACCCAAGTCGGAAAAATGCGTATTCATAGGATACCCTAAGGAAACTATTGGGTATACCTTCTACCTAAGATCCGAGGGCAAGATCTTTGTTGCCAGGAATGGATCCTTTCTAGAGAAAGAGTTTCTCTCGAAAGAAGTAAGTGGGAGGAAAGTGGAGCTTGATGAGATGACCCTCGAACCGGAGAGTAGCGCAGCACAAGAAAATGTTTCTGTGGAGCCTGCACCGGCTAGAGAGGAAGTTAATGATAATGATCACGATCAAGCTACCACTGAACTTCGAAGGTCCACAAGGACACGTTCCGCACCAGAGTGGTACGGCAATCCTGTCCTGGAAATCATGTTGTTAGACAACAATGAACCTTCGAACTATGAAGAAGCGATGGCGGGCCCGGATTCCGACAAATGGCTTGAAGCCATGAAATCCGAGATAGGATCCATGTATGAAAACGAAGTATGGACTTTGACTGACTTGCCCGATGATCGGCAAGCCATAGAAAATAAATGGATCTTTAAGAAGAAGACTGACGCGGATGGTAATGTGACCATCTATAAGGCTCGGCTTGTCGCTAAGGGTTATCGACAAGTTCAAGGGGTTGACTACGATGAGACTTTCTCACCCGTAGCAAAGCTGAAATCCGTCAGAATCATGTTAGCAATTGCCGCATACTATGATTATGAGATATGGCAAATGGACGTCAAAACGGCATTCCTTAATGGTTTTCTTAAGGAAGAGTTGTATATGATGCAACCGGAAGGTTTTGTCGACCCTGAGACCGGAAGGTTTTGTCGACCCTGAGAATGCTGACAAGGTATGCAAGCTCCAGCGCTCAATCTATGGGCTGGTGCAAGCATCTCGGAGTTGGAACATTCGCTTTGATGAGATGATCAAAGCGTTTGGGTTCACACAGACTTATGGAGAAGCCTGTGTTTACAAGAAAGTGAGTGGGAGCTCTGTAGCATTTCTCATATTATATGTGGATGACATACTGCTGATGGGAAATGATATAGAATTCTTGGAAAGTATAAAGGCCTACTTGAATAAGTGTTTTTCAATGAAGGACCTTGGAGAAGCTGCTTATATATTAGGCATCAAGATCTATAGGGATAGATCGAGACGCCTCATAGGTCTTTCGCAAAGCACATACCTTGATAAGATATTGAAGAAGTTCAATATGGATCAGTCCAAGAAGGGGTTCTTGCCTGTATTGCAAGGTGTGAGATTGAGCACGGCTCAATGCCCGACCACGGCAGAAGATATAGAAGAGATGAGTGTCATCCCCTATGCCTCAGCCATAGGGTCTATTATGTATGCCATGCTGTGTACCAGACCTGATGTAAACCTTGCAGTAAGTTTGGTAGGTAGGTACCAAAGTAATCCTGGCAAGGAACACTGGACAGCGATCAAGAACATCCTGAAGTACCTGAAAAGGACTAAGGATATGTTTCTCGTATATGGAGGTGACGAAGAGCTCGTCGTAAAGGGTTACGTCGACGCTAGCTTCGACACAGATCCGGATGACTCCAAGTCACAAACCGGATACGTGTATATTTTGAATGGTGGAGCGGTAAGCTGGTGCAATTGCAAGCAAAGCGTCGTGGCGGGATCTACATGCGAAGCGGAGTACATAGCAGCCTCGGAGGCAGCACACGAAGCAGTATGGATGAAGGAGTTCATCACCGACCTAGGAGTCATTCCAAATGCGTCGGGTCCAATGGCTCTCTTCTGTGATAACACTGGAGCTATTGCCCTTGCCAAGGAGCCCAGGTTTCACAAGAAGACCAGGCATATCAAGCGTCGCTTCAACTCCATACGTGAACATGTTCAAGATGGAGACATAGATATTTGTAAAGTGCACACGGATTTGAATGTAGCAGATCCGTTGACTAAACCTCTTCCACGAGCAAAACATGATCAACACCAAAACTCTATGGGTGTTTGATTCATCACAATGTAACTAGATTATTGACTCTAGTGCAAGTGGGAGACTGTTGGAAATATGCCCTAGAGGCAATAATAAAATGGTTATTATTATATTTCCTTGTTCATGATAATTGTCTGTTATTCATGCTATAATTGTGTTATCCGGAAATCGTAATACATGTGTGAATACATAGACCACTACATGTCCCTAGTAAGCCTCTAGTTGACTAGCTCGTTGATCAATAGATGGTTACGGTTTCCTGACCATGGACATTGGATGTCATTGATAACGGGATCACATCATTAGGAGAATGATGTGATGGACAAGACCCAATCCTAAGCCTAGCACTAGATCGTGTAGTTCGTTTGCTAAAGCTTTTCCAATGTCAAGTAACTTTTCCTTAGACCATGAGATTGTGCAACTCCCGGATACCGTAGGAGTGCTTTGGGTGTACCAAACGTCACAACATAACTGGGTGGCTATAAAGGTGCACTACGGGTATCTCCGAAAGTGTCTGTTGGGTTGGCACGAATCGAGAATGGGATTTGTCACTCCGTGTGACGGAGAGGTACCTCTGGGCCCACTCGGTAGGACATCATCATAATGAGCTCAATGTGATCAAGGAGTTGTTCACAGGATGATGTGTTACGGAAACGAGTAAAGAGACTTGCCGGTAACGAGATTGAACAAGGTATCGGTATACCGACGATCGAATCTCGGGCAAGTATCGTACCGATAGACAAAGGGAATTGCGTACGGGATTGATTGAATCCTCGACATCGTGGTTCATCCGATGAGATCATCGAGGAGCATGTGGGAGCCAACATGGGTATCCAGATCCCGCTGTTGGTTATTGACCGGAGAGTCGTCTCGGTCATGTCTGCGTGTCTCCCGAACCCGTAGGGTCTACACACTTAAGGTTCGGTGACGCTAGGGTTGTAGAGATATTAGTATGCGGTAACCCGAAAGTTATTCGGAGTCCCGGATGAGATCCCGGACGTCACGAGGAGTTCCGGAATGGTCCGTAGGTAAAGAATTGTATATAGGAAGTCCAGTTTCGGCCACCGGGAAGGTTTCGGGGGTAATCGGTATTGTACCGGGACCACCGGAAGGGTCCAGGGGGTCCACCGGGTGGGGCCACCTATCCCGGAGGGCCCCATGGGCTGAAGTGGGAAGGGAACCAGCCCCTGGTGGGCTAGTGCGCCCCCCTATGGGCCTCCCCTGCGCCTAGGGTTGGGAACCCTAGGGGTGGGGGGCGCCTCCACCTGGCTTGGGGGGCAAGCCACCCCCTTGGCCGCCGCCCCTCCCCTCAGATTGGATCTGAGGGGGCCGGCCCCCTCTCCCCTTCCCCCTATAAATAGTGGAGGGGTGGGAGGGAGGACACACCCCAGCCCCTGGCGCCTCCCTCTCCTCCCGTGACACCTCTCCCTCTCGTTGATTCTTGGTGAAGCCCTGCCGAGATCCCGCTGCTTCCACCACCACGCCGTCGTGCTGCTGGATCCTCATCAACCTCTCCTTCCCCCTTGCTGGATCAAGAAGGAGGAGACGTCTCTCCCAACCGTACGTGTGTTGAACACGGAGGTGCCGTCCGTTCGGCGCTCGGTCATCAGTGATTTGGATCACGACGAGTACGACTCCATCAACCCCGTTCTCTTGAACGCTTCCGCTCGCGATCTACAAGGGTATGTAGATGCACTCCCCTCTCTCGTTGCTAGATGACTCCATAGATTGATCTTGGTGATGCGTAGAAAATTTTAAAATTCTGCTACGATCCCCAACATGTTCTATGTTTATTATGCAACATATCGTACTATCGTACTAGAGATGTTTATGTATTTTATTTAGAATGTTCTATGTTTATTATGCTACCTATCGTACTTATCATGCTAGGGTATAAGTACTATGTTTTATGTTTAGGATGTTTATCTTAAATACTCAACTTATCGTGCTAGAGTATAAGTACTATGTGTTTATGTTTAGGGTGTTTATGTTAAATATGCAACTTATCGTACTAGAGTGTATAAGTTCTATGCTTAGATCGTGCTAGAGTTTTAGTTTAGAATGTTCATCTATGCTTTATATGCAAATGCTTAGATCGTGCTGGAGTTTAGAACTACTTCATGTTTCTTTGTTTAATTTCTTAGCATGATAATGCAGCAAAAATGAATCCGCCATGCGCCACTTATGGTTACATGAGGTGCAAGGATAAGAAGTTTGCAATAGTGCTCCCCGAGGACATTGAAACCAGGACTGTATGTTTTAATTTAACATGTTGTGCCATGAGTTCTTCACAGTTTGTCATAATGTCTAGCTAATTGTTGATTTATTATAATTTTGCTCAGTCCATCCCCTGCCACGCAAGGCGTGACTTCTTGGATCATGTCAGGAGAGGCATTCGTCACCAGGGAGCATTTGAGGTCAAGTTCCTCCAGATCAACCAGGCTAGGTATTTCAGTGTTGTAGTCACCAACGAGGCTGACCGAACCAACTTCGGTGGCCCTCATTGAAGAGCGCTTGCAGAGGCCAGTGGGGTGGAACCCGGGGGGAGGTGCTTGTTCTATCTCGACCATGGCGATAACATGGTTGGCGTGCTTTACAAGACCCCTGGCATAGACTCTTCTGAGTTTACTGATGACGATGGCCAAGACCCTAGAGATAATGACGACATCATTATATTAGAGGCGGAGAACATGGCGCCGAAGGAGTAGTAGCTCTAGCTACTAATAAGTAGTTGAACTCAACTTATTCTCGACGATCTAGCTAGTTAAAGTTAATAATTGCAACTTGCGGACGATGTGTTATATCCTATTGACTGTTTTGTTATATGCTATTACCGATTACTGCTATTACTGCTATGTATATGATATTGCTGATCTGTGGATAAAAATTGATGTTAAATTAAATAATAACAACAGCATTTTTTTAATTTTTGAAAATACCTTAGTGGCGTTGCCCAATTGTTCCATGCCACTAGTATTCATGTTACCGATGGCGTGCCCCTACACGCCACTGGTAACAAATACCAGTGGCGGCATACCAGTGGTGTGTCACATACATGCCACTAGGGGTGATTTGGCAACACCACTGGTAGGCTATTCTGCACTAGTGTATGGTTACCAACACATATCAGACAAGCATATCCTGGCGATTACTACAGGATTCGAATCGCTAATTTAACAAATCAGAGAAGGAATTGCAATTCTTACCCTTCAGGAAGGATGAACGGCACATTCGCCGGGCTCCAAAGCTGCGGAGCTTTGCCACCGCGTCTTCTACACCAGAGCGGAAGAAGAAGAAGGAGAAGGTTGGTGATCCATCTGTTGGTGGCTCCGTTGGCGGACAACCAGCGATGGAACGTCTATGGTGGTTACCGTCCCAGCCTACTCTCGCCCATCATCTTGCCTTTAGGAGAAACGACGACGAACAAGAACAATTTGAACATGCCCTGGGACATACTCTGCGATGCAAACAATCTTCCAAGAAGCGTTGCTCTACGTGCCCACCTGATCGCGGTGACCATCCAATACGTGCTACCAGGTTCGCGAGCCAACACCTAACAATTAATTAACCTACTGACGGAGTTGTGAATTCGGAATTTATGCTAGTTAACAAGAAAGTTATACCTGAATTTGAGCCTTGACTATTTTTTCTAGAAATAAATATTTTGTGATAGAGATACATGAAAGTCACGAAACTAGACAATTGAGTCTTTACGCTTCATTGTGTAGCTTCTACTCCTTGTATTATTGCATATAATTCCTATTGCTTCACGATACGTTACACAACCCGAGGCGAGACTTTGACGGTATTCCCGTGATCAACTCCTTGATCACTATACCTAGTTATCCTCGTTCCCGGTTTGTACTCTTTACTCGTTTCCATATTCTGATATCCTCATGACTAACATTTAGTCACAACTAGTTGAGTGCCCGTGCGTTGCCATGGGAAAATATGTATTGCTACCATATTTGTGATGATGTTTATGTAGTGATGCCAATCAACAAAGGTACTTTACAAAGTGTCCTTTACCGTAAATGCAATCTTTTAGCGTGACAAAAATCTTATTTTAAGAATTTTAAAAATTAGAAACGGTAGCTTCCTCATCTCGGGCAATTGCTCTGTATACTTACAACTCTGTTTATTCTATCATGTGTCTTTTCAATCTTTTATCTCGGGTACTGATTTTCTTCAACTCAGTTATATTTCTATACGCCCTCATGTTCGACACTCTAACATATGGTGGTGATAATCAACAGCCAGCTGCATTTTGTCAATTCTGTTTATGGGGACTAATTAGAGATTAGGTTCACAATAATTACATAGATAATCTGACAAAAAAATATGGAAATGTACCAACTTTCAAAGGTATCGGACACTTGAGTGTTAGTTGCAAATATCAGAATACATAAGACTTCATCATTCAATAGAATCCAGAAGTTCGCTTATCTTTTGCTTTGGTGACCATTCTCTAGATAAGCCTGATAGGCAACTGTTTGCTTCTCCACCATGCTTCTTCTACCCCACTTCTCATCCTACTCCATGGACGTTTTATTCTTCATTCTTCATCTACTCTATGCACCACCACCAACAGTATCGCAGTTCTGCCACCGTCAACTTGCCTCGCTAATACCAGCAATATGGGACAAGCTCACTAGTTTGAAACCACTACCAGCTAGCGTCATCATGGTTCCATTAGTCCTTTCACTTCCTCCTTCCACCCAGCTTCTTCTTCCCCTCCCACTTATTCCTCAACCCGTGTATCTCATAGGCGCTAGCTAATTAGACAACAACAAATCATTCACCCCTTAAGCCAATAGGGAGTATATTTTCAACATAGATTTTTTGTCGATAGAAACCAAAAGAAGATGGTATACATGTCATTTATAGGATCCAAAAGGTACAATAAACATCATAGTAGCTAGTGAAAAATCAAATGTTTGCATGAATTCTTAACAGTTTACATTACAGTGTGTACATGGCGTCCACTCTACCTACTGGTACGAGGATTACTCTCTCCTAGTACTGGATTCAGTTTGATTCATCTAAATATCATGTCCACACTTCCATGCTTGTTAGAAAAGTTGTCAGGAGTAGCTCTTAATGTTAGGATAATCAGGAATCCCTTTCAACGTGGTGGCTAGAACGGAAGACAACCATTTGAGACTAAAGAGTTCTTGAGAGCAATAAGCTGCCCTCATTAGATATACCTGAACGTCTAGAAATAGATTTTCTTTGCCACCAAGCAAGATGGTTAATGGACTCTGGCTAATGCAAGCAAGGCTGACAAGTCTGCTGCTTTTGGAGGTCAGGAGCAAGGCTGGCGAAGAGGATTTGCTTTGCCACCAAGCAAGGCCAACGAAGAGGTCAGGATCCAGAGTTGTTCATAGTAACCTGAATCTAATTATCGGTTCAGAAAGAAGCATGATTGCATCCCACAAAATCATCACGATGGAGGCCTGATGATTTCCTACAGTACTGGGAAGCATAATATCTTAGGAAGGATATGAATACAAACAAAACAATCTTTATGACATGGCAAACCAACATATCCATGTCGGAACCACAAAACTGTTAATACAATGGAAAATCTCACACCCGCACAATTATCAGTTTATCACTTACTGCTTCCTGTCCAAGGCTGGCCTAATAATTACACGCACACTATCGTTCAGGCTGGCCATAGATGTTTTCAAAACAAAATAAACATATAAAACATATAAGGTTATCAGCCACTGGCATGGCGAAGCTTCAATTAACAAATAAACACAGGCATTTCTCTTTCAACCGATAAAAAGAAAAACATATCCATATTGATTGATGGGCTCCTAGCCCAGTGGTTAGAGCATTGTGGTTGCTCTCAGCAAACCTGGGTTCGAACGCTGCAGGCGGGATTAACCACACTGATTTATTTAATTAGCAGGTTCGATTTAGTGTTCCACACCTTCTACCTCAATTAAAATACCACCCGCTGGTCTATTTTCTTAGAGATTATAAATACATTTCCTTTTCAAATAAAAAACACATTAAGATGGTATAAATCTTCAACACAAAATCATTATTTGGTCATGTACTATTTCTAGCGCTAAGCCCATTCAAATTCAAGAAAGAGTAATAATTCAGCCTTTGAACTACTTGAGCTGAAAAGCTGCGTAAAAATGCTTGGCCCTAAGCTACTTCTTCAACAATCAAAACAATACTAAACTGGTTTCATTAGTACTCCCTCTGTAAAGAAATATAAGAGTGTTTAGATCACTCTAGTATATGATAACCACAGAACAACAAGGAAGATGTAAATGTGATAGTCAACTGAGAGCAGTATATAGCTCTTGTGCTTGTCGTGAACTTGTGATCCTTAGTAAGAAGAGTGGTTCCATCCACTTTGCTTATGGGCAGCTTGATGTTTCCACATTATGGAATGCCCCATCGATCTTACCCTCGTTGGTGTACAGATGCCCCTGCCCTGATCTGTTGATCATGTCCAGACTGCAGATCCCAGATCATTGGGTCTGAATGTGATGGGGATCTGCGTCATGGTGATCCCCTCTTTGTCGGTTTTGGTGATCTCGATGAGCTTAGGGTTGTCGCTGACACATATATCACAGTGGAAGCATGATGAGCGCCAAATTCATTCTGCCTCAAAATATATACATCGATGGGAACAAAAATCTGGACTTAGGTAAAACTGACAGACACCATGCTTGTTCTTTCTTCTAATTTTAAAAGCTTCTAATTCAAATTGACCAAAATCAGTTCCTTTGCAAAGCCTATGACACAGCATGCGATATTCATTGTTGGTACATCTCTAAATTGTAAACGAATTAGTCCCAGTTCTCAATTAAACCTACTGTCTTTTTTTAAATTCCAATTGCATCTACTGAGTACGATTTCTTCTGATCTACACATCAAACTATCATCTAGGTTTTATATAGATGTTACCCTTGAAGCGTAGCCGGCAAATTTGACTTCAACTTAAGAACTTCAATGAATTACTCCTGAATCTGGAGAACAACTTCAATGAATTACGCCTGAATGTGGAGAACCTTTGTTTTGCTTCTTCCTCCCTTTTTTCCTCTTCTTAGTTCCTTTATTCTCTTCTTAGCGGATTCTCTCTCCTGATTGCACACGGCTGCAGCAGCAGGTTGGCCGTGGCTTGTCGCCGAGACACATCTCGTATTCTAAGCATGATGAGCCCCAAATCGAAGCCGTTGTTGTTCTTGAGGCTGAGTTGCAGCTTGCTGGCGGTCAATCTCAAGGAGAAGCGATGGAATATGATTTTGTCGATGTCGAGATCGGGCTTGCACTGGATCAGGATCATGTCAGACTTCTCGATTGAGGGAGGCACATGGAAGTGAGGCGAGGCAGGTGGGGAGTCAGCGAAGAGAGGTGGTCACCATGGCGCATGCGAGGGGCATTGCTGTTTGGTCTCTGAAGGGGATGCTAGCTAGGGGTTCAGGGGATCACACGATGCATGGGGCAGCGGTAAGCAGCGAGGACAAGGCTTGCAGGTTGATGGCTCAATACAGAGAAGGGAGACGACACTGGAGGGAAGAGTAGGGCGGTGATCCGCTGCCGAGGCGGCATTGAGGCGGGGGGGGGGGGGGGGGGAGGGGGCGTTTGCAACGCAAATATGCGAGGAGGAGGTTGGACGTGTGTTCATGGGGACGTGCGTTCGTAGGTTTCAACTAACTTCTTCCTTTTACACAGCCGCCCCTCGCGTCGTCCGCGCCGGGCGACTCGGGGGAACCATACCGCCCCAGCCGCCGGCCACCCCTCGCTGACCTCCCTCCCCCCGCCCCAGCCGCCGGCCACCCCTCGCTGACCTCCCTCCCCCCGCCGCCGCCGGAGGAGGTCGTCCGACGGCGGACGGCGGCGGCGGGGCGCTCCTGCCCGTTTCCTTTTGATTAGCCTGCGCAGTCTTCACCGATCCCATCGTCTCCGATCTGATCTGGGCTTGCGCTCCGGCCGGCGGCCGTCTACGGATCAAGTCTGCGCGCACGATCGTAGCCCAGCGCCCGTGTGCATGTGCATGGGGCAGGATGCATCCAGACCCGCATGCAAGTCGTTGGTGGCTTGACGTGCATCCAGCTCCGACATCCAGATCGGAAGGCCGGCGACCTGCCAGATCGCGAGGCCACGACGCAGGAATGCGGTGGCCAGATCGTGAAGCCGTCGACACAGGACGGCGGCGGCCGGTTCGTGAGGCCGACGGCACAAGATGGCGGCGGTCAGATCATCAGAGCACCGCTCGTGGACGCGGGTTTGATCTGCGGGACGCCATTTTCCGACCGGATCGAGTTCGTGGGTTCAGTGGAGTCCATGGTGTCGCTGGCAATTTGCCGCCACAGCACATGGATCGCCGGGTGATGAGCCACTCACGGACGTGCGTCTGGTCCGCGCGACGCAGAGTTGCGACCGGAGTGAGTTCGTGGGTGCCAGAAGTGTCCGTGGTGTTGCCGGCAATCTGCTGCCGCAACACATGGACCGTCGGGCGCCAAGAGTGATCGTCCCCAACATCGGGCTCAGGAGGGATAGTACATGGTAGGTATTGCTTCGCGGGGTCACCTCGACCAGATCTCCGCAACGGCAATCGGCCTGATTTTCTGTCGCTGTCATCGGTCATTGTTGTGGACCTGTCACACTACGATTTGTCGGCACCATGAGGTACGCAACGGCATATTTACCGGCGATTACCATGCTGCTGATAATGATGGGGAATTTCAAGATGGTTGTGCCGGATCGAATGACCATTGGATCTTGATGGCTCATGTTGAGTTCGAGATTTCAAGTGATGACGGAGGCGAGTTTGGATGTGGTAAAGACTGTGGACCGGATGATCGGTGTTTTGCAGTAGTCTCGGCTAGCAGGGGCGACAACACAGCGGGACTTCTTCTTGGTGGTGCTCTTTGGGCACAAAGTCTCGACTTCCAGGGTGAAAACCCTAGGTCTGACCTTCACTGGTTGTACCTGGCAATGGCGGATCTCTATTACTCTCCTTGTTGAAGGCATTGCCTAGAGTCTAGTCGGACTTTCTTGAGGGTGAAAACCCATGATCTATGATCAGGCGACGACGGTGTTGGTTCACGGTTTCCTTCTTGGAGGCGTCGTTCTTGGAGAACCTTTTTTGCAGTCCGGGTGTGGCCTCCGGTGGTGGTAGTTCCTGCTGCTTCGCTGATCAGTTCGGCAGTTTTTCTCTTTACTTTTTTTCTTTTGGCTGAGTGCATCCTTGATGTCTTGACTAGCTCTTGACATTATGTTGTTGCAGAGGCCGGGTGTAATTGATATCAGCTTGATATTAGTATATTCCCATTATCGAAAAAAAACTTCTTTTTTCTATCGCTGGTTTGTATACCCGTGCGAGCGGAGGGATGTGCGTGGATCGTGCGAGGAGGTCGAACCATCACGACGACGACGGCAGATCCCCCTTTAATAGTAGAGATAATTGGCTAGGCAATGCTGGACACCTTAATATTGAGTGGTCCCAGAGTGTATCTCTCCATCGCTGGAGAAGCAAATCCCAGTCTTGACATATCTAGCACCACGGCATACTTTCCGTTATACCGGAAAGCCACCTTTATACTGGAGAAGAATCGCTCGACAACATTTACCATGCCCATGGTCAGGAAAACAATACCATCAATAATACATGAGCTAGTTCAAAGGCCTGACAAGGGATTTGGTTGGTGTTTATTATTCCACACATGTAATTAGGTTTTCCTCTGAATCTCATATTCAGAAACTAATGCAATTCACAGCATAGCACATAAACATAATCATGGACATGGAAATAGAAACGAAGGACTAGGATCGCGAGCCTCCACTCAACTTGCCTATGGGGTTGATGGACTCCTTTTTCTTGCATATTTGAATCTTGCGCTGTTGAACTAGCCTTCGGGAAGTGTGATGTAATAAATGTGCTCTTTATCTGTGATACTGTTGTAAGGAATGACATGTGTTCTGGTATTCACCTTGGAACTGTGTGTGCTAGCAATTGATCCAGGGACTAACACGGTAAACAGAGACTCCAGATCCTTGCGGGCCCGAATTGCCACACTCAACTTTAGAGAGTACTAGTTTCTTGCATTCAAGGTGAGAACACTCTCTAGGAGCTCATGAGAAAACAAAGAGAGAGGCTTGAAAGTGAAGGACTTGAGTTCATTCCTAATTTCAGTGATAAGAGCAAAGCTTGGTTACTCATCAATGCCAACCAAATTTATGGTAGAGCTACTATTTTGTAGGCACCTTTCACTACGGGAAAACTGGGCGTTGCCGTGTGACGCGATCTTTGCTGTGTGCTTTGCTCAGAAGGCGCAAGGCAAAGTTTGCTTTGCCGTGTGCTCTGGAACAAATGGCACGGCAAAGTAAAAGCGCGTGGCAAATATTTCAAAAAGCACACGACAAATACAAAACACACGGCAAAATGTTGCAACAAACACACGGCAAAGAAAATGCACGGCAAAGGTCGATGCACGGCAAACTACGCCGACAGGCCCACACCCACCGCCTCGTCTGACGGAGCCGTCGTGACGGCAAGGCTTTGCCGTGTGCTTTTATGACTACACACGGCAAAGCCATCGACCGTTGGATGTTTTCCAGGTGAACGGCCTAGATCACGAACGTGGGAAGGGGGATGGATCGGTGACGTGGCAAGGCTTTGCCGTGTGCTTGTGCGTAGGGCGCACGGCAAAGGCTTTGCCGTGTGCCTTTGCGCCTGGCACACGGCAAAGTCTTGAGCTGGTGCCATCCGTTGGATCTTGATCAAATGGACGGTCCAGATCCCCATCCGTGTGAAGGTGGAGCAGATTGGTGACGTGGCATGCCTTTGCCGTGTGTTTTTTCTCCCCCACATGGCAAAGGCTAGGGTTTAGTCAAAATTTGGCGAAAACCCGGCCGCGGGGCACCAGTTTTGAAATGCGCGAAAGCGAAAGAATTTTACACATGAAATGACATATTTTGAACTTGAAAATATTTTTTGTGAAAAATAAGGAGGAAGCTATGCAGCAGCTGCAGTTCAAATTCTGTCCGGTTCCAGCCGAATCGGCAGGAACTTGTCTTTTTCACGATCACTCCACAGAAAGGTCACATGTTTGGGTGCATGGTGAATCGTACACCCATAGTGTCCTAGTATTTTAGAAAATTTGGTCGGTGCAGTTATCAAGCAGTGGGATGGTAGTTGCTTCATAAAATCATACAGTTCTGGCGTTCGGAAAATGAAAAGTGCATTTTTTGTGCAAAGAAAACAGAAGCTTCAATTGGCAACATTGTTTGCCATTCCAATACGCACGGCTGTGCACAATACGAGCTCATTTAAACAAACTATGCGATGGTTAGGCCATGACCTAGCTCTTTTGGGTTGAAACCCATAGAACTTTGTATGTGGTAGGTCAGTTCTGAGAAGTGTTTTACAAAATAATCGCCGCAGTCCAATTCTGTTGCTTCTTCTCGCAACTAGGCCACATAAAATGACGATGCATGCTGGTTTTCTATTTTTCTGATTTTTTTTGAATTTTCAGTGCCTTGTTCAAGTTGTGGTCAACACGGAGGATCTACCCCTGTAGCTTTATCCGTACGAGGGTTAACCAATGGAATTTTTTCTTTGTTCTGGTTTGTTTAGGGCATATCTACATGGAAAACCATGGTTAGGCCCATTGTACCACAAGATAGCCTCCGGTTGACCCGCAGCGGGAGTATTCCACCTACAGGTCTAGGACTTTGCTAAGTGTTATCGCATGCATGTGAAGACGGTCACACCTGGGAGCTATATATTGCACCTATGGACCTTACACCACACTTGTACACATATGCTAGGGCCACATACAAGTTTTTTTTGGATTCCGGCCCTCGGGCGGTCATTTTCTAGCAAAACCCTAGTCTGTGGGATCCGCGGATCTACCCCTGTAGCTTTCTTCGTACGAGGGTTGACCAATGGACTTTTTTCGTTGTTTTGGTTTGTTTAGGGCATATCTACATGGAAAACCAACGTTGGGCCTATTGTACCACAAGATAGCCTCCGATTGACCCGCAGCGGGAGTATTCCACCTACAGGTCTAGGACTTTGCCAAGTGTTATCGCATGCATGTGAAGAAGGTCACACCTGGGAGCTATATATTGCATCTATGGACCTTACACCACACTTGTACACATATGCTAGGGCCACATTTTTTTTTTGGATTCCGGCGCTCGAGCGGTCATTTTCCAGCGAAACCCTTGTCTGTGGGCCCCGCGGATCTACCCCTCTAGCTTTCTCCGTACGGAACCCTAGTCGGTACTACGAAAAAAGAAAAGTGAAAGAAAACATAAAATAAAAGAAGAATAGGAAATAAAAAAGAAAGAAAAGAAAAAGAATCAATAAAAAGAAAGAAGAATGAAAAAAAAGAGAAAGAAAGGAAAATTGCTCTTTGCCGTGTGTTTTGGGTCGTTGCACTTTGCCGTGCGTCTCGCAGAAGACACACGAAAACGCACGGCAAAGACCAGTGGAATATTTCGCAAAAAAGGTTGGCTGAATGGCAAAGACCAGTGGAATATTTCGAACCCGCGTCTGCGGGAGAATAGACCGGGGGGATTTGAACCCGCGTCTGCGGGAGAATAGACCGGGTGCACTGCCACTGGGGTATTGTTCAATTTGTTAATATACAAAGGTCATGGTTGTATTTGACTTAATCTTTTGCCGGCCACTTAGGGAACCAGCCGGCGATCTAGATCGAGATCGAAAGACATCGAACCCGACCCCCTTCTCTGCTAGCAAACCCGCGTCCCTGCCGCCTCCTTCCCGATCTCCGGCCGCCGCCAGCGCCGCCGGCCCCTCCCACGCCTCCCCTGCCGGTTCCCCGCCCTGCCGCCTCCCTGCCCCCGTTCTGCCTGGCCCTGTCCTACCCACCGTCTCCCGCCCAGCCGCCTGCTCGGGAAGGAACTCGAGAGCTCGAGCCTGCTCGGGAAGGAGATTGACAGCTCGCGCCTGCTCGGGAAGGCCCCCCACCGGTTCCCCGCCCTTGACTTCCCCTGCCGGCTCGGGAGCTGCTCGCCAGCTCAGGAACGCCCCCCACCTACAATCTCCACCTCGATGGGGAGCTTCAACGGTAAGTTTTTTTCCTTTATTTTTTCTTTTTCATTTATTCCCATATTAGGGTTAGTTAGTAGATGAATTTGCTAGTATTTAGTAGTTAATAGATGAAATTAGCTACGTAGTAGATGAATTTAGCTAGGTAATTTAGTCACATGTCTATTGTCAAATATTAGTGTATTAGGGTATTTAGGAAATACATTTTTTGCTCATATATTGTGACACATATGCAATATAAGTCACATGTCTATTGTCACATATTAGTCACATGTCTATTGTCACATATTAGTGAATTTAGTGAATAGAATTAAATATAAGTAAATGGAATTTAGAAAATAGAAGTAAATAAAGTTTAGTAAATAGAAGTAAATATAAATTTTTTCGTCGATGGTTTTTGCAGATACCGGAGGGTGAGCGGGGGGAGCGTTTCAACGGCGGGGTCCTGGATCTTCGTCGACGCTTCGATCACGCTTTGAGGGTGAGGATCCGTTCACCTCTCTTGTACCTAGGTTTATTTTCGTGTCTAGATCACCAAGTCAGTCGCGTCACCTAGGCGTCTTCCTGACAGAAAGGGTTACGCGGATTAATATGCATTAAGTTGCATATTTTGAACCGTAACGCTTACGGCTTATATCGGGCAGCCGGCGGAAGCATAGTTGGGTATGTTCTCCTTGTTTTACTCCGGTCCGAGACAGGATTTCGGCAGCGCCTCCCCGTTGTTCTCCGGATGCACATCCTCTCGGCTTTTTGCCGAGATGTGTATCGGGAGAGCAGCGGGGAGGTGCTGCCGAAATTCCGTCTCGGATCGGGGTAGAGCAGGGAGAACGTACTCAATCTACGGATCCGGCGGTTGGTTAGGACCCTCTTTACCTATTAGAGAGATGGTGGGTGCATGGCGTAAAACCTGTATTTGTTAAAATTAATCGAACTAATACCGGATGTAATGACATGTTAAGTCGAAAGCATTGTATGTCTGTTTTTGTACTGATTAGAGGATGGATCCGACTCGTAAGTGGATGTACAAGGGCAGAACCAGTCGGTGGGATTTGACCGATGAATGGAAAGAAAAGGCCGAGCAGTTCGTGGACAGGGCGTTTGACATCCCTAGCAGACCAGCAAAAGTGTTGTGCCCCTGCAAGAAATGCAATAACATAAAATGACAAACGAAGGAGGAATTGAGTAAACACCTAATCAGATTTGGGTTCACACCGTTGTACAATACTTGGGTTTTCCATGGCGAGCAATCAGCAAAACGTGCTAGAACGGAGTCGCAGCAGAGTCAGCCAGCGCGAGGATTTGATGCTGGGTTTGACGACTGCTTAGATGCCTTCCTTGATGCAAATGCGCCTGAAAACCCTAATGTAGAGGAGGCGACACCTGAGGAGGCGGAGACAAGTGAGGAGCCAGAGCAGAGCACAAAGAAGTTCTATGAGGCATTGTTTGCTGCGCAGAAACCCCTGCATCCACATAAACAGGTTACCCAGATTGATGCCGTGGCTCGCCTAATGGCCTTCAAGTGCCAGGTTAACTTGCCTAGAGATCGGTTCGATGATCTTCTGACTATCGTTGGCAGCATTCTGCCGCAAGGGCACCTCTTGATGAAGACCTTTTATGAGTCGACTAAAATCCTCCGTGCACTAAAGATGACATATGAGCAGATAGACGCTTGTCCAAAGGGATGCATGCTGTTCAGAAAGGAGCATCTTGAGAGAAATTATAGCATCTGTTGCAATTCCTCTAGGTACTTTGAGGTCGACGCCTGTGTTGGCCAGAAGAGGCAGACTCGGGTTGCTCAAAAGATCCTCCGGTATCTTCCAATCCTACCGAGGCTCCAACGGCTTTTCATGACCGAGGAATCTACGCAACAGATGCGATGGGCAGTTGAGGGGAACAGATACCGCAAGGAGAAGATGATACATCCGTCGGATGGTCAACCATGGCAGAACTTTGCAAAGAAATATCCAGAGAAAGCGGGCAACCCGAGGAGCGTAGCAGTTGCATTCTAATTATTTGCTTTCTTATTTTTTCTTCTATTAATATTCATCTACCTACATTTTTTTGTATCATGTGTACTAATGAAGATACTTTTTTTGTGAATGCAGGTGATTCAAACATGGCAGGAGACTCTCTCAAGAAGAAGGTTGGACGGAAGCTTAGGGGCTTGGGCGCCATTTTATCGAAGACTGACGCGGGAGCTTCAGGATCCACTTCGAGACGGCGGGCAGCTAGTCCTCCCTCACCCCCTTCGAGGCGTGGGAGGGGTAAGGCACAGGCACCTAGTCCTCCCCCATACGAGGAGGAGGAGGAGGTGGAGGAGGAGGAGCAGCAGCAGGAGGAGTCAGAGGAGTCTGAGGAGGAGGACCAGGAGTCGGAGTCATCCGGTGATGACTACGATGATGACGGGGAGGAGGGGGACACGAGGATCTGGTTGCCACTGGAGGAGTACGTTGAGACTATCCCGGGGATTCCTCGTGAGCCTGGGGTCATTCCTCCATACCAGCGTGGGGTGGCGCACCTCCCCGACCTTGCTATGTGGCGCGCTGCGGGTGGGGTTATTGGGCTCACACCCAGTGGGGATAGTTAAGTACTTTGACCCTCTTACTATTTCGCAACTTTTCAGCTTTTCATATTATAATGTTCAACTTGTCATCACCAATTGCTCATACCCATTTTGCTTTTCATTGTGCAGTTCTTTCATATATAAGGATGGTGCGCGGGAGCAACGCACCTACGCAAGCATCCTTGGATGCCTGGTCAGAAGGTACTTCCCTGGGCTTGTTACCTTGCCTAACGGCAAGGAGGAGCCAGCTTGGAGTTGGAGGCACTACAAGTACGCACCTGATCTGGAAGGAACCCCCGAGAAGTCCCTAAAGAGTGCCCAGTCGAGGATCCTACAGTATTTCTAGGTAAGTTTCTTTGACTTCTTAACATTAAGTAACTCTGAGGTTGACAATAGTTGAACTAATGCCTTTTTGTCCCTTTTTACCTTGTAGAATTACTTTTCTATGGACCCGGATGTTCCCCGTAGTGATTGCTTACTCGTGTCTCACAAATGTGCGACTAAGCAAGTCCTTGACATGCACTACGAGGGGCGTATTGGCTGCGGCCGCAATTGGTACGCCGAGAAATGCAAGATCAGGATGGAGAAGACTGTCGCCAAAGATATCATTATGGAGCCGTGGCAGTAATTGCAGGTAGTTTCATTTCCGTATTATCAACTTGGTGACCGCCGGACGTGTTTTCACTACTATGTGTATTTTGTGTATGCAGGTCCCTCCTTACGTAGGTAAGGCCGACCCGGAAGTCTTTCAGGCGATGGTGCGCTATTGGACCGGCCCCGAGTTCAAGAAGAAGCACGACGCTGGAGTAGCAAAGCGACTCGAGATGCAAGGTGGATCGCACTCGCAAGGCAGCGTCAAACTCGCCGTCTGCATCCAGAAGAAGGTGAGGAAATGTATTCTTTAATCTTGCTCATGATGTTGTTCCTTACTCCGCAAATGCGTCCTTGTTCATGTATTTTCGTGCTCTCTTTTGCAGAAAAAAGAGACAGGCGTGGAGCCCACCGTGTTCTCGATGTGGACCGACAAGCGTAAGATTACGTTGAAAGACGGGACGGTGAAGTGGGTGAGCGTTGGCAGCAAGATCCAGGACACAAAGTACCGGGAGAAGTATGCCGAGGTGCATGGCGACCAGGTGGACCCTTTGACCGCTCCTTTAGACACAGTGGTTGTCATGCTAGCGGGAGAAGGCAAGAAGAAAGGCCGCTTCTGGATTGGAGACGGCTCCGTTCCTCCTTCGAGCATCCCGACTATGAGGCAGATCCGTCATGGTAGGAGGAGCGACATGCCACAAGTAGAGACCCGCCCGACGCCGTTGTCTGTAGCTCTCGAGCAGTTCCGGGTATGTTCTTCTTCCTCGGTCATCCACACTTCATTACATGCTTTCCATTGCAACATTCATGACCTTCCGATAACAAAACGTAGGCTGAAATGGCCGCCGAGAGGGCACGGAGGGAGGAGGCCGAGAGGGCTCAGAGGGAGGAGGCCGAGAGGTCTCGGCGCCTTGAGGAGCAGATGAAGCAGCAGATGCTGGCGTGGATGACACAGAGGATGACAGCCTACGATGTCCACTTCCAGGTAAGTTCTTCCTCATAGAACCTAAGACGAATCCTAACTCCATTCACCTTACCCGCACATGCTTGATTTGCAGGCCTCTCAGCCGAGTGGCGTGACTCTTGCTGATCTTGGTCCTCCTCCTCCTTTCACCTTCCCCACATGGGTAAGTTGTCTTCCGTATTAAGTGCCAATCTCTACATATTCATGTCTACTACTTATTGACTAAGGCTCACAATTTTCCATCTTGTAGGGACAGCCATCGGTGGGCCATCAAATCCGGATGAGCCCCTGATGACGCCTAATGCGACGAACCAACCTAGCATCAACAACCCAAACGTCAGACGCCGGCTTTGACTCCAGGTTAGTGCTTTCATTCCTTTACTTGTCAAAATTTAGGGCTTTTCTTCATACGACTTGTGAAAATTTAGCCATAGACCAAAACTTAGCAATAGAGCAAAAAATTGTCATATGACTTGTCAAAATTTAGCATTAGAGAAAATTTAGCCATAGAGCAAAACTTAGCAATAGCACACGTGTGGAAATTTAGCCTAGCAGTTCTTGTCAAAATTTAGTGCTTTTATTCCTTTACTTGTCAAAATTTATAGCTTCTATTCCTTTACTTGTCAAAATTTATAGCTTCTATTCCTTTACTTGTCAAAATTTATAGCTTTTCTTCATTTACTTGTCTAGGTTCCTATGGATCTTGTGCTGATGGAGGACTTGTATGGTTGCTATGGATCTTGTGGTGATGTGGTGATGGACTTGTATGGTTGCTATGGAACTTGTGAATCTCATCTTCTTTTTGTGCTATGGATCTTGCGTATATGGACTTGTATGGTTGCTATGGATCTTGTGTTGATGGACTATTTGTGAATATGGACTATTTGTTGCTATCTATCATGTGTATATGGTACATTTGGTGCCACAGATGTTGGCTTAGAGTTGAAATGCATATTGGATATTTATTGTCAATTTAATTGCAGGGATTTATGCAAAACAAATAAAAAAAATCACTGAGCCTTTGCCATGTGCATGCACACGGCAAAGGTGCCACCTGGCGGCAGCCTGTGCTCCTGGCATGCTGTTTTGGCAACCTGGGAAGGTCCTTTGCCGTGTGCAAAGCGAAGGCACATGGCAAAGGGAAGGCAGAAAGCACACGGCAAATAAGAGGTGCACGGCGAAATGGCAGGGAATTTGCCGTGTGCTTTTCCTCGAGGCACACGGCAAAGCGTAGGTGCAAAGCACACGGCAAAGACAGGCGCACGGCGAAATGGCAGGGACTTTGCCGTGTGCTTTTCCTCGAGGCACACGGCAAATTGATGAGGACGGCGCCGTCAAACGATCGTGCCGGCGTGATTCGCCTTTACTTTGCCGTGTGGTTGTAGACGGCACACGGCAAAGCCATTGCCGTGTGTATTTACCAAAGCACACGGCAAAGGACTTTGCCGTGCCATTCTTTGCCGTGCAATGGTTTGCCGTGTGCGTATTCTCCTTTGCCGTGTAGAAAATGCGCACGGCAAAGTCCGTGTTTCCCGTAGTGTTTGATCCCTCCTTTGTGCTATCTCTAGGCAAGGATGGAAATGTATTTGCTAAATATGTTGGTGCTAAGATTTGCAATGTCCTTAAGCCTAAAACTATTTGGGTTTCTAAAACCCTTGTGACAAACATCAAATGACCGATTTACATATGGGTACCTAAAATCAAGGCATGATTTCCTTTTGTAGTATTACACCTCCAGTGGCAACTCATGGGTGATCGATAGTTGTTGCACCAATCATATGACCGTGTCAGGTGGTCGGAGACGCTATCTGATGGCCTTGGCGGGCTTGTCGTCGATTGTATCATGTCGAGTAGTACATGGGGAGAAACATCCATAGTCATGCCCCGGGAAGTAGGATTTCACGTTTAACCTTGTTACCAAATCTCATGTCGAATTGTGATTGCTTGTCCTCGTATGATAAACTATGCCTAGGATTTTCTAACATCTTGAGCTCCCTCAGATCTATCTTGTTGGAGCCAGATATTTATGAGGCACTAATCCCAAACGGCTAAAAAAATGAGCTAAAGTACCTACCGTTAAGGCCTTCCCTAATGCATTGGCTCTTAGCGCGCTATCCTATGTACCGGTGTATTCTAAGGCTACTCATAGTGGGAGTAACATATACTAGTATCATGCATATGATACTAGTATATGATACTATCTCCATAGTGCATAGTATCATAAAATAGTATCATAGATGATCATATTTATTGCCATGCAAGACACAAAGTAGCATAGCATTTAACATGATACGGTATCTACCTATGTTACTCTAACCCTCTCTCTCTTATTTAATTGTGTGCCACATAAGCATGTTTGCTAGTCCCAAGTGCATATTACCGGTTATGTTACCCCCACTATGGCCAGCCTAAGAGACGACCACTCCAATGCATTGTCTCTCAAGAGCTGTATCTAAATAAACTTGTATTTAATGATCTTGGGCTCATGCATGCATGTGATTAGGCTAGAATTTTTTTTGTCTACGATCCTGTGCAAGAACCGTATGTTAGATAAGATACAAAACAATCCTTTTCATCTTTAATTATGGTGTCACGGCTGCATTTTTCCTATAATACCGTGCTAAGAGCCAAGCTTTGAAGAAGGCCTAAAGGATGATATCCCAAACGGGTAGAATTTTCAACTATTTCAGATGCATCGTCATCCCAAACGGACCATTTGGAGAGAGCTTGTCCCAAACGGTTGATTGGGAGAGCCGTGTAGGATGAGTACCATCCTTGATGGGCTTTGTCCAACCGTTTGGATTGAGCCGTTAAAGATGTGCCGTTCTGTGCAGTATGATTATTTGCCTTCTTTGATCATTGGGCTTGTAAGTGGCTACCACAAACATATATACTAGTAGATTTTCTAGGCTTGTGCCAACAGCTAAGGTCCTTGCACCGATTAGTACTTTGATTCCTTGCGTCCTTGACTGATACCATGCGGAAATATTTACACCCGCACTAGCATATACTTCATGTTATATTAAGCACGTACAAAATCTCGTAGAGCACTCATCTCCTTTTCCAAGATTGGACTTGATTACATATTATTTCTAAGCACGCAAAACTTTTATATCTGAGTCATCTATATAAAAATTTCTGCTTAGACTGATCTTATAAGTTATGAAAAAAAAGGTTGGATAAGTGACATTTTACTAACATTTAACGATTAATTAATGTCGCCCAATATTTGTAGTTCGCCAAGTAAAAATAAAGTAGTGACCAAATGTGCTTATGTACTGCTTCGAGTTTCTTTTCCTTCAAGTTCTGATAGTATATGTAGAATAAGTTCACAAATATGAATGAAATGTTTACAATGTTTGGATATATATATCTGAAAAGAGAAGTCTGCATGGTTTGTGGTTGCAAGGCTGCTTGCGTGATATAGCTGACAATACATAGTCGTGAGTTTCGGCTAGTTAAGTAAAGAAGATTCTATATATCATGTTCACTTAAGATGACTTAGTTGGAGAACTGCAGATAGAAAGCATGTCCTGCCACCACCGGTGCTGTAATCGGTAAGAAAGTTAATCCTTATAGCATCTTACGTAAGTTTCTTTCAGGCATAAAAAGTTCTAGCAAACTAGAAGCATTACCAATTAACCATAAGTCTAATCAATTTTAGGTCAGGCTAGTTCATTAACGAATAACTTTGAAAAGGAAAGAAACCACACATCACATAAAAAGTGCTAGGAGACAAATAAGGTAAGTGAGAGGACTTGGATTATATGGAAGAGAGCCTTGTTCCGAGCCACACACATCCTCCGGCAACCTTGACAACAGACACATCTCCTCAAGCGACAGTCGACCGTGGCACTTCTCCGCTTCTGAAATGTGACACAAACCTTGCAAATGTCGACTGGAGAGGACGCCATTTCACTTTCAATGTATAGCTTTGCATTGCTGGTGGTGTCTGCAAATTTTGGTCAACCAATGTGTTCCTCGATCCAATGCATAATCTCTTTGGTGACTTGAGTGTCGCCATTCTCATCTACATTGGATATGTGAAGCAAATAGCAAAAAAAACTTAAAACCATTGGCTAGCCATGTAAGATTTCATAACTGCTTGTTTCAAATAAAAACACAATTTAAGTTTATATGGTTATTGATCCTGATATAAACCCAAATAGGGTCGCCGAGCTAGTCTACGAAAATTTTGGTACATGACATGTACTGGTAAAAAAATGAATACGTTAACGGACCACCTACAGTAACATACTGTTATGAATAACCAAGTTTCTTGCAACCTCGTGTTTCATTGATGTGTACTACTTTTCTTCACATTGTATAAAGGCTGGTTTAAGGACCGTAGTCTGTCAGCACAATTTGCCCATAGGCCATATCAGACTTGTGTGTATTAATATACTATAAGCTATACCTTGCAGATAACATTGTGCAACCAAACCCACACTTACATTAATGTAAAAGACACGAGCACTGTTGTAACATCCCTAGGTTACCCCACTCTGGTTAAGCTACTTAACCTGCCATGTCATCATGATCACTCTAACAAAATTTCATTAGAAAATAATTCAACTCCAAATTCAAATTTCAAATGTAAGTCAAATAATTATTTCTTCAAACAACAAAACTAAAATGTTCATAACGTCTCAAATATTCTCAGAACAATTATAAAAATATAATCAACATTACTTGAACTCCCAAATTACCCCTGGATATTTTAAACAGTGGCCAATCAGCAATTTAAAAGCCTTTGCCTCTGTGATAAATTCAAATCAAGTCTTTTGGGCCCCAAACTCTTTCTGACAGTGGCAAATATTGCAACATATTTAAATGGTCAAGTCCCACATTTTTGCAAAATGATTTGGAGACTTAAATAAATGTAATTGCCCTATGTTCAAAAGAATAAAAGAAAAAATGAAAACAGAATAAAGGAAAAAGGCCCGCAGGCCACTTACCTGACTTACCTGGCAGGCCCAGCCCATCTCCACCAACTCCTCCCCGCCGTGTCACCGTCTCCATGGACGGCCGCCTCTCCGCCGGTCGCAGCGCGACACGGCGACGAACAGCGGGACGGAGGGGATAAGAACGGCGCCCGTTCACTCCCCCTGGCCTCTCCGTCATTCTCCCTCCTTCTCCCACGCTCGACTCTCCCTCTGCTCCTCCCAGATCCGAGGCGTCCGAGCGCTGTCGACGCCGCACTTCGCCATTTGCCGTGGCCACCGGCGGCCCCGCGCTCGCCCACCGTGCCGGCCAGCTCCGCCGTCGTCTTCCCCAACCCCTGGCGCCACTGGAAGGAGCCAGGGAGCCCTGCATCTAGCGGATCGAGCCGCCCCGCACCTCTCTGCCTCCGGCGAGCTTCGTCGTCCCCGGCGCCGTCTTCTGCTACTAAGCTGTCAAGGGCCAAATGTGCGAGCCGCTCGGTGAGCTTCCCCGTCTCCTGCTTCTCCATTTGGAGCTCCTCGCTCGCTCCAGCTAGCTGTCGCTGCGGCCGAGCTCTGGACATCGCCGGAACCGTCGCCGCCGCGTTCCCGAGCTTCTTTAGCTCGAGCCAGTAGCTCCGACGAGCTCCTGGAGCGCAGTAGCCCCCGCTTAGTCGTTTCGCTTGCTCGCCGTCGCCTTCCAACATCGAACCCGCGTCTGCCCGAACTCCGACGTCCGCCGCGATGCTCGCCACCGTCGCTACACGCCGTCTCCGGCCACGGCACCGCCACCACTCGACGCGCCATTGAACGGCCGTTCGAACGCACCCGGCCCCGTCCCTTTTGGTGGCCTATAGGCGAATTCCGGCAACGCCCGAGTGCCTCCGCCGCGTTTGCGGGTTCGCCGGCGTTCAGTCGCTGGCCGCCGACGTGGCATAGGTGGGCCCCACCCCAATGAGGCTGCCAGTGGGCCCCCTGGCCCTGGGTTGACTTCGTTGACCGGATCAACGTCATTACTGTTCACCACAGTGTATGACATGTGGGCCCTGTCAGTTAATTAAGCTAATTAAAACGAATTTATAAATAACACGGATTAGTTAATCTGTTCAGACACTGACATGAGGGGCCCACACTCTAATTAACCCCCTGTTAGTCAAAATAGACTCTGTTAAGTTTACAGAGGCTGACATGTGGGTCCCACTGGACCCACATGTCAGGTTTGACCTGTACAGGCGTTGTTGACTTGCTGATGTCAGCAATACCTCATGCTGACGTCATAATTCATTTTCTGATAAATAAATAAATTTCAGAAAATCCAAATAAACTTTGAAAATTAATAACTTTTAAACTGTAGCTCAGATCGAAAAAGTTAAAACATGAAAGTTGCTCAGAACGACGAGACGAGTCTAATCGTGCCGTCTGTTTCTTTATCGGAACCCCCTACGTAGAAGAACTCGTAACTCCGGACCCGTATCCGGCAGATGAATAGTGCACACACCCTGGTTATTAAATCCCAGAATAATTCTAAAAATAACTAAAATGACTTAGATGCATAATTAGGCAACCCTGCCCTGCATCATAGCATCACACGCACCGTATTGCATTTGTTTGCATTATGTTTATCTGTTTCTTCCCCCTCTTCTCTCTCGGTAGACCCCGATGTTGACGTAGCTCCCGAGGCAGACGCAGCTCAGGAGTACGACTACGTCCCCGACGACACCACCGACGACCTTGCCCTTGCCCCAGAGCAAACAGGCAAGCACCCCCATTTTGAGCAAGCCTATATCGCCTATTCTCTTCTCTCTTATGCTTGCATTAGAACTGCTGCTGCTACTGTTTCCTATATCTGTTGCATAGCCTGTTTATTGTAACCTGCCTTGCTACCTTACTGGTTATCCTAGACTGCTTAGTATAGGCTGGGTAGAGACACGACAGAGACTCCCACTTGATCCCGACTGCCCTGCTGGATATCAGAAGACCCGATCATCGGGATTGAAGACCAAACCCTGGCACCGCACATCACTTCCCCTTAGTTGCCGACACTGCTGGGTTACCGTCGAGTGCCGAGGGTGATACCTCGTCAGCACTTCTGATGTTAACCTCGTAGGTTAGTTACTCGGTCGTGGTAAGCGAGGGTGATTCCTCCTACACCACCCCCGATAACGACATCGTCGCGCAACTCCTCAAGTGTGGATCTCGAGGGTGATTCCTCCTTTGTTCACCTTGACTTTAACATCAGGTGGGGTTCCATCGAGGGTGATTCCTCAGGGCTCCCCTGGTGTCAGACACACAAATACTGTTGTTGAGTTGACTTGCACTAAACCATGTTACTAAAGACGGGTCGGCCCTGATGGGTACACGCACGAGCTTATAGCGAAGTGATGTGGAGTCGGGTTGACCTGGATGGTGCCCGCGAGATAACTACGAGGCGTGGCCGGGCATTCTTAGCCCTTGCCGCAAGTCCTCGAGACGGGGCGACGGGATCACATCGGTCGTGAGTCTCTGCTCGTTTCTGCGCGCTCCTAATCCACTACGGTTTGGATATTTGATCCGAGGGGCCTCTGGCCCGATAGCACTAACCATCACGTGGGCATAGTATGGGCGTTCTGCGTCGTATACTTCAGCCGGAGCTTAATGGACGTCAGCGACTGAGCGGCGCGCGCTGAATTGGACTGGGAACGCAATCGCGCTTGTATAAGGGGTTGCTAGGTCTGCTTTCAGCCGCGTACGCAACGTGCAGGAGTTCTCGGGGCGAAGGCCCAAGACCCCTGGGCGTATAGGTTTAGTCCGGCGTGCTGACCTCTCTGTTAGGTATTCGGTCGGGTTGCGGCGTGTTGCTTAGCCGAGGCCGGGCATGACCCAGAAAAGTGTGTCCGGCCGGAGTTAAGCGAGCGTGGTGGGTAAGTTCGTGCACCCCTGCAGGGAAGAAACTTCTATCGATAGCCTGTCCTACGGTAACGGACACTCGGAGTTGTATCCCGATCGGTACAACTAGAACATGTGATGAGAACTGGATAGTACGGCTCTGGGATTGCTTTCTCGCAGGGAGTCGAGAAAGGATCTCAGGTCGAGGTTGATGATACTACTACTACTACTTTACATTATGTTCATCTGCTCTCTCCTGATGCTGCAAGACTGTCGAAGATTGTCGAAGATGCTAGTCTTCGATAGGACTAGGCTTCCCCCTCTATTCTGGCATTTCTGCAGCCCGGTCCACATATACAGCCATTCCTTTGAAAATGTTGCATATGTAGTGTAGATCCTTGCTTGCTGAGTACTTCGGATGAGTACTCACGTTTGCTTTACTTTCTTTTTCCCCCATATTCCATTTGATGCCACCAGACGATGGAGCCCCTGAGCCAGACGCCCCAGCTGACGACCAGTACTACTACCTGCCTGGCGAGTGCTACTACTACGAGGAGCCGACTGACGACCAGGAGTAGGATCGGAGGGTCCAGGGCAGGAGGCCTACGCCTTTCGATCGTAGTATTTTATTTTACCCCGCCTCTGTGAAGGCCTATCTCTCTCTCTGTATTATATCTGTACTCAGATATCTGAGGCTTCCGCTGACGCTTGTATGCCATCGAGCTATGTATTCGAGCCCTCGAGGCCCTGGCTTGTAATATAAAGCTTTTATGACTTTATTTATGTTTTAGAGTTGTGTTGTGATATCTTCAAGTGAGTCCTTAGGCTTGATCGTGCGCATTTGCGTGTATGATTAGTGCACGATTAAGCCGGGGTCGTCACAGGTTGGTATCAGAGCCGACTGCCTCTAGGTATCCCCCTTCCCAATTCCTTGGCCGAAGTTGAGTCTAGTGGTCGAAAACTGTTTTACTAACTTGGCTGTGTGGCTTACGGGCCCACGTCACCAACTGGGTGGTATTAGGATCTTTTATTCCTCGTCTATACTCTGGGACTCTGATCTCTCTCCTATTCGGGTTAATGATTTTACTAACTCCGATATTAGGATCTCGTAACCGCTTTCTCCCGGAGAGCCCCCTCATTCCAGAAGATGACGTGACATCATCAGAAGACTTCGAAGTTACTTCCCAAAGTTTTCCGAGACTCTTTACCCACTGCTTTTGCAGTTGACTAACACCGATAATCTCCGTGGTTAATTACACATCCTTGCCGTTATATCATCATGACCAGTCACTCACGTATGTACGAGGTACCCCGTAATACTCCTCGTTAAACCGAGAATCCTTTCAACCTACTGCGGTGCAGTTTCTTTCACACTGCGGTTAATTACTCACAGTACCGGGGATCCGATCATCCCCAGTTGTTCCTGTGATTCCTAAAACACTTGAAATATTATCTTATCTTCCGAGAATCCCATGCATCCTACTACTACTGAAATTCTTGCTAGCTTATATTATGGTTAGCTCCATATGTCAAGTAATTGTTGTTGATATCCCTTGTCATTATCATTTCAATCCCATTGATTCAACATGTGTGCAAATACTTGCAGTCATCAGTTCTTCCCTACTAATTCATCCTTCTGGCTCAGACATCATCTCGGAGATGAGCTGGAACTCGGCCCGTCAAGTTGCAAATGGTTGCCCATCTAGTTCTATCCAACTTACTCATCCTTTGATTAAAGCTTCTGCTTCTGATCCTTCGTCTTGAGAATCGTAACCCCTTTGTGCTTAAGCGCCGAATTATTTTGGTGTTTCTATAATCCGATGCCTTTGCATCCCTTCTTCATCTGATTGATTGCCGATACTCACAATCTTGTCTTTTGCGGTCCACCAGATCTTTTGGTGGAACATTATCTGATAGTGTCCTCCATATTCCATAACCTTGATAGTTATCCCCCGTTACCCAATACCTTCGATACATTGAATCACCCGCTTTGATTCCGATACTCTGCTTTCAGTTCGCATCCCTTGCTTTGGCATCTGGTTGTATAGATTCGTAAAATCGTCCCGATGGGTTGTATCTATGTCTCTGCCATCTGCGAGAACGCAGAAACTTTTATGAGTCATACTCTTCTGGTGCTTCACCAGATAAATTCTCAGCACTACAATTTCTTTGAAAACGAGAAGTGAATGAAAGGTTGTGCATTGAAGTAGTGGGGGTCGACCTTGAACCTTTGTGTTCATGCCCATGGACCCAATGTAGAACTTATTATGGAAGCTGCTCGCAAAAATAATTATTTCCTTGTTACAAGTTCATCTTGTATCTATGAATTGATCCTTTGCAATCGTGGTTCCGACCAGGGTTGTTCTTCTTTGATACCATTTCGCGGACAAGCTAAAGCACTTGTCTTCTGCGAATCGATATACCTGTCCAACCTCTATACTGAACTACCTCGAGCATTACCCCCCCCCCCCTACTACCTCGAGGATATCATCCTATTATATTACGTCCTATGAATTTTCTCCGATGGAGTGATACCTTTCCCCGACATAGTCACTCCATGGGTTCTGGGTTGTCTCCAACTGAGACCACCGAACAATGAATCGATTCCGCTCGGTGATTCAACACTCCTAGTACTGTGTTGCTGGGGAGTTGGATACTCCATCACATCATTCCTCGCCTGATCGGCTATATTTTTATCATGCCAACTTCTAACTGTGTTACCTGGACCTTATGCCCGGAGCACAACTTCCGACGATGAGCTAAGCTTACGTCGATCTTCCTCATCTTGTCATATCACCTCAAACCACAAGCTTGATTTCGAGCTCGTGTCGTATCCGTGGTTCCAATACCCTTTCGCTTCGGCATTCCTTTTGCTTGGTGTCATCACTGCTCGATGGCATCTTCATAGAAACCTCTCGACAAATTTGTCGTGATCACCATCAACACTTTGACTTCCTCGGAGATCTACATTTAATTCATGGCTAGAAATACCATCTCTGCCCCTCGATAATTTGTGATATCATCAATAACATCCTTTGACTTCTTGCCAACAAGGACTTGGTCGTGATATTCTGGGAAATGATCCTTTGAATTCCTTGAGATCATCTGCTCCAACCCTTAACTGAAACATTATGTTATTGCTTCCTCGAAGCATGACTACGGTATTCTGAATGTCTTTTAGAACAGAGGAAGATCCATACCACCTGTTCCTTAGTCAATTATCCCAAACACCGTTGCTCGGGTAAACATCATGACTTTTTCCTCGCCCCTTTGTCTTAATGCTTTTGGGCTTGCTGATCTATCAGGTGTACCATGCTCCGATTATCCATGGGAAATGAGATACCCCTAGTTCATGTGTGCAAACACATTTTCCTTTCCATTGTTTTGTTTAACCTTTCCTGTAATCTAAATTGTCTGGGCAGAGATAAATTCTCTGCTTATGAAAACATAGCGGTCTACAACTATGCCAGTGAAACCCTGTTACTATTGTTGATGACATTCCGGTAACCACCGACGGACGAGAACTTTGCCTATTGGTCTGCCTCGTTCAACGAGCAGGAAAATGGTTCTCTTCGTCCCTCGCCCTTGGTACCGATGTTGCCGCCTACATAACTGACAGACCTTCCTCTGACATACATTGTTGTCATGACCGCTAAGCTGCCACCGTTCTCCCTACTTTGATCGACACCCCTCCACAGTTCCACAGGATCGGAACCTGACTCTCCTCTTACATCCTTGATTCCGAAGTACCCTCTTACTCTTGACTATGTGTATTAACCCGAGTCACCCCTTGAGAGATGATCTACTCCCGATTCTCTGAACCTCTGTTCACACTTCGTTCAGGTATCGATTGAATGTCCATTCGATTGAAACTTCTTATTGAACCTTCATACCTTGCTCTCGATATTTCCTAAGTTTCAACTCGGGAGAAACTTTTGCCGCATTCCCTGAATTGTCCACCAGCTAATTGATCCTATAAGGATCAGTTCTCTCGAAGTTACTCTTTCTTCCCCACTTAAATCTCGGGACGAGATTTCTTGTAGTGGAGGAGACTTGTAACATCCCTAGGTTACCCCACTCTGGTTAAGCTACTTAACCTGCCATGTCATCATGATCACTCTAATAAAATTTCATTAGAAAATAATTCAACTCCAAATTCAAATTTCAAATGTAAGTCAAATAATTATTTCTTCAAACAACAACACTAAAATGTTCATAACGTCTCAAATATTCTCAGAACAATTATAAAAATATAATCAACATTACTTGAACTCTCAAATTACCCCTGGATATTTTAAACAGTGGCCAATCAGCAATTTAAAAGCCTTTGCCTCTGTGATAAATTCAAATTAAGTCTTTTGGGCCCCAAACTCTTTCTGACAGTGGCAAATATTGCAACATATTTAAATGGTCAAGTCCCACATTTTTGCAAAATGATTTGGAGACTTAAATAAATGCAATTGCCCTCTGTTCAAAAGAATAAAAGAAAAACAGAAAACAGAATAAAGGAAAAAGGCCCGCAGGCCACTTACCTGACTTACCTGGCCGGCCCAGCCCATCTCCACCAACTCCTCCATGCCGTGTTGCCGTCTCCATGGATGGCCGCCTCTCCGCCGGTCGCAGCGCGACACGGCGACGAACAGCGGGACAGAGGGGATAAGAACAGCGCCCGTTCACTCCCCCTGGCCTCTCCGTCATTCTCCCTCCTTCTCCCACGCTCGCCTCTCCCTCTGCTCCTCCCAGATCCGAGGCGTCCGAGCGCCGTCGACGCCGCACTTCACCATTTGCCGTGGCCACCGGCGGCCCCGCGCTCGCCCACCGTGCCGGCCAGCTCCGCCGTCGTCTTCCCCAACCCCTGGCGCCACTGGAAGGAGCCAGGGAGCCCTGCATCTAGCGGATCGAGCCGCCCCGCACCTCTCTGCCTCCGGCGAGCTTCGTCGTCCCCGGCGCCGTCTTCTGCTACTAAGCTGTCAAGGGCCAAACGTGCGAGCCGCTCGGTGAGCTTCCCCGTCTCCTGCTTCTCCATTTGGAGCTCCTCGCTCGCTCCAGCTAGCTGTCGCCGCGGCCGAGCTCTGGACATCGCCGGAACCATCGCCGCCACGTTCCCGAGCTTCTTTAGCTCGAGCCAGTAGCTCCGACGAGCTCCTGGAGCGCAGTAGCCCCCGCTTAGTCGTTTCGCTTGCTCGCCGTCGCCTTCCAACATCGAACCCGCGTCTGCCCGAACTCCGGCGTCCGCCGCGATGCTCGCCGCCGTCGCTACACGCCGTCTCCGGCCACGACACCGACACCACTCGACGCGCCATTGAACAGCCGTTCGAACGCACCCGGCCCCGTCCCTTTTGGTGGCCTATAGGCAAATTCCGGCGACGCCCGAGTGCCTCCGCCGCGTTTGCGGGTTCGCCGGCGTTCAGTCGCCGGCCGCCGACGTGGCACAGGTGGGCCCCACCCCAATGAGGCTGCAGTGGGCCCCCTGGCCCTGCGTTGACTTTGTTGACCGGGTCAACGTCATTACTGTTCACCACAGTGTATGACATGTCGGCCCTATCAGTTAATTAAGCTAATTAAAACGAATTTATAAATAGCACGGATTAGTTAATCTGTTCAGACACTAACATGAGGGGCCCACACTCTAATTAACCCCCTGTTAGTCTAAATAGACTCTGTTAAGTTTACAGAGGCTGACATGTGGGTCCCAGGTTTGACCTGTACAGCCGCTGTTGACTTGCTGATGTCAGCAATACCTCATGCTGACGTCATAGTTCATTTTCTGATAAATAAATAAATTCCAGAAAATCCAAATAAACATTGAAAATTAATAACTTTTAAACCGTAGCTCAGATCGAAAAAGTTAAAACATGAAAGTTGCTCAGAACGACGAGACGAGTCTAATCATGCCGTCTGTTTCTTTATCGGAACCCCCTACGTAGAAGAACTCGTAACTCCGGACCCGTATCCGGCAGATGAATAGTGCACACACCCTGGTTATTAAATCCCAGAATAATTCTAAAAATAACTAAAATGACTTAGATGCATAATTAGGCAACCCTGCCCTGCATCATAGCATCACACGCACCGTATTGCATTTGTTTGCATTATGTTTATCTGTTTCTTCCCCCTCTTCTCTCTCGGTAGACCCCGACGTTGACGTAGCTCCCGAGGCAGACGCAGCTCAGGAGTACGACTACGTCCCCGACGACACCACCGACGACCTTGCCCTTGCCCCAGAGCAAACAGGCAAGCACCCCCATTTTGAGCAAGCCTATATCGCCTATTCTCTTCTCTCTTATGCTTGCATTAGAACTGCTGCTGCTACTGTTTCCTATATCTGTTGCATAGCTTGTTTATTGTAACCTGCCTTGCTACCTTACTGGTTATCCTAGACTGCTTAGTATAGGCTGGGTAGAGACACGACAGAGACTCCCACTTGATCCCGACTGCCCTGCTGGATATCAGAAGACCCGATCATCGGGATTGAAGACCAAACCCTGGCACCGCACATCACTTCCCCTTAGTTGCCGACACTGCTGGGTTACCGTCGAGTGCCGAGGGTGATACCTCGTCAGCACTTCTGATGTTAACCTCGTAGGTTAGTTACTCGGTCGTGGTAAGCGAGGGTGATTCCTCCTACACCACCCCCGATAACGACATCGTCGCGCAACTCCTCAAGTGTGGACCTCGAGGGTGATTCCTCCTTCGTTCACCTTGACTTTAACATCAGGTGGGGTTCCATCGAGGGTGATTCCTCAGGGCTCCCCTGGTGTCAGACACACAGATACTGTTGTTGAGTTGACTTGAACTAAACCATGTTACTAAAGACGGGTCGGCCCTAAGGGGTACCCGCGCGAGCTTATAGCGAAGTGATGTGGAGTCGGGTTGACCTGGATGGTGCCCGCGAGATAACTACGAGGCGTGGCCGGGCATTCTTAGCCCTTGCCGCAAGTCCTCGAGACGGAGCGACGGGGTCACATCGGTCGTGAGTCTCTGCTCGTTTCCGCGCGCTCCTAATCCACTACGGTTTGGATATTTGATCCGAGGGGCCTCTGGCCCGATAGCACTAACCATCACGTGGGCATAGTATGGGCGTTCTGCGTCGTATACTTCAGCCGGAGCTTAATGGACGTCAGCGACTGAGCGGCGCACGCTGAATTGGACTGGGAACGCAATCGCGCTTGTATAAGGGGTTGCTAGGTCTGCTTTCAGCATCGTACGCAACGTGCAGGAGTTCCCGGGGCGAAGGCCCAAGACCCCTGGGCGCATAGGTTTAGTCCGGCGTGCTGACCTCTCTGTTAGGTATTCGGTCGGGTTGCGGCGTGTTGCTTAGCCGAGGCCGGGCATGACCCAGAAAAGTGTGTCCAGCCGGAGTTAAGCGAGCGTGGTGGGTAAGTTGGTGCACCCCTGCAGGGAAGAAACTTCTATCGATAGCCTATCCTACGGTAACAGACACTCGGAGTTGTATCCCGATCGGTACAACTAGAACATGTGATGAGAACTGGATAGTACGGCTCTGGGATTGCTTTCTCGCAGGGAGTCGAGAAAGGATCTCAGGTCGAGGTTGATGATACTACTACTACTACTTTACATTATGTTCATCTACTCTCTCCTGATGCTGCAAGACTGTCGAAGATGCTAGTCTTCGATAGGACTAGACTTCCCCTTCTATTCTGGCATTTCTGCAGCCCAGTCCACATATACAGCCATTCCTTTGAAAATGTTGCATATGTAGTGTAGATCCTTGATTGCTGAGTACTTCGGATGAGTACTCACGTTTGCTTTACTTTCTTTTTCCCCCATATTCCATTTGATGCCACCAGATGACGGAGCCCCTGAGCCAGACGCCCCAGCCGACGACCAGTACTACTACCCGCCTGGCGAGTACTACTACTACGAGGAGCCGACTGACGACCAGGAGTAGGATCGGAGGGTCCAGGGCAGGAGGCCTACGCCTTTCGATCGTAGTATTTTATTTTACCCCGCCTCTGTGAAGGCATATCTCTCTCTCTGTATTATATCTGTACTCAGATATCTGATGCTTCCGCTGACGCTTGTATGCCATCGAGCTATGTATTCGAGCCCTCGAGGCCCTGGCTTGTAATATAAAGCTTGTATGACTTTATTTATGTTTTAGAGTTGTGTTGTGATATCTTCAAGTGAGTCCTTAGGCTTGATCGTGCGCATTTGCGTGTATGATTAGTGCACGATTAAGCCGGGGTCGTCACAACTGTGCAACCAAAAATTGGCAGATAGAGTGCAAAATAATGCAACGAAATTGATCAGAAGATGAACAATCTGCAAGTAGAACCTCAAAATACGAGAGTACTCGTTTTGTGGTTTCGAAGAGTTGATCTAAGAAAGCTTCAAATGAAGGCAAGGCCAAGTAGCAATGTACCTAGATCAGCAGCCCCTTTTTTAGATGGTGTAGCTGGCAAGTCTTCAAGTCTGCAATGTAACTGGACCTACAGAGCTTCCCCAAATCAAATGTTCACCTACACCAAAATAAAGCCTCCACCTGCCAAAATCACATGCCTAGGGCTGATAACTTCCTAACGGCAAAATGTGAGGCAGTGGAAAGAAGTATCAATATAAATACAATCGAATCAAGTACAAGAGCGGAGGCATCTGAGACCTCACATTTGTGGCGCTCGTAGCCCTCAAACACCTTGCTCATGACTGCTTCCCTTGATCACCTCCATCTGCTTTTCACATTCAGATTTCAGGCTATCGAAAATGGAGTGGAGGGGAGGAGATGTCACAGAAATAGAACTGCTATAACAGAATAATATCTCCCTCCCTCTCAGTATACAAACACATATACACAAGCAAGCAAATCGAACTGCAAAATTGAAACAAAATCTGCAAAGTTTGTGAGGTATTAAATTTTTGCCATGTTGCAATTCAGTGTTTACTCTGAAATTTCTGAAGTAAATAAAAATTCAGAGTTGGCAACATAGCTTCCAGAAGAATAATACCATTGAGGCAAAATAGCCCCACAAGAAAACATGCCCATAATTTGCATAATAGACAGTTCAACAACAGGAGATGTGATGAATTGTTTGGCATACACCTCCTTGTTCTTGGCAGTGCCGGCGTTGCGCAGCTGGTCGACGAGCTCAGTTGGGATGTTGTGGCCGGTGACATGCGTGATAGCTGAAATCTAGACATACTATTAGAACTTAAAAGAAACTCAAAATTTTTTGGGTTCATGCTGGAGTTCGCAGTGCTTGTAGTGCCGATGGACCACTACTTGCCACCAAAGCAGACAGTGGCAGGGGTCTCCCGTATGGATTACTCACTGAGAACCACGTCGATGCCAAGCTGTCATGACCAGAATGCAGCTCTTGTTGCCTAAACTGAACCGAACCACACTCATATTCGACTTGCCCTTGCAGCTCCCTGCTACTTCAAGTCATACAATCAGATCGCAACCTACACCTGCACAGAGCGAGATCTACCAGTCAAATACTCCAACTCCATAAATCTCGGCTTGTAAACCTCAAACAAATCGACTCCACATACCAAACCCTGAGAACACGTCAAATTTAAATGAAAACAAGACCCCGATCTGAACCCTCAAAAGCATAACCCTACGCCCCTAAAACTGCAGGACAACTCCTCAAAATCACGAACTCATGTGCTAATAAGGGAAGCCCAGTTTTATTTTCGAACAAACTGACAGAATGCTGGAAATTTCAGTTTTAAAGGAGACATGCTATCAACAAAAGCTATCACCACAAGCTTTATTCCATTTAGGATAACTTACATGGCATTTTCAGTGTAACTATTTTATGAGCTTACAAATAAAATCACAAAAATGAAAAGGGGACAAAAATGAAAATAGCACATATATACATTGTTTGTGTTTGGAAGGATATCAATTCACAAATAAAAATAGATCTACCATAAAATATATCTTCCGTTGCACCGCCATGTTCTTACATAACATAATATTCTTACAAATCTGCAATTCAGAACAGAAAGGTAAAATTATCAAGTGCAGTACCCTGTTTAGAACAGAAAAACAAATCTGCTTAATTGGGATGTACCTTATGCAGATATATAAAAGTTCAGTACCCTGTTCCTCCTTTCCAAATCTACCAGACTGCTTAATTTACAAACAAAGAAACTTGTGCTGCTTGCCATGGAAGAGATGGAGGCGGGGAAAACAAAACCTTAGAAAACATGATGCTTGTATAACCCCAGAAATGTCAAGGATTTGACATGAGTGTCACAGGCGGCCAAGCAAATCTGCTACTTATCAACACACGCACGCACGCACAGTACATATTATCTACCAAAGTAACAACAAATCAGAAACAGATGCCTCATGTTGTCCCCACGGTTCAATGGAATGGATTGTATCTAATCAGGACATCCAATCAGTTGTTTCATCATCACAAAGAACCCACGAACATGTACAACAAGGGAGCAGGTACCTTTGTCTGCTTGGAGCTCCTTGTGTGGGTCATGTCGTGGATGCCCTCCATGGAAGGAAGGAGCTGCTGCTGCTGCTCCAGACCAAATCAAATCAAGGTGGTGCATTGTAGACCTTGCAATCCATACATCCATCCATGATGGAGAGTCCGAGGTCAGCGTCAACAGCATCAGGAGGAAAAGGCCAAAGAAATAGGCAGCAACACCAGCCGTATGTTGGCAGCATGACTTTGAAGTGTGTAGCAGGTCGTTACCGCTGTTAGAGGCAGCATGCATGATTAATTAAGAGATAGACCATGGATTGTAACACACATATAGCACATTTGTTGATTGAACTGAAAAATGTAGTTATTAATTTTTCTGATGTAGATGCTATTTGTGAGTCAAAATAGTTAAGGTACTGCATGTTTGATCATGAACTGAAGCTTACTACATGTGTGAACAAAACATAAGTATTCAGTCGATTCAGTGTTCAGTGGGAACATAAGTACCTTCTAGTAATAAAAATATGATACTCAAAATACATATTTCGGCAGAAACTAAATTAGAACTACATTTAACTTAAAATGTCAGTAATAATGGAATGCCACCTTCACTCACCAAAGCAACCAAAAATATTTTGGGGAGAAATGTCAGTGCTAGAAAATTTGAAACTGAAATTTGAACATAAGGAGAGATAAACAAACCTTCCATAAATCCCCTCAGAAATTTCAACAGCAAAGAACTCTGCAAATCCGTAGTTGCACAATTAAAGTTTTAGTTAGTCATCTGAATCTGTACGACTGTACATTACATGACCAATTTCTAATAGCACCCTACCTTTTGTCTGAATGGCTCCTTTGATTTTTGAGGGTGCATACCAATGAGATTAGCTTAACTAAATTATCCCACAATTCCATTAGAGACCACATCAGCAGCAAGAAAGCATCATGGTTCAGCTTATGCGACTAACAATCTCTGTTTTATTGAAACAGAAGAAACTTAGCTTAACTACATTATCTCACAATTTCATTAGAGACTACAGCAGCAACAAGAAAGCATCATGATTTAGGTTATGCAACTACCAAAATGTTATCTCATGGGAAAAAAGAGAGCAAATTGTTTAGATTAGCATCATGGTTCAGCTTACACAGTTACCAAAATGTCAGCTTAAGCAATTGTGTTACAGCTTCAGGAAAAGGGATTACGACGAAGTTCCCCCATTAATGTGATTCAGAATCAGCCTACCACAAGGTCAGAGAAGTTAATCGTCATCCGCATTGGCTTCATCGGCTGCACAGTTTTGCTCCTGCTACACTGCCTCTTTGTCCAGTTTCCTCCATTTTGCTACAGGCTGCATTTTTGCATCTGAAGATTGCAGAAAGGGTCGAGTAAAATTAAACAAAGATGAATGCTCTTTTTAACGTGATTGCGTCTAAACACAATAGCTATTCGCTACAGGCAAAGAAATCCCAGATTCGTGCAATCCCTTGTTGATAATAAGGATATAAAGAGCCAATAAATTCTATTGTTGTTAACAACTTCTATTTATTTATTTATGTTCCCAGATTCTCACCAACAATCTAAAACACTGCACCCTTCATTTGCATTGTCACATAGAGTTATTTATCCACCAGCATCTAAACTCAAAGAACATATGCTTGATGGACAAAACTGAGCAAGAGGAGCAGACTAACAGAATGGAGGAGAGATAAGTACACAACCACACTGACATTCCAATGCAGTCTTTGATGAGGGGCTCTAAAAACTTTGAGAACTCAATCTCATTGGGCACCTTGTAGACGTCTTCGGCGTTGACCGTTTGTATGTTTCCGCCTTTGCACAGATCATTGGCCCTGCAAATAAGATCACACTCATCTTACTATCATCATCGCAAAAGCATCACATCACGGGAAGAAGCCTAATATTATGCTCTCTGGCGGCTCTCCCCTCGACCAGACAGCAGAACAATTAGCCAAAGACCTCTAAACCTCATCCATATACAATCAGGTATTTGCACAGAAGGTGCAAACAGTCCACTGTAGACACTGCAGTAGAGAATAGAGGGAGCTTCACCAGCAGAGCAGAGAATCAAATGGAATCCAACAGAGAGGGGAAGAGAAGAAGGAAGACCTGCAGATGGTGGGGGCCTTAAGGATGATGACCTGCAGATGGTGAGGGAACCCCATCACCATCAGGAAGAAGACTGCTTGAGCTACTGGTCCATGGCGATGTTGGGTGTGTGCCTGCGTGAGGGAGAGAAGAGCATCAGGGAAGGGGAGGGAAGAAGGGCAGAACCATTGCATCGGCACTCACCAGGGTCGGACCTTGACGAGCAGCTCCATGGCGTGGGTCTCCTTGACGAGCAGGTCCGGTCCAGTCGCGGATCTTGCCGCCGCCATGGATCTCCCTCTCCTCTCCTCTCCTCTCCTCTCGGGATTCAAGCGGTCGTCGAGGTAGAAGAGAAGGGGCGGAGGGGATTCTATGTCATACCGCCGTCGTCGAGGTAGCCACCACCGTCATCATCGCCATCGGTCACCATGGCCCGGCGCCTAGGTTTTCCAGCGCGAGGAGTGAGGAAGGGAGGGCGGATCTGACCGCTGCCTTTGCAAGACGGGCTGCCGTCCACCCAGGGAGCAACCCCTCCCTGATCCGCTGGCTCGCGCGTGGCGGAGGCGGCGGTGCCATACCCATACGCATCGAGGAGGAGAAGCCCGTGCTCGTGTCTGCTGGGTTTTTTTTTACCACGAAACGTTTTCTCTGCTGACCGCTTAAAACAATACTGCAGGTTGAATACTAAAAAAATATAGGGGCTTTTCTACAGAAATGCTGCGACGGGTAAGCGGACAGAAACAATAGGCGCTTTATTCTATACTAATATAAAAAGACCCGAAGGGGCAGATCCAACTGATATCGGCCATCGAACTAAGTCAATCCAACGATCTAGACTGCTTCAATGACAAGCGTTAAACATGACGTGCAATTAATATCATACCAAATATTGCATGCATAATATCCGCGTGTGCAATTAATTTATTGATTAAATATTAACGTGCATTGCATGTGCGCATTTACTAGTATTATTAGGTAATGATAAAGATGAAGACGTGCCTACCGTTGTCGCTCCGTCCGGCGTCCGTCGTGACCACAACGCCACCTTATCCCTTGTTTGTCCCGCTCCCTCTCAGCCACACAATCCAACCACCCACTCACGTCTCTCTCTCTTCTCAATCCTCTTCCTCTCCCAGGAGCGAGCGGACGGAGGCCAAGCTACTAGGACAGGAGGTCGCTGTCGATTCACCCCCTCCCCGACGTCCTAGGGCCGTAGAGGCGCGCATCCTGGAGACGCCCTCCCCGGGTCGTCCTGCTCCGGCCGCCGATGACGTCGGGCACGAGCGTGGTTGCCGTCGTGCTCCTCACGGCCTCCCGGGCCTTGGAGTAGTCTTCATGGAGAGCTTCAAGTGCTGCCGCCGCCACTCTCCGGCGTGCCATGTGCCTCCCTAGCACCTCCCACCGTGCAGCAGCGCAGGAACGACGGTACGTCGCGAGTCCCTAGCGCCTCCTACTCCCTCACGCCTCTCGATTTTTCGTCGTGCTTCTTGCCTCCCGCCGGCGCGCGCGCGGTGGGCAGTCGATTCGGGGGTGCCTGTGCTGCTGGGGTTTGAGGAGACGGGGGATTGTGATTGGTGGAGCCGTTGCCTTCGATTCAACAGTCCGTGTTCGGTAATTCGGGTAGGGGTGCTCTGCACCTGTGTAGGGTTTGCTGTGGGGAGTGGATTGATTTTTCGTGACACCGGGGTGAACGATCGGGTGTTTTTGGTGCCTGGGTCCCGTGATTTGGTACAGTATAATCTGACCACGCTGCTCTATAGTATACAATGTTTTAAATAGCGGGCTACGGAAAATAGCGGCGGGCCTCAAAATCAGCTATAGCGGGCTATAACAGGCTCTAGCGGGCTATTTGTGAAGACGACCATTTAGCGGCACTCTCCTGAAAAGGCTATAGCCCGCTATTTAAAGCTATGATAGTATATGATAATCTGGTAGCTGTTAACAAATAATTTGGTAGTTGTTAACAAATAATCTGGTAGTTATTCATAAATAACATGATACTATCCTCTATGGGCTCATTCTACATGTGATAATCTGATTGTTGTTAACAAATAATCTGGTAGTTATTCACAAATAACATGGCAATATTCTCTATGGACTCATTCAAACATGTGACAATCTGGTAGTTGTTAGCAAATAATCTGGTAGTTATTCAGAAATAACATGGCAATTGTACATGAATAAAATTCAGAAAGTAAAGTGTGGTAGTGACTGTTGCCAATTAACTTGGCAGTTGTTACCGGAAAACCTGGTAAGCTTCCATAGATAATATGGTAATTATGACTGTTTTTGTTGATCACTGCTTATAAATAATCTGGTAGCTGTTCGTTTTTTGGGTATTGCTTATGAATAATCTGGTAGTTGTATATAGATAACCTAGTAATCTGTCTGATGATCGTCTAGTGCTACAAGGATAATCAGATAAGTGCTTTTTTTTTGTAGGGAATGATGTTAAAGAAGATAGATATGTAATGGAACCAATGTAAATGATGACTGCAAAATGTGTTGATGATGCCCAAGACGAAGCTAAGGCTGGTTATCATAGTTGTCAGAATGTTTTTTTTTTGGAACGGTCACGGGGGGAGGGGGATCCTCCCCAAGTGAATATATTGCTCAAAAAGCTGCCGAAGCTAAGAGTCACCTCTTAAGCTTTGGCTGATCCAGTTTATAAGGGAAACCGAATCGAAAACCTAAACAAATTAACCCCGTTTATGAAGAAAACCGGGCCGAAAACCGTACAAGTAACAAAGTTACAAAAGATGAGGAAAAAGGACGCCCAAGACAAGGCCTGACCAAGCTAGCAGACCGAAAGACTAACACCACGGGAGGCACAAGTATATGTGGGGTGTCGTGGAGGGATCACAATACCAAGACTAAACAAGCAACCTAACGCACCGCACCGGCGTGCAAACCGAACCTTACGAGACAACTCAGGAGCAACCACAACCAACGAGTGACAACACGAACATTGATTGGGAGCTCTGTCACGAGAGTCCGGAATGATTAGCAAGTAGGGGAGGCATCTTGCGTCATCGAAGAGCAAAGATGAATCGGAACGACACCAAGAGCACTAGGCTCACCGCACCACAATGGCCACCAAGGGAGGTACTTGAACATGCACAGCAAATGGCCGAAACCAGGGAACACCACCGAAGACGAAACATGGGGGCAAAGATGACAGCTCCATGGCCAAGCGGTGCTGTTTCCATACCCCAAGACACACCACCGTCGACCCCAATCTGGTCGCACCACCACCACCAACATCCCCTGATCCCCATAGCGAGCAGCTGCAGCACCAGAAGCATTGGGCCCAGCAGCCCCGACGCCACTCTGACCCGAGTCGAACCACCGCACCAACCACCCCTGCTGCCGCGCCCAGCCGAGCTCCCAGGACGAGCTGCCACCACATCACTGCAGATCTGCACCACCACCGACCAAAGCTGAAGGCTCCACTCCGTGGCAGCACCACGGCCAGCCCAAGCTCACGTGGTTGTAGATGCCAGCCAAGACTCCACCCGAAGCAGCTAGCCACAACACCGCACCACCCCCAACTCCTGTGCAACGCCGCCAGCCAGGCCGCAGCACGCCGCTGCGCACCCCCGATGCGGATCTGAGCGCGAGGCTCATGGATCCGAGCAGGGGAGGCCCCAGATCCGACCCCAGCGCCCGCCACAGGGTGACCTTCGCCACAGACATGGCCACCGACGCCTGTCGCCGCCCAGCCCAGCAACCACGATGAGAGGACGCCGCCCGAACCTGCGCCAACACGGCACTAGCCAGACGGCAGCACCAGGTAGCACAACGCCGCCCCCTGCCGCAGCACACCACCGCCTTCCACCAGAGAGGACAACCCAACTACCGCGCGCCCGAGATCCGACACGAACAGCACGGGATCCCGAGAGCCGCCATGGCCAGCCACCACGGCCGAGCCCCTCCCCTCCCCCCCCCCCCCCCCCCAGCCAACCTCCACCGCGGCAGAGAGCTGTCAGCTCTGGCCGAACCAGGGCCGCCTCCGGCAGCTGCCGCGAAATGGCCGCGAAGGGCAAATCCCGGCCGCCGCTGTCACCAGGGCGGGCTTTGCCGGAGGTAACCACCGGCGGTGGCGAGGGGAAGGGGCTGGGAAGGGGGGCCGAGGCCGGGCGGATCTGGTCGCCGCCCGAGTCGCCCTGCAAGAGAGACGCGGGGGCCCTGCGGGGTTTTCCAACATCTATTCTGCTACCAGTTGTCAGAGTGTTGTGGCTTGGTACGGGCATAACAACTTTTACTATAGTATTCATCTGTAAGAGTCACTATAGCAGTTATTTTTTTAGATGAGCATGTGGCCGAGTATGTAACTAAGGGTCACTGTAGCACTCAATTTATGCTGGGTGTGTGGAAGAGCTCTGTACCGTTCTACTGTTGCATCATGCATGCAGAGGGAAGAGAGAGAGAGAGAGAGTCATGAGAACGGACGCATGCAATCAGTTTAATATTCAGGCGCCGTACGGAAAGCCTTTCTAGGGAACGTGCCCTAGAAGTTGAGAGAAGCCAGCCAATGGCCCTGTTTGGATCATTTCACCTCACCCGAGAAAAAAAAAATTGGCCTTCTTCTGTCTCTGAACTGCAAGTTTAATTATGTCTCTCTCTCCATCGATTTGCTTGGAGTTACTGATGCTAACAAATCTTGTTGGAAATTTAGAGGCAATCATGTATGATAATATTTCCTAAGTGCATTCATAAGTTATGTAACTGTCCTTGAACAATATCAATGATATGTATCATCAAATATGTGATTTGATTGTAAAACTATATGTTGTATGATATTTGTTCTAACAGTCCCTAATCGACAATGTTATGGGGACACATAACCTTGACTAGTGTATGGCTCGACTGATGACTTGGTTCCATTTGCCATGGGCATGGTGATGCCACTCCGATAGTAATGATTCGAGTAAAGGAGCTTACCGAGTCGAACAAGACCCATTTTGAGATGCAACGAGCGAGTTGTCATTTGTTAGTCTCAAACAATGTATATGCCACATCCTTAGATCTGAGGTCCTCGCACAATCCGAGTTGTGGATCAGCCGAATTAGGGTCTATCAAACACAACTCCGTAACTGGGTAGTTACAAAGGTAGATTTTAGGCCGACTGTGAATCAAGCTGGGTGATGTGGTTGACCAAGACGGGATTTGCTCCTCTGACTCGGAGAGATATTCTTAGGCCCTCTCGAGTGATTTGATTCAGTAAGCATGGCCATGCGCGACTCGGTTAAGAGTTAACTGAGGAGTCGGACAAAGCGTTAGTCCAGTGAATCTACATCACGGATCGAGAAGAGAGTTAAGCTATTGAAGGGATGACAAGAACTCGCCTATCGCTTGATAAGGTATATTGTGAGGCAAAGGGAATGAGACATATGACGCATTGTAAAGGTTAGTCGTTATGACTTTACGTCACTTGGGAGTTGCCATGTTCTACTAGGACCCACTGCCGATTATCAACTTGAGGCTAGGTGAACAAGGGAGCGACTCGGACTTGGCGCCATGGTGGGACTCAGAGGAGTAACTTTTGTTCTATCCAGGTGATCGTGAACCTACAGGGTCACACACTTAAGAGGAAGGAACCAGCCGAATATGATCCGACTGACATATGGCCGAGTGGGTTGGACACGAGTCAGACCAGAATGAATTACGGTTTAGTAGGGCCACAAGTGTTGCGGGTCCACACGGATGCCTATATAAGGTGGAGGCATGGGCGACCAAAGGGAGAGGTTGACACCGCAGTTCCATGTGTTGGAAACCCTAGCCACCATCTAGTCTTAGGTCGAGTGAACGGATCTAGCAATCCGCCGCCGGCTCCACCTCGTACATGTGGATACTAGTTGAGGTGTTGTGCTTTCAATACTAAAACGAACGAGGACTGCACCGCCCCGACGCGCTTCACCGAATTCTGCACCTGCACATCAAGTGATAATCCTGTGACCTAAGCCCTCAGCATAGTTCGTGGGAGTTGTGCGGTAGAATTTTTTCGTTGTGCAATGGTTGCACCTCGCATGACCAGACAGTGGTATCAGAGCATATGCTGCTAGTTTTAGGTTCGGACACATGCATATGTGATATGCGGGAGGCAGTAGATTGGATCTATTACCATTTTGGATGTCAATTTATTTTGATAGATTGGTTTTGTACAAGATTAATTGGATCAATCGTACTTAGGATATGTGGATGATCAGGTTTCGGTGATCAAAGTGTTTGGTCAAATCGGAACCATGATTGGATTGGGACTTGTAGATTGAATCTACATCTGCCAATAAAGGATATCCACGAGTTGGTTCATAGAATTGATTTACGAGCTGTTGGCCCGAAACTAACTCTGCCGACTCCGAGTCCGGAGTGCCGACTCCGACTCGAGAACGGAAGAACATGAGAGAACGGAGGAGAGGAATGGGATTGCAGAGACATGAATGAATTTTTCACCAATTTCTGATCATCGGGTTTCTTTCTCTATTCATTGAGTATTTATAGAGGTTTACAACCGCCTCTAGCGGTAAAAAGATCTACCGTTGCTTACTAGCTAAGCAACGTAGCTGGCAGTCAAACAGCTATCGCTGGGACAGCTGCTACTCCAGCGCACGGGCTAGCACAGAGCCTAGTCGGCCACCTGTGCCTTTAGAGCCTTCGTCTAGATCACCAACACCCACGCTGACATGTACTATAGTCCGAGTCGGACATATCCGACTCGGCACTTACTTTCGACTAGCCAGAAGGCATAGTTAGGTTACCTACCAACTCGTCTAATACGGAGTCGGTCTTCCGACTCGGACACTCCTAGAGTCGGGCTACTGTCGACTCGGACACACCCGGAGTCGACACAACCTACCGGCTAACACAAGCTTATTCCAACAATCACTCCCTAAGCTTGAGTTTCGGGTTTACCTCCACCATGCCTGCACTTGATCGCAGCTCCTGAAGACGGACTCGACCTAGTGGATTGGTGAGCATGTCGGCGAGTTGAAGTTCGGTCGCAACGAACTCCAGCTCAATCTTCTTCGTCTCCACGCAGTCCCAAATGAAGTGATACTTCAACTCGATGTGCTTCGAACACTCGTGGAAGACGGGATTCTTGGCGAGGGAGATCACCGATTTGTTGTCCACCTTGAGGACAACGCGCTCTGTTTCTCCAAGTTTGAACTCGGCTAACAAACGCGCCAGCTAGATGCCCTGGCAAGCAGCAGTGGCGGCTGCCACATATTCTGACTCACAGCTTGAGAGAGCCACGATCTTATTTCTAGGACTGCCATGTTACTGGACTGATTCCTAGAAAGAACAGCGTGCCAGACGTACTCTTGTGTGAGTCAATGTCACCACCCAAGTCGTTATCTCTGTAGCCGACTAGGCATGGTACATCTGTGCTTCTGCCATACCTACACCCGAGTCGCACGGACCCGGCGATGTAGCACAGGATGCGGTTGACGGCGGCGAGGTGCTCCTGAGTCGGAGCCTCCAAGAAGCGCGACACGAACCACTGCGAAGGTCAGATCCGATCTAGTGTGCACCAAGTACCCGAGGCTCCCGACGATGCTCCGGTACTCAGTCGCATCCATCGCGGGCTCCGTGCTGCACATGGACAGCTTAAAGCGCGGCTCCATGGGAACATGGCAGGGGTTGGACCTGGCCATTCCTGCATTCTCCAGCAGCTTCTGGGCATAGGCCGACTGCGAGATGTCGATCCCGCTCGGCCCTTGTCGCACCTCAATGCCGAGGTAGTAGCTCAGCAGCCCGAGTTAGGACATTTGGAACAGGCCCTTCATCTCCAGCTTGAACTTGTCGATGTCGCTGGAGTTGGAGCCGGTGATCACCAAGTTGTCGACGTAGACTTCGACTAGGAGCCGAGTTGGCGTTGCCCCTCGCGCTGTCATGTCGTGCTCCGACTCGCACTGCGTGAAGTCTAGCTTGACAAGGCACGCGTCGAGCTTGGTGTTCCATGCCCTCGGCGCCTGCTTTAGGCTGTAGAGCGCCTCGACGAGTTGGAGCACTAGGTGTTCCTTCCCTGCTACAGCGAAGCTGGCTGGCTGCTGCACATACACCTCCTCCTCCAACTCACCGTTGAGGAAGGCCAACTTGACATCCATGTGGTGGACGTCCCACCCCGCACTTGCGGCTAGGGCCACAAGGAGCCGCACCAACTCGAGTCGGGCCACAGGAGCGAAGACCTCGTCGTAGTCGATCCCGTGCTGCTGCACATAGGCCTTTGCCACGAGTTGAGCCTTGTGCTTAAGGATCGCGCCAAGCGAATCATTCTTCACCTTGTACTCCCACTTCATTCCGATCGCGGTGGTAAGGTGGTGAGGCTGAGTTCTCCTCAACGGCCCTCATCTCTTCCAAGGTAGTCAGAATCCCGACTCGACTCCTAGAATCCTACGACTTCACGACCCTATGGAAGCATGTCGATCCAAGTCCCACTATGAATCCGGATCAGGTAGAATCCATGTTGAGTCGCGATCCAAATCATAGAATCATGTACAAAACTATGGAATCTCGACACTATGTCCGATTCTACTAATTTACCTAAGACGTTTGTTTACTTGTAGCAGAATAGTATGCCATCATCCAACCATTTTTCACATGTCTCATGGTCCTTTATTCCCCTCCCAAGCCCAAACACTCAGCCGCCGACATCTTTGATCAGGTTCTGAGAAACCCTAGAATGAAATGAGAATCAGGCTTGTCGACGGATGGAATTGGCGTGAGAAGGAGAGCAAGACCCTTCAAGGTTCAGCACTGCAGGTTAGGTATACAATGATCAGCTATTCACGAACTCTAAGAAACCTCCTAAGTAAATTTCATGCATTGTCGATTTAAATGTTCTATATTCCCTCTCATATGTGTTCCATATATGCAAGCTAGATAGTAGGTTAGCCATGAAAAGAAGTGGAATACAACTAGCATTGATGTGTATAGTTTTTGCTCTACATTTACTGTTAAAAATCTATAGAACCCATATATATTTCTGGCGTGGGTACAAAATATCTTATTTGAGTAAATCTAGTAGAATCCTCGATTCCATGACTCGATACTACGACTCGATTCTGTCTAAGGAAAATTGATCCGGCTCCGAATCCCGACTCTGACTACCTTGATCTCTTCCTCCATCGCGCGCTTCCAGCTGGCGTCCGACTTTGCCTCACTGAACGAGCCGGGCTCCTCAGTGGCAAGGAAGTGGAGTTCCTCGTCCGGCTCCATAGCCGGACCTTCGTCGAGCATGTTCTGCAAGGTGCGGAACCGATGCTCGAGCTTGGATTCATCTTCTCCATCAAGCATACTCGCGTACCTCGATGGTGGCATGACAAACTCAACGCCGGTGATAGGCGGAGTCTGTGACTCCGCTGTCGGGTGCTTCGGTGTTGATGGCGAGCTGGCTGGGGGGAGTCGGTGATGGCGGCAAGTCGGGTGCAGGACCCGCACTCTCGTCTCCTGGAGTCGGCAGCGGCTCGAGCACCAAGTGCTCAACCGTGAAAGTGTCGGCTCCGAAGGTGTTCACCTGCATCTCCGGAGAGCTCCGGTCCCAGCGCGCGCTCTCATCGAACACAGCATCGCGGGTGATGGTGACTCGGCCTGTTGCCGGGTCAAAAGCCCGATAACTCTTCATGCCGGCTTCGTAGCCCACAAATATCATTGGCCTGCTGCGATCGTCGAGCTTCTTCAGCCCGGGTCCCGTCTCTCCGACGCGCACCACACAGCCGAAGGTGCGCATGAAGTGCACATCCGGCTTGCGACCATGCCAGGTCTCGAACGGCATCATGCCGTCCACGCTCTTAGTCGGCGACCTGTTGAAGATGAACACTGCCGTCGACACTGCCTTACCCCAGAACTCGCCGGGGACTTTCTTGGCCTTTAGGAGACTGCGGGCCATACCCACAATCATCTGGTTGTGTCGCTCGATGACGCCATTTTGCTGTGGGGAGTAGGGAGCCGTCAGGTGACGCTCCACTCCAAGCTCCGCGCAGTACGCCGTGAAGGAGCCGGAGGTGAACTCACCTCTGCGATCCATCCTCAGCATCCGCAGCTTGCAGCCGGACTCTGACTCGACTCCCACCTGGAGTCGGATGATTGCAGCTGTAGGCTTGTCCTTCGTCGAGAGAAGGGCGAGCCACGTGTGCCGCATCAGGTCATCGACTAGGAGGAGGATGTACCTCTTCCCGCTTGGCGTAGCCAGCATGATCGGCATGCAGAGGTCACCGTGGACCAGCTCGAGTCGGTCCTTCGTCCGGTACTTCACCTGCTGCATGAAGGAGGCTCGCCGCTGCTTTCCTGCTAGGCAGGCGTCGCAGAGCAGGTCCACTAGGGGAAGCCCACGCACCAAGTCACCTTTCGCCAGTAGGCGCAAGCTGTCGAAGTTGAGCTGTGCGAACCGAGCGTGCCAAGTCCATGCCGAGTCGACACCAGTGTGTACCGCCAAACACACTGGTTGGGCGCTTTCAACTTGTACAGCCGGTTGGCCTCTCGCCTGACTTTCATCAGCAGCTTCCGTTGCTGGTCACGCACTCGGAGGGGTCCATCCTCGATCAACACCTGGCAGCCATTGTCGTCGAACTGGCCCAGGCTGATGATGTGCGTGTTCAGCCGGGGTATGTAGTACACCCCGGTGACGGCTTGATACTCGCCCGACTTGCAGACGAACAACACTGTCCTTTGCCCGCAGATTTCCACCGTGGAGCCGTCTCCGAACTTGACTGAGCCAGTAATGCCGGTGTGAGTTCGGCGAACACGGCGCGATCACCTGTCATGTGATTAGTTGCGCCCGAGTCGAGGTACCAGACGCCGTCGTCGGTGTCTCCCTCTTGCGCCAGGTTGACCTACGCCTTCTCCTCCAGCAGGAAGAGACTCGACTCCGAGATAGCCGACTCCACAACCTGTCGACTAGGTGCGAGTGGCTCTCGAGTCTCTGCAGCCAGCTCTGAGGGTTGCTGCGCTGGTGTCACCTCGGCTCCATGAGTCGAGGTGACTTCGAATCCTCCTGAGTCGGCAGATCCCACTAGGCGACCAAGGGGATCCGAGAGTGCTCCGTTGGAGGGGTCAACGCGCCCTCCGACTCTGGCACCGGTTGAGTCACTGACTCAGCCACCGGCCGAGACGAGGGTGTCGCCTCCGACGTGCCCGACTCCGCCCTTCCGCGAATCGGCACCGGGAGCTCTGGAGTTGACGCCACGGTGCACGCCTGCATCATGAGCAGCGCGTCGTCGTTGTCGGCTCCGCCACGCACGAGGTGAGCCTCATCGTGCTTCTTCTTGCGGCAGTCCCCGCCCGGTGGCTGGTGACTCCGCAATAGCGACACTTGTCACGGTCATCGGTGCGACTCTACGCATCGGCTCTGCCTTTGCCGTGTCCGTGGGTGCGCGGCTTGCCGCCACCGCATCTGGCATGGCTGGTCGATGCCTCTCCTCCTCGCTGCTGCATCCGGGTGGCCCACTCCTCTTCAGAGAGGAGCAGCTTGCCGGCTTGCTTGGCCTTTGGCTTGTCCGACTCATAGCGCTCCTCGGCGGCCTTGAGTCAGCCGATGAGCCCCTCTAACAAGAGGGTGTCGAGGTCGAGCAGGGTCTCGATGGAACATGCCATCTGCGAGAACTTGGGAGGGACGACGGAGAGGAACTTACAAATGACGTCCGGCTCGCTGATCTTCACGTCGAGTACACCGAGCTGTAACAAGAGGGACGACAGTCGCATGCCGAAGTCGTCCATGTCCTCGTCATCGCCGAACCTGATGGCCTTGAGCTACTTCTTCAGCATCGATGCCTTCGCATCACGCACCCGAGTCACCCAGAGCCACATCGTCTTCACCGCCTCCCATGCCTCCTTCGCCATTGGCTTGACTGCTAGGGTGGAGAGCATCTCTGGTGGGACAGACTGTAACAGGCACTCCATAGCTGTGCGGTCCGTCTTGCGCTCCGGCGTCCCGTCATTGACGGCGACCCAAAGCTGTCGTGCCTCAAGCATCACCTGCATGAGGAGCACCAATTCGCATAGTTCGTGCGATTTAGCATGGGCCATGAACCATCGGACCCGCGGATCACCCGCTGGACCACTAGTGAGCTCCTACTAACCTTCTTTCCTTCCGTGGCTTCAGCGGCGGCCTCAGCCAGAGCTTTGGTGTCGCCCATATCCGATAGCTCTCAAGAACTCAGGCTCTGATACCAATTGTTGGCCTGAAACTAACTCTGCCGACTCCGAGCCTGGAGTGTCGACTTTGACTTGAGAATAGAAGAACATGAGAGAGCAGAGGAGAAGAAGGGGATTGTAGAGATATGAATGAATTTTTCACCGATTTCTGATCATCGGGTTTCTTTCTCTATTCATTGAGTATTTATAGAAGTTTACAACCGCCTCTAGCGGTAAAAAGATCTGCCGTTGCTTACTAGCTAAACAACGCAACTGGCAGTCGAATAGCTGTTGCTGTGACAGCTGCTACTCCAGCGCACGGGCCAGCACGGAGCCTAGTCGACCACCAGTGCCTCTAGAGCCTTCGTCTAGATCGCCAACACCCGCGCTGACGTGTACTATAGACCGAGTCAGACATATCCAACTCGGCACTTACTTTCGACTAGCCAAAAGGCATAGTCGGGCTACCTACCAACTCGTCTAATACGGAGTCGGTCTTTCGACTCGGACACTCCCGGAGTCGGGCTACTGTCAACTCGAACACACCCGGAGTCGACACAACCTACTGGCTAGCACAAGCTTATTCCAACACGAGCGCCAACTGAAATCCTGCCTGTTGATACCTAAGGAGGACCACCAGTCTACCAGTCGTATTGAAGCCCTAGAACGTTACGAGATTTAGTCGACCCAGTAGAATTTGATTCTATGCTTAACTTGTTATTGCAGGGTTGATATGAATAGTATGGCTTATGTTTATGTGATGCATCTAATCTATACGTGTACTGCGAGTCACGGTTTTATCAGCCGGCTGGAGCCAAAGTATTTGTTATTGTATAACGACCTACGTGTCGGCATGAGATGCTATCTCCTTGTTAATTCATTGCTAGCTAGTGTAGCCTGCATGGAGAACTCAGAGGACACGGGAGTATGCGGCATTACGGAAGTCGGCTGCATACCGGCATGAAGCTTTGTGGATATGGAGATCACCATGAAGAGAGACATACTATTTCACATATTAATATGATTATTTGTGTTTTATTATGTTTTAGTTTTACTCTTAGCATGTTGATGGTAGAAGTAAAATCCCTCAAAGAATGTCGAGTCGGTTGCCTTAGCAGTGCTGCACATCACAAGTCGGGTATATTTGATAGTAGGCTCATAAAATTGGGGTGCTGCCAATTCTCCCCGACTAGATGGGTTCGTGGTAGACACTTACTGCAGAAGCACTAGGTTACTTAATAGGGCTATCCTAACGATTATGAGCCTGGGGTAAAGGAGTCGGGAGCCGGGGCATGTGATGCCACCCGACTAACATGAGTCATATGGAGATGCAATTGGCAAGGAGTTGCCTACCTTGATCTCTCGGCCGCTAGCAATGATGCCAAAGCTCACTTGTGGACTTGTTTATCTTGGATCTTGAATCACTAAGTAACCATCGGAGGGATGTTGGACTTAGTGGGAGTATTTTATATTAAAGTGTTTAATATGAATTGCTCTTTATGAATACATATCTTAAAGTGTCTTTGCATATTTTTTGTTGTAGATCAATGGTACCTAATAGTTTCCTCAGTTGTCTAGTTTTGTTTTGAACCAATCTTAGGAAAGGATAAGCTTAATGGAACAACCTTCACTAATTGGTATCATAATCTGAGAATTGTTCTCAAGCACGAAAAGAAAGAACATGTCCTGGACAACCCGCTTCCAAATGAGCCGGATGATGATGCGCCAGCTACTGCCAAAAATGCCTACCGTAGGACTATGGATGAGTCATGGAGATCAGTTGCTTGATGCTTGCTCATATGGAACCAGACTTGCAACAGAAGTTTGAGAACGTAGAGGCATAAGATATGATCGAAAGCCTCAAGAGCATGTTTTAGACCCAGGCTAGGGCCGAGAGGTATAATGTCTCTCAAGCCTTGCTAGGATGCAAGCTGAAGGATGGCAATCCACTAAGTCTGCATGTGATCAAAATGGTTGGTTACATGCAGTCTCTGGATAGGTTAGGCTTCCCACTTAACAAAGAGTTCACTACGGATGTGATCCTTGCTTCTCTTCCTAGTTCTTATGGTCTGTTCATCTCTAACTACCACATGCATGGTATGAATAAGAAGGTTACGGAGTTGCACGGGATGCTTAAGATGACAGAAGCTTACATCAAAAAGGGTACCAGTCAAGTGTTGATGGTACAGAAGAATTATAATATCAAGAAGTGTTCTTATTTGAAGAATAAGGTAAAGTCAATGGGAGGAAAGGCTCATGATGTATCTTTGAGTGGTGCCTCAGTGACTAAGCCGAGTCCGGCTACTGGGACTATCTGCTTCTACTGTATGGCGGATGGTCATTTGAAGAGGAATTGTAGCAAGTATTTGGCCGACAAAGCCAAGAAGGGTGGAAGTGTGACTTCTAACTCATGTACACTTGCTGTAAATGTTATAGACATATATCTTGCTGATGCACCTAACAGCTCATGGGTATATGATACCGGACCGGTTGTTCACATTTACAACTCGATGCAGGGGATGGTAAGGACTAGGAGCGTCACAAGAGGCGAGGTTGTTATTCGAGTCAACAACAAGTTAACAGTCGCCGCATTAGCAGTCGACATGATGCAGCTTCATTTACCTTCGGGATTCTTAATGGAACTATATAATTGTTATTATGTTATGTTGCTTAGTCAAAACATTATTTCTGCTTCGTGTTTGATGAGATAGGGTTATGAATCAAATATTAAGAATAATGGTTGTTCTTTGTATTTGAAAGATATATTTCACGACTTTGCACTAGTTATGAATGGGTTATTCATTTTGAATATTGATGGGAAGTCAGCCTATAACACAAATGTTAAGAGGTTAAAACCTAATGATCTGAATATGACTTATTTTTGGCACTGTCGGCTTGGTCATATAAGTTGGAAACACATGAAGAAGCTTCATGATGATGGACTTTTAACTTCATTCAATTTGGAATTGTTTGAGATATGCGAGTCATGCCTACTCGGCAAGATGACCAATACCTCTTTTGCAAAGAGTTGAGAGAGGGCGTCCGACTTGTTGGAACTTGTACATATAGATGTATGTGGTCCAATGAGTACGGCAGCCAGAGGTGGTTAATGAAACACGAGTTTGGGTCCGACTTCATTACCTTCACTAGTGATTTTAGTAGATATGGATATGTCTACTTAATGAAACATAAGTCGAAAACCTTTGAAAAGTTCAAGGAGTTCCAGAATGAGGTACAAAATCAACTCGGCAAAAAAATAAAACTTCTATGATCGGATCATGGAGGTGAGTACTTGAGCCATGAGTTTGAAGACCATCTAAAAGGTTCCTCAGCTTACTCCGCCAGGCACGCCATAGAGAAACGGTGCGTCAGAACGGCGGAATCGGACCTTGTTCATGGTGTGATCAATGATGAGTCGGACAGATCTACCCTTGTCATTTTTGGGTTATGCTCTAGAAATTGCAACGTTCACACTAAACAGAGTACCATCAGACACCATATGAGATATGGACTGGGAAAAAGCGACTTCAGTCACCATATGAGATATGGACCGTGTAGGCATCTGCGATGAAGCCAGTAGTCACGCGACAGCGCTCCCCAAAAACCTTATCGCCCATCTCCCGTAAAGGACTCGAAGAAGCGGGGTTCCGGAAGCCTACTGTCCCAGCTCCCGGTGCATGCCGCAAGACGGGATGGGGAAGTCCTGAAGGCTGCTCAGTGCTCTGGAACTGGATTGGTGCTGTGTGTTGGTGTTGTCTATCTGAGAGGAGCGACCTCTCTTATATAGGCATGGAAAGTGGAGGCGAACAGGTAGCGACGGAAGATGAAACGAGGAGCTGGGAGGCACACTGAACAAGTAGCGGCCGAAGCCGAACAGCCTTCGCATTCAAAATCCACTAGCGCAAAACGTTTCAGCTTCTGTGCAACCGTTCATATTCCATTCATGCGTGACAAAAAGAAGGACATCGGCTTGGCTCATTCCCACAACATGCGGTGCGCGCCATGTCGTGACGAGGCATGGCATGGCATGGCGAGGTGGGCGGCGAAGGAGGAAGAGCGCACGGGAAGGTCTCTTCTTTTCATGCTTGTACAGTGGTAGAAGAGCCTCCCTTATAAGGAGGTCCAACTCCCACTAAACTAGCAACATGGGGCTAAACTTTAGTCCCACCCCTTTCCATCCATGAATGGGCCAAGTGGGCCTTTTGGGATTTTCTACTAGAGATTATTGGGTAAGATAACTGGGTCTAGCCCAATAATTCCAACAATCCCCCTCCAGAACCTAGAGGCACACAATTATTTGCCTTTGGTTCCAAAACATTGTTTATATACCGGTACTACAGCGGAGACTGTGAAGTTGAACTTCCACCTAGAACTTTATGCTACACTAGTAAGCAACTTGAACAGTGGAATATGCCTTGAACTCCAAGTTTTCTGCGAATCTAGTTTCACACAAAGCCTTGACCGATTCTAGCACTAGTAGAAAATGGGCCTTTAGTCTCGGTTCCAGAGGGCCTTTAGTCCCGGTTCTGGAACCGGGACTAAAGGGTCGAGACTAAAGGCCCTCCACGTGGCCGCTGTCTGGAGCTCGACATTTAGTCCCGGTTGGTAACACCAACCGGGACTAAAGGAAATATCTCTCCATCGTCGGAGGAGCAAATCCCAATCTTGAGCTATCAAGTTACTCAACATACTTTCCCCTGAACCCGTAAGCCGCCGTAATAGCCATCCAGTTACGGATGACGCTTAACAAACCCCAAAGTTCATGAATCAAGCATGAAGAAACTCGATACTCTCATGGTCTGAGGAATCATGCAAACGTTAACCATCTCTGTGTTATCAACCATTAACTTGTGACGAATGAATCTCATAGCATAACATCAATCGGGTCGATTCAACACAAATGTTCTTCTAACATTGTGCCCTCAAAACTGCTGGCATAGACATGCCCATGATTGGGAAAACATAATCATCATGCAACACTTGAGCTAGTCTTAGAGGCATGACTAGGAATACTTTTTACCGTTTATTATTCCACACGTGCACATGGGTTTTCCCCAGAGCCTTTATGGATATACGGGCTCGGGAACCACAGCAGTTATAGCATGGAACATAAACATAATTATGAGCAAGGAGATAAATAATAACATTTATTATTGCCTCTAGGGCATATCTCCTACACTTATGCCGTCACATACTTCTTCTTATGGTTGAGTACCGCTACTTATGTCAGATTCTATGTCGTCTACCTGATCTTTTGCTAGATTAATATCCGACAGTATCCTTCATATTCAAACATCTTGTGAGCTCTTCCCTTGGTACTTGATACCTCCGGAAAATTGTATCATCTGCTTTCGAACTCGCATCCCTTGCTTTGGACGATGGTTGTATGGATACGTAAAATTGTTCCGATGGGTTGCATCTATGCTGCTGCTGTAGGGGAACGCGACAGAAAACGAAAATTTTCGGTATAGCGAGCACGCCCAGGACCACTATGGAGACTGCATACAAGGTTTGATCTGATCCGTACCGACTCGAAGCGCAGCGGAAGAAGAGTCGGTGGAGATCGTTGGTGCAGATCCCCGCAGCTAGGATTTACAACCTCCCAACCGCGAGGATGTACTCCCTCGTCGGACAGCCCTTCGGGAGGCGGTCGGACAGTCCCCCGGATGATGTCGTGGACAGCCCTTCGGAAGCACCCTCGAAACTCGAACGGAGACTCGGACAGCCCTTCGGGACGACACTCGAATAGCCCCTCGGGCAAAAGACCGAAACTACGACCTCTCTATGGGGTTGCACACATACGGTGTCAGCTATCCGGCAGGGCTTCGCCGTCCAGAACTAGTTCCTGCCGGAACCCAGACAGCCTTTCGGCTCTACGAAACTCTTTTCGTGGGAGGGAGAGAAGAAGCCAGATAATGCATGGCATGTGTATGAGAGCAAGGGATGAAGAGATGGCAGCCCCCATCTCCTCTATTTATAGGAAACCCAAGGGGTAGGGTGGTTTTACAAGAAAACCCAAAATGCACATGGATGAAGTCCTTCCACAAGGACCCAAGTGAGAAATCAAGGGACAAGTGGGGGCTCCAAGGAGGAGCCCCCATGTGGCCGGCCATCTCCTTGTAGGGGCCCCCCAAGGGGGCCTCATCCATCCATGTCACCCCCAAAAATATCTTGGGACAAATCCCAAAAATAATGGCTTTCCAAAAAATAACCATAAAGCTGATTTTCACTATTCACGACGACATTTTTCAGCGTCCATTCGAACTGAAAATATTTATGTGGGCTTAGAACATTTCCAGTACCCACTAAAATAATTTTCAATGCGTTCTGGAACAATTCCCGTTTAGTGATTTTCATCTGCGAAAAGCATCTGAAGTGGTTCCGGCAGCTCCAGAACATTTCCGGTTTTTCTTCCAGAAAATTCCCAGAAGTTTCCAGAATGATTCTGGCACCCCCAAGAATTATCAGGCATGTGCCGAAACCATTTTGACTTAATGGTATCCCCTGAAACAACTTTTCAGTTTCACCGAAACTCATCCGGTGTTCTCTCTGCGGAACTTTTCCGCTGTCCGAAACTTTTTCGGTGTCCGAAACTTGTTCTGTGATTTTCTCTCAGACTCCCTGTCTAGTATTCAGCAGATAGATGACCCTTAAGCGTGTGACCCTATAGGTTCGGTGAAGCATAGACATGACCTGGAACCCCTTCCGATCAATGATCAACATCGGAGCCGTGGACACCCATATTGACCCCTATACCCACACGAATGAATATTCGAGTGAACCTCCAGTTGCCGTGAGCTATTCCTGTTGCTTCGCGATATGTCACAAAACACCCGAGGTGAGATTTATTGCACCCCCGTGGATCAACAATTTGTCCACTATGCAAGTTACCTCGTTACCGGTTTTGTTCTCTTTTCTCGTTTCCGTGTTTCGGTATCCCAGTGATCAAATCACAAGCTGTCTGGCCAGACGATGATGGATACCGTTTCACCGAGAGGGCCCGAGTATATCTCTCCATCGTCGGAGGAGCAAATCCCAATCTTGAGCTATCCCGTTACTTGCCATACTTTTCCGTGAACCCGTAAGCCGCCGTAATAGCCACCCAGTTACGGATGACGTTTAACAAACCCCAAAGTTCATGAAGCAAGTATGAAGGAACTCGATACTCTCATGGTCTAAGGAATTATGCAAACATTAACTTCTCTGTGTTATAAACCATTAACTTGTGACGAATGCATCTCATAGCATAACATCAATTTGGGTCGATTCAACACAAGTGTCCTACCAACAATTTGTGCCCTCAAAATTGCTGGCATAGACATGCCCATGATCAGGAAAACAGGATCATCATGCAATACTCGAGCCAGTCATAGAGGCTTACCAGGAATACATTTTTCCATTTATTATCCCACACGTGCACATGAGTTTCCCTCCAAGCCTCATTTTATTGTAGACTCGAGAATCATTGCAGTTATAGCATGGAACATAAACTTTCATTACAAACCAGGAGATACAAAATAACTGATATTACTGCCTCTAGGGCATATCTCCTACAGACTCCCACTTGCACTAGAGTCATAATCCAGTTACATGGCTTCCCTAACACCAATGGCTATCCGGTGTTGCTCATGCTTTGCTCGTGGTAGAGGCTTTGTCATCGGGTCTGACACATTCAGATCCGTGTGAACTTTGCGTACTTTCACTAAACCCTCTTCGACATGATGTCGAATGAGTTTATATTTGCGTTGAATATGTCTTGTCTTATGGTGCGAACTTGGCTCCCTTGCCTGAGCCACGGCGCCACTATTATCACAATAGATCTCCACCGGGTCCAGAGCACTTGGAACCACACCAAGGTCTTAAAGAAATTGCTTGATCCATACCGCCTCCTTGGAGGCTTCTGAAGCTGCAACATACTCTGCCTCCGTCGTAGAATCCGCCACAGTCTTTTGTTTGGAACTTTTCCAATCAACTCCACCACCGTTCAACATGAAAACATAGCCTGATTGAGATTTGAAGTCATCTGGGTCAGTCATGAAGCCTGCATCAGTGTAACCACTTACAATGAGCTCTTCATCACCTCCGTACACAAGGAGTAAATCCTTGGTCCGTCTGAGGTACTTAAGAATACCCTTGACTGCGGCCCAGTGTTCCAATCCAGGATCACTTTGGTACCGGCTGCTAACACTTAGCGCATAGGAAACATCCGGTCTTGTACATAGCATGGCATACATAATAGAACCAACTGCCGAGGCATATGGAACATCATTCATTTGTACTCGCTCATCGAGAGTTCGAGGACTCTGATTCTTGCAAAGCACTGTGCCAGGTGACATGGGGAGTAGGCCTTTCTTGGAGTTCTCCATGTTGAACCTTTTCAACACCTTGTCAATGTACGTGCTTTGGCTAAGCGCTATCAGGCGTTTTGATCTATCTCTATAGATTCCGATGCCCAATACATATGCCGCTTCGCCTAAGTCTTTCATTGAAAACCTTTTCTTCAATGATTCTTTTATTTCACTAAGAAAATTCACGTCATTTCCAATCAACAATATGTCATCCACATACAAGATTAGAAATGCTTTTGCACTCCCACTAAACTTCTTGTAAACACAAGATTCTTCGTCATTCCTGATGAAGCCAAACTCTTTGACCACTTCATCAAAACGAATGTTCCAGCTCCTTGACGCTTGCTTCAGACCATAAATGGCTTTCTGAAGTTTGCATACCTTTCCAGCATCCTCATGAATGACAAAACCTTCTGGCTGTATCATGTATACATCCTCTTTGAGGTTTCCATTTAGGAAAGCCGTTTTGACATCCATCTGTCATATTTCATAATCGAAATAAGCAGCAATTGCTAGTAATATCTGAACAGACCTAAGCATAGCTACGGGCGAGAAAGTCTCGTCGTAGTCCACTCCTGGAACTTGCGTGAACCCTTTGGCGACAAGTCTAGCTTTGTGGATAGTAATGTTACCATCCGCGTCCGTCTTCCTTTTGAAAATCCATTTACATCCAATTGGCTTTACGCCTTCTGGAAGTTCTTCCAAGTTCCAAACTTGGTTTTCGTACATGGATTCCATTTCGGACCTCATGGCTTTGTGCCATTCTTTTGAGCTGGGCCCCGCCATCGCTTCCTTGTAGTGCGCAGGTTCATCATCTTCAAGAATGAAGATTTCATTATGAAACCATTCAGGTGGCTGGATAGCCCTACCTGATCTGCGCGGTTCAGGTACAACATTGTCTGAAGTCTCTGCATCATATGCGACAACTTCCGGCTCAGTTGTAGGGATAATTAGCGGAATTTCTTCCGGTTCCTTAGCCATATCAACGGTCACCGAAGATTCACTAATCTCATTAAGTTGCACTGTCCTCCCACTTAATTCTTTGGCGAGAAACTCTTTCTCGAGAAAGTGTCCAACTTTTGCGACAAACGTTTTGCCCTCGGACTGGTGGTAGAAGGAATACCCAATGGTGTTTTTGGGATAACCTACAAAGTAACATTTGTCTGCTCTGGGGTCGAGTTTGCTTGGTTGTAAACGTTTTACATAAGCTTCACAACCCCAAACCTTGAGATGTGACACATTGGGTTTCTGCCCATACCATAATCCAAATGGCGTCGTCTCAACAGACTTAGACGGTGCTCTGTTTAGTGTATAAGCGGCAGTAAGTAGTGCGTGACCCCAAAAAGATATCGGTAGATCTGTAAGAGACATCATCGACCTTACCATGTCCAACAAGGTTCGGTTACGTCGTTCCAATACTCCATTTCTCTGTGGAGTTCCGGGAGGCGTAAGCTGTGAAACGATTCCACGGTCACTCAGATGTTGGCCAAACTCATGACTAAGATACTCGCCTCCGCGATCAGACCGCAGAAACTTAATCTTTTTGTCACGATGATTTTCTACCTCATTCTGAAATTCTTTGAACTTTTCAAAGGTTTCTGACTTATGCTTCATCAAGTAGATATAGCCATACCGACTTAAATCATCAGTAAAAGTCACGAAGTAAAAATACCCACCCCGTGCGGCCGTGTTCATTGGACCACATACATCACTATGTATTATTTCCAACAATTCACCCGCCCGTTCAGGATGACCCGTGAACGGCGTCTTGGTCATTTTCCCCATCAAGCAAGCTTCACATGTGTCAAATGATTCAAAATCAAGGGACGGTAAAACTCCATCTTTATGGAGTTTTTGCATGTGTTTCTTTCCGATGTGGCCAAGCCGACAGTGCCACAAGAAAGTGGTGGTGGTATCAGCCTTCTTAAGGCATTTAACATTCACGTTAAAGACATCATTTCCACATTCAAGATTTAGTATGAAAAGGCCCCAAACAATGGGTGCAAATCCATAAAACATATCCTTACAATAAAGTGAACAACCATTGTTCTCAGACTTGTACGAATACCCATCGTGTACTAAACATGATCCGGAGATAATGTTTCTACACAACAGTGGAACAAAATAACAGTTACTTAGTTCTAAGATAAATCCTGAAGGGAGACGTAGAGGGATAGTGCCGACGGCTTGAGCGGCGATCCCAGCGCCATTCCCGACACGCATCATGACTTCATTCTTTGCCAGCTTGCGCACCTTCTGAAGCCCCTGTATCGAGTTGCAAATGTGATCAACCGATCCGGTATCAAATACCCAAGACTTAGAATTTTCGCTAGCAAGCAAAACGTCAATGACATTAACTTGTATAACAATTATACCTTTTCCGGTTTTCCCGGACTTCTTATCTTCCAGATACTTCTTGCAGTTTCTCTTCCAGTGTCATGTGCCCTTGCAGTAGAAGCACTCAGTTTCATTCTTGGCTCCACCCTTAGAGTTGCTTTGGGAGCCGGTCTTACCGGCGCCCTTGCCCTTCTTTGGCTTGCCTTTCTTCTTTTTGAAACTAGCGGTTTTATTCACAAGCAACACTTGCTTGCGATTTTTCCGCAGTCCTCCTTCTGCAGTTTTCAGCATAGCGAGCACCTCTTCCGGTTCCTTCTCCATCCCACTCATGTTGTAGTTTAATACAAAACCGTCGTAAGACGGGGGGAGTGAAGAAAGCAACATGTCCATCGTATGGCCAGGTGGAAGTGGAAATTCCAGGGTTTTAAGCCTTTCAGCATAGCCAATCATTTTGACCACGTGTTCGCCAACTGAACTACCCTCAACCATCTTGCAATCCATCAAAGCCTTCATGATATCAAATCGTTCAGACTTTGCGGTTTCCTTGTACAGAGCATCCAATTCCCGGATCATATCAAGGGTTTTATGGAATTCAAAACATTTTTGAAGGTCTGTACTCATGCAAGCTAGCATGAGGCACTGCACTAAGTTGTGATCATCATCCTTAGTGGCCCAGACATTTTGTTCATCTTTCGGGGCCTCTGCCGCCGGTTTAGCTGGAAGAGCATTTTCAAGCACATACAGTTTCTTAGCGCTCCTGAGGACAATCCTCAGGTTGCGGACCCAGTCCGCATAGTTGTTCCCAGTCATAGTTAACTTCTCTTTCTCTAACATCGGGCCTAAGTTGAACGCGGTGTTGCGAGCCATTTGATCTACAACGGAAAACACAAGTTTCACTTAGACTTTGTTTATAATGAAATTTGCACTAGTGAATAAATAGTTTTATTCTAAAGTGCGCTCCCACTCAAATCAATATCTCTCAAAATTGATTATGAGTGATACAAGACCCGCATATCCATTCAACGCCATTGAACGAGATGAACACTGATGGTGCGAACTTCAATCGGTAGGCAAACTTGCCGATCACATCTCTATGTGACTCTTGTTCATCTTTCGATGGGCGTGTTCCGAGCTCAGGGAGATCCTTCCAGAACGTCAAGACAACCAAGTGATCTTACTGTGAGGTCTCAACTCACCCGCCTCACACATCCCTAATCGTTCGTACCCAGGGAGATCCTGTGATACCCCAAAAAGTTAGGTGCCGTGACGGTGCTACACTTGAGAGAACACTAACTACTTGATATTTTAAGTGAGAGATCACCCTAATAAAAAGCGACTACCGCGCAATCAAGAAGGGTGCATCAAGAGGGATAAACATCTCAGGCAATTCATAATAGCATGATATGGTATAGCCTCTTCTGACGGAGAAGTCTTTCATTTGTTCGTCTTCGGCATTCGCGTCGGTGTTCACCTTCGCGAAGATTGCCACCACCTTGTCGATGCACCAGATAATATTGCTATCTCCATAGCAAGATAAAATAAATGCATTACTTAAGGTTGACACGCAGGTCATTAAAGTGCAATCATATGGCTCCAGCCATCATGCCAAATCATGACACGCAGGTCATGTTAATTACATCATATAGTCATCTCATACATAATCAAATTGAATATGAGCATTGCTATACCACATCACATGCAAAACATCCTGCAAAACCAAGTTAGACGCCTCTAATCGGTTTATGCAAAATTTTATTTTACGTGGCTTCTAAGGTTTTTACTCAAACCGCAGCTACCAACGTTTTATCATCAAGTATGATTATTCAAGTTGCTAGATAAACATCTCGGGGTGTATGAAACACGAGATAATTAAATCTCGAGCCCCATACTAAACTTCGTCATACGCATGACCCCCATGCAGATCATATCTGCAATGCCCTTTCATTTGCAAATTTCATCTTTCTTTTGACTATGGCAGAACCCAAAGAACTGATAGCACTTCCATGATCAATCAGGATCACGGATTGCCAGAACTTTGTCAAATTCCACCATGCTGTCTCGAGATTGAGCAAACGCAAATTCTAGGGAAGCAACAAGAACGTCGGGTAACAGATTTCATCTGTCACCCGCATAAATAATTTTCAGCAATAGATCTCATCTACTCCAAAATTATATTATGCAATATCCATACATCTCCATGTATTCTAGATCGTAACCTGCATCTACGCATAGCACGGCTCTTGATGCCACTGTAGGGGAACGCGACAGAAAACGAAAATTTTCGGTATAGCGAGCACGCCCAGGACCACTATGGAGACTGCATACAAGGTTTGATCTGATCCGTACCGACTCGAAGCGCAGCGGAAGAAGAGTCGGTGGAGATCGTTGGTGCAGATCCTCGCAGCTAGGATTTACAACCTCCCAACCGCGAGGATGTACTCCCTCGTCGGACAGCCCTTCGGGAGGCGGTCGGACAGTCCCCCGGACGATGTCGCGGACAGCCCTTCGGGAGGACCCTCGAAACTCGAACGGAGACTCGGACAGCCCTTCGGGAGGACACTCGAATAGCCCCTCGGGCAAAATACCGAAACTACGACCTCTCTATGGGGTTGCACACATACGGTGTCAGCTATCCGGCAGGGCTTCGCCGTCCAGAACTAGTTCCTGCCGGAACCCAGACAGCCTTTCGGCTCTACGAAACTCTTTTCGTGGGAGGGAGAGAAGAAGCCAGATAATGCATGGCATGTGTATGAGAGCAAGGGATGAAGAGATGGCAGCCCCCATCTCCTCTATTTATAGGAAACCCAAGGGGTAGGGTGGTTTTACAAGAAAACCCAAAATGCACATGGATGAAGTCCTTCCACAAGGACCCAAGTGAGAAATCAAGGGACAAGTGGGGGCTCCAAGGAGGAGCCCCCATGTGGCCGGCCATCTCCTTGTAGGGGCCCCCCAAGGGGGCCTCATCCATCCATGTCACCCCCAAAAATATCTTGGGACAAATCCCAAAAATAATGGCTTTCTAAAAAATAACCATAAAGCTGATTTTCACTATTCATGATGACATTTTTCAGCGTCCGTTCGAACTGAAAATATTTATGTGGGCTTAGAAAATTTCCAGTACCCACTAAAATAATTTTCAATGCGTTCTGGAACAATTCCCGTTAAGTGATTTTCATCTGCGAAAAGCATCTGAAGTGGTTCCGGCAGCTCCGGAACATTTCCGGTTTTTCTTCCAAAAAATTCCCAGAAGTTTCCAGAATGATTCTGGCACCCCCAAGAATTATCAGGCATGTGCCGAAACCATTTTGACTTAATGGTATCCCCTGAAACAACTTTTCAGTTTCACCGAAACTCATCCGGTGTTCTCTCTGTGGAACTTTTCCGCTGTCCGAAACTTTTTCAGTGTCCGAAATTTTTTCTGTGATTTTCTCTCAGACTCCCTGTCTAGTATTCAGCAGATTGATGACCCTTAAGCGTGTGACCCTATAGGTTCGGTGAAGCATAGACATGACCTGGAACCCCTTCCGATCAATGATCAACATCGGAGCCGTGGACACCCATATTGACCCCTATACCCACACGAATGAATATTCGAGTGAACCTCCAGTTGCCGTGAGCTATTCCTGTTGCTTCGCGATATGTCACAAAACACCCGAGGTGAGATTTATTGCACCCCCGTGGATCAACAATTTGTCCACTATGCAAGTTACCTCGTTACCGGTTTTGTTCTCTTTTCTCGTTTCCGTGTTTCGGTATCCCAGTGATCAAATCACAAGCTGTCTGGCCAGACGATGATGGATACCGTTTCACTGAGAGGGCCCGAGTATATCTCTCCATCGTCGGAGGAGCAAATCCCAATCTTGAGCAATCTCGTTACTTGCCATACTTTTCCGTGAACCCGTAAGCCGCCGTAATAGCCACCCAGTTACGGATGACGTTTAACAAACCCCAAAGTTCACGAAGCAAGTATGAAGGAACTCGATACTCTCATGGTCTAAGGAATTATGCAAACATTAACTTCTCTGTGTTATAAACCATTAACTTGTGACGAATGCATCTCATAGCATAACATCAATTTGGGTCGATTCAACACAAGTGTTCTACCAACAATTTGTGCCCTCAAAATTGCCGGCATAGACATGCCCATGATCAGGAAAACAGGATCATCATGCAATACTCGAGCCAGTCATAGAGGCTTGACCAGGAATACATTTTTCCGTTTATTATCCCACACGTGCACATGAGTTTCCCTCCAAGCCTCGTTTTATTGTAGACTCGAGAATCATTGCAGTTATAGCATGGAACATAAACTTTCATTACAAACCAGGAGATACAAAATAACTGATATTACTGCCTCTAGGGCATATCTCCTACAGGTGCCATCGGCGAGAACCCAGAAACTTATATGAGGCATACTCTTCTGGTGCTTCACCAGATAAATTTTCAGCGCTACAATTTCTTCGAAAACGAGGAGTGAATGAAAGGTTATGCATTGAAGGAGTGGGAGTCGACCTTGAACCTTTGTGTTCATGCCCATGGACCCGATGTAGAACTTATCATGGAAGCTGCTCGTAAAAATAATTATATCCTTGGTACAAGTTCATCTTGTATCTATGATTTGATTCTTTGCAATCGTAGTTCCGACCATATTTCCTCTTTGATTCCATTTCCCGGACAAGTTAAAAGTACTTGTCTTCTGCAAATCATTTCACCTGTCCAACCTCTATATTGAACCACCTCGAGCTTTACCCCTACTATCTCGAGGATATCATCCTATTGTACTGCGTCCTATGAATTTTTCCGATAGAGTGATACCATTCTCTGTCATAGTCACTCCATGGGTTATGGGTTGTCTTCAACCGGAACCACCGAACAATGAAACGATACTACTCGGTGATTCAGCACTCCTAGTACTTTGTTGCTGGGGAGTTGTATACTCCATCACATCATTCCTAGCCTGATCAGCTATATGCTTATCGTGCCAACTTTTAACTGTGCTACCTGGCCCTTCTTCCCGGAGCACAATTTTTGACGATGAACAAAGCTTGCGTCGAACTTCCGCATCCTATCATTTCATCCTGAACAACAAGCTTGATAAAAAGCTTGTGTCGTACCCATGATTCCAATAACCTTTCGTTGCATCCTTTCTTTTGCTTGATGTCGTCGTTGCTCGATGGCATCTTCATAAAGTCTCTCGATAGAATTTGTCATGATCAACGTCAACATTTTGACTTCTTCTAAGATGTCAACCGTATTCGTGGTGTGAAATACCATCCTTGCTCTTAGGGGATTTGTGTTATCATCGACCACATCCTTGACTTCCTCCAACACTCACCTGATGATGTTTTGCTCATACATTGAGTTCCTTGTTATTCTTGAAATTGTTCCTTCGTATCTCTCTTGTGATCTTCAGGTCCAACCCTTACTTGAAACACCATGTTATTGCTACCTCGAAGCATGACCGTGGTACTCCGAACATTAAAAAGAACATCGGAAGAACATTTTCCCAATGTTTCTCGATATGTTATCCAAACACCGTTGTGAGGGTAATATCATGATTCTTCCCTCGCCCCTTTTATCTAAATGCTATTGAACTTGCTGTTCCATCATGTATATCATGCTCCGCTTTTCCTTGGACAGGATATACTCCCAATTGTTGTGTGTAAACACATTTTCCTATCCATTGTTTTGTTTAACCTTTCTTGTGATCTATATGTCGTAAGCAGAAACAATCCCCTGCTTATGTAAACCCCTCGAGGTACAATACGGTTAGTAATACCCTGTTACTATTGTTGACGACATTCCGGTAACCACCGATGGACGAGAACTTTGCCTATTGGTCCGCGTCGTTCAACGAGCAGGAAAATGGTTCTCTTCGGCCCTCGCCCTTGGTACCGACGTTGTGGCCGACATAGTGACAGACTTTCCTCTAACATGCCTTGTTGTCGTGACCGGTAAGATGTCACCATTCTCCCTACTTTGATCGACACCCCTCCACTGTTCCACAGGATCGGAACCTGAATCTCCTGTAACATCCTTGCTTCTGAAGCATCCTTTGCCCTTGACTTTGTGTGTTATCCCGAGCCACCCCTCGAGAGATGATCTACTCCCGATACCCTGAACCCCTGTTCACACTTCGTTCAGGTATCGACCGAATGTCCATTCGATTGAAACTTCTTATTGAACCTTCATACTTTACTCTCGACGTTTCATAAGTTTCAACTCGAGAGATACTTCTGCCACATTCCCTGAATTCTTCCCCAAACACTCGATCCTACAAGGGTCAGTTCTTTCGCAAGTTACCCTTACTTCCCCACTTAAATCTCGGGACGAGATTTCTTGTAGTGGAGGAGATTTGTAACATCCCCAGGTTACCCCACCCTGGTTAAGCTACTTAACCTGCCATGTCATCATGATCATTCTAATAAAATTTGCATTAGAAAATATTTCAACTTCAAATCCAAATTTCAAATGGAAGTCAAATAATTACTTCTTCAAATACTCAACCAAAATAGTTCATCATGTCTCCAATATTCCCAAGGCAGCTATAAAATTGAAACCAACATTTCTGGAAATCCCAACTTGCCCCTGGGAATTAATTCAGTGCTATTCCAGCAATTTTAATTGCCAAATCATTTATGAAAAATACAAAATGATTTTCAATGACTCCCAAAATATTTGAGGTACTGGCTAAAACCACCAGGAATTTATTGGGACCCTTCCCATATTTTTCCTAAGTGAACTGTGTGCCCCAATAATCTTTTCCCTTCTCTGTTTGATAAATAAAAGAGAAAATAGCAGAAAAGGAAAATGTCTGAACCTTACTGTGCACTAAAGGCCCACTCTGAACAGAGCCCAGCCGGCCCAGCTCGCCAAGCCATCGCCTTCCTCCTCGCTGTCAGCACGCCGAGCGCCCGAGCTCGATCCCGCCGGTGGATTAGCGACACGGCTGCCCTACTCGACGCTGGGATGACTACTTAGCCGCCCCCACCGTGCCAAGAACCCTAGGCCACCCTCTTTCTTCCCATGCCTTGCCCCTTTTCCCCTCTTTCCTCGAAGCCGGCTGCGCCCGTCGCCGCCGATCGCCATTGCCGTGGTCCTCGGCCACCACTCACCGTTCCAAGCTGTCCGGAGGGACCGTCGTGGTCATCCTCACCGCCTTCGACAAGTGGTCAGAGCCGGCGAACACCGCAGCAACTGGATCGACTGGATCCCCTCCGCCGGCCAACTCGACTGCCCCGCCTCGATCTGCAGCAACCCTGCGCCCTAAGCTTCCAACGGCCGTCGTGCGCCCCGTCGTGAGCATCCATCCCTCTCCCCTCCCTCTGGTTGCCCGCATTCTCGTCGCAGCTCGCTATTCTTGCCGCGCCGCCATTGCCGTGCTCGGATTCCGCTGACGAGCTCGCCGTCAACGTTGTGGCCAGTGTCGTGGCCAGGCAAGCATGTCCTCGTGCTCAGGGAGGCCTCCTGGTGCTCCCCGTAGTGCTAGTTCGCGCGCAAACGCACCGCAACGCCGGATCCGAGTCGTCCCGAATTCCGGCGCCGCCTGTCGTCGATGTGGAGCTCGCCTCCTACCGCCTCCGCCCGTTCCGACGCCGGGGATCGATGCGGGGAGGTGTTGCCGTTCTAACGCCCTTGACAGTGCTTGATTTGGAGCTCTGTGGGCGAAATCCGAAGCTCGCCGGAGACGCACCGTCGTGAACCGCCTCGCCGGAGCTGTTCCGACAGCGCCCGCTGACCTAGCCGCCACGTGGACCTAACTGAGTCACTGACCGATGGGCCCCGCCGCTCTGTTGACCGCGTTGACTGTGGTCAACGCGCGGTACTGTTCCCCTGTGTGATTGACATGTGGGCCCCGTTCTGTAATTAGTTTAACTAAACAGTTTTTAACTAAAATCTAATTAGTTTAACCTAACTAGTCACTAACACCTGGGGCCCACCCCTTAATTAAACTCTATTTAGTATTTATTAATCTCTGTCTAGTCACAGAGGCTGACATGTGGGTCCCACTGGACCCACATGTCAGGTTTGACTCTGGTCAGCCGCTGTTGACTGCTGATGTCATCACCTTGTCATGCTGACATCATAAATCATTTCTGCTAATAAATTTAATTCCAGAAAATCAATAAATCTTTGAAAATTAATAACTTTTAAACCGTAGCTCAGATCGAAAAACTTAAAACATGAAAGTTGCTCAGAACGACGAGACGAGTCTGATCGTGCCGTCTGTTTCCCTGTCGGAACCTCCTACGTAGGAGAACTCGTAAGTCCGAGCCCGATTTCGGTAGATGAATAGTGCTCACACACCGGTTAATAAATCCCAGATTAAATATAAAAATAACTAAAATGACTTAGATGCATATTTAGGCAACCCTGCACTGCATCATAGCATAGCACGCACTGTGTTGCATCTGTTTGCATTATGTTTACCTGTTTCTTCCCTCTCTTCTCTCTCGGTAGACCCCGACGTCGACGTAGCTCCCGAGGCAGACGCAGCTCCGGAGTACGACTACGTCCCCGACGACCTTGCCCTTGCCGCAGAGCAAACAGGCAAGCACCCCCATTTTGAGCATGCCTATATCGCCTATTCTCTTCTCTCTTATGCTTGCATTAGAACTGCTACTGCTACTGTTTCCTATATCTGCTACATAGCCTTTTTATTGTAACCTGCTTTGTTACCTAGCTGGTTATCCGAGACTGCTTAGTATAGGCTGGGTAGAGACCTATCAGAGACCCCATTTGATCCCGACTGCCCCGCTGGATGTCAGAAGACCCGATCACCGGGATTGAAGACCAGGTCCCGGCACCGCACATAACTTCCCCCTTAGTTGCCGACACTACTGGGTTACTATCGAGTGCCGAGGGTGATACCTCGTCAGCACTTCTGATGATAACCTTGTAGTTTAGTTAATTGGTCGTGGTAAGCGAGGGGGATTCCTCCTACACCACCCCCGATAACAGCGTCGTTGTGCAACACTTCAAGAGTGGACCTCGAGGGTGATTCCTCCTTCGTTCACCTTGACTATAACATCATGTGGGATTCCATCGAGGGTGATTCCTTAGGGCTTCCCTTGGTGTTAGACACACGGATACTGTTGTTGTTATGATTTACATGATCCATGTTACTAAAGACTGGTCGGCCCTGAGGGGTACCCGCGCGAGCTTTATGCGGAGTGATGAGGAGACGGGTTGACCTGGATGGTGCCCGCGAGATAATACGAGGCGTGGCCGGGCATTCCTAGCCCTTGCCGCAAGTCCTCGAGATGGGGCGACGGGGTCACATCGATCGTGAGTCTCTGCTCGTGTCCGCGCACTCCTAATCCACTAAATGGTTTGAATATTTGATCCGAGGGGCCTCTGGCCTGATAGCACTAACCATCACGTGGGCATAGTATGGGCGTTCTGCGTCGCACACTTCAGCCGGAGCTTAATAGACGTCAGCGACGGAGCGGCGCGCGCTGGATTGGACTGGTTACGCAACCGCGCTTGTATTAAGGGGTTGCTAGGTCTGCTTCCGGCCGCCTTCGCAACGTGCAGGAGTTCCCGGGGCGATGGCCCAAGACCCCTGGGGGCATAGGTTTAGTCCGGCGTGCTGACCTCTCTGTTAAGTATTCGGTCGGGTTGCGGCGTATCGTTTGGCCGAGGACGGGCATGACCCAGTAAAGTGTGTCCGGCCGGAGTTAAGCGAGCGTGGTGGGTAACTTGGTGCACCCCTGCAGGGAAGAACTTATCTATCTATAGCCTGTCCTACGGTAACGGACACTCGGAGTTGTATCCCGATCGGTACAACTAGAACTTGAGATGAGAACTAGATAGTACGGCTCTGGGATTGCTTTCTCGTAGGGAGTCGAGAAAGGATCTCAGGTCGAGGTTGATACTACTACTACTACTACTACTTTTCATTATGTTGATCTGCTCTCTTCTAATGCTGCAAGACTGCTAAAGATTGTTGAAGATGCTAGTATACGATAGGACTAGGCTTTCCCCCTCTATTCTGGCATTTCTGCAGCCCAGTCCACATATACAGCCTCCTTTTGACAATGTTGCATCTGTAGTGTAGATCCTTGCTTGCTGAGTACTTCGGAGGAGTACTCACGTTTGCTTTACTTTCTTTTTCCCCCATATCCTTGATGCCACCAGACGACGGAGCCCCAGAGCCAGTTGCCCCAATCGACGACCAGTACTACTACCAGCCCAGAGGGTACTACTACTACGAGGAGCCGACTGACGACCAGGAGTAGGATCGGAGGGTCCAGGGCAGGAGGCTTACGCCTTTCGATCGTAGTATTTTATTTTGCCCCGCCTCTGTGAAGGCATATCTCTCTTTCTGTAACATATCTGTACTCAGATATCTGATGCTTCCGCTGACGCTTGTATGCCATCGAGCTATGTATTCGAGCCCTCGAGGCCCTGGCTTGTAATATAAAGCTTGTATGACTTTATTTATGTTTTAGAGTTGTGTTGTGATATCTTCAAGTGAGTCCTTAGGCTTGATCGTGTGCATTTGCGTGTATGATTAGTGCACGATTAAGCCGGGGTCGTCACAGTCAGTCTGGCTTCAGGTGAGTAAGTATCAAAGAAGTCTTCACCTTCCTTTTGGGTATAACCTTTGGCCACAAGCCGTGCCTTGTACTTCTCAATAGTACCATCAGGCCTAAGCTTCTTCTTAAACACCCAATTACATGCTACAGGTTTACACCCATAAGGACGATCAGTGATCTTCCAAGTTTCATTAGCCAAGATGGAATCCATCTCACTACGGACAGCTTCCTTCCAGTAGTCAGCATCTGGAGATGCATAGGCCTCTGAAATAGAACTAGGAGTGTCATCCACAAGGTACACAATGAAATCATCACCAAAAGACTCTGCAGTCATCTGTCTCTTGCTCCTTTTAGGAATTTCATTGTCATCCTCCACAGGACTTCCAAAGTGTTCCATCGGAATGGTAGGTTCAGGAATTATAGCTAATTCCTGACTTAATAAATTAGGCATCTCCTAGTTTGATGAGCTAGGAATATCCTTCATAGGAAAGATATCCTCAAAGAAAGTCACATCATTCGACTCCATAATTGTACCAACATGCATGTCGGATACCTCAGATTTTACAATTAAAAATCTATAGCCAATGCTGCGGAAAGCATAGCCCAGAAGTACACAATCAACGGTTTTTGGTCCAAGCTTGTGCTTCTTGGCAATTGGCACATGAAGCTTTGCCAAACAGCCGCAAGTCCATGAGTAAGAGAGTTTTAACCTTTTCTTCTCCCATTCTTCGAATGGAGTAATCTCTTTGTTCCTCGTGTGAACTTGGTTTAGGACATGACATGCAGTCAATAGTGCCTCCCAACACCATTCCTTGGAGAGACCTGATGTATCAAACATGGCATTAACCAAATCAGTTAGAGTACGGTTCTTTCTTTCGGCCACCCCATTTGACTGGGGTGAGTAGGGAGGCATCCTCTCATGGATTATACCACGTTCCGCACAAAAAGAATCAAACTCATTGGAAAAATACTCTCCACCACAGTCGGACCTAAGCCTCTTGATCTTTCGGTCAAGTTGATTTTCTGCTTTGGCTTTATAGATTTTGAAGAAACTCGAAGCCTCATCTTTTGTTTTCAGAAGATACACATGACGATATCTAGTGGAGTCATCGATCAACATCATGAAGTATTTCTTTTCACCTTTTGTCAACACACCATTCATCTCACAAATATCTGTATGTATGAGCTCAAGTGGTGCCAAATCTCTAACCTCCGCAGTCGTATGTGACTTGCGAGGTTGTTTTGCTTGCACACAAGCTATGCACTTAGATCCCTTGACAGAAGTGAAATTCAGGATTAAATTCATTTTAGCTAGCCGCGTCATGCAACCAAAGTTTATATGACAAAGACGTGAATGCCAGACATTTGATTCAAGATTGGTGCAAACATGATTCACAACTTTATTACAAATGTCTGGCAAAGATATGCGGAACAAGACTCCGCACTCATAGCCTTTACCAACAAAAGTTCCAAATTTTGACACTACAAATTTATTGGACTCAAAGACAATCTTGTAGCCATCTCCACACAGAAGAGAACTGCTAACAAGATTTTTATTTATGGAGGGCACATGATGCACGTTCTTCAGGCGCACGGTCTTTCCTGAAGTAAACTTTAGATCGACTGTACCAACACCATGAACAGAGGCATATGAACCGTTGCCCATCAGCACAGAGGAAGTCCCTGCGACCTGATTTGAAGAAAACATGAAAATATCAGAACATACATGTACACTGGCACCCGTGTCAATCCACCAATCAGGAGAATGACATACTGAAAGGATAGCAGGAAATATACCGTACCCAGCATCCTTCATCTCAGTATCACCAAAAACAACATTAGCGGTCTTGCCGCTTTTCCCATGCTGATGCATGTCATAGCGGTTGGGGCAACTAGGAGCCCAATGATCAGAATCACTGCACACATGACAAGCACCTTTGTTCTTATCAGTCTTCCTCTTGAAGTTGGTAGACTGTGATGCCTTATTCTTCCCATCAAACTTTCCTTTGCCATCAGACTTGCCCTTGTTCTTGGACTTGTGGGACAGAAAGTTTTTCTTCTGTACCAAGTTGGCACTAGAACCTCCCTCAACACCTCAAGCACGTGTGTCTTTTGCTCTCGCCTTCTCTTCCACAGCAAGAGACCCAATGAGATCCGTGACAAAAAACTCATGTCTCTTGTGCTTCAGAGAAGTAGCAAAGTTCCTCCATGAAGGGGGAAGCTTGGCAATGATGCCTTCGGCAACGAACTTGTCCGGTAACACACAAGTGAAGTGCTCAAGTTCCTTGGCAAGTGACTGTATCTCATGAGCCTGCTCAACCACGGAGCGGTCATCAACCATCTTGTAATCATAGAATTTCTCCATGACATACAGCTCACTGCCAGCGTCCGAGACCCCAAACTTGGCATCGAGTGCAGCCCACATATCCTTGCCATTATCAAATGACATATAGGGATCAACAATGTTCTCACCAAGAACACTTAGAAAAGCAGCCCTAAAAAGGGTATCAGATTTCTGAAAATCTGCCTCCTCAACGGGAGTAAGATCTCCCTCAGGTTTGCCAAGAGTGGCGTTATAGCAACTCATGGTTTGAAACCAGAGGACTACTCTCGTACGCCATCTCTTATAGTGCACACCTTCAAAAGGCGGCGGCTTCATAGATGCTGCAAAGCCACTTGGAGTAAATTGCCTATAATAAGGTTTTTGGATTGTTGGAAATATGAGCAATTTGCCATATGAATTAATCCATAAAAATAGTAGATAAAACATGACTAACAACATAGCAATAAAACTAGTTATGCAATCTAACAGAGAGAGTGTAAATAGCAAGTCTAAACAGATTGCTACACATAGCATATGAGCCATAATTTGCAGTATAAGAAACATGATCTAAACAAGATGGAGGAAGATAGCATACGATGCAGTAGATGGTGCAGCAGCGGAACCGTTTGCGTTGGCGTTGGGGGTGACCTCAGCCATGTCATCGAAGAGGTTGCCGATGTCAGGGAAGTAGTCGCGCGGCAGCGCTCCCCAAAAACCTTATCGCCCTTCTCCCGTATAGGACTCGAAGAAGCGGGGTTCCGAAGGCCTACTGTAATGACTCGCGGTGCACGCCACAAGACGGGATGGGGAAGTCTTGAAGACTGCTCAGTACTCTGGAACTGGATTGGTGCTGTGTGTTGGCGTTGTCTATCTGAGAGGAGCGACCTCTCTTATATAGGTACGGAAGGTGGAGGCAAATAGGTAGCGATGGAAGACGAAACGAGGAGCTGGGAGGTGCACTGAACTGGCAGAGGCCGAAGCCGAACAGCCTTCGCATTCAAAATCCACTAGCGCAAAACATTTCAGCTTCTATGCAACCGTTCATATTCCAGTCATGCGTGATAAAAAGAAGGACATCGGCTTCGCTCATTCCCACAACCCGCGGCATGCGCCCGCGTCGTGACGTGGCAAGGCATGGCATGGCGAGGCGGGCGGCGGAAGAGGAAGAGCATGTGGGAAGGTCTCTTCTTCTCATGCTTGTACAAGTGGTAAAAGAGCCTCCCTTATAAGGAGGTCCAACTCCCACTAAACTAGCAATGTGGGACTAAACTTTAGTCCCACCTCTTGCCATGCATGAATGGGCCAAGTGGGCCTTTTGGGATTTTCCACTAGAGATTATTGGGTAAGATAAATGGGTCTAGCAGAATAATTCCAACAAAAGAGGTAGTCAAATCATTGGTTTCATCAAGAGCGAAGAAGCTTTTATATCTTATATGTGGATAATATATTGTTGATTGAAAATGATGTACAGTTACTTCAATCTGTCAAGGAATCATTGGAAAGGAGTTTTTTGACTAAGGACTTGGGAGATGCAGCTTATATACTAGGGATCAAGATATATAGAGATAGATCAAGAAGGCTCATTGGATTGAGCCAGAGCGTATGCTTGACAAGGTACTGAAGAAATTCAACATGGAGTCAGCAAAGAAGGGTTTTTTTACCCATGTCACATGGTATAGGACTAAGCAAGACTTGGAGTCCTCATACATCTAATGAGTAGAGTTGGATGAGTTTGATAACGTAGCCTTGACAATTGGATTGATCATGTATGCCATGATACATACTCGGCCTGATGTTTTCTATGCTCTAAGTTTTACGAGCAGATAGCAGGCTGATCCTGGCAAAAGTCACTGGATGGCAGTTAAGAATATCCTCAAGTACTTGAGAAGGACTAAGGATATGTTCATATTATGTAAGGGGTTATAACGATGCAAGTTTCCAAACTAATAAAGATGACTCTTGTTCGCAATCTGGATGTGTGTTCATTCACAATCTGGATGTGTGTTCATTATGAATAGAGGTGGTGTGAGCTGGAAAATTTCCAAGCAAGATACGGTGGCCGACTCTACAATGGAAGCCAAGTATATTGCCACCTCGGATGCAGCAAAAGAAGGTGTTTGGATTAGAAAGTTCCTGATGGGACTCGGTGTGGTTTATGGCACGTTCAATCCTTAAGACATTTATTGTGACAACAATGGCGCTATTGCATAGACCAAGGAACCAAGGCAACACCAGAAAAACAAACACATACTTAGGCGTTATCACCTTATTCGAGAAATCGTTGTAAGGGGTGACGTGAAAATATGCAAAGCACACACTGATGCAAATGTTGTAGACCCATTGACGAAGCCGCTTCCACAGGCGAAGCATGAGGCGCACACAAGGGCAATGAGTATGAGATACCTGGACATGTGATGTCCAAGTGATTCACTCTAGTGCAAGTAGGAGACTATTGGAAATATGCCCTAGAGGCAATCATGTATGATAATATTTCCTAAGTGTATTAATAAGTTATGTAACTATCCTTGAACAATATCAATGATATGTATCATCAAATATGTGTTTTGATTGTGGAACTATATGTTGTATGGTATTTGTTCTAACAGTCCCTAGTCGACAAGGTTATGGGGACATATATCCTTTACTAGTGTACGACTCGGCTGATGACTCAGTTCCACTTGTCATGGGCATGGTGATGCCAACCTGATAGTTCTGATTCGAGTAAAGGAGTTTGGACGGACCCATTTTGAGACGGAACAAGCGAGTTGTCATTTTTTATTCTCAAACAATGTATATGCTATGTCCTTAGACCTGAGGTCCTCGCATGATCTGAGTTGTGGATCGGCCGACTTAGGGTCTATCAAACGCTACTCTGTAACTAGGTAGTTACAAAGGTAGATTTCAGGCTGGCTGTGAATCAAGCTGCGTGACATGGTTGACCAATATGGGATTTTCCCCTCCGACTAAGAGAGATATTCTCTAGGCCCTGTTGAGTGATTTGATTCAGTAAGCATGGCCATGCGTGACTCGGTTAAGAGTTAACCGAGGAGTCAGACTAAGTGTTAGTCTAATGAATCTACATCACGGATCGAGAAGAGAGTTAAGCAATTGAAGGGATTACTATAGCTTGACAAGGTGCATCGTGAGGCAAAGGGAATGAGAAATATGACGCATTGTAAAGGTTCATCATTATGGCTTTACGTCACTTGGGAGTTGGCATGTTCTGCTTGGAGCCGCTGCCGATTATCAACTTAAGGTCGGGTAAACATGGGAGCGAGTCGGACTCGGCACCATGGTGGGACTCGGAGGAGTAACTCTTGTTGTGTCCGGGTGATTGTGAACCTACAAGGTCACACACTTATGAGGAAGTAACCAGCCGGATGTGATCTGACTGACACATGATAGACTGGGTTGGACCCGAGTTGGACCAGGACGGAATTAGGGTTTAGTGGGACCATGAGTCTTGCGGGTCCACATGGACACCTATATAAGATGGAGGCATGGGCGACCAAAGAGAGAGGTTAACACCACAGTTCCATGTGTTGGAAACCCTGGCCACCATCTAGTCTCAGGCCGTGAAGAAGCAAAGCACTAAAAGAAACAACGGACAGTTGCAACACTTACTACTATGATAAAAGATCCGGCACGATCATGTGACATGCAAGCATGGCATGACATGGCAAGATGCACACTTAACAAAATTAAGCGAAATCGGAATCCCGACAATTAATTAAAGGTTCAAGTTATCTATCTAACCATCAAAATTAAATGTTGATTAGCATGGCAAAGCATGGCATGGGTGACCTACATCTATACCTACTAATAAAGCAAGGTGATATTCTTGGTTTCGTCCCGCTTAGGTGATTCTATTAGTCTTTCTTCAATTTATCTATATATATGCGAGGTGGTACTAATTCGCTGATCATCAATAGATTTAAGGGTGGTGCGTCCAATCGTCCTCCGACCACCGCCTCCGCGTGCGCTCAAGGCGCTGCAGGCCGAGGCAGCCATGGTCGCCTCCTTCATGCTCGCCTCGGGGTCTAGGCGAAAATCCGCCAAGTTTCCAAGCTCGAGGCGATCGTGGCATCCCGTTCCGCCAAGTCCGAGTCGCTCTCTGACCAGGAGGCGGAGATCTCCGCGCCCTCGAGGCCATGCTGGGCACGCAGCGGCCCGTCCTTGCCGAGCTGCCAGAAGCTTTCACGGATGCTGCAGCCGCTGCCACTGGCTGGTCATGTCTCCAACACCGTTGCCGTCGCATATCCTGACGAATAGGACTTGGCGAAAGTCCTGGCCTCGGGTCGGTGGCACTTGGCGCAAGGTCGAGGGCCCGTGGCTGTGGAGCAGCAAGGGGGCTTGGGTGGACTTGGAAGTTTTGCTAGAGGGCACATGACGCGGGCAGCCGGGTTGTGGACTCGTGGTGATGGCCGGAGCAGCGGCAAGGTGGAGGGAAGCAGCAGGCAGAGGCGGCAGGAGACTCATGGCAGAGGCTGGTCGCAGTGGAGGCCTCAGCAGGAAGACTCGAGGCGAGCTCGGGCGTGGCAATAGGAAAAGGACCAGCGTGCATGGTGGCCACGGGAGAATGGAGGAACGAGAAGGCTCGTGGGATTGGTGTGAGCAAGGGAGCTCAAGGAGGCCGGGGTCCATGGCGAGGTACAGGCTACGGCAAGGGGCGCGACAGCTGCAGCCATTGTCGACGGCCATGGTGCAGGCTCACGAGCGAGGGCAGCCACGACGCGTCTGGGCATGGCGCACGCGAGGAGAGAAGGATTGAGAGGAGCATTCAGTGTTCATCTGAATCATCTCAGCAGCAAAGATCACATGGCGACCGAGGTGCACGTGGTGTTGGCGTGTTGCTCATCCCTATGGCCTCCCTCCAGGAATACGCATGAGCCCTGAGCGGCGTACATACACGGCATGCGTGAATGGAGTGCACCAAGTACAAGTTTGATGGAGTAGTAGCTCCTTGACTAATCTTTGTCCAAAGTTTCAAAGCAATGATCGGTATGGCAGGTAAAACTTGAAGCACAATTCTGAAGTTTCAATTTTCAATGATTCGGTATGGCAGGTAAAATTTGAAGCACAATGCTAAAGTTTCAATTTTCAGTGATCGGTATGGCAGGCGGACAGGCTTTATGTTCAGAAATTTGACATGCACATGAAGATTTAACAGAGAAAGTCCATGACTAATTACGAACACATGTAGTATGCACATGGAGATTTAACGGAGAAAATCCATGACTAATTAGGGACACATGCAATTACTGGCTACTGCATTCTGTTAATCATACATGACTAATTTGGGAAGTTTTTGTTTAGTGGGAGAATTATGAGTGCAAGTGGGCTGGAAAAACACAAAACAGTGTGCTAAATATAGTCCCGTGGAGCAGATGAAATATTTTACTACATCCTATGGTTTGCCTCCTAGCTACATCTTGTGTGTGTTGCTTTCTATGGAGGCTCCCTGACATCTATACCACGTGTGGTAATTTTTAAGCAGTTGATATTTTTCTACTTCATTCTTCCTACACTATTTTTTTCCCCATATAATCCATCTATTTTTGGTCATGATATAGTAGCATAAAATGAAGCTATTTCAACGTGCTCTCGGGTTGACATCATGCTTGGTCATCACATAGACATGCGTATTTTAATAATTTAATTTATCTAATTTAATTGATGACCTGAAATATAACTGCAATTTAACAATATATTTGGTGCGGCCTCCGATGTCCAGTTTGATGTGTTAATTTTTTAATAGGATGTTGCAAACAGATAATGCTTTAGCGGACATATGTGGAGTTGGTATTGCTAATCAACAAAGAAAGTGCATCTTGATAGTAACATGGCTGCCCAACAATTTTCCATTAAAATAAAGAAATGGCAAGGCAGCATGCGAATTGGAAGCTACAACTCAACAATGAATTATGAAAGGTAAACTCTCAAATACCACACAAACCCGTAAACTTATATTTTATACCCGTTGCAATGCACGGGCCTTTTTGCTAGTCAAAATTAAATGAAATAGGGACGATATTACATAATGTCCCACATATTCTATAATAGGTTATTAGGTGGTTTTACCCTAAACAGAAAGATACATGATGCAGACAGGGATATGGACGGCATATTAATGATCTATGCATTTTTCTAATAATTTTAGACATATTATTTATTTAATTTGGATTTATAAAATAGGAGATATGATTTTTCAAAGTTTTATTAATTAAAAGGGAAGAAAAGTTAATTGTTTGCATGTTTGGAATAATCCAAACAGGAAACAAATTCCATATTTGAAAAGTTTAAACACTTTTCATTTTGAAAGTTTTCGAATTTGAATTTGTATTCGGATTATAAAACGATTTGAAAACTGGAGGGGTTTTTCTGAAAGATTCCAGGTGACAGGGACTTCACTGCGCAATTACAGTGCAAAGTACAGGGGCTTGGATGCAAAAAGGTAGATTTGGATCTGGGATGCTTTTTCTCACCGAGGGGAACGCTAGCCGGAGTCACGGACGTGCGGGCCCGGGGGCTGACGTGACGCTGACTGGGGCGTTTACTGCTGAGGTGGCACCGACGCGGCTGCAGAGAAGCTGACCGGTGGGAGGGTGGGAATTTCTTGCCGCAAGGAGGATTCGAACCGCGAACCTCACCGAAGGATGCCGTCGGAGCTAGCCACTGGGCTGGAGCTTCGGTCGTTGAAGAATGAAGATTGACGGGCTCGCGCCGTTTTGAGCTGGTTCCCGCCTTGACAAGCTGGCGCGCGCGGACATTGGAGGCGGAAGCGACACGCGGCGTGCGGCTGGCGCTAGGATGGTTGGCCGCGGGACGTGTGCGCATGGTGGATTCCGAGCGGGCCAGCGCAGCAAACGAGATGGAAGCTGGTGGGCTACGCGCTGCGACCGTGCGGGAGGCATTGGCGCAGGGCTTGGCCTCTACGCACCTGGCGAGGCATGCGACCAGGTGGGCACGCTGGCCAAGTGGGTGGGGCGCGGAGATAGAGGCCTATCGGCCGGTCGGCGTGCAAAGCAAGGAGCGGGTGGGTGCGGTGCACTGGTGGATGGATGCATGCGAGGTTCAAGGGGAGCTGTCAGTGGTGCGGGCACTAGCTGCGTGTGGTAGGTGGCGATGGGGATCTGGTGGGGTGGTGATGCATGCAGGCTGGAGGCGAGTTGCTATTTGTGCGTCGCGGTCGGCGCGCTGTGGCGTGTGTGGGTGGAAGCTGGTGCGAGCGGTGGTAGGTGGCGGTTAGCGAGGCATTGACCGGCTGGGTGGAGTGCGGTGATGCAGCGGCTGCGTGGCGAGGAGGCGTGTGGTGGCGGGGAAGACAAGGTGGTTGGTCGGCAGAGATGTGGAGTAGGGAAAAACCACGCAGGCGGCAGATAGTTTTGGGAAGAAGGAGGGGATTTCAGATCTAGGGTTTGGGGAAAAGAGGAGGCACTACTAGGAAATAACTCATATGTAGAATGCTACCGGTGGCGCACGACTATTTTGGTACGCCACCGGTATTACCAGAAAATACCAGTGGCGTACCAAAATAGTGGTATGCCACGGGTAAATAGCATACCGGTGGCGTATCAGTTCTAGGGTACGCCACGGGTAACCTATTGGACGTTATACGTGTAAGCGCAGGGTTACCCGTGGCGTACCAAAATATTGGTACGTCACTGGTAACCTGGGAACTTGACTTAAGTGAGGCAGCCACCTACCACCTCCATTATTGGTAGCTCATTCATCCCCTACCCACTCACCTTGACCCCTCTCCCTTCCCACCTCATTTTCCCCATCTCTTCCCGCCAATTTATTTCTTTCCGCCAATGAGTTCCCGCCATTTCTCCTCTTCTCATCCTATAAAACCCCCTCCTCACTAAGGTGGGTAAGCAGTCGAGTGTATTCTCTCTTGAAGATGTCGAGTTTTCCTTTAGATCGTAGTTTTATAAATAGTATGTCCGAACGTCTTTTGTGGTGTGCCAGCGAGGTTAGGAGAGACAATAAGATAGTTCCATTCGAGGAACTACTCAGTAGTGACACCCTCCTCACTGAGCTGGGTAAGGCATTACGTAGGCATGGGTGGCCATCGAGGACCCCCAAGGAAATACGCCAAGAACTTCTCCGGTTGCATTCAAGGTGGATGAAATAAAAATATAGGAGTGAAGCTTCATGGAGGTATGCAGCAAGTAATCCTGTTTTGTGGATGGACGAGAGCGAAGACGAAGATGATATCTTCATGCCGAGCAACAAGGGCAAGAGGGTTGTATCGTCGTCGAAGGGCAAGAGTGCTGCATCGTCGTCGAAGGGCAAGCGTGCTGCATCGACGGAGGACGACAATGATTTCATGTAGTTAGGTTAATTATCTCGTACCATCATGTTGTTCCACCTGGACCTGGACAAAGACGACTGATGTATCTTAGTATCGTACTACTTGTAGAATTGCTGCATGAAATAATAGTAATATGTCTCTTGCAATCACAGATAGATATATGTCTGCATCAATGATTGCTACATTTATATGTCAGTTATTTGGAATCATATTTTTATTTTATTTGGAAATGATCACTACTACTTCATTTATTTATTTGGGATTCCTATCTCTATTTTACTTGGAATCATAAATAAAACTTGTAAATTATTTCATTTATTTATTTGGGTATTTCTATTTTATTTCATTTAGTTAAGTGTTATACAGGTCTAGACTTACCCGCGGCGTACCAAAGGGTGGTGCGCCACGGGTAAGTGGGTGGCGTACCACCCTTTGGTACGCCACGGGTAAGTCTAGACCTGTATAACCAACAGTTTTCTTCCCCGAAGGAACCACTTGATCCAATCCACCCCATTCGCTTGATGCGCTGCCGCTGGCCCCCTCCTCTCCACACCTCTCGCTGCCGCCACCGCCCATTCCTCTTCGTCTCCACTCCCAGCCACCCGCCCCTCTGTCTCCCTCTCCAGTAGCAGCCGCCACCGCCCCTCCCTATCCTCTCTGCGTCGCTGCCGCCGCCGACCTGCCTCGCCGGAGCCGCCGCCGCACCTACTCTGTCACCCCGCCTCCGCTGCCGCAGCTGCACATACGACGTTCGTTACCGTCGCATGGTAATTATCTCTCCTCTCTTTCTTTTTAGTGGATTTAGATTTTAGGGTTTAGATTTTAGAATTTAGAGATTTTAGTGGATTTAGATTTTAGGTGTTTTAGATTATTTTAAGTGGATTTAGATTTTAGGTGGATTTAGATTTTAGTGTTTTGTACATAGATAGAAATTATTTAATGTGTAGTGTCATGCTAGTTTAATTTAGTTAGATGAATTTGTAAAATGATTTAGATAGATGCTTTTGTAGAAATTGTTAGTAGAATGTATGTTAGGGTTGTTAGATGATTTTAGTTTGAAAGTGTTAGGTTTCTTAGATGATTTGTGTAGTGTAGATAAATTTAGTGTAGATGAATGAAGTTAGATGATTTTAGTTATATGATTTTTATGTGTCAATTGAGAGCAATTTTATGTGTGAATTGAAAGCAAATTAATGTGTCAATTGAGAAAATTGCAACATTCTAGTAGTTTAGGCTTTTAATTAGGTCAAGTGGATATTTTCTACAGGAGACGGTGGCAATATCTAACAATTTGATTGCCATCTCATGTTCCTCCAGTTCAGCAATATCTGTTGAGATCTGTATGTGTAATGTTTGAATCGCATCCAATTGCAATTCACTAGATTCAATTTTCACATCAAGTCGCGTAACCTACCTAGGCGTCTCCCATTCGGAAGGGTTACGCGAATAAATATGCAAGCCTTTGCATACTGTTTTGGTTTATGAACTATTTTGGAGTAAATATTGCAGGAACTGTCAAATTAGAAGACCGTAATGAAATTACATATGGTGTCACAATTAAGGGGAACATTAGTTGAGCAATCCGCAAGTCTGGATGATAGAAATTTGTTGACGTCAATCAAATAGAGGAAAATTATTCTTTGATGTTTCGATAACTTCGAAATTTCCGCTTTGAGGTAGCAATATTTGAATCTTATCATTGGATTCAAATATTGTTACCTTAAAGCGAACATTTTGAAGGTATCGAAACATCAAGGAATAATTTTCTTATATTTGATTGACGTCAACAAATTCCGCCCATCCAGACTTAAGAATTGGTCGGCTCATGTTCTGCGTAACTCTGACATGATATGTAATTCCATTAGAGGCTTCTAATTTGACAGTTTCTGGGATCTTTACTCCAAAATAGTTCAGAAACCACTCTGGTATGTACTAGCCTTTGCATACTTATAACCGTAACTCTTTTGGCATCCAGGAGACAGCTTCGGCATGTTTGGTTTAAATTCTTTCTTCCAGGTTTAAATTATGTTGTAAAGGTTGTGAAAATGTGGTGATCCAAATTTTGGGTTATTTGGGGTGGGGGTGGGTTCATGTGCAGGTACAGGGGTGCCTATGTTTTGCCGGAATGTTGATTCATTTCCGTTTCGGCAAATTTCGGGCACTCCATATGTCCTAGTTTTAGCAAAAGTGCTGCCGAAATTTTCTACTAATTTTGGCACGACTTTTGCTAAAAAAAGACATATTGAGTGTCCTTGGTCAAGAAACTCCGCGAGGATCCTGAGGTGATGGCGGTCCAGCTCGAGGTCTTGGGCGCGTGCTCCTCCCCCGCGCGCCAGCAGCACAGCCAGGAGGCGGGCCCCTCTAGGTCCAACGGCGCGGGTGACGGTGTCCTGGACTAGGGGGTACTCACCACGTCGTCTCCCGACCAGTGGGTCGGGCCGAGGACCCCCATGGCGGTTCACTATTGGGCCAGTTCGGACAGCCCATGCCGCATAGAAGGAAGATTCCCGAAGACTTGGTGCACAAGGCGAGGACTCTCCTAAAAACATAGGCCTCCGGTGTGTTATATATACCGAGGCCAGGCTAGTCAATAGCGATTTTATGCTATCCTTCAGGTGCATGCCGGATATTCAACGGACACACACCTTGAGGGCTACTGGCTATATATCTCTACAGAGAATACATTGCACAAATCGGAATTAAATTCATAAAAATCAGCCCATGGCCGAGGTGGTGCATCACCTCGGATGTAGTCCGGCGTTGGAGCTCGGGTACAGTCCGGCGTTGGAGCTCGGGTACAGTCCGGCGTTGGTGCTCGACTGCAAAAGATACTTCGAAAGTAGTCCGGCATAAAGCTCGGATGCAAGTGGCTGGCTCCATAGAGGGCATTTCCGGCATTAAGCTCGGTTGAACCCCTTTAACTTTTTCAAGACCGAGGTAGTCTATGACACCTCGGATGTAGTCCGGCGCTGGTGCTCGGATACAGTCCGGCGTTGGTGCTCGACTGTAAAAGGACTCTTCGAATACAGTCCGGCGTTGGAGTTCGGACGCAAGAGGACACCGCCGCACGGAAAATACTTCAAACCCGAGGTGTGGCATAAAATCAACAAGGCATTAATAAAGGCCGAAGACTTAAAGGGGCTCCTCGGATACCCGACGTGTAAACTCTTCGGATTCACTTCGGCGATCCTCAAGATCGAAGATGAAAAGATTTGTTGAACCAGTTTTCAAGACCGACGACCGAAGAAGAAGAACAGTTCGGAAGAATCGAGGAGCATCCCTAACTTGAAGACCGGTTCAGGGGGCTACTGACGGTGTCCTGAACTAGGGGGTACTCACCACGTCATCTCCCGACCAGTGAGTCGGGCCGAGGACCCCCATGGCGGTTCACTATTGGGCCAGTTCGGACGGCCCATGCCGCATACAAGGAAGATTCCCGAAGACTTGATGCACAAGGCGAGGACTCTCCTAAAAACCTAGGCCTCCGGTGTGTTATATATACCGAGGCCAGGCTAGTCAATAGAGGATCTAATATTCATTAGAACAATCTCGTGGTAGATACATGTACTCTGTACTACACCCCATATGAATACAATCAAAAGCAGGATGTAGGGTATTATCTCTTCGAGAGAGCCCGAACTTGGGTAAAACCCTGTGTCCCGTGTTACCATCGCTCCAAGACGCCTAGCTTAGGACCCCTACTACGAGATACGCCGGATATAGAACCGACATTGGTGCTTTCATTGAGAGCCTGCTGGCGGTCGCCACGGTGCGATGGGAATTCAGATCGTCTCCGGCGCGATCTACGCGTCAGAACCAAGCTTTATTGTCGATGTCGGCATCTTCGTCGCCGGCTCGATTAGTCACCTTGGCTCGACCGAGGACTCCGCTCCATCTCAGATCATTATGTTCGGACAAGGGCCTTCATCATCAACTCCGATCTCTATCAAGATCATGAAGGAATCATCGATGGAGCTCGGGGGCTCAACGTCAACATTGCCCTCGGACGACCGTGCTGTTTTTCTGGACAGCAGACTTGTATCCGCTGCCACCGCTTCCTCGAGCGTCACTTTGATGATTGCTTCAGTGGAATTGTGCGGAATTGAGTGTACAACAACCCTGTAAAATTTCGTCGCGTTTCGATGGAGGAATCTTCGGCGATCTATGATATTCTGGAGGCCTGTCGAGTCTGGACGGGAATCTGGACGAGTTTAGGGCGTGGTCTCCAGAGCCTAGCTCGGAGGTTATTTGGAAGATCCAACCGTGCATCTTCTGCGGAATTTCCATATCTACCACCTCTCAAAATTTCAGCTCGATCCGACCGTTCAAACTCCGGGAACCTTCCGATTAGTGCATCACTTTTCGGATCAGTTTTCTGCGCGAATACGAATCCGACCCGAGTTCATCTTTCTTCATGAACGGGATATTGGACAACCTTTTTGAAAGAATCTCTTTCTAGGGTATTGTGTTTTGTTTTCGAACACATACTCACAAATTTTGCTCCTTTTCGGAGGTAATCTTCACCGTCGCGCCGGTGTCAAACCAGCCCTTACTCCACGTCTGTCGACCTGCGCTAGATAGATTGTCGCTTCATCGAGCCGAGCCCAACCTTATCGGATCATCAGCTCGGCAAGCTGAACAAGAGTTCGGCATCGCGAAGGCTAAATTATCACCAACACCATCGCCCCGCGGATTGCACGGGTCAGGAGCGCCGACATCGCCGCTCGGTCACTTCATCAATCCGGCATTGACCGCGTCACAAGTTATGACCAGCGTCGGCATGGCCGAGCCGTAGCTTCTTCAAACCGATGTCTGGCACACCGAATCGCTTCAACACCTCGGCTAGCACGGCGGCTGCAACGTCACCTTACCGACCTGCTCCGTCATCTCGTCTGGACCGGGGGCTTCGCCATCTCTTCATCAACCTACTCCGGAGACTTTAGCGTCACCAGCCGACTAGCTTCGTCGCGTTAGCTGGACCGGGGGCTTTGCCTCGGCGAGCCAATCTTTGCCAACATCGCCATGCCGTTGCTTCATCGCCCATCGGGCAATGGGTGTGCGGATCGAGTCCCAATTTTGAGAGTACCTTTCTTCAGATTGCTACAACCGATAAACCAGGTGCTATTAATCCTAATAATTTTTTCATGCGTGGGTTTATTTTTTCCGAGGAATTATTACTCTGGTTTGTTTCATCATCGGTACACAGGTCTGTTAAATGGTGGCCGCATTAACAACGGTCGCGTGGTGGTCCGGTCAGTTTCCGTACACAGTTCGGCGAACGCCGCATCCGGAACTCGGACCGACCTGTGAATTCAGGCTTTGTCGCGCCTTTACCGCTTCACGCCGACGCCTTGCATCGACATTGACTTCGGCGCCAGGCCACATCTCTTTAAATAATTTATTTTGCATAAATTAATTACACAAGGATTTTTATTATTGTTTTTCGGAATGCACTATTTTACATGTGTAGGTAATCGACTTCGACTGCATCACGCGATCACTTCGGCAAGCCGACGTCGTCGTTCCAATCGGCATAAATCGGCTCGCGTGATCACCTTGTTGGTCGAATTGCCATACCGACATGATCGGTTGCCTCGAAGACTTCGGCATCGTTGAGAGAGCTCTACCTCATCATGTATTCGGCACACAGGCCATATTTTTTTTATTACTCACTTTGCATAAATTAATAGTTATGCAACGAATTTTTTTAATTTATTATTATTACTATTGTCTCCGGCTTGCACTATTTTCTGTGCACAGTCACCTCGGCGTACCAACGTACCACGTCACCTCGGCTGGACCGGGGGCTTCGTCAACACTTCATTAACCCACGCCGGGGACTTCGGCGTCATACTGCCGGCCTGCTCCGTCGCCTCGGTCGGATTGGGGGTTACACCTCGCCACATTGGCCGTGCTATGTCACCACTTCAGAGTGCCGAGCTCTCCGCTCGGCCACCTCGGGACCAGCCTGGGGGCTGGAACCTTGTCCCACATCAAGCTCTGACCGCGTCATCAACGCCGAACACATTAACCAGCTAAGTCGCTTTCATGCTCAAAGTTTTTAAATTTTTAATTTGTGTTCGGTTCGACCGTGCTCACATACGTTGTTTGAAACTCTCTTTACCCATGTTAACTGGGGGCTCTTAAATTTATATGAGCCGTTTTATAATAAATGTCTTTTCTTCTTAGTCGTTGCAAAGTCTTTTTTTATCACACCTTTTTCGAATCGAGTGTGTGGTCAATAGCCGGAGAGCCTAGTTTCTCTCTCAAAGCCGCTCGAGTTTAGTTCGCTAAACTGGCCTAACGAGATGTACTCCGCCTTCGGGATAGGAGGTTGTAGCCGTAGGCTGACCCGCTTGAAGTCTTAGATCGGATGTGTCATATTAATGCGTGACAGAAGCACAAAATTTTTAAGACCAATTTTCGGATTAGCACCAAATGACTTGATTTAGTTCGGACGTCAAGCTTTTACATAAGTTTTTTGGCTTTTCGAGTTTATGGCACTTTTTTAGCTATGTGTATGTTTTTCTTTCGGGAAGCGGGACATCCTCATGACCAAGGTGCCCTGCATCCTAGTTCAAATCGGGAGACCTTTTTTTCCGACCTACAGCTCAGCATCTTTCCCGCCGAACTACACCTCGGTGTTGACAAAATACACGCCACATCGGGACTAGTTCCCGAGCAGTGCAATGCCAGACGCCTGTAAAGCATTGGCAATATTAATGGGGGGCTGAGACTACAGCCGAACCCACCAAAAGCCAAGGTACTCCATGGAGTCCTCGGCAAAGCGTTCTCGGATACTGCTTTATATGCATCGGTTTCGAATTGTGTCTTCGGTCAATAGTTGGGTTGCCCGGCTCCTATGCTTGCCTCCTACATTCCGCTTTGTTCGGCTAGGTGTGCAAAGGGAGAACCACTGCGATTGTGCTTCCAACTCGCATGGTTAAGCGCCTCAGTGGAGAAAGCCGAAAACTGACTGTCACAATAAGCGCAAACTGGCCAGCGATCCGACGACTATGTTAAACGATAAGATCGATAGAGGTCACCCCGTGTTAAATGACAGGCAGTTCATAACATTGGCCGAAGTGTTTACGGCTTGACCTCGGCTGTCGCCGAACACTAACTGGGGCTAGTAACTGGCCTCCCAACTTTAAGCTCCTATGGCTAAGTGAAAGTTATAAAGCCCGCATATCTGATTGCCTCGTTTCCGCTAACACAACCGCCTTCAGGCACCGAGACATCGGCTAAGGGTTGTTTTGTTATTGAGGAAACACCCCGCATAGCATCTACAAGGGGGTGGAAGCCGACGATGGGCCACTTTCAATTGATAAACGGTCTCAACGGAGTCAAAATAAACATATCATTAGCGTTTGTATTTAATATACGAGGGCTGCCTTTCGTAATCATCGTTATAAAACCATAAATATGCATCAAATTTGACTTAAGATTTTGGCCAAGCTAGGTTGCCTGGCTCCTGTGTTTAACCCTACGTTCCCGATTGTTCGGCTAGGGAGTAAAGGGAGCACCTCTGTGATTGTTACTACCGGGTCATCCGGATTAGTGCCTCAGACTGGGTGAAGCCGAAAGCTAGCTATCTTAAGAATATAATTGGCCGGCATGATGGAAGTGAAAATTCTGGTTCATCATGGACCACAGAGTTCGGAAACTTTCCCCTAACTAAATCCTCAATATTTTTCTCCCACATTGATCGGGGATGAGGTTTTATGATCATGGTCAGCATGAAAACCCAAAGAAAGGAACCGATAGCGGAACTATTTTCTTGGGAAGATGTTTCTTAATATAACATATCTCTCCGCATACCTTTGTTTATAAAAGTGTATGGCCGGATTGCCTTGTTTGTCGTAAATCTTTGCCCTCATAAAGGCTTTATAAAGTAGGACAAACACTCCTCGGCTACTAGCCGAGGAGGTGGAAGCCAATGGTCGGTCAACAAAGTTTTGTACAATGTGGATCCGAGCATTAATGATGTAAAGTACTTGGGTACATAGAATCATTACACATATATTGCGAGCAAAAATCAATTTTTTCGCAGCCAGTCTTTTAAAGAGTCAATGGCACAGTCTCTTTGACACCCGAGCAGCTGACATAACGCTCTCATAGTTCCTTATTGGCATTGATTTCCTATATATTAAGCCCCTTGAGGCCTACCTTGGCGAGCTCAGCTTTCGTTAGCTCTAACTCCTTTATGAGATCTTTATTTTCTTTCCGAGAAGTTTGTGTTAAACACAACAAAATTTTCTATCAAACGGATATCGATCCTTAATTCGGCCACCCGTGCCCACATTAAGGCTCGGGGGCTACTGGGCTTCGCGCTTATCATTTACAAATATTAAAGGGGCACATCGATCCCCTAATCTGGTGTTGCCACCCGACCAGTGGCTCGGGGGCTACTGCATTGCCTATTCAATGCAGAAAATTCAAAGTGCTCAGTGTTCGGCTTGTCCGAGCTATGGGCAAACGCGTCTTCGGACAACAATAGGTACCATCATGGACCTATTCGGCATCAAGCTGATATATTACGGCAACTTTTCAAGACCCTCTCTCAAGGGCCCGTCTGCCGATCACTATTTCCTCTAAAATATTACACCGCGTTTCTATTCCTAAGTATGCTACCGAGCTGGGAATTGATCCTCAGGCCGATTTCGTGAATCGACCTGAGTCTCAGGGGCTACTGGGATCAGCGATTTTATGCTATCCTTCAGGTGCATGCCGGATATTCAACGGACACACACCTTGAGGGCTACTGGCTATATATCTCTACAGAGAATACATTGCACAAATCGGAATTAAATTCATAAAAATCAGCCCATGGCCGAGGTGGTGCATCACCTCGGATGTAGTCCGGCGTTGGAGCTCGGGTACAGTCCGGCGTTGGAGCTCGGGTACAGTCCGGCGTTGGTGCTCGACTGCAAAAGATACTTCGAAAGTAGTCCGGCATAAAGCTCGGATGCAAGTGGCTGGCTCCATAGAGGGCATTTCCGGCATTAAGCTCGGTTGAACCCCTTTAACTTTTTCAAGACCGAGGTAGTCTATGACACCTCGGATGTAGTCCGGCGCTGGTGCTCGGATACAGTCCGGCGTTGGTGCTCGACTGTAAAAGGACTCTTCGAATACAGTCCGGCGTTGGAGTTCGGACGCAAGAGGACACCGCCGCACGGAAAATACTTCAAACCCGAGGTGTGGCATAAAATCAACAAGGCATTAATAAAGGCCGAAGACTTAAAGGGGCTCCTCGGATACCCGACGTGTAAACTCTTCGGATTCACTTCGGCGATCCTCAAGATCGAAGATGAAAAGATTTGTTGAACCAGTTTTCAAGACCGACGACCGAAGAAGAAGAACAGTTCGGAAGAATCGAGGAGCATCCCTAACTTGAAGACCGGTTCAGGGGGCTACTGACGGTGTCCTGAACTAGGGGGTACTCACCACGTCATCTCCCGACCAGTGAGTCGGGCCGAGGACCCCCATGGCGGTTCACTATTGGGCCAGTTCGGACGGCCCATGCCGCATACAAGGAAGATTCCCGAAGACTTGATGCACAAGGCGAGGACTCTCCTAAAAACCTAGGCCTCCGGTGTGTTATATATACCGAGGCCAGGCTAGTCAATAGAGGATCTAATATTCATTAGAACAATCTCGTGGTAGATACATGTACTCTGTACTACACCCCATATGAATACAATCAAAAGCAGGATGTAGGGTATTATCTCTTCGAGAGAGCCCGAACCTGGGTAAAACCCTGTGTCCAATGTTACCATCGCTCCAAGACGCCTAGCTTAGGACCCCTACTACGAGATACGCCGGATATAGAACCGACAGCGGGCTCCTCCACCGCGCGCCTGCAGCCCCCGTACTATGGGTTTAGCCCCGGTGACTTTACCGAGCCACCAGCGTCGCCTCTGCACGACTCGGACTTCGAGTTCTCCGACGACGACGCCTGATCTATTTCTAGCTAGGACAGCGCCGTAGATCAGCTACTTAGCATGCTACTTATCCTGCTAGACTTTATGATGTCTTATGTTTAATTATTGTGCTACTATAGTCTGCTAGCTATGTTTATCTATGCATGCAAATTTCAAAATGCGTCTTCCTTCTTGATATATATAGAATGGATCATATCCACGAAGCGTGCTTCAATTGTGCTCAACCGTTGGGGGCTGCCTGGACAAGAAGTTCCCCATACTGCTCCCTGACAAGTTTGAGGTTAAGACGGTATGTTTTCTGAAATTCATATATGTGCAATGTATGCATGTCCATAGAAGCATGAATGAACCATGAATATTGCTGTTTCTTATGATTTTACTCAGTCAATCCCTTGCGGTCGACGACGTGACTTCATGGACCATGTCCATAGAAGCATTAATGACCCTGCCGTGTTTGAGGTCACTTTGGTATCGCACGCTCAGCCCGACAGAAATTACGGGGTTACAGTCACCAACGTGTGCATCCGGACATATTTCAGTGGACCTGGCTGGACAAACCTATTGACTGAGCACGACATGCAATACGGAGACAAGATAAAAATCCTTCTCGGCCATCAACAAGCCACGATCTACTTCCTGTACACGGCCCCCGATGATGATGTCCAGCAATAAGCTAACGTACTGCATATCTACATATCTAGTTGATTGAACTTTAATAATGTACACCTAGTATCTAGGATCTACTACTTATCTTGCTAGACTGGATTATGTTTGATGTTTAATTAATGTGCTAGGTATGATTATATCAATGAAGCGTCTGGCAATTGTGCTCAACCGTGGCCGCGGTGCATGGACAAGAAGTTCCCCATACTGCTCCCTGCGAACTTTGATGTTAGGACGGTATGTTTTCTGAAATTCATATATGTGCAGTCTAACTATATGTACAAAGAAAACAAAAACTAATCCCCGGTTTCTTATGATTTTACTCAGTCAATGCCCTGCGGTGGACGACATGACTTCATGGACCATGTCCATAGAAGTATCAATGAACCTGCCGTGTTTGAGGTCACTTTGGAATCGCACCATGATCCCCTGAGGAGTTACGTGGTTACAGTCACCAACGAGGTGATCCGAACATATTTCAGTGGACCTGGCTGGACAAACCTCCTCAATGAACACAACTGGTTGCAATACGGAGACAAGTTCAAAATCCTTCTCGATCATCATCATTGCACTATCTACTTCATGTACCCGTTCCCCGACTCTTCTGACGAGGGCGAGGAGTAAACTCTAGATACCTAGCTACTATCTAGTTGATTGACTTTAATAATGTGCTACTATCTAGTTGATTGACTTTAATAATGTGCTACTATCTCTTATGAATTGCCTGTGGACGTTGTTTTTACTGATTCTGGATATATAATAATGTGCATGATTTGGCCACTATTATATTTGTACTGGCTGTGTATTTATCCTAAACCCTAAATTCTGTTAGTATTTATACGGTTTGACGAATTGTACCGGTACAAATACGCATAAATGCCAGAAAAAAAATACCAGAAAATATACCAGTGGCGTACCTACTGGTGCGCCATTGAAACATTACCGGTGGCGTACCAAGTTGGTACGCCACTAGTAAGTGAGTTACTGGTGGCGCACCAGGCTGGTACGCCGCCGGTATCTCCCACTTACCCGTGGCGTACTAGGTGGTACGCCACCGGTAACGATTACCAGTGGCGTAGGATTGGTGGCGTATCACTGGTGAGCCACGGGTCGGCAAAAGTGGTACGCCACCAAGCGTTTTTTCCTAGTAGTGAGGGGAATGGTCTCTGATTTGGTGGCTAGGGTTTGAGGGAGGGAGGAAGGAGGGGATGGAGGGGTGCCTTTAAATAGGCCAAGGGAGCTAGGATTTGGGGTAGGTTTTGAGCCAAGGGGGTTAGTGGGCTTTTTGGGCTGCTTTTATTTTTAGCAAAATAAGAAACATTTTGTGGTTTTAAAATAGACCGGAAAATAATATTTTGTTTTAATTTAAAATAAGAAATAGATGGGATGGCTTTATAAAACCATAGGGATATTTTGACAAACAAAGATAGGGTTTTAGGAAAAATAGTTTTGGGGACAAAAATATGCAACAAAAATATGCATGATGATGTCATGATGATGTAGAAAAAGAAAAGCAAGCAAAAACTAAATAGGGGTATTTTGTGGGCCGTTACAATCGACACCACTAACAAGGGATCTTGCCCCGAGATCCACGATACCGTACGGGGGAGGGAAGAGGCTAAACTATCGGATCTTCTTGCGCCATGTTTATCTTCTCGACACCACCAACAAGAAGTTGCTGCTCCATGTCGACACCACTAACAAGAGGTTCTTGCTCACGTCGATGGCGATGTGCTTCTGTCAAGATCCTTCCGAAGAACGAACCTATTAGGATAAGGTCAAGAGATCGTCCAACCCACGTGGAAACCTAAGACTCCGAAAAAGCAGGTAAGAGAGAAGACCCAAAACTCGTGAAGGTAAGAGGAGAAGTAGAATAGAGGTAAGGAATAAAAACAGAGCTACTCATATCTATCCAACGCATTTTTAGCAAAAATAGTTTTTGACACTAGACTCAAGAACGTCTGCTGGCAAGCTTAACCTACAAGCTGGACCAGTGGGGTATCGATGAACCTGTCTCTGATACCACTTGTCACGCCCCCGGATTGGCACTATGCAGCTTTAGCGCTTCCCGCCAAGATCCGCATAATAACGATCCCAAGGCGCCCACCAAGCACCTCGTGCACGTCGAAACATACACGTGATGCAGGTGGAGTAGTAACATTACAATAGTTCACGACAGAGCCACGAAAGAACATCTATATCTATATATATACTATATTATATATATTATATATAATATAAATCATAGATAATTATATAATAATATATACGACTAACGACTCCAACAAGCCAAGATACAAAAGGATACAATACAAAGATCCAAATAACAACGGAAAGCGAAATAGCACCCGAGTACGGACAAGAATACAAATGGGACTAAGAGTCCTGAAGATAACCAAGTGGCGTCCATTCCCTGCCCAGGCCAAGCCGGAAGGGTAACCTTGCTAACGTCTTCCATCTCATACCTATACAAATGGGCCAAAGTGCCCACAAAAGGGAGAAAGCGAGCGGTGAGTACAGATGCGCGTACTCACGAGACTTAGAATTCGGCTGCGCTTGCCTACATGGTATGGTGGGGTTAAGCGGCAGCAAAGCTTGCACTAGAAACCCATAGAGACACGCTACAACTTCCGACTACTAGAAGAAGATACAAGAGAGCCTATTTGGAAACGACTAGATACTACACAAGCATAACACAACCCAAACATCACCCTCTCGTCTAACCCACGAGGAGAAGGCAATCGAAAGGGCACTCACACAGTTGGCAATTTTATGGGTTAATTGTTGTAGTAATGCTAACTTACTAATCAAGTTCTTATTAGTTAGGTGTAAGTTGTCTATGTTCGAGTAACTATGCTCAAGTCGTCCATAACCACGGAGACGGCTTTTCGAAAAGATTTAACCCTGCAGGGGTGCACCAAAGTTTATCCACACGCATGTTCACCCCTTGTTGCCACTAGATTAACACACTTCCGTAGGTGTGCCAGCAGGAAGGTCACGACTCACACTCTCCTTCTCTACAACTATGTCCAGGGGAACCACCCAACTAAGCTACCCACTACGAAGTCGGCCGAGCTCCGAAGACGGACCCAGAAGTTTGCGTCAAGGGCTATGAAAGCTCAAAGGCCCGAAAGTTCGACTAGGCGTGTCCACATAGCGTAAACCTCCCGCTCCTAAAGACTACAGAATAGTAAACGCCACCCGGGCAGGCAACAGAAAGTAAACATGGCATAAGTACAGAATGTAAACACAGGAACACCCGAACTAGTTGTGGCCCCTGGACAAGGCTGTAGATTCTGGCAGTGGTCGAGGGAGGGCCCATAAGACCTCCACATGTGGTTAGCGCGCTCAGTCTCGGAACAGGAAACAAGAACCTGAGTTCTAGGCGACATTAGTGGGGGAAAGCGCATAAGACCGATGCTCTCGCAAAGGCGTCCCACAGATGTCTTATCCAATTTAGTTATTTCCCATAACAACCACATTTTAATTAAGTTGTAATTAGAACATGTGACAACCTCCCAACAACACCGTAGAACAACAAGACTCGAGCTAAGCATGCAACTACGACTTGCTAAAGGCTTATCATGGCTGCAAGGTAACATGTAATAGGAACGAGACACAACTAAAGCATCGCAACAAAAGGCTAGCATAAAAGAGAGAGGCAAAGCGGAAAACTAAATAGGAAGCAGAGATGAGTGCTCGCCTGTGAAACATCGAAGAGGTACACCAAAGAAATTGTCGTTGCTCGCATCAACTCAACGTCCTATCCATGAAGAGGCAAAGCACTAAAAGAAACAACGGATGCAACACTTACTACTACAATAAAAGATCCGGCATGATCATGTGACATGCAAGCATAGCATGACATGGCAAGATGCACACTTAACAAAATTAAGCGGAATCGGAATCCTGACAATTAATTAAAGGTTCAAGTTATTTATCTAACCATCAAAATTAAATGTTGATTAGCATGGCAAAGCATGGCATGGGTGAGCTACATCAAAATTAAATGGAATAGGGACGATATTACATAATGTCCCACATATTCCATAATAGGTTATTAGGTGATTTTACCCAAAACAGAAAGATACATGATGCAAACAGGGATATGGATGGCATATTAATGATCTATGCATTTTCTGATAATTTTAGACATATTATTTATTTTATTTGGATTTATAAAATAGGTGTATGATTTTTCAAAGTTTTATTAATTAAAAGGGAAGAAAAGTTAATTGTTTGCATATTTGGAATAATCCAAACAGTAAACAAATTTTATATTTGAAAAGTTTAAAAAAATTAAACACTTTTCATTTTGAAAAAAATTCAATTTGAATTTGTATTCGGATTATAAAATGATTTGAAAACTAGAGGTTTTTTTTCCTGAAAGATTCCAGGTGACAGGGACTTCACTAGGCAACTACAGTGCAAAGTACAGGGGCCTAGATGCAAAAAGGCAGATCTAGATCTGGGATGCTTTTTCTCACCGGGGGGAACGCTAGCCGGAGTCACCGACGTGTGGGCCCGGGAGCTGACGTGGCGCTGACTGGGGCGTTGACTGCTGAGGTGGCACCGACACGGTTGCAGAGAAGCTGACCAGTGGGGCCAAGATGTCAGCGACGAAAAAAGGAGAAAAGGTTGGGGATTTCTTGCCGCGACGAGGATTCGAACCGGGAACCTCGCCGAAGGATGCCGTCGGAGCTAGCCACTGGACTGGAGCTTCGGTCGTTGAATATTGACGGGCTCGCACTCTTTTGAGCTGGTTCCCGCCGCGACGAGCTGGCGCGCGCCCGGACGCTGGAGGCGGAAGCGACACGCGGCGAGCGGCTGGCACTGGGATGGTTAGCTGCGGGACGCGTGCGCATGGTGGATTCCGAGTGGGCCAGCGCGGCAAACGAAATGGAAGCTGGCAGGCTGCGTGCTGCAAGCGTGCGGGAGCATGGCGGCAAAAGGCCCGAGGCTGGGCAGCAACGGGAGCGTGGTGTCAGAGGCGTCGACGCAGGGCTTGGCCTCTACGCGTGTGGCGAGGCATGCGACCAGGTGGGCACGCGGGCCAAGCGGGTGGGGCACGGAGATCGAGGCTTGTTGGCCGGCCGGCGTGCAAAGCAAGGACTGGTCGGGTGCGGTGCACTGGTGGATGGATGCATGCGAGGTTCAAGGGGAGCTGTAGGTGGTGCGTGCGCGTTGCGTGCGGTAGGTGGCGATGGGGATCTTGTGGGGTGGTGATTCATGCAGGCTGGAGGCGAGCTGCTGTTTGTGCGTGGCGGTCGGCACGCGGTGGCGTGTGTGGGTGGAAGCTGGCGCGAGCGGTGGTAGGTGGCGGCTAGCGAGGCATTGACCGGCTAGGTGGAGTGTGGTGATGCAGCGGCTACGTGGCGAGGAGGCGTGTGGCGGCGGTGAAAATAAGGTGGTTGGTCGGCAGAGATGTGGAGCAGGGAAAAACAATGCCGGCGGAAGATAGTTTTGGGAAGAAGCAGGAGGAAGAAGGGAGGGGATCTCAGATCTAGGGTTTGGGGAAGAGAGGAGGGGAATGGTCTCTGATTTTGGTGGCTAGGGTTTGAGGGAGGGATGCCTTTAAATAGGCCAAGGGAGCTAGGGTTTGGGCCAAGAGGGTTAGTGGGCTTTTTGGGCTGCTTTTATTTTTAGCAAAATAAGAAACATTTTGTGGTTTTAAAATAGACTGGAAATATTATTTGTTTTAATTTAAAATAAGAAATAGATGGGATGGCTTTATAAAACCATAGGGATATTTTGACAAACAAAGATAGGGTTTTAGGAAAAATAGTTTTGGGGACAAAAATATGCAACAAAAGTATGCATGATGATGTAGAAAAAGAAAAACAAGCAAAAACTAAATAGGGGTATTTTGTGGGCCGTTACAGCAACTGGATGATGCTGTTTTGAGAAGGAAAAATAACAAAAGATAAATCTAGTATGCTGCTGCTGTTAAGATATTACATAATCCAATCTAGTTGTGGAAATACTGCAAAAATAATTACTCCCTCAGTCCCATAATAGAAGATGTTAATTGGTTGTAATAACATCTTATATTATGGGGCGGAGGGAGTAGTTATCATCTAACGTACAACTAACTTCAGTAAAATATCAAAATACGGGATCAATAACAAATATAAAAAATAGAAATGAAAAACTGAAAACTTCTGCAGGATATACCTCACGTCCAATGACACCAAAAATTGCAGCATAATCACCATCAATGGCAGCTTCTGGAGATGCTATCACAAGTCTAGATTGAAACACCTATTCATTGATAAACAGAGCATCAACAAATTATTGATGTCGGAATACCTCCAAGCAGAGGTAATTTCTTATGGTCTAGCTCTTGTACGTTCTCCATTGCTCCCTGCAAATAATAGACAGATATTTCATCATTGGCAGCTTCTGGATATGCAATGCCAATAGAAAGAACTGCAGTACCACCAACTATTTCATGTACAAGAAGGTGGAAATAAAATATTTCCACCTTATAGTGAATGGCAAACATCAAAAGAAGTAATCTTCCAACTTGAACAAGATGAGAGGACCATCGTAGGAGAAGAGATCCTTAAAGTGTATATAACTGAATATTATAAGAAGTTGTTTGGAGCACCGGCTCAGAGCAACTTTCCTTTAGATGAGAATCGTATAGATGACATACCACAATTGTCGATTGAGGAGAACGGCATTCTAACTGCTGACTTCACAGAGAAGGAAGTACATGAAGCCAAATGGAACATAATACAGCTCCAGGACCAGACGGGTTGCCTGTTGAGTTTTATCAAACTTTTTGGGAGGTCATTAAGAATGATCTAATGGTGATGTTTGTACAGCTTCAAGCAGGCAAGCTACCACTCAATAAAATTAATTTTGGTGTTATTACATTGATGCCCAAAAAAAAATGCAGTTCAAATACAACAGCACCGGCCTATTTGTCTTCTAAATGTGAGTTTTAAAATCTTTACAAATGTGGGAACGAATTGGATCATGCGGATAACTCATAAAGTAATCAAACATACTCAAACTGCTTTTATGCCAGGGTGGCATACTCTAGAGGGTGTGGTTATCTTGCATGAAACCATTCATGAGCCTCATAGGAAGAAAATGGATGATGTTTTGTTTAAGATTGATTTTGAAAAGGCTTATGATAAAGTTAAACGGCCTTTCTTGCAACAAGAGCTGCAAATGAAAGGTTTCGAACATAAATGGTGTGAGTTGATCAAAATTTTGTTCAAGGAGGGAGTGATGGGATAAAGGAAAATGATGACATTTGTCATTTTTTCGAAACTATGAATGGGTTGAGAGAGGGCGACCCATTGTTTTCACTTCTTTTTAATAGTGACAAACACATTGGCAATCCTTATTGCAAGGGCAAAAGAGGATGGTCAAGTTGGAGGACTCATTCCACATCTAGTTGATGGAGATGTGTCTAATCTACAATATGCCGATGACACGATACTTTTCATGGAACATGACCTCGAGAAAGCCATGAACATGAAACTGATTCTATGTATCTTTGAGTAGTTGTCTGGCCTAACAATTAATTTCCACAAAAATGAGATCTTCTGTTTTGGAAAGGCAAAAGAGGAAGAGAATCAATATAAACAACTATTTGGTTGTGAGTGTGGATCTCTCCCCATCTCTCCCTTTTAGATATTTAGGTGTCCCTATCCATTATAGAAGATTACTTAATAGTGAATGGAAACCGGTAGAAGACCGCTTTGAAGGAAAGTTGGGCCGCTGGCAAGGAAAGTTTCTTTCATACGGAGATAGACTTGTCCTCATTGATTGCATTCTTACCAGTCTCCCGATGTTTATGCCATCGTTTCTTGAGATACCTAAAGGGGTGAGGAAACGACTAGACTTTTATAGATCTCGCTTCTTTTGGCAAAGCGGTCAACATAAAAAGAAATATCGGCTGACAAAGTGGAATATCTTCTGCCGCCCAAAAGACCAAGGAGGTTTGGGGGTGGAGGTGCTTGAATAAAAAAAATGTTTATTAAGCAAATGGCTATATAAACTTTTGAATGAGAAGGGTGTGTGGCAAGAGCTCCTACACAATAAATACCTCAAAAAGAAAACACTCTCTCAGTTGACGATGAAACCCACCGATTCACCTTTTTGGAAAGGACTTATGGGTGTAAAGGAGAGATTCTTTAGTAGAGGGTCCTTTGTTGTGGGGGACGGAATAAAGACCCGTTTCTGGGAAGACACCTGGCTCAGCGATTCTCCTTTAGCTCATCAATATCCCTCTTTATATAACATTGTGCGACGAAAAAACGTTTTGGTTGCAAATGTTTTGGGTATGGCTCCGTTGAATATTGAGTTTAGACGAACATTAACTGGGAACAATTGGATCATATGGTTACACTTAGTTCAACGGTTGATGACGGTACACTTATCGCCGAAACCCGATTCTTTTGTTTGGAACTTAGCAGCTTCAGGATCGTTTACGGTTAAATCTATGTATGCTGATCTCATGAATGGTCACACTGGGTTTCTCCGTAAATACCTTTGGGAGTTAAAAGTACCACTGAAAATTAAGATCTTCATGTGGTTTCTTTATAAAAGGTTTTTTAACTAAAGACAATCTAGCAAAACGAAAATGGAATGGATGATTAAGAAATGTGTTTTCTGTGATTCGGAGGAATCTATTCATCATTTATTTATTTCATGCCCTTTTACTCGTCTTGTTTGGAGGATTGTTGAGTTTACTTTTAATTTACCACCACCGGCTAATATTACGAATTTGTTTGGAAATTGGTTGAGTGGTGTCGATAAAATTAACAGGGCATGGATTCGTGTGGGAGTTTGTGCTTTGCTTTGGACTATTTAGAATTGTAGGAATGACTTGGTGTTTAACAAGACCAGAAATGTTAATTATTTGCAGGTTATTCACAAGATCTCTCATTGGGTGCACCTGTGGTCTTTTCTTCTCCCGGAGGGACAGCAGGAGTCTATGGTTATTGGATGCAGCCGTCTGGAGACGGTTGCATGGGCTATCTACACCCAGGCTGGCTAGCGGCATGCTAATAGATTAGATGTTGCCTAAACGCTTTATGATGTGTACTTTGAGTGACCCATGAATTGTAAACTTTGGAATCCTAAGACTTTGCAATAAAAAGGGCTGTGTGGATCACTTGATGCAGTTGCTGGGGTTATATTCCCCTTTTCGAAAAAAAGTACCACCAACTTTTTGGCAGTGGCGATGCAAATAAGGAAACTAACTTACATACTGAAATCAAGAACAACAACAATGTTATACAAATCAGGATCATATTCAAGGACAAACACCTCGCACAATCCAAAGGTGGAATTGGAATAATAATTATGTCAATCATTCTGATAAATAATTGCAGAAAAATCATAAGACAAATGTGTCTCGACCAACCTCCTCGTCCCATTTCATAGCTCTTTATGGGGATGCTCAAATATGGGGATGGATGGCCTCAACTTGGAGGACCTGCTCGCAGACTTGACGTCCGGAAGGCGCGGCCGCCAGCTAGTCTGGTGCCGACGCCACACCCGTCACGGACGCCTCGCTGCGACAGCCGCCCGCTCCCGTCGCGGGCCGCCGCTCGCCTTCCACCAGGTCGTGCATGCAGAGACAGAGGGCTAGTGCCCTCTTGGCCTCCACGCGCTCTCCATTTCTATTGCGAAACGCCTCCTTGATGGCTCGATCGATCCCAAGCATAGACCAACCAGCTCTCTGCTCAGGCGCACTCCTCTTTCCTCTTACGCTGCCGCCGCCATGGGGATACGACATGCGAGGGGAGGGGAGAGGGAGAGGTCCCCTCCACCAGACAGTCAAGGCGGCGCGACGAAGGGCTAGCACCTCGGCACAGCCTGACGCTGCGAGTGAGAGATGGCAGGGCACGGTGGGGGCGGTTGTGCTAGGATATAGGATGGGGCGCGGCGGGGGTCTGGATGTGAGGGAAGGCAGTGCACGAAAGTAGCGGCGCTATCCGGGAGGGAAGGGCGCTATTGTCGCGGCGGCGGCGGCCAGCGAGATGGGTGGTGTGAGAGGAGGGCAGGAGGCGCGCCATCGCACGGAGGAGGCAGCGCCGCATGGAGAGGAGGCTGTTGAGAAATAAAAACATGTGATCAATTGTATGGGAGGGATGTCTTGCAGGAGGTGTTTGTTGGGGAAGAGATGTCTTCCCAACACACCCCTTCAGCATGTATATAAGTGGATCTTCCACATTGCAATAGATCTAAGAGGATCATTTATGTCTCTTCTTTGTCTTCTTTATTATGATACTACAATACGTTATCAGCACGTAGTCTCTGCCTGAGAGTAATCCGGCCAGAAAACAACGGTTATGACATGGAAGGGCGCTTCCGCGCGAGACGAAGCAGCGGCATCATGTCTCGCGGCTCTCCATCTGTTATCGGTGATTGCAGGCAGGCACTAGGCGGCGCCCATCCCGACGATGAGGCACGAGACGCGAATGGCGATCGCGGTGGCAGCAACACCACGCGATGGCACGGTTGGCTGCGCAGGCACATGCAACGGCAGCACCATGGAACATGCATGCATCCGTACAGGAGATTAATCATAATATTACTTTGGTTTGTCTTCTTGTGATTGAGAAATACAGAGTTAGAATAATCCGATCATTGTGCTTTCTGCAAGAGTCGCTTCGTCAAATCAGCCACGAAGAAGCCGGCGGCAAGCATGGCCGCATGGCGCTAACGGCCACTTCCCTGAAACTGCTGGCAACGGCGGCAACGACGCCCATGCATGAGCCAAGTTGGTTGTCTTTTGTGATTATTAGCAGAGATCTAATCATATATCTTCTATTCATCTTATGAATGTACTACTCGCCCCGATCTAGCATGTGTACATGGAGACACCGATTGCTACTCCAAGCAGGAATCGCGAGGAATTTTCAACGGGGATGGCATCGATTCCAGTCCTAGCGGTGGAAGCCATCGACGCGATCACTGCGGGCTTTTTTTTTAAAGCTAATAACTGGATTATATTAAGGAAAACCAAAGCGTACAGGAAACATCCAGAAACAGCAAAGCTGTTCCGACACTTGAAGAAAGGACCCCGAAGAACAACAAATTACAACCAAGTCCCTGGACCCAACTCTGCACATCCGATTCCGCCGCCGCTCGGACAGCCGCCGTCGCACCGCCCGGAGGAGAAACGAGGACGACCCAAGCCGCAGCTATGTCGCCAGATCGAACCTTAAGAGGAAACCACCTCGTAGAAGTCGCCGCAGTAACCACCCGACGCGGACGCCGAGATCTGAAGACGGAGAGGGGCACATCGGCGGGGGCGACGCCTCGGTTCGATCTGACAGTCAGGCCGCTCACCCTGGCCAGAGCCAGCTCGCAAGCCCGCAAGCAGGAACTGAAGAACAGCTGAAGAAGACCACAACGCCGGCACCCCAAGGCCGGCCACCACCTGCTCCTGCATGCCTCCCAGACTCCATGACCACGCCGGAGCAAGCGTCGACACAGCGGCAGAGCCGGAGGACAAAAGCCCGCAACGAGGATGCCTCTGCCGCCAAGCCATCCTTGCTCAGGAAACCAGCAGCCCGCAAACCCCTCTTCGCCTCCGACGACGAGGTAAACGAGAGGTCGAACGGATGAAACCAAAAGCCACAAAAGCAAATGAATCTCACCGCTACCTAGTGAGAAGAGCAGGCCTCCACCTCGCCGACAACCGAATCGCCGGGATGGGGAACGAGTTGAGGCAGATTCTACTCGCCGCGCCGCCGCCTCCACCATCATTTGCGTGCGCCCGAAAACCTAGCTCCTACCCTATGTACATGCCTGACACGAAGCACCGCGGTTCCCCACCCCTCCCGCCGCCGGAGCGGCCAGCGGAGGGGAGGAGAACCAGCGGGCTCGCCGGCGAACACAAGAGGAAAAGGAGTCGCCCTCGCTTCCGCCTCTCTCTACTGTAGTAGGGGAAAGGGGAAAGTAGCCGACCGTACTCCGGCACTGGTCAAGTTCCTCCACGTGTCTCCAGCCTTGGAGGGCCAAAGAGTTGGTGCGTGGGCCTTTTGGTCGGCACTGGATCGCAGCACGGCAGGCGGCGGCTGCGCATGGCTCGGCTGCGCGTCCATGCACTTCCGCGACTCCCAGCGCTGAGCCTGTGGCATGACTTCAACGCCTGCAGCGCACGCGACAACGCGTGACTTGCAGGCAGCCATGTCGTATCTCGGCCCTGTAGTGACCGAGACAACCACTCTTCGCGGATCGGTGGCGCTCGCAACCACGGATCCGATCCTGGCCTCCGTCACGCGGAGATGCGCAAAGCACCGGCGGCGGTTAGGGGAAAATTCCCCTCAGGGATTGATAACCGCACGGGTAAGGAGAAGCCTGTCTCCTTGGCTATTTTACAAATTAGCCTTTGGTTTATTCTACAATCCCTTATAAGTCCTGCAGTTTTTGTTTTAGCCCCCAGGCTTATAAGACCGTGTGGTTTAGCCCTCGAGCTTATTGAAAATTGCAAACGAGTCATTCGGCTCGTTGGACTTAGTGGTTTAGCCTCCAGGCTTACTGTTATCAGCAATTTAACCATATGGTTATTGTTATTTGCATTTTATGCCTTTTGGGCTTCGGAGCAAATCACATGATAGACCATCAGATCTTGCTGAATTGCATAATAGTTGATTATGCATCATTTTACATCATGTAAAATGACTGTTTGAGGCCCCCAGGTCCTCATATATGTTGCACAAGTATGTTTATACTTCTGCATATTATTTGTATTACATGAGTAATATAGTTGCACAGCAATATGTTGATTTCATTATTCTCATAGAATATGGAATTTGCTTGCAAGTTTGGAAACATGAGATAGTGAAGTGTATGACATTGTCTGGATATGTCAAATTTACATTTGTCATAAGGAATCGACAAATGGTACATTTTGCTTAATTGCAGATTGTCCAATGTTATTGTGAGGTCTATATTATGTCATTCTGACATAATGACTAAGTTCAATTTTGCACACAACTATGGATTGCATTATGGCAACGAATTAATTTCGTTCACAACTGCGAGGTCCATACCACCATGTGGTGATTACCTTCAGTGTGTTTTAATTAACACAAGGTTGTGAGAACTCCATAAGTGTGAGGTCTACACCACTTAGTAGTGATTATCTCCCTGTGTTTAAAGCAAAATTGATGGCATAAAACTTATGAGATAGCCATTATGAGGCCTACACTGTTGGTGCCTACCTTCATGATGTTTTTCCAAATATTTGTCAATTTGATAGCATTTGTCGTTGGTTGTGACTATAGTGTCACATACTCCATCAGGAGAGGAATCCAAGGCATTAGTGGCATCTATGCTACACATTGTGCTATGAAGGGAATTATGCAAAATACTTGCATATTTTAGTGAATACCTTCCATGAGTACACAACTTATGAGATGTAATCATAGCAATGAAATTTCATGCACAACTAAGAGGTTTATACCACTTCGTGGTAATTACCTTCATGTGTTTTTAATAACATAAGGTTGTGCAGGCTATGATCGATTGAAACTGTCCATAAGAGTGAGGCACCACTAGGTGGTTGATTACCTCTATGTGTTTTATGGGAATTAAAGGTTTATCCTTTCTCAGGTAAATACATTTAATTTGAAGATCTACACCACATTGTAGTGTTCTTCTGGAAGGCTTGCACTATGGGGTCACTAAGAATCACCATGACCATGATTATGCTTAGCCATAGCATTTTCATCCTACTTAATTTACCGAAGGTAAATTAATGCATGAGTATTTCATGCATCATATGGCTGGCCTTTTCGAAAGGTAATGCGATGTGATGACATTAAGTGAGAGTAATTATTTAAAGATGGGTCATAGGTATGAATGATTTGTCGACCCATGGCCTTGTTGCCGCAGAACCTCCACCGTAGAGAATGTCATGGCTATTTACAAATAGCTAAAAACATGCATATTTGCATGCATGTGTTATCGCAATGAGTCAGTTATCAAATTGAGTATTTGATGGATGGTGAATATCCATTTGCCCTTTGGGACTCCCTTAAGGAGATATATGTTGTCATAAGCATCACACAAATGATTATTCATTCGTATTAAGGACTTCAAGTCCGTTGAGGCTTATAATTCTGTTGTCTATAAATCAATACTAAGTTGAGATTATGTGATAAGGCAGTCTCAGATCTTGATCTGATTGTATGTCCTTACTGCACTTTACATTCTCCTATGATGGTAAAAGAAATACCATCTTTATTTCAGGGTGAAAATATGATGAACTTCTTGTGAAGAATCATCTGGTACACCCCAACAGGTGCAATACCATTACCTGAAATTCGGGCTAGTGCTTATAGTACTATGCATTTTGTGGTTAGAGAACCACAAGGAGTTGAACGTAAAGTGAAGTGAAGAAGACAAGCAGAAAGAGGGTGTATATCTCAAAAGGGAATGGATCATTTAAACTAAATGATCACAACGACAAACTCTCAAGTTTGTCAAAGTGGTGGTTGTACGAAATATCGTACCAATGATTACCAGTTGGTCAAGTATTGGGTTAATCATACCACCGGATCACTTGAGGCAAATGATTTTAATAGGATAAGTTTGAAGTTCTACTTCAAAAGGAAACAACCAGAAAATATGCTGGCATGGTAAAGGAGAATGGACTCCTCTACATTTATGATATGCTTGTGGAATGATATTCCCAAGATATTTTGGAGATCTCGTGTAGTCTCCTAGTTATCCCTAAATATCATTAGCCTATATTTGTACTACTACATGTAGTATAAATTGCAACATCTTGTCCATCAGACATGATAGTTGAGATAATTGAGTGTATGAATCAGTTCATACTCAATCTTGTTGCATACATAATAATTTTTCCTCCTTTACCATCATGGTATTGGATGATTAGAGAAATTATTGACAATTCTGTTGGCCACAACTTGAGAAGTTGCAATATTTCCAACAATCATGAGATTGTTTTGTGCACTGCATGTGACATTGGGGAATTAATTTTAAGGCACTCTCACCTTAAAATTTGAAATGAGCCAGCCAATATTCTTGATTGCATTCAAGAATATGTTTGGATTATTCAACCATTATCTGGGTTATGTTGGTACTTCATGGTGTTAATAGACGCATCTGGAAGATGGTCTTAGATGTGTATCATCCACACAAAACCATGTGTTTACTTAATTAATTGCTCAAATTGACGAATTTAGAGCAAATTATCCTAACGTGGGATAATTCTATTGGAATGCAAATGTCGTTGAAGTTAATTCACGAGCATTCAGTGGTTATATTCAGTATATAGTACATAACTAGAATGGTTTGGTTTGATCTCTTATGAAAGAGATTCAATATTGCTTGGCCAATGTTGCAGAATTGTGATTTACCAACATTTTGTTGATGGTAACATGTGGTCTCACACTCCGCATATTTGGTCTAAATAAGATCAAATGATACTGCACCCCCTTGCAGTTTGTACGTGGAAATAAGTGAAGTATTTCTCATTTGCGGTAATTCGGTTGTATACCGATATCACCACCCCAGCGTACATCATGGGCCTTCACATATGGTTGGGATCTATGTGAGGAATAAATGTGGTATGTTCGTTAATCCGCCGAATACCTTAACCCTAGCAAGGGAGTTATTTGCAGCCCATACGCTGATTGCTTTTGCAATAAGAACATTTTATAGCATTAGGGGGAGATGAGTACCACAGAGAATACCAGAAAATGGATAAGAAATGTCGTAGACACTTTGTCCACATACTTAAGAATCTGAACTCCAGGTTCAGGTTATGCGAAATTTGCAGCATATTGCAAATAATCTGCCAAGTATATTTACTGATGACAAAGGTGTCACTTTGGTCAAGTACCAGAACGAGTGAAGGTACCTAATAAACCACTCGTCTCCCTAGATGAGAGCAAGAGGGGGAGAATTCTGGTCGCATGAGATTAATTTCTCAAATGTTTCAGCGAAAACAGAGGAGATTGACCCCTCGATCAGTAAATATGATTCAACCTCGGGTTGAATGACACCTGAGGGATGCGCGGCATCCAAAGTCCAACACATATGTGCACACATTTTTAGGTGTTGGGACATTAAAACACCTTGACTCTGTTGTTGTGGGAAATCACAAGGAGTTAAGAGGCGTAATAAGAATTCCACAATGATATTGATTCATGAGAATCATATATGAGAAAGTCTACATATGTCGACATAAAATTCTTCTCGAGAATTGCTAGAATCCTTTTGGGCCCTGAACCAAATCCATGGAGAGTGTTGTTGCACTTATTGGTTCAAATGAAAGGAAGCAATTAAGGAAGAGTGGCACTCGCTCATCAAAGAGAGGTATTTACCATTGTAAAACCTGCTCCTCATAAGTATCTTTCAGAGGGAAGAGAAATGAATTTTTGTTTGGAAACAAAAATAAATGAGGTGGTGAGAAAGCGAGGCTTGTAGCACAAGGGTTTTTCGCAGAGACCCGGCATCGGTTACGATGTAGCATACCTTCTTGTTATGAGTGGAATTATGTTTCGATACTGAATGTTATAATGGCAGTATAGATCCATACGGTTGATGTATGTAATGTCTACATACTCCCATGGGTCAATTAGTTTGGATGTATATATTGAAGTCATTGAATGACTTAATATTCTGAATCCAAAGGTAAATCACAACATGCATGTGTGGAACTTCTGAAGTCATTCTATGACTTGAAGTAATCGGAGAATTGTGTGGTGCAACCGACTAAGTGAGTTATTCATTGACAAGGATTACTCTCATACTAATGATTGTTGACGTGTATTCATGAAGAAATCCTGGATTAGATTTTGCATCACCTTAATTTGTGGTGTCGATGATCTTATCATCAAAGTATATATAAGACATGAAATACACACAATCATGTTAAGACGGATATTTGGGTTAAACCAAATTATGCTAAGTTTATGACTTGAGCATATCCCCCTAAGATATCAGTCTTCATATATCCGAAAGTATTGGAGAAGTTCAATATGGATATATTATATCAAAGACACATATGGTCATATTATACCTAATATGGGATACAGATCCTTGAGACATAGGGGAGATGGTGAAGTGATAGAGGAGCATGAATTGCCATATCTAAATACCATCGAAGCTCTCATATATCTTGCAAAATATGTCAGGCCTGACACTATAGTTTTTGGCAATTTATTGAGAGTGCAATTCCCTGAAAGGTATAAGGTTTGTGTAAGGAATATCCTCAGATATATCCAGGGCACAAAGGGTCTTGATCAATTTCATCCGGAAAATCAAGATGGGACCATGGTTTGATATATTGATAGTGGCTAATTATCTGATCCCACAATGCCATATCAAAGACTGGGTTTGCTGGAAGAGTATTTTGAAGGAAGTATTCAGAATGGACTCTAAACGAGTCCTTCCAGTGATCATTCTATTTCATTTGAAGCATCAGATAGTGTGGATGACTTCATAGAATGATTGGCCACATGTGAAATCATGTGGGATTATCATTATCTACCAAGATAATGTCACTTGTATTGCTTATGGGTTATATTTATCCTTGTGAATTACAGAAATGTAAGAGGATAATATGCAAACAGATTATTGTGATATTCATAATATCTCTATCAATGTTTATATTCTAGAACTAGGTTCGTGGAATTGGTATGAGATATTCTTGAGGTTTGCAAAGTTCAGGGGGAGTAAAATCCCAAGTTATTACCCGTTGGTGATCCTCAAATCACTCATATTGTACTCTTTTACCCTTTATGAGTTTTCCATGATGGTTTCTCATATAAGGTTTTTAATGAGACAATATAAATACTAGTGCAGATATATGCCATATTGGTTTCTCCTTATATTTTTCCCACTGGGTTTTAAAGGAGTTTTCGATGGCATATTATTATAAGGTTTCTCCTCAATTTTTTCCACAGAGTTTTTGTAGGAGTTTTCAGTTTGCAATATACATATGACGAATTGATCAAGGGGGAGTGTTGAGAAATAAAAACATGTGATCAATTGTATGGGAGGGATGCCTCCCAGGAGGTGTCTGTTGGGGAAGAGATGTCTTTCCAACACACCCCTTCAGCATGTATATAAGTGGGTCTCCCACATTGCAATAGATCTAAGAGGATCATTTGTGTCTCTTCTTTGTCTCCTTTACTTTGATACTACAATAGAGGCGATGGGGCAGCGGCACAGGGGGAGTCACGTGGAAAAATGGGCGATCGCGATTTGATTGTGCGAGGCAGTTTTTACTCTTTTTCCACGGGGACGGCGTGCCTCCCAATGGAAAGGTGCGTGAAATCTGGGAGGGAGAACGGGTGAATCAGGGACGTTGGATTGACATACCTGGACAGTTGAGATGTAATTTTCCTGCCAAGTTTGTGCTTTTATAAGTAGTGGAGATTCATGTACCAAGTAGCAACATCAGAGCAACTAGGAGATCCTGTGGCTGAAGGCAATCTTCATCTTAAATTCTATGTCCTGAACTTAATTCAATGATTTATCAAATTAATGGAGATGTTACATGCGCATGTGTCCAGAGTTTAGCCATTGTATGTTGCAGTACCTTTTGATTTAGATGCTAGCCCTTGTTAGACTTCAAAAATGCTATCCAGATTCTCTTAATGACCAGCTGGGCAGAAGTTCTCACACATAGATTTTCTAAATGTACTCATAATCATACGCAGGAAGAGTTCCTTAGAATTTAACACTTAACGTTTTTTTTCTCAAAAAAACATTGATTGGTCAAAGGTGATAGGACCACCTCCTTCCATGCTTTTGTAATGTCTGCTTTTTTCGCATGCCATTGGAGTATTATTCATGATATTTACTTCCTTATTATGGATACCCGTTTTGTAGGCTGTGGCTTCGATTCATGTATTTGTCAATGCTTGAAATGCCACCTACTCATTAAACCATCTACACCAGTGGCGGAGCTTGACCAACATCATTAAAGAGACAAAAAAAAAAAGATTAAATAAGAGCTGAGAGGGCCAAACTGAAGTATTTTGTTAAATGTATGGTAGAAACGTGCTAAATACATAGTAGTAGCAAGAAAAAAATCTTTGAGCTGGGGGGTGGGTGTGTGTGTGTGTTGGGGGGGGGGGGGGGGGGGGGTGGGGGTAGGGGAATCTATATCTGAAAGATAATGAACCAATATAGTAATCTATATCTCTATCTTTTTATTTTCAGTTGGACCAAGAAGAAGGAAAGATATTTCAATTATGTAAGTTGCATGCTGGTACACTTTAAATTGTAGTTTGAGCTCCTTGCACTTATTGTTTTACATAGTATAAATTTCCGCCCCGCCTGGCCACCACCCACAGCCTACAACATGATGTAGCACCACCTCCCGTCCGTGCTCTCATGTCTGGCCGCGAGGTAGAAGACAAAACAATTTCCCTTGAGAGACATCTAGGAGAGTAAGAATAAAAAGGGAATTTTGAGAACGTGGATGAAGGAGGAGTGCCCTGACAAACGGACCTTCCTTGAGGATGTTGAGGTGGTAGTGGGAGCTGGAGGCCGCGTGCTCAAACCCTCCTCCGCGTGAGCCCTGCAGCGCCTACGACCCAGGGGAGGGCGTCCGAGATGACGACGACGGCGTCGAGGTGGCGGGCGGCATGGAGGAGACGGATCGAAGGCAATGGGCGGAGGTGGCTGATGAAGGGAGGCATATAGAGGTGACCAGGCGTGGGTGAGCAGGAGGGGCTAGACGCCATCGCCGGCGAGGCAGAGTGGCGATACGATTTGCGTCGATTGGGGAAGAGATAGGATGAGGAGGCCAAGGACTGCAGGTTGATTTTCCAGTTTTGGAGGGACTAAAATGCAAAACATACGCCGGATGAGAAGAAATGTTTCTCCCTTTAATATTAGGTATAAGTATATATATAGACTAGCAAAAGGGCCCGTGCGTTGCGACGGGAGAAAAGAATACCACACGTTCTTAATTTACAAAAAATGGTCTATAATATGAGTATTTGTAGCTACAGCCCAAACAAAAATGGTCTTTGCCTACAAAAGCGCAAATTCAAGATTCGACATGTCTTTTATTTAAACATGACTTGCATGTAGATTTAATACGTACAAAGAAACGGGCAAGTGATCTTCAATTTCGTCTCCAATCCTGATTTTGCTGAGATGTTCATGCACAATCCGTATCAGTACCGATATGAAAGAAAGACGGATAATGCACTGTTGATTAAAGATTGCACCCTAGATAGTATTTTTTTAATGGTTAACAGGTAAAATAACATAATATTCAGATTCTATATTTTTTTTAATCAAATTTCATATATAACATGTTAAATTTGGAGTTACGGTTTAGAAGATATGAGTATTAAAAAAAATTATATGTACTGCGGGTTTAATGTCAGAAACATCAGGGGGTTTTCTATAAAATAGCATGACGGACTAAGAATACCTATTTGCTTTATTAGCAGGTACAGATTTGGACTGTTCAAAATTTTCAACTAAATACAACATCCTAGAAGCTAAGTACGCATGACCTTTTTCTAAAGCTCCAAAGCCAGACTTGTTTTATAAGATGTTCCACGGGGAAATTAATTGGTGTCATATTTGACAGGCCAGGCAGTTACTATCTATTTTTTTACAAATGCAGACGCTCAGAACACGCATGTACACTCACTCCTATGAACGCACGCTTGGACGACCCTCATGGCGGTTACCAGGAAGACCTAGATTGCCATAAAAGGAAAAGCTCTGAGTGAGTACCATGATATCTACACCCCCACTAACTTTTAATTTTTTATGCTAAATCCCAACAAAAAATCTACAAAATAGGATGAGTGTAGTACAAGATTATACTATGTCACACAAAAACATTCAGAGGGGAAACTTATAGTATGTGGCCTACACAAAAATAACAAGTGGTAGCAAATATATGTGAATATAAAATTCATCAAATTTTATCTTTTTTGTTTCTCACAAATAGCATAACTTATTAATCTCAAACTTCACAGATCAATATAGCTTTTGTAGTACAACATGTAGAATTTTTTTTTTGAATTTTTGGTTCACCAAAAATGTCTAAAAGAAATAAGGGTGTAGGTGTACCCTTGCTTAGGAAAACCCATCTCACCAGAAAATTACCAGGTCTTCTCGGGAAGATTGCATCAAGACCCTGGTCTTCTCAGGAAAACTACTAGGAAGATCCCAGGCTCTTAAGAAAATACTAGAAATGTCAGAAAAATTTGGGAGAAATACTAGAAAAAAGCCAAAGCTGAGGAAAAAAAATACATGGAGGCCTAGAAAAATATGTGCACCCTAAGTGTCTTATTTTTCTGCTCTCCATAGAATTTTCCTCTATATATTACCATCCATGGATTAAAACATTGTGAATGATTAAGTACTATTGCGTAGTTATCAAAAACCAAACAAAAATTTGTACGAGGTTAGACTCAATGGACATTTCTGTTGGACTTACGTGCAAAGTAGTTCGTAAAAAAAAAAAACCTAAGCAATCTTGCCTTATAGGAAAATGCTCTAAGAAATAGAATCCTCCGAAGCTACCACAAAATTCCTCTAGAAATCAAAGGTTTCCTAAACGTGATGGAACTAAGAAATGAGAAATGCTAACAGGAAAGAACAAGGGATTAAGGGTTTCCTAACTTTTTTTAGCATCATCTACGTGGCGATCTCCTTCCACTCCAACGGTCCTACATTTTCTCCCGGTATGTTGGTGGTGCCCCAAATGCTCCTCTCCTCCATTTACCTGCTCAGACGGATTAGGGTTTACCTTGGCTCTTTCCCTACTACGTTTCAATCTCGCCGCCGTGATCTCCCGCTCCGTTCTTTTGAGATTTGTAATCTCCAACATCATGAGCTCATCTTCCTCTCTCCCCCGAGATGGGATTGAGGCTATCTTCCTTGACGCGGTCCAAATAGTCAAACGGACATGCCGGCGAAACGCATCTCTGTCCCATAGGTCCTCCACCTGAAGATGCTGCAACAAACACGGGCAATCTACGCTCATTGGTGTGTCGCCCGCAGCCCCAGCATTCACGGTGATCGCCGCCGCACCCAGCGGATCAAACCCTAACATCGCTCGTTGCATATCTATATCTATATCTATACTATTATTATTAAAAGACCCATAGGGTCAGATCCAACAGATCTGGACCGAATAACCAATATATCGAACGGTTCACATATCTTCTGTGTTTGACGGGACGGACAACTCCACCTCGCTAAATTTTTTTTTTGCCCGATACGCATCACCACTCATCCCGTTGCCCCTGCCCCGATTTTTCATCTTCTCCTACAAACGCTAGGCAACCGTCGCCTCCCCCACCCTTAGATCTCTGCCGCCACTTTCTCCGTCTTGGTCGATGCCCGCCGATACCACCCCTGAACGCCGCCAGAGGAACCTGCCCGTCCGCTGCCGGCGCCCTGCACGGGAAGCCCCCGCCCGTCGCCACGTCGCGGACCTGCCCACCATCGCACGCGAGCCTGCCCGCCGCCGGCGCCCCGCAGGCCACCACTGGGAGCCTTCCCGCCGCCGCCAGCCTGCACGCCGCCAAGCGACCCCGCCTGCGCTCCACCCGGTCTGCACGCGAGCCCCGCTTCCGCTGCAGCCTCCGCCGTCACGTCACCTGCACCCGCCGGGCACCCGTCCCCAGCTCGATGACTGGGTCCCGCATCCCCGACGCAGCAGCAACGCTGCATCCCTGCACACGGATTGGATGCCGGAAATTCGAGGTGAATTGCAGACATATTTGTTTTCAGATTTCTTTCAACCGATGATGAAATAACCGATTATGTACATTTCTGAATCTATCTAAGATTATAAGATATTTTTTCATATCCACACTGTGAACTATAGTCCCATATACTTTATTGAGTTTATGTATTTCAGAAGATGAACGCACTTTAGCATCATATACGAGGATCCTTGATATAAGTCTGATGCAACTTTTCTGGATACAGTTAGTGCAGAAGGACATGCAGATTAACTTCAGATGGGATTCTCCAACTTCACACTACAAATTTTATCTTCTCGCTGCCAATTGTGCTGAGGTTTCCTCTGCCAGGTTTGATGGTGTCGTGCTGTGTTGGGATTACGCAGTGATAGTGCTAATGGCAGTGGCGAGGTGACAGGGATGAGCTCGCCCGCACCATAGCAGCTTGATGGCACCGAGGCTTCCCTATGAAAGCTTCCACCAATAAGCTGGTCTGCAACTACATGCTCTTGCACCTTAATATTGTTTAAGTTCAAAATATGTGGTCTCCTCCTTTGATATGGCTACCCCTGCTCTTACTACTTCCCTGATGCAGCCTATGATGTGTACATGTAGGGATCTAGGTCATAATTTGCTTTGAGATGAGCTAATCAAAACTGACCACACTTTAACCTATCTTGATTAAGATTTCTTGCCAACTATGCCGACTCTAGCGCAAATGAATTTGCCTACCCTATAATGTTGTGTTCTTAAATTTTTAGGGGACACTAGGCAACATTCTCATTCAATTAATAAGTAGTCCTTATTTTTTTCAGTGCTTTGTTTTTGGCTAATTCAGCTCCAGTTTGAACCTAATTGTCTGGTTTATTTTTGTTCCTTTCAAGCTTCAATCTTGAAACGAGTTGAGCTTCAAATATGGGCTCACATTACAAGACCTGTAGAAGATCGATAACCATTCCATCCAGGTAGGGAACCTCTTTGACAAAGACAGTAGTTTTTATCCTTAGAGAAATCAATTTATTTTAGATCGGCATGCATGTAATTCACATCCATCTATAGGCACATTGATGAATGTTCACGTGCACTTCCTTGTGAGATGCACATCTGTATGGATCTTAATCGTAGTGGCAACATTAACATATAATGTATTTCTTGTAGTAAATAGTTGTACATATTTGCAGTACCAAATTCTTCTCTGAATCGATTAAAAGTAGTTGCAGATATTTGAATATCATGATATATCAAGTGCAATCTTAAGTTACAATAAAAAAACATTATTTAAAATTGTTCTATTTAATGATCTCTTTGTGATTAGTATTTTTCTTCTGGTGTGTTAGGGATTGGAAGAAGGTGAGGGCGTTGTGAAAGACAGTGCTCAAAACAAATGGGCCAACATGTATTTTCCTGATTAGTCTCAGGCCGCTTAAATCTGAGTCGGTTCTCATATGCAGGTCTTGGTGTAGACAGTGCTCAAAACAAATGGGCCAATACGTATTTTTCAGACTTTAGGAGAGGGAGAATGGCTACAGATGGAAGCCTGATATCCAATGTTGATTTGTTATGTTTCTTGGACCATATATCTTTTTTCTTGCTGGTATGTGGATTTCCTAAAATTTGGTGCTACTTTCTTGGTCATTTCTTCTGTAATCTGAACATAAACAAGTATAATCAGCTTTGCTATCTTCTTTTGTAGACTCAGCGATGGTACGTAGAAGGGAGTCCAAATTCATTATTGCTGAAGCTTAAATTGGAAAGAAAGCATACATGGAGAAAGGTATTACTGGGCGTCAATTTCCGTATATGCAAATGTTGTATGCCATTTTATATCGAGTTTGCCATATATCTCAAGGCAATTTGCTTGTTCAGACTTACTACATGCCATATCCTAATGGAAACACTTCCTATAACGAGAAAGACAATAAACTTATTTCTCTGGATATTAGTCAATGTCACTGATTTTTCGCTAGCCAGTTATGCACATCTCCCCTTCCATAAAAGCCCCTCCGAGATGAAATGGATTCCTTAGTTATGCACAATCTTAGGGACGTGAATTTTCAGGACATGCAGCCACGCGCTGCCGAAATCCAGCCCGTCCGCCTGCGCGTCGCGATGCCTACTTTTAATAGGCCATTCGGTAATACAGGGCAGCTTAATTACCAGCTTCCGGAATACCTCGCATTATACGGCACACTGTGTGGCCCATGCCCGCATTCATTAACTTCTCTATGTTGCTGATGGACTTGATGTTGAGCATTTTAAATAACTAGCTGGGCTGGGGAGGGGCAGCATCTTGATGAGACCATTTAAGATGGCTGGTGTAAAATGCCAGTAAGGTCTAACATGATTATGATGAAATTTGACTTTTGTTATGTTAGAGCCTTTTAATTTGATGCATTTTTTTTATGACACGCATTGTTAGTATTCACTTGATCACTTGCTCATCGGTGGCATGATTGGGAACTTGGGATTATGCAGCTTAAACACGGGCACATGTTTTGTCCCACTCCCAAATAGGTTTCAACTACAACACATTAAGCACGTGACCATACAAACTTTCGGTTTATGAGACGACTAACTGCAAGTTGATGATTTTTTTTGTGAATTTGCATTGAAATATGAATTGCAGAGAAAAATAATTTCATGTTATTTTTTTGACCCTTCAAGATTTGTAAGAAATGAATTTCAAAGAACATTAACTAAGAAATGTGTGTTTTAAAATATATTTTTGAAAATGTTTTAAAATAGATATAGATTTTTTTAATAGGTAGTCAATGAAGTGACGTTATGAAATTACCATTCCGACTTAAAAGTGCTTAAGCAATCCAATTGATACAAGTTTTTATGATAATCCAACTATAAAGTTCATCTGAGATGTTTATTGTTTAATAATATTGATCCCACGGTCTGTGTCAAGCATTAAGGAGGCGCATGCATTTTCAATGCACTGGCAGAATATTTATTCACCAATAGCATGCATCTGCACCATTTAATCGGTGGAGTTTCACCGGACAAAGTTCTGTTCTCTCTTGTCCCAACTAGGGCAGGCTAGCGAAGCAGTAAATAACAATCGTTTAAGTGCAAGTGTAGTGTCTGAGCTGCTTCCTGTTCTGTTCTAGGCCAGCTATTCCTATGTACAGTAGGTTTCAATCGGCTACATGTATGAATGAATCAAGCTTCAATCTACTGTTGCCTTGGATCATCGGGTAGAACAAACTAGTCTATCCTCACCGTACTCAGTGCAGTGGATAAGAACCATGCACAGGGCCCCAAAGTTGCCCAAGCACAAAAACAAGAGAATGGCTAAGGGGAAGAGGAGGAAGATGATGAAATGAGCGGGGAGGAGCTATGAGTTGGGCAGGTGGATTTGGAGAACAAATGCAGGGCCGTGGGTACAGGGTGACGTTCGTGAAGTGTGCTACAGGTAGCCATTGTAATTGATGAGCGATTCAATGCATCTGGCTTTGTTGCATGCGACTGACTTGTGGGACATATGATTGCGATGGCATAGCTAATACAGAGACACTGCCACATTGATACGGTGCCAACAAATCAATATACAAGTTTGTTGTATAAAAAGTGCACAAATCACGTGGGAGCGAACGGTGTTGATTTCCTCCTCGCGTGGCACTATGTTCACTCGTGATTTATCGCAATCTTAGCCGCTTCTTATCGACACCTGAGAACTTCATTTTTTTCTTTAGTTAAATTTTGTCCTTTTGGAGTAATGAATGTGCAGAAGTTGATACAGTATAGATTCAGCTAGACTGATTTATTGTAGCTTAACCAATAGTTCTAGGAGTTTGTTACTTCCGTGTTTTCTTTATCAAAGATTAAGATGTGGATATTGTATGCATTATTCGACATAGTTGAATATTTTTGGAACCAAATTTAGATGGAATGGTACTTTGTGCTGGTGCTCAAATTCCACAAAGTAGAATTATTGATTCTTTTGACCAATACCTATTTTTTGTTGTTTCCTATCAATAGGTATTTTGCTAGATGGCATGTGCGCGGGTATTAACTCTTCCCCCCTACGTCTGCCGCAGTTTAATTCCTCGACGATATTAGATGTGGCTAAAGAAACAAATGCATCTTAGGCTAGGGATTGGCGCCGCCACAGAGCCCATCGGGGGTATGGGGTACGAGATTTTGTCAATAACATGGGTATGCTTTTGAACTTCTTTCAGATATTGCCGGTTCACCTGGATTTTGAGCACGAGTTGTGCCATATTTTGCACCATGTGTATATTATCCATTCCGCTAGATTGACTAATACTATACACGTTGCACTTCTTTTAGAAGGCAACATGACAATATTTTAAATGCAACTACACCATTCTTCATATTTTTTATGGCTCGCATTTCTTCAGATTGATGAACTATGTCTATCAATTGTATTTTATACCAAAATACGACTGCGTTGACACGTGCATTGCACGTGCATGATTACTAGTTCTGAGAAATGTATTAGTGGAGTGCTCCAATTTAGTTTATATGGATTCACGCACTTCCCACGCGGGGCCTGCGTTGAGGGGTATTGTCGTCGGTCGCAGGGGATGGGGAATCGGAGATCACGTCAACGCGCCGTCAAGCATCCACGCTTTTTTTTTTTTTTTGAGAGGACTCGCAGCCACGCTTGGGCGATCGATCTACACCTATACGCATCTCGCCCACGTCCGATCTCGCGATTTTTGTGGGCCCTTTTCTTTTCTCCGTGGCCTGCCTAGCCTCCTGCCTGGGCCTTTTCTTTTTCTGACTGGCCTTCCCTGCCTCTCGCCTGGGCTTTTTCTTTTGGGCTGCGCACTTGACGCGACGCTACGCACTTGAAGTCGCCTATAGTACTGATATTGTACCCCATATGATTGTGTAATAAAGAGAGCTATGTTCCCTAAATAAAACCAGGGTTTTTTTTTGCCACGAAGGTTCAATCAAGTTCTGCCTACCTACCCTGTATTAAGTAGAAGATGCGATCGAGCCGGTATGTGTATGGTGTCTGGTGTTTGAATCATGGATCTCAACTGTATGCATTCAATGCATGCACACGAACTTTTTGAATGTACACTTGACGTGTGTATCTACCCAAGCTTAAATGAACACCAGTAATTAATATTTTAAGATAATAACAGGACAAATCACCTGAGCTCCCTGTCATAAGATGCACACAACAAATTTCATTACAACCAAATGCCAAAATGGCATCAACATGCCGACTCTATATGGAAACCTTGAGCCGTGTGTGTAGAAGGCGGAAGAGCAATAAAGCTCATCCTTTCAGAAATATAAATTCAGATCATCTTGTGTTAAGATGTTGGGAAAACCCACGATGATATTTTTTTATTCATAAATACACCAACAGAGTAGTCAATTGACCATATAAATAAATGGAAAACAAAGTGATATATAAGGCATTACAACTAGGAAGAAAGTCCAGCGTCATCATCAACAAAAAAAGTAAAGATTGGGAAAATAACTTAGACAACAGATATATTAATCTCGTTCTCGACAGCTCCGCCTTCACCATCATCGTTGCGTTCTTCTTCTTCGTCTTGTTCTTCCATGGTTTCGGGAGGCCTCGGCTTCTGATACCTGTCCGCGAATGTCTCCATTCCCATGAATGACAAGTGCAGCCAAACATGGGATAGCAGTTCCATCCCTTCACTCATGTTCTTGGCATGCAAGTACCCCCTGCACCTACAGGCAGAGTAGCATAGCATCTCGACCCATACCCCCTGGATCACCTTCCACCTCTCCCCTTCATTGCGCAGCTCTAACAAATCTTGATGAAGCTTGTGTGCATTCGGGACCAGGTCTCCCAAGGGAGACTCATGGCCCAGCATGAGCTCGACATCATGGCAGGCATCGGTGAAGACATTGTTCCTGGTCCCGGGCATCAGCATCTCAGGACGGATGCAGAGTAGGTAAGCCATGTATTTGGATATCATTATGCTTCGCAAGGTGCACTCTGAGGGATGGGTTGTGCTCCTGAAGCAGAGTTCTGTGGTGATGTGCCAGAGAAGGACGCTTCTATCGAATGCCATGTTCAAGCTCCACCTCAGACGAGGATGCTTCCTTAGAGTCCAGTGGCCCCTGCGACTATTGAATCTGCTGTAGTTAGCAGCGTCATGGATGTATTCATTCCACGCATCCCTCACATATCCATGAACCAACTGTGCAATATGGGGTGACGATGCTGCTGGTGCTTGTTCTATATAACAATGCATGTTAACATAGTCCTTGCAGCCGACAAGCGTGGCAAGCTTCATCAAAATAGTGGGCCTCTTGGCGCGATAACCACACGACAAGAGGCTACACTGGGAAAGCGAAACCTTGACTGATTCTGAGGGTATGATCAAAGGAGCGACCAGCAGTAAGAAATCCAACAGTGCAGTACAAGCGAACAAGATGTAAGTTACCTTGACATCTGTCGCGTTGTAGCCATGATATTTCTGGCTTGTGGAGAAGAGGATGATAGAAGCTAATGTCAGGAATGGGAGCAAGAGATGTAAACAGAGGCCAACGACACTGATTATCATCGTCATTCTTGTGTAGAGGAGCTCAAATGACAGACTGAGCATGAGTTTCAACAGATCATGTGCATGTGGGAAATCAAGGGCCATGAAACCCTGTAGGATTTTAATCCGAGTAGAGTATGAGCCTGATATGTCTACCAGTAGCCTGTAGACATACATTGACGTGTCCACCAAGTTTGAAGCTAGTTGTTTCGCTTTCCCTTGATCACTGGCTAACTCTGACTCCAATACCCACTTTCTTGCTTCTTGTACAAATTCTTGAGGCGAAATGTCCTTCTCTTCGGCTGCTGCTTCTTGTATTCCGCTTCTTTTAAATAGAGGGCCAAAAATGGAAATGCAGCCGTGCAATAAAAATGCAAGCCAACCTGCTTGTTCCCATTGCGCGGATGGCGAGAGAGATGCAACCATGGTATTGATACTGGCATTCTTGAGAGCCCATGGCTTCTGGCAGGATCTAATAATCCCAACGACGAACAGCAAGATTGCGGCCTGCAGTAACCTCTTCTCCCCGGACCACGACTTGCAGAAGACGTAGAGGGCGACCATGACCTGGGACGCCATGGTTATGGCATGGCGCATCCACAGCTCGTTGTCCTCGATGCTGTAGGCAGTCATCTGGTGCTGGCCGCCGAGGTGGATGAGGAGGACAGGCGTCCACAGGACCTCGAGGCCGCTCCCGTCGGCAGGTAGCTGCCTGTGGCGGTTGAAGAGCGTGGCCAGCGCGTATATCGCCAGAGCATCTCCACCCAGGTAGGCAAGCCAGATGAAGAACCTGAGCCAAGATGGAGCGCGCCTGCGCACCGCGGCGGAGAAGAAGAGGAAGAACTGGATGAAGAGGCTGCCCAGCACCAGAATGCGGAGATGCCACTCATCCCACCATTGCAGAGTGCCAGAGAAACCCATCTCCTCTCTATCTCTCTCTCCCTCTCTCTCTCCCCCTTAGTAGCCTACGCATGTACTAATGTTCAGCAAGAGAGCCTTCTTCTGTTGTCTCGTTTCCCATTGGTAGATAAAAGAGATGCATGCCCTCTGAAAGAAAAGAAACAAAGGTCTTGTGTTCCTTGCGTGCTTAATTTGTATTCGATGCTAGCGTGCTCCTGATGATGTTCGTACATCTTCATTCCTTTCAAGGATTCACACTGTCCTTACTTTTTCTCCTCATACGCATCCCTTGCTTGTTCGTGCTGGTTTCCCATTAAAAGAAGGTAGAGAATCCTCTACTTTTCCTTTCAAAAGAAGGTGCCCATATGTTGTTGGCATTCGCCCTCATTCCAGCCGGCAGCGGGGTCTGTCCTGCCGTCGGGTAGTTGTGCGCCGGCTCGTGGAGTCGGAGGTAGCCCACCCGGGGCCTGTCCCGGGTGGAGTAGGGATCGACCAACTCCGGAGTGGGTTCCGAGTCAGGTGTGTCAACTTGGGGAGTGTCCTAAGTCTGGCCTGTGTGTTCCCCGGGAAGGTATGTTCCCGGGAGTGTTCTCTGGGAAGGTGTGTTCCCGGGAGACACTACGGGAAAACTGGGCGTTGCCGTGTGACACGATCTTTGCCGTGTGCTTTGCTCAGAAGGCGCACGGCAAAGTTTGCTTTTTTTTTTTGAGGATCAATGCTGCCGCCTTTATTTAATCATAAGCGTTCAGAATCTCATCCGAAATAACATCAAGCACACAGTCTGGGGTGACCCCCAACCACACCTTACAAAGTTCATCACCTACACCGACTCTAGCTAATTTATGTGCGGCAACATTAGTAGAACGACGAACCCACGACACCTTAAAATCAGAGAAAGATGAAAGCATTGCCTTGATATTCTGGATGCACGGACCGACGCTGGACATCTCCTTCTGTGGATGATTGAGCATGTGCACCACCCTTTGAGAATCCAACTCGACGTGAACCCTCTCCGTATTGATTTCCTGCGCCACTTGTAAAGCCCGTCCGCAAGCCATGATCACCACCATCTCAGGGTCCACAATGCCAGGAAAGAAATGACAGAGTCCCGCTCTGAACGCGCCACCATGGTCCCTGATGACCGCTCCTGCTCCTCCCTTTGCACCGGACTTTGCGACTGCCCCATCGGAATTGACCTTAAGCCAACCGTCGTCTGGAGGCTGCCACTTTTGCTTGACTTGTGGCCCGCCAGGACACCTGCTATCAGCATGTACAGCCGTCCATTCACTCATATGAGCCAGTACTGTTGCTGTGATTTCATGTGGAGGAGCTATTTTTCTACCATCTCTAGCTTCATTTCTCGCCAACCAAAGGCCATAAGTTGCTTGTATCATTGCTGCCCTCTCCTCGTCAGACGCCTCGGCGAACCACTCAAGGAGCCAGCGAGCTAAGGCGCTCTGGGAGTCGATCGGACTTGGTGGGGTCGCCACCAAAACTCCCTTCTCCGAGCACAACAGCTGCCAGAACTTTATGGAATGTTGGCACGACCAGAATCGATGGAGTACCGTTTCTTCCCGACCACACACAACACAAAAAACACCAGGTTTAATCCGATGACGGTGCAGCTCAGCCCCCACAGCGAGCCCATTGCGGATCATCCTCCACATATGAAAGTTTGCTTTGCCGTGTGCTCTGGAACAAAGAACAAACGGCACGGCAAAGTAAAAGCGCACAGCAAATATTTCAAAAAGCACACGGCAAATACAAACACGCGGCAAAATGTTGCAACAAACACACGCCAAAGTTTTGAAAAACGCACGGCAAAGGTCGACGCACGGCAAACTACGCCGACAGGCCCACACCCACCGCCTCGTCTGACGGAACCATCGTGACGGCAAGGCTTTGCCGTGTGCTTTGATGACTGCACATGGCAAAGCCATCGACCGTTGGATGTTTTCCAGGTGGATGGCCCACATCGCGAACGTGGGAAGGGGGATGGATCGGTGACGTGGCAAGGCTTTGCCGTGTGCTTGTATCCCAACAAACACACCGCAAAAAGTGATTACATCGGATAGAACTCCAAGAACATCGAGGAGAACATTGTATTGAAGATCAAAAAGAGAGAAGAAGGTATCTAGCTACTAACTATGGAGCCGAAGGTCTGTGGTAAACTACTCACGCATCATCGGAAGGGCAGCAAGGTTGATGTAGAGCCCCTCCGCGATCGATTCCCCCTCCGGCGGAGTACCGGAGAAGGCCTCCAGATGGGATCTCTCGAGAACAGAAACTTACGGCGGCGGAAAAAGTATTTCGTGGACTCCCCTGAGGGTTTCTGATTTTTTCTGAATTTATAGTGCTGGAATTAGGTCAAACGGAGCAAAGGGGGTCCCACGAGGCACCAGGGCGCGCCTGCACCCCCCACCCCAGGCACGCCCTGGTGGCTCGTGGCCACCTCATGGGTCTTCTGGCCCTCTCCCGAAGCTTCTAGTATTTATCTTGGCCAATAAAAAATCTTAAAAAAGTTTCGTGGCATTTGGACTTCGTTTGGTATTGATTTTCTGTAAAACAAAAACAGGACAGAAAACAACAACTGGCACTAGGCACTAAGTTAATAGGTTAGTCTCAAAAAATGATATATAATTGCTGTAAATGCTTATAAAAAATCCAAGATTGATAATATAACAGCATGGAACAATAAAAAATTATAGATACGTTGGAGACGTATCAGTTGCCGCCCACCAGTGGGACACCGGACTGCGCTGCCCCGGCTCGGGAAGGGCTAGGGGAGGCGACATCGAATTCGGCCCCTCAGGTTGACACGGCGGGGGCCGAAGAGTTGGTCAACATGGCTGAGGTTGATACCTCGACCCCACAAGGTCAATGGGACGGGGTCCCCGAGGTCGTCCAGGAAGGGCTGGGCCAATCGGCAGCCCAGCCGAAGTCTACTCCGGCTCCACCGCCGCAGCTGGAGACCCTCATACCTAGCACCCAGGTGCTGGGGTCTGAGGTCTTACCACCCCCACCTCCCGCCCCAGGGCGGGCTAGCGCGCGGTGGACTGAAGAGATGGAGGCGGCCTTGACGGGTCCTCCCTCAAGGAAGAGCACCGCGCGTTGATTGGCGCGGCGCTGCAGGGATTCCGGTCCACAGAGGCAGGAATGCGTGAGGCCTTTAAGGGCCTCATCACGGGCTTCGAGGTAATCTTCTGTCCTTATGTGAAAAAGAACTTCTCTGCTTAGATTTACTTTATCAATCCTTGTAACTGTCCAAAGACATCATTACCTGGCGTTTAAATGGCCTAGCCAGTGAGTAGTCCCCCGAGCCCAAGGCCAGTTTTGAGAAACTGGTGTTGGGGTCGAAGTGTAGGAGCAGGGGAAAGAGTAGTCTCCAGGACTGATAAGGCAGGATGTATGTCCAAAGGGTCAATAAATTGATCATGAGGCTCATTATAAAGTGTTTATGCAGGTTTCAACCTCGGCTTCGGGCTCCATCTCCGAGGAGATTGCGAAGATGAACCGGAAGCTCGATAGGTCCGAGAAGGACCTTGACCTGATGAACAAGCAGGTCGAGCGGTCTCATGGTAAGCGGCCGATGCGACGTATTTTTGAATGTAATTTTGAACAAGGATAGTGTGTTGTTTTAAAAACTGATGCCGAACTGTTTCAATAACAGTGGCATTGGCCGAGCTTGAGGGGCTTAAGGCCGAGCTGTTAAAGGCTCAGCAGGAGGCCAAGTAGCAGAAAGCTGCTGCGACCAAGGCAGAGAAGGACCTAGCCACTGAAAAGGTGGCTAGGAGGAAGGACCAAGCGCGGGTCCTGGAGATCGAGGAGAATCTCAAGGGCGTGTATCTCGAACACGATTCCCTTGAGAAAAAGGAGAAAGAGACGGGCGCGGAGCTGCAAAAGCTACACCTGTCTCATACTGAGCTCCAGACTCAGGCCCGAGCCGACCACGAGGTGCTCCAACAAGTGGAGCAGATAGCCGCGGGTAAGCCATATTTACTTCAATGTGCGTTTGGCAGCAAAGGGTTCGTTGAGCTCACCCAACTATGGCAATCCGCAGAGGTCTTCGCCGTTCTCCCGAAGAGTGCGACGGATGCCGGCCTTCATTTCGGCCAACTGGAGGGCTATGAGGTGGAGAAGGCAATCTGGAGACAGTTCCAGGAGTCGTCGCAGCCGCAGTTGCTCAATCATCGGATTAAGCAGCTAGCGGAACTTCTCCGGATAGCGAGGCCGGTGCTCCAAGATCTCTGTGTCAATCTGTGGCCAACGGAGGTGTTGCCAGCCAGCCTCTTCGGGCTCCTGGTGCATCTACAAGAGGCCGTTCTGCAAGTCAACAGCTGGAAGTGATCCAGGTGTCTGGAAGGAGCGCGGCGGGCATATGCCTGCGTGAAGACGCACTTTCAGAAGGTTGACGCAGAGGTTGTTGCTGCGGGGCCCTCTGAAGGGAAGGCGCGCACCACGGAGCAATTCTTTGCCGAAGTGGAGTAGGGCGCCCGTGTTACCGAGGCCGTGTGTCCTAAGGACAAATTATATTTTTAAGTAGCACTTCGGAATGCCAAAGTGCATGGGGTGTACAAAAATTATCAGTTTATTTAATGAGTATGGCTTAAGTTCCTCTCATATGTCTTTGTTTCTAATATTCCTCCTGTTTGACCATGTTAAACTGAAAGTGGTTGATACGTCTCCAACGTATCTATAATTTATGAAGTATTCATGCCATATTTATTATAGTTTTGTATGATTTTGGTGGACTTTTATATGGCTTTTATATGATTTTTATGGACTAACATATTGACCTAGTGCCCAGTGCCAGTTGCTGTTTTCTGCTTGTTTTTGGTTTTCCAGAAAATCCATATCAAATGAAGTCCAAATGCAGCGAAACTTTTTGACTATTTTTTCTGGAAGGAAACAGACCCAGGAAGCTTCGAGGGAGCAGCGGAAGACCCACAGGGGCCCCACAAGCCACCTGGGTGCGCCCACCCCCTGGGCGCGCCCTGGTGCCTTGTGGACCCCCTGTGGCCCCCTCTTCGCATGATTCCAACGCTGGAAAATCCTATAAATAGAGAAGCCCCCAGAAATAAACCTAGAACTTTGACGCCGCTGCCGCAAGCCTCTATACCGAAGAAATACCATCTGGAGCCATGTTCCGGCACCCTGCCAGAGGGGGGAATCATCACCGGAGGCCATCTTCATCATCCCGGCGGTCTCCATGATGAGGAGGGAGTAGTTCACCCTCGGGGCTGAGGGTATGTACTAGTAGCTATGTGTTTAATCTCTCTCTCTCTCTCGTGTTCTTGATTTGGCACGATCTTGATGTATCGCGAGCTTTGTTAACATAGTTGGATCATATGGTGTTTCTTCCCTCTCTATCTTCTTGTGATGAATTGAGTCTTTCCCTTTGAGGTTTTGTTATTGTCGGATTGAATATTTCATATTTGAGAACACTTGATGTATGTCTTGCATGTGGGTACTCATGGTGACAATGGGGTATTCTATTGATTCACTCGATGTATGTTTTGGTAATCAACTCGCGGATTCCAGTGACCTTGGGGTGATCTAGGCATAGGGGTTGGTTACACGTTTTCATCTTCTTTTCTCTGATAGAAACTTTGGGGTACTCTTTGAAGTTCTTTGTGTGGATTGAATATTATGAATCTGAAGTTGTTTGATGCATATCGAATAATCAACTCACGGATACTTGTGGTGACATTGGAGTATCTAGGTGACATTAGAGTTGGTTGATGCGTATCATATGGTGTTCTTTTAGTACAAACTCTAGGGCTGTTTGTGACACTTATAGGGATGGCTCAATAGATTGATCGGAAAAGATAACTTTCAGGTGGTTTCATACCCTACAACAATTTCATCCTATGTTCTCCGCTAGATAAGAACTTTGGAGTGATTCTTTGTCGCACGTTGAGGGATTGTTATATGATTCAATTATGTTAGCACTGTTGAGAGATTGCACTAGTGAAAGTATGAACCCCAGGCCTTGTTTCTAAGCATTGCAATACTGTTTGTGCTCTGTTTTATCACTTGCTACCTTGCTGTTTTTTTATTTTCAGATTACAAAAACCTATATCTACTATCCATAATACACTTGTATCACCATCTCTTCGCTGAACTAGTGCACCTATGCAATTTACCATTGTATTGGGTGTGTTGGGGACACAAGAGATTTCTTGTATTTGGTTGCAGGGTTGTTTGAGAGAGACCATCTTCATCCTACGCCTCCCACGGATTGATAAATCTTAGGTCATCCACTTGAAGGAAAATTGCTACTGTCCTACAAAACTCTGTGCTTGGAGGCCCAACACGAGTCTACAAGAATAATTTGTGTAGTAGACATCAGTGGCCAGTCGTCGGCTTCAACCCCTTCGCACAATATGCAAAGGGTGCCCCTTTTAGGCAATCATGACCCTTAGCCGATGTCTCGGTTCCCGGAGGAGGTCTGTGCACATAGGGACTAGGCAATCAGACTGTGGTGGCTTTATAACTTTCACTTAATCATAGGAGTTTGACGGCGGGGACTGATGATGAGCCCCCGATGAGTGAATGGTCGGCTTAGTCATCCGATGTCTTGATGGGGAATGCCGCCTATCATATTCATCATATATTCTTTTCTTTTATAGCATGGACATTGGACTTGAATGATTCAAAGCAATAGTCTATAATTTGACATGAAGATATAAATACTCAAGCATGCTAACAAGCAACCATGTCTTTCAAAATGTCAACGCCAAAGAAAGTTATCCCTAGCCCATTATGCTCAATTATTGATCCATTCATGAAACACACTCAAATATTAGCTACATCCAATGCACAAGTATGACAATAGTGCTCGCTAGTTGGTGCTTTTGTATGAGAAGATGTAGACTCAAATAAAAGTAAAAATTGCATAAAAGTAAATAGATAGGCCCTTCGCAGAGGGAAGCAGAGATTTGTCAAATGTGCCAGAGCTCAAGGCTGAAAATAAAGAGATAAAATATTTTGAAAGGCATGCTTTTCCTGTCAACGAAAATGACCAAGAATTCCCAATATTTTCCATGCTAGACACATCATAGGTGGTTCCCAAACAGAAAGTAAAGTTTATTTCCTTTCCACCATTCTTTCACAATCCATGGCTAGCCGTATCCACGGGTGCCCTCCATACCAACACTTTCCAAGGAATTTTGTTGTTATTAATTTTTGATTCATTGTGGGACTGGGCATCCCTATTACCAGCCACGTGCAATGACAAGTGAATAAACACTCATCGTGAGAATAACACACCTAGCATGGAAAATAATAGCCACCCCCTGCCGCTTCATGAGCGGTACGGGCACACAAAACGGAAAAATTATTTTGAGAATTAGAGTTGGCACACGCAAATTTACTTGGAACGGCATTGAAATACCGCTTATAGGTAGATATAGTGGAATCATTTGACACAACTTGGGTTTAAGGATTTTGGATGCACGGGCAATATTTCCGCTTAGTACAAATAAAGGCTAGCAGTTAGATTGAGAAGCAACCAGCCAAAAAGCAAAAACGGTCATAAACATGCATTGAACATAACTAACACCGAATAATGCACCATAAGTAGGATATAATTTCGTTGCATAACTATTGACTTGATGTGCATGCATAGGGAATCACAAACCTTAACACTAATATTCTTACTAAATCACAATTACTCACTAACATGACTCACATATTATCATTTTTATATCACAAAACTATTGCAAGGAATCACACTTATCATATCCAATGATCTATATGAAAGTTTTTATTATATCCCTCTTGAATATTCATCACTTTGGGACCAAATTCATATCTTGTGCAAATTACCGTTACTATTATCAACTCTCAAAAAGATTTAAGTGAAGCATGAGAGTGCAAATATTTCTTCAAAATTTCAGTCTTATCAATTCTCAAAATAATATAAGTGAAGCATGAGAATTTATTTCTTCGAAATATAGCCACCACCGTGCTCAAAAAGATTTAAGTGAAGCACTAGAGCAACTGCCTAGCTCAAAAAATTTAAGTGAAGCACATAGAGTATTCTAACAAATTATGATGAATGTGTGGCTCTCTCAAAATAGGTGTGTTCAGCAAGGATGATTGTAACAAACTAAAAAGCAAACAAAGCAAAGACTCATATAATACAAGACGCTCCAAGTAAAACACATATCATGTGATGAATAAAAATATAGCTCCAAGTAAAATTACCGATGGTTGGTAGAAGAAAGAGGGGATGCCCTCCGGGGCATCCCCAAGCTTAGACGCTTGAGTCTTCCTTGAATATTACCTTAGGGTACCTCGGGCATCCCCAAGCTTAGGCTCTTGCCACTCCTTATTACTTCATCCATCGTGATCTCACCCAAAACTTGAAAACTTCAATTACACAAAACTCAACAAAACCTTCGTGAGATCCGTTATTATAACAAAATAAATCACTACTTTAAGTACTGTTGCAAACCCATTCATATTTTATTTTTGCATTATACCTACTGTACTCTAACTTCACCATGGCTTATACCCCCCGATACAATCCATAGATTCATCAAAACAAGCAAGTAGTGCATCAAAAACAGAATCTATCAAAAACAGAACAGTCTGTAGAAATCTATTTAAAAGTCATACTTATGTAACTCCAAAAATTCTGAAAAATTAGGAAAGCGTGGGAAATTCATATACCAATACTGTGTAAAAATTTCAGATTTTTCTGACGCACCAGTACAGAAACAAAATTCCAGCACTGGATGCAAAACTTTCTGTTTTTCAAAGAGCATCAATTATACTATCTTCCAAATCATCCTAAAGGCTTTACTTGGCACAAACACTAATTAAAAACACAAAAACACAATCATACCAGTAGCATAATTGTGAAAACACACAATAACAGAATTTTTTTATTTTATTCATTGGGTTGCCTCCCAACAAGCGCTATTGTTTTATGCCCCTAGCTAGGCATAATGCATAGTTTCAAGTATTGTCATCTTTGGTTTCCAACTCCTCAATCACACATCCATTTTTTCTAATAGATTTAACATAGGTGTTTATCACCATCATACTTCTAGTCACAAAATCAAGAATTTTACTTTTGTGAATAGGTTCCTTAATTATACCAATGAAATCAGGGTGCACACTAATCATTTTAAGATCCTCATTTCCCTTACTAGAAGTAGCACCATTGGTTTTAGGGACATACATAAACTTGCAATTCTTGCTAGGAGTAATTTTTTCAATAGTTTTAGCAGAAGAAAAAGTGGAACTTAATTTATTAATAATTTTCTCCAACTTATCGATCCTAGTGGGACTTTGTTCCACCCTTTCATTAACTGTTGGTTCTTTCTCGTTTAGCATCTTAAGAGTAATCCCTACTTTTGATCCAAATTGAGTAACATGGTTATGAATCTTTTTATCTAAATTTTCAATATGCTCATGGTACGCATTTTATTTTCAATAGCATCTAACCTTTGCATAACATGTTCCAAGGTCAAAGTTGTTTCATTAAGAGTAATAGGTGGTGATCCCACTAAATTTCCCATAGCATTAAAAGCATCCGTAGAGGGACACATCAAGAAATTCCCTCCAGTAATAGTATCAAGCACAAATCAATACCAAGTAGTAATGCCCACATAAAAATTGCTAAGAAGGATGGTAGAGGATTGCTTACGAGTTGATCTATTATGAGCATCACAAATCCTATACCAAGCATCTTTTAAATTCTCTCCTCCCCTTTGTTTAAAATTAAGTACTGCATTTTCAGGGTTAATAGTAAGGAGCGAAGAACTAACCATGATGATAAAACAAGCAAGCAAACAAACAAACAAGAGAAAGGCAAATAGAAAATATTTTTGTATTTTTGTAAAAACGTTTTAGAAGTGGGGGAGATGAAAACGAGAGGCAAATAAAGTAAATGCAAGGAGATGAGAGTTTATGCAAAGGTACCTGATAGATGTTGATGATGTCTCCCTGGTAACGGCGCCAGAAATTCTTCCTGCTACTTGTAGCTTGCATTGGTATTATCCCCGAAGAGGAAGGGATGATGCAGCATAATAGAGATAAGTATTTCCCTCAGTTATGAAACCAATGTTATCAATCCAGTAGGAGAACCACACAACACCTCGTTAGCAGTACCTGCACACAAACAACAAATCCAAATGCAATAAAATTTAACGGAGAATTATTTTGGAATATATGTGATTTTTGGGAGGTGGAATCAATGCAAGGAGGTGCTCGTGGGCCCCACGAGGCACCAGGGCGTGCCAGGGGGTCCGGCGCACCGTGGTGCCTTGTGAGGCCCTCGTAGGTCAGTTGGTTCCCTTCTTCGACCACAAGGAAGCTAAAATCCAAAAAAAAATGTGTTAAGTTTTTAGCACAATCAGTGTTACGGATCTCCAGGAATTTAAGAAACGGTGAAAGGCCAGAAAACAGGAATGCGAAATAGAAGAGAACAGAGAGAGAGATCCAATCTAGGAGGGGCTCCTGCCCCTCCGCCGCCATGGCAGCCATGGACCAGAGGGGAAAGTCTCCTCCCATCTAGGGGGGAGGCCAAGGAAGAAGAAGAAGGAGGGGGGCTCTCTCCTCCTCTCTTTCGTTTGCGCCGGAGCGCCACCGGGGGAACCAACATGACAGCGATCTACACCAACAACTTCGCCGCCGTTAACACCAACTCTCTCCCCCTCTATGCAGCGGTGTAACCTCTCAATTCCTGCTATAATTCTCTACTTAAACATGGTGCTTAATGCTACATATTATTATCCAATGATTTATGGCCATCCTATGATGTTTGAGTAGATTCGTTTTGTCCTATGGGTTTATTGATGATCGTGATTGGTTTGAGCTGTACGTTTTATTTTGGTGCTGTCCTATGGTGCCTTTCGTGCCGCGCACACATGGAGAATTCCCGCTATAGGGTTTGCAATACGTTCATAATTCTCTTATGGTGGGCGGCTAGAGTGACAGAAGCTTACACCCGAGTAAGGAGGTTGTTGCGTATGGGAGTAAAGAGGACTTGATACTTAATGCTATTGTTGGGTTTTACCTTAATGATCTTTGGTAGTTGCGAATGCTTGCTAGAGTTCCAATCATAAGTGCATATGATCCAAGTATGGAAAGTATGTTAGCTCATGCCTCTCCCTCATATAAAATTGCAACAATGATTACTGGTCTAGTTATCGATTGCCTAGGGACAAATCATTCTCTTGTGTTACAAAAGCTTTCTACTAAACAACTAACTTTTATCATCTTGCAAATTACTCGTAGTTTTATTCTCGCAAAGTACTTCTAATTTTATTCTTGCAAACCTATCCTATCACCTACAAAATAGTTTCATACTTGTTCTAGGTAAAGCTAACGTTAAGTGTATGTAGAGTTGTATCGGTGGTCGATAGAACTTGAAGGGAATATTAATTTTACCTTTAGCTCCTTGTTGGGTTCGACACTCTTATTTATTGAAAAAGCTACAATTGATCCCCTATACTTGTGGGTTATCAAGACCTTTTTCTGGCGCCGTTGCCGGGGAGCAATAGCGTGGGGTTGATATTCTCGTGTGTGCTTGTTTGCTTTATCACTAAGTATTTTTTATTTTGTTCTCTTGTTTTCTATCTTTATTTATGGGTAGGAAACGTAAAATACCAAAAAAAATAGTTGTACCTGCTAAACCAACGGTTGAAGAACCACCCAAAATCTATCATATTGCTGAAGCTTTCTACTTGGATCATCTTTGATCCCTTTGTGCTCGTGCTGAAAACCCAACTAGCTTAGTTGAGGGAAAATCATTAAAGGAGCATGCTCATTTTGTGCAACACCGCTTATCTCAAAAAGGGAAACTTTTATGGCATCAAATTAGTACTATGCATTGCTATCCTTGGAATTTATGCGAAATACATGATTTTACTTGTTGTTCTGAAGACAGTAAGAAACACCTTCCCTACCAATGTGAGTTTAGTGATAATGGAATCATATCTTCTTATGCTAAAGGTGTTTATAGTTTCTATGATAGTGAACAAATTGAAGAATTTGTTGCTTTTAAGGGTGGTTATGAAATTGCTTCTTTGATTGAAAAGTATGATGCTACTCTTTACAAATCTGAAAATTTTGCCATACTTAAATATTGCCATGAAAACTATGCTTCTAATGCTTATGTGAAAGAATATATTGAGGACACTTCTAGTGTCCAAGAAGAGACTAATATTTTGCAGGAACCTATGGATGAAGAAATTGATGAAACTTTGAGCTCATTAGATAAAAAAGATGACGATGAGAGTAAAGAACAAAAGGAGGAAGAGCGGATTGATCACCCGTGCCCACCTTCTGATGAGAGTAACTCTTTATCTCATACATTGTTTAATTTTCCTTCGTGCTTACCGAAGGATGAATGCTATGATCCCTTGGATTTGTTTGAAATATCCCTTTTTGATGAAATTGATGCTTGCTATGGTTGTGGCCATGATGCCAATTTGAATTATGGTTATTGAGATGAACTTGCTATAGTTCCTTATGTTAGACATGAAATTGTTGCTAAGGCACCCACACATGATAGTCCTATTATCTTTTTGAATTCTCCAAACTACACTATATTGGAGAAGTTTGTGCTTATTAAGGATTATATTGATGGGTTGCGTTTTACTACTACACATGATGATTTTGATGGATATAATATGCATGTGCTTGCTGCTCCTACTTGCAATTATTATGAGAGAGGAACTACATCTCCGCCTCTCTATGTTTCCAATACGATAGAATTGCAAGAAACTGTTTATACTATGCATAGGCCTTTACTTGATGTGCATGAATAGTTCTTTTATGATATGCCGATGCTGGGGAAGAGAGTTAGACTTCATCATTGCATGTTATATGTTGCTTTGTGCTCACTACTAAATTACAAATCATTGTTAATTAAAATTGGCTTTGATATACCTTGGGATCCGGGTAGATCGATTACTTGAGCACTTTATGCAGCTTAATGGCTTTAAAGAAAGCGCTGCCTGGGAGACAACCCAGAAGTTTTAGAGAGTCATTTATTTTTGTTGTCTGCTTTTAATTTTTTTTTTAAAATATAGAGGGCAACCTAAAACTTTTCAAAAAGGAAAGTGAAAGTACGAAAGACGAGCACCGTTGAAGTGGGGGAGCTCCTTGAACTTTGTTCATGCCCATGGAAACTTTGTGAATCCTAAATTATAGAAACTTTTCAACAAAAATAATTATCCCCTTGTACAAATCCATTGTATTATAAAAATAATGTGTCAAGATTTACCATTAGGATGTTTAAATTGCTTGCTTATTGTGTGCGGTGCAAAAATAGAAACTTTTGCTGTAGTACGTGAATTTACGTTTTTTACTGGAACATGCAAAAATTCTGAAAATTTTACACAGTACTTCTATGCAAATTTTTTTTTGCTATTTTTTCAGAATTTTTGGAGGTACAGAAGTATGTTCAATGTTCAGATTACTACACACTGTTCTATTTTTGATAGATTCTGTGTTTTGATGCATTGTTTTGCTTGTTTTGATGAAACTATGGATTGTATCTGAAGGTATAAGCCATGGAGAAGTTAGAATACAGTAGGTATAATGCAAAAATAAAATATGAATGGGTTTGCAACAGTACTTAAAATAGTGATTTGCTTTATTATACTAACGAATCTTACGAAGGTTTTGTTAAGTTTTGTGTGGATGAAGTGTTCAAAGATCGAGGAGGTATTGATATGAGAAGAATGAGGAGAGGAAAGAGCTCAAACTTGGGGATGCTCAAGGCACCCCAAGTAAATATTTGAGGAGACTCAAGCGCCAAAGATTGTGGATGCCCCGAAAGGCATCCCATCTTTATTCAACAATTATCGGTATGTCTTGGTTTTTGTTTTGTTCACATGATATGCTAAATTCTTGGAGCTTCTTTTGTGTTTATTTTTCCCTTTTCTTTTATGCACCATGCTGGTATGAGACAGTCCTTGGTTGATTTATAGAATGCTTCATGCACTTCACTTATATCTTTTAAGTATGGCTTTATAGAATGCTTCATGAGCTTCACTTATATCATTTGAAGTTTGGATGCCTGTTTCTCTTCATATAGAAAACCATTATTTCTAGAATGCTCTTTTGCTTCACTTATATTTATTAGAGTGTAGTCTTTTATAGAAATAATTAAAATCTCTTGCTTCACTATTATCTATTTAGAGAGTCAAAAGGAATTGGTCATTCACATGGTTAGTCAGAAAATCCTACATAAACCTTGTAGATCACTGAATATGATATGTTTGATTCCTTGCAATAGTTTTGTGATATGGAGATGATAATATGTGATTTATGATAGTGAGTAATTGTTATTTAGTAAGAATATTGGTGTTAAGGTTTGTGATTCCCTATGCATGCACGTAAAGTCAGTAGTTATGCAACGAAGTTATATCCTACTTATGGTGCATTATTCAGTGTTAGTTATGTTCAATGCATGTTTATGACTGTTTTCGCTTTTTGGTTGGTTGCTTCTCAATCTATTTACTAGCCTTTATTTGTACTAAGCGGGAATACTACTTGTGCATCCAAACTCCTTGAACCCAAGTTGAGCCAAATGAGTCCACCATATCTACCTATATGCGGTATTTCAATGCCGTTCCAAGTAAATTTGCATGTGCCAACTCTAAAATTTTCAAAATAATTTTCCGTTTTGTGTGCCCATACCACTCATGAGGCGGAAGGGCGTGGCCATTATTTTCCATGCTAGGTGTGTTACTCTCATGATGAGTGTTTATTCACTTGTCATTGCATGAGAGAGTGGCTGGTAATAGGGATGCCCAGTCCCACAATGAATCAAAAATTAATAACAACAAAATTCCTTGGAAAGTGTTGGTATGGAGGGCACCCGTGGATACGGCTAGCCATGGATTGTGAAAGAATGGTGTAAAGGAAATAGACTTTACTTTCTGTTTGGGAACCGCCTATGATGTGTCTAGCATGGAAAATATTGGGAACTCTCGATCATTTTCGTTGACAGGAAAAGCATGCCTCTAAAATAATTTTATCTCGCTAATTTAAGCTTTGAGCTCTGGCACCTCTGCAAATCTATGCTTCCCTCTGTGAAGGGCCTATCTATTTTACTTTTATGCATTTTTATTTTTATTGAGTCTCCATCTTCTCTTATAAAGCACCAACTGGAGAGCACTATTGTCATACTTGTGTATTGGGTGTAGTTAATGTTGAGTGTGTTTCATGAATGGATCAATGACTGAGCATAATGGGCTAGGGATAACTTTCTTTAGTGTTGATATTTTGAAAGAAATGGTTGTTTGTTAGTATGCTTGAGTATTGATGTCTTTATATCAAATTATAGACTATTGCTTTGAATCATTCGTGTCTTAATATTCATGCCATGATTAAATTTTATGTTCAAGATTATGCTAGGTGGCATTCCACATCAAAAATTATATTTTTTTTATCATTTACCTACTCGAGGACGAACATGAATTAAGCTTGGGGATGCTGATACGTCTCCGTCATATGTATATTTTTTTGATTGTTTCATGCCAATATCCTATAATTTCCACATACTTTTGGCAACATTTTGTATTGTTTTTTGGGACTAACATATTGATCCAGTGCCCAGTGCCAGTTCCTATTTGTTGCATGTTTTTTGCTTCGCAGAATATCCATATCAAACGAAGTCCAAATGCAATAAAATTTCATGAAGAATTATTTTGGAATATATGTGATTTTTGGGAGGTGGAATCAATGCAAGGTGGTGCTCATGGGCCCCACGAGGCACCAGGGCGCGCTAGGGGTCAGGCGTGCCGTGGTGCCTCATGAGGCCCTCGTAGGTCGGTTGGTGCCCTTCTTCGGCCGGAAGGAAGCTAATATCTAGAAAAAAATCGTGTTAAAATTTCAGCACAATCAGAGTTACAGATCTCCGGAAATTTAAGAAACGGTGAAAGGCCAGAAAATAGGAACACGAAACATAAGAGAACAGAGAGTGAGATCTAATCTAGGAGGGGCTCCTGCCCCTCTGTTGCCATGGCAGCCATGGACCAGAGGGGAAACTCTCCTCCCATCTTGGAGGGAGTCCAAGGAAGAAGAAGAAGGAGGGGGGCTCTCTCCTCCTGTCTTTCGGTGGTGCCGGAGTGCCGCCGGGGGAACCAACGTGACGGCGATCTACACCAACAACTTTGCCGCCATCAACACCAACTCTGTCCCCCTCTATGCAGTGGTGTAACCTCTCAATTCCCGCTGTAATTCTCTACTTAAACATGGTGCTTAATGCTACATATTATTATCCAATGATTTGTGGCCATCCTATGATGTTTGAGTAGATTCGTTTTGTCCTATGGGTTGATTGATGATCGTGATTGGTTTGAGTTGTACGTTTTATTTTGGTGCTGTCCTATGGTGCCTTTCGTGCCACTCACTCATGAGGGATTCCCATTGTAGGGTTTGCAATACATTCATAATTCTCTTATGGTGGGCGGCTAGAGTGACAGAAGCTTACACCCGAGTAAGGGGGTTGTTGCGTATGGAAGTAAAGAGGACTTGATACTTAATGCTATGGTTGGGTTTTACCTTAATGATCTTTGGTAGTTGCGGATGCTTGCTAGAGTTCCAATCATAAGTGCATATGATCCAAGTACGGAAAGTATGTTAGCTCATGCCTCTCCCTCATATAAAATTGCAACAATGATTACCGGTCTAGTTATCGATTGCCCAGGGATAAATCATTCTCTTGTGTTACAAAAGCTTTCTACTAAACAACTAACTTTTATCATCTTGCAAATTACACATAGTTTTATTCTCGCAAAGTACTTCTAGTTTTATTCTTGCAAACCTATCCTATCACCTACAAAATAGTTTTCTACTTGTTCTAGGTAAAGCGAACGTTAAGTGCGTGTAGAGTTGTATCGGTGGTCGATATAACTTGAAGGGAATATTAATTCTACCTTTAGCTCCTCGTTGGGTTCGACACTCTTATTTATCAAAAAAGCTACAATTGATCCCCTATACTTGTGGGTTATCAATAGGCATCACATCTGAGACAAGTAGACAGACTCCTGCCTGCATCTACTACTATTACTCCACACACCGACTGCTATCCAACATGCATCTAGTGTATTAAGTCCATAAAGAATGGAGTAACGCCTTAAGAACGAGGACATGATGTAGACAAGATAAACTCATACATGAATAAACCCCATCTTTTTACCCTTAATAGCAACAATACATACGTGTCATGTCCCTTTCTGTCACTGGGATTGAGCACCGCAAGATCGAACCCATTACAAAGCACCTCTTCCCATGGCAAGATAAATCAATCTAGTTGGCCAAACCAAATCAATAGATCGGAGAAGAAATATGAAGCTATAATAATATTCATGGATAATCTGATCATAAAATCACAATTCATCGGATCCCAACAAACACACCGCAAAAAGTGATTACGTCGGATAGAACTCCAAGAACATCGAGGAGAATGTTGTATTGAAGATCAAAAAGAGAGAAGAAGCTATCTAGCTACTAACTATGGACCCGAAGGTCTGTGGTAAACTACTCATGTAACACCCCAAAAATTTCATCATGTTTTTACTAAATAAAATTTGGCCCGAAATAAATTTTTTGAATTATGCTAGGCCTTTTATTATTTTCAGAATCTTTTCTGTTCTATTTTCCAAAATTCCTCCCACCATAGAAAATTATTTGGAAATAATATTATGGCTTTATTAGTTTTCTAAAATAATTTCATTTATATTTTAATAACGGTAGGAATTATTTTCATAATAACATTTTGCCCAAGATAATTATTTTAACAACATTTTCAATACTTTAATGCCTATGTTGCACTACAACTATTTTAAATAATCCTTTATAAATTCCACAAAAATTATTAGGAGTCATGTGATGCCTATAGATCACTTTTATGCAAAAACCCAACTTGGTCTTTTGGAAATTTTGAGTAAAACATCCTCTTTTCAATTCTGACCTATTTTTGAGTTACAACTACAACCCTAATTTTTCTTGGTCAAATAATTCTGAATATTTTCCCACTTATTGTCCTCCCAACGAAACCCTTAAGTCCGGGAGATCAGCCCCATATTTATCATTTCGATCCACCAAATAATTCTCTGCATTTTCAATCCAGAACTGAAATTCTTCCAAACTTGCATTAGCAAGTTTTTTATTTTCAGAAACCAACACTACTAGCATCTCCACCATCCAAAGAGACCTAACCCTGCCAAGTCTCACATCCAACAAAAGTTCCTAGGTTGCTCTAGAATTCTGTCAAACAGGTTATGTGCATGGCAGAATTGGGTCAAGTTTTGAATTGGCTTGTGACAGTAACTCCTCTGGCCAAACAAGCATGTCCCTCACCCCTCTCATACCCAGGAGCACCACCCTGACCAAATTGGGCTCACTTGGGGCAACCTAGGTGGCCCTGGCATTTTGTCGAGTAGCTCATGTGCATGCCCAGCGCGTGAGCAGAGCGCCCGGATAGCAGCCTCTGATGAGCTCCTATCGCTCCCTCTGCTGCTCCCCTCGACCGTTCTGCTCTCCCCCTGGATCACCCAGTCACCCCTAGTCCTCGCCGACATCCTCCCTTGACCTCTAGCGCCGTCTAGCACTGTCCACCGCCGCCACTCATCGCCGCCCGACAAAAACCATCACTCCACGCCTCTGCCCGAGCCGCCTCGCCTTAATTGCCAACGGCTAGGCCTCATCCACGGCTCACCGACCGCATAACGGGCTCACCGACCTCCACCATCCTCAACCACCTTAGCGGCACCATCAATGGCCACCCGCCAACGAGCCATTCTCTGGAAGCCACCGAACTGCCTCGCCGCACTATAAAACTTCCCCCCGAGCTCCCTCTCATGAAAAGAACTCCACCTCCTTCCTCCCAGAACCTCCCCAAGTGACAGAATGGCCGGGAGAGGTCGTCTTCTTCCTCTCCGGTAGCTACGGCCACCGTCACATCCTCGATGATTCCGATGTCTTCCGAGCCTCCCCCTCCCCATTTTCTTCACCAATGGCCTCCTGGAGCACCCGTGGATCTTTCCCCATCATCAGTTTCATCGGAGATGCACGAGGGGCGAAAGCCCTTTTCTCACCTCCGCCATGAGCTTCTCGGGGAAACTCGCCGCTGGCGACACCGTCCCTCCCTCCGACTGTGACGAGTACCGGGAGGACCGCCATGATCCCCTGGTCACATTGGTAGCCCTAACTCCCCGAGAGCTGCCGTTGTTCACCGGCGCGAGCCGCCGGAGTTCTGCCCCGCTTGATCAAGAGAAAGAAGAAGGCGCGAGCGACGGCGACCAGTCAAACATGACATGTGGGTCCAGCAGGACCCACCGTTAGTGATTGAGGTTCACGCCCGAGTTGGCAGCTCCTCTGGGCTCGGCCCAGCAGCGCTGTTTTGCTGGGCCTCGCTCAGTGCATGCCTCTGTCAGCGGGATATTTCCCTGTCCCTTTTCTTTTATCCAGAGACTTAAATAATTTCCATAGAATTCATTTGAAGTTCAAATGAGGCAATTAAAATTTATATGGACTTATAAAATTGTTCTCTATTTAACTAGCCTCAGTGAACATTTTTCCTATGGCTAATTTCTTCTTTACCCATTTAATTATTCATTTTCTTATATAAGTCAACTTAGGTAATCCCTAGAATATTCACCTCAACTCCAAATCTAGTGAAACCGATTTATAAATGTCTTTAAGATCATGTCTCATTTAATAGGTGCCCTAACTCTTTTTTATAAAATGTTTTCTGTAAAATTCTTGCAGATCCATTATTTTCTTAATTCCATCTAATTTGAAATCTTTAAAAATTCTTATTGCTCAAAATCTAGTAGGACCACCTTGGTTATTTTTCATATGACCAGAGAGGTCCTAGAAAAATGAAATTTCCATTTGTAGGGCACTTTTATTTTCCTACTTAATATTTATGTGGTAATTGCAATATTTTGAAGATAGGAAAATGGAGGGAAGATAAAAAAATTCGAAGTTTTGGAGTGCACCCAACACTTCTGCATGCTCAAGGCAAGCATCTTGAACACTTGATATGGTGATTGCATGGTTAAAAGTTTGCAAGAGTAATTGAATCATGCATATGTTGAATCCAAATAAAATTTGCATGCATGTAGTGTTGGCATGTTTCCTCGTACCGTGCAACATGTGATTGTCATGACTAACTTGCAGGAGCAGGTATAAGAGAAATACCGTTACCGGCAAAAGGGTGATCATGTCGGAGCATGATCATGCCTTGTTGATTATGCATGTTGGGACATGCAAGGGCTGTGGCCCTGTTTTGGTGTTACTGTTGAAAGAACACTTTATTGTGCTAACCACTTCAAGAAAACTTAAGCCTCCTGAGTCGACCGTAGATCGAGTCTTGTTCCGGAAACCCCCATAGTTGATCCGTGCTGCCACTTGTCCCTGTCACAGGTAGGGTACAGTTCAGTAAGTTGTTAACCCCTTTCCGTGTACACACCATACAGGGAGGCCGCGATGAAGGTTTCCAGGTACCGGTTATAATGCCAGTCATCGGGTCAGGGGGCATGGGTGTATCCGGCTAGGCCAAGAGGGGGGCACCCCTTGTAATCCGCACGTATGAATAGTGATCCCATGCTATTCGAGATTGTAGTTTCCCTGACTTAGAGTTTTTCTTGAACGATGCTTTGGGTGATTCATGGCATCCGGAAAGTTAAACTGGTGTGTGTTGGTCAGGTGTGTTTTCAACCCAAAGACTGTAATGGGAATTAGTCAGCGCCACGGTGTTGGCTAAAGAAATCCTTTACTTGTGGGTAAAGAGCACACCCTCTGCAGAGTTATATCTATTCGAATAGCCTTGTCCATGGTTAAGGACTACAGTCTGGGTTGGTCAAGTGTCGGTCTTAGTGTCGGTCTCCGGAGGAAATAATTAAATTGAGCATGAATTATTTTGCAGGATAATTTGGTCACCACTAATGCTGTCATGGATATTTTGTTACCGTGAATGTTATTGTTATGTATATTATTGTTGCAAGCATAAATGTTATTGTGGACTAACCCGTTTCTCTTATATTTATTTTCTATGTGTCTCAGGGGCTGGCTAGACTACCCCGGGCACTCAGTTTTATTTTCAATACCTCTTGTGGCGTCGCTTGAGTTCTCGGATGGTCGTGTCTCATCTGATTCTCTTTTAGACACCCGTTTGTCATTTCTTTTCAAGACCTCTCATGGCGTCGCTTGAGTTCTCGGATGGTCCTGTCTCATCCAATTCTCTTTTCGACACCCATTTGGCATTTCTTTTCAAGACCTCTCGTGGCGTCGCTTGAGTTCTCGGATGGTCCTGTCTCATCCGATTCTCTTTTAGACACCCGTTTGGCATTTCTCTTGGATATTCGGGCGGTCCTGTCTTGCCCGATTCTTCACTTTATATTTCTTTGCTTGTCACTAATATTTATTTACTCATACTTCTGCACATGCTAATATTTATCATGCCATAATTTAATTTCAGCCAACATATGCATATCATTTAATCCAGCATGAGCATATGCATTCGGTATATCTTTTGTTCATAATGTTTGCGAGTACATTCCAACATACTCACTGGCTTGTCCTTGGCTATTTAATTGGCCAGGCCAGGATTTCAACAAGGTGTATTACCACGACGTCCACGCGGAGCCTAGGATAGCAGCCACGCGCGATAGGAATTATCCAGGTCAGCTGTGCATGTGGGAATGGAGCCCCATCGACGTTGGAGAACCACGAGTCGCTTCTGTCATCCTCACTAGGAATCATTGTTGTATCATTAGGCCTTTATGGTCTTGTATCAAGCTCTTGTAATTGCTTGGTAATCTGTAGCAAGGACGTGTCCACCAGTAACAGTAATCCTGGGGCTGGTAATGACAAGAGGGGTTAATTTTTGGGATATTATGACCCGGAAATCTGGCCCTGACAACCTTGGTATCAGAGCCAGGCTGACCACTAGCTAATCCTATCTTAGCCTGGTCATTATCCTTAGGTTTCCACACCGTCCAAATCTTTCCTTGTCCGTAGCCAAGCCCATCCCATCCGATAAGCCTGCACAATGGCCAGCCATCATCTTTTGACAGTCGGTGCCCAACCTAACAGCCGGTCCATAGGCCGTGTGCCTGTGGCCGACACCTGAGTTGTCCCACCCACAAGCTTGCGATGGAAGACTCTGCTGGCTTATAAAGGAAGCCTTGCCCCAATGCAGCACATCACAACCTCACTCTCCGTTCGGTACCCAATCACCAAGATGCCTGGCCCCGTCATTCACAACGAGACCACCGCTGTCGAGCTTGGAGACTTTGTAGCCATCCTCGCCAATCTCACCCGGTGAGCTTTGGGCATAGAAGAGCTGCCAGAGTATGTCGTGTACCAGGAGCACACAAGTGACTCCATCCACCACTTCTAGGCCACAGTGCACATCTATGGGAGGGGCACCCCGTCAGAACGCCCCTACCAGTTCACCAAGAGGACGACCACCGACGAGCTCCAAGCCATCCAACTTGCAGCCCGAGAGGCGGTAGTTCAACTCCGGCATTTGTCGCCGAGGGTTAACATCCACCCTTTCTACTACTACCCTAGCCCTGAAGGCTATGGTAGCCCGACTCAGGTCGCTAACAGGGGCCATGAGTTAGATCCTGCCCTGGTGCATCTGGTGCGCTATCTGAGAGTGCAAGAGGCACTATTCGATCAGTTCACCCTTGATATGATCGCGACCCGCATGACGCTCGCTTTCTTGACCCCGGTGAGAAGTGAATCTGCACCCGCCACCGATGCTCTGATAGTGCTGCTTGGGAGGCCAGTTGAGCCCCCAAGATCTGCCCCTGTTATCTACCCAGGCAATGCCTTCGCCTCCCCCGAAGAACTCCGTCGTCTCTTGAAGCCCTACTCCAACGGGACGGTGACCTCGACACCCCGCGAGGGGCACCACCGCTGCCCCAGCCCTGCAGCTCCCAATCCGACCTCGGCCAGCTCTGACACTGAAGCACGCGGAGAGGCCTCGACATCCGCAAGACGTGCCCGGCAAGATATCAACGAGGTGGACTGAGTCCAATAGAATTGTTGTCAAGCCTTAGTGGCCCGGTTTTTCTATATTTCTGTAGTAGCAGTTGTATGGTGTAGAAAGTCTGTAAAATTCCTCGTGTACCATTGTCTTAATAGTAGCATGCGTGATCTGGCATAAATTGTTTGACGGGTGGTTGCAGAGTAAATTCTAGACGTGACTGCTGAAACCCTAACCGACACGCACAGTAATACATCACATTCCTCTAGGGAAGTGGGGTCTGAAATTTTGACCCAAACAACCCTGCGCCGGAGCCGGTGCACAAGTCGCACAAACACCGCTTCATGTTTCTTAACCCAGGTACCTTATAAGCAGCCATGTTCCGCTCCACACCAGCCACCATCAACCTTGAGCACCACATACATCACTCCACCACTCCATGTTTTCCTCCGGAGCCTACCTAAGAACCCCCGATGCGAGCCCTGGTAGTTTTGTTAAGATTTTGTGGGATTTTACCCGCAATACTCTTGGCTCCACCCATCCACCCCAATATGAGGTGTTCAAATTGAGGATCACTCCTGGTCTCTTGAAATATTGGGCAGCTGTGCACATCCCACCAGCAGATTTAAACCAAGGCCCTCCATATGTTATCTTCATCGGGAGATCCATGCCAACCTCAGACATGGCCATTGAGTGTGCTGCTTATGATGCAATTACCCGTCTTTGATTCATTGTACCCTGTGCCAGTGGAAGGGAATACTACTATTTCCCCAGCCGCGCAGCTTTTGGAGCAGAAGCTACGTTCCGCTGTGAACGTATAGAGAGCGACCCAGCTCTGGTCTATCTCATTCATTATGTGATGGCCCAGGAATGTTTCACCTAGCAATTACTGGAGTATCTCCTCTATCTTGCTTTTCTGAATCCTCGGATCACCATTGGCGGACCACCTCTGCCAACTCAGGAAGGGCGGGTTCTTCGTCTGCTTCCTGCACTTCCTCCACTCCCTCCGGAAGAAGAAGAATGTGCTCCAGCACCAGGAAACCTTCCGCAAGACCCCGTAGATCTTACCTTCAAACCATATATGGTCATGAGTGTGGTTGTTGCTGTGTCTAACACTAGTTTACATAACGCAACCATTGTATTGTATTTCAGGGCGTATGTCATAAGTGCATTGTTATGATTGCATTCTGCATATTATTATTTGTTGCGATATGCAATTAATCCTTCCGCCCTTAACAAATCTCGAGGACAAGATTTTCTTAAGGGGGGTAGACTTTGTAACACCCCAAAAATTTCATCATGTTTTTACTAAATAAAATTTGGCCAGAAATAAATTTTTTGAATGATGCTAGGCCTTTTATTATTTTTAGAATCTTTTCTGTTCTATTTTCCAAAATTCCTCCCACCATAGAAAATTATTTGGAAATAATATTCTGGCTTTGGTAGTTTGCTCAAATCATTTCATTTATATTTTAATAACAGTAGGAATTATTTTCATAATAACATTTTGCCCAAGATAATTTTTTTAACAGCATTTTCAATACTTTAATGCCTATGTTGCACTACAACTATTTTAAATAATCCTTTATAAATTCCACAAAAATTATTAGGAGTCATGTGATGCCTATAGATCACTTTTATGCAAAAACCCAACTTGGTCTTTTGGAAATTTTGAGTAAAACATCCTCTTTTCAATTATGAACTATTTTTGAGTTACAACTACAACCCTAATTTTTCTTGGTCAAATAATTCTGAATATTTTCCCACTTATTGTCCTCCCAACTAAACCCTTAAGTCTGGGAGATCAGCCCCATTTTCATCATTTAGATCCACCAAATAATTCTCTGCATTTCAGTCCAGAACTGAAATTCCTCCAAACTTGCATTAGCAAGTTTTCTCTTTTCACAAACCAACCCTACTAGCATCTCCACCATCCAAAGAGACGCAAGCCTGCCAAGTCCCACATCCAACAAAAGTTCCTAGGTTGCTCTAGCATTCTATCAAGCAGGTTATGTGCATGGCAGAATTGGGTCAAGTTTTGAATTGGCTTGTGACAGTAGCTCCCCTGGCCAAACAAGCATGTCCCTCACCCCTCTCATACCCAGGAGCACCACCCTGACCAAATTGGGCTCACTTGGGGCAACCTAGGTGGCCCTGGCATTTTGTCGAGCAGCTCATGTGCATGCCCAGCGTGTGAGCAGAGTGCCCGGACAGCAGCCTCTGACGAGCTCCTGCCGCTCCCTCTGCTGCTTCCCTCAACCATTCTGCTCTCCCCCTGGATCACCCAGTCACCCCTACTCCTTGCCGACATCCTCCCTTGACCTCTAGCGCCGTCCAGCACCGTCCACCGCCGCCACTCATCGCCGCCCGATGAAAACCATCACGCCGCCTCGCCTTAATTGCCAATGGCTAGGCCTCATCCACGGCTCGCCGACGGCATAACGGCCTCACCGACCTCCACCGTCCTCAACCACCTTAGCGGTGCCATCAATGGCCACCCGCCGACGAGCCGTTCTCTGGAAGCCACCGAACTGCCTCACCGCGCTATAAAACTTCCCCCCCGAGCTTCCTCTCATGAAAAGAACTCCTCCTCCTTCCTCTCAGAACCTCCCCAAGTGACAGAACGGCCGGGAGAGGTCGTCTTCTTCCTCTTCGGTAGCTACGGCCACCGTCACATCCTCGACGATTCCGATGCCTTTCGAGCCTCCCCCTCACAATTTTCTTCACCAATGGCCTCCTGGAGCACCCGCGGATCTTTCCCCATCGTCAGTTTCACCGGAGACGCATGAGGGGCGAAAGCCCTCTTCTCACCTCCGTCGGAGCTTCCCGGGGAAACTCGCCGCCGGCGACACCGTCCCTCCCTCCGACCGTGATGAGTACCGGGAGGACCGCCATGATCCCCTGGTCACGTTGTTAGCCCCAGCTCCCCGAGAGCTGCCGTCGTTCGCTGGCGTGAGCCGCGGGAGTTCCGCCCCTGCTCGGTCAAGAGAAAGAAGAAGGCGCGAGCTACGGCGACCAGTCAAACATGACATGTGGGTCCAGCGGGACCCACCGTCTATGACTGAGGGCCACGCCCGAGTCGGTGGCTCCTTTGGACTTGGCCCAGTAGCGCCATTTTGCTAGGCCTCGCTCAGTGCACGCCTCTGTCAGCAGGATATTTCCTTGTCCCTTTTCTTTCATCCAGAGAATTAAATAATTTCCATAGAATTCATTTGAAGTTCAAATGAGGCAATTAAAATTTGTATGAACTTATAAAATTGTTCTCTATTTAACTAGCATCAGTGAACATTTTTCCTATGGCCAATTTCTTCTTTACCCATTTAATAGTTCATTTTCTTATATAAATCAACTTAGGTAATCCCTAAAATATTCACCTCAACTCCAAATCCAGTGAAACCGATTTATAAATGTCTCTAAGATCATGTCTCATTTAATAGGTGCCCTAACTCTTTTTTATAAAATGTTTTCTATAAAATTCTTGTAGATCCATTATTTTCTTAATTCCATCTAATTTGAAATGTTTAAAAATTCTTATTTTTCAAAATCCAGTAGGACCACCTTGGTTATTTTTCATATGACCAGAGAGGTCCTAGAAAAGTGAAATTTCCATTTGTAGGGCACTTTTAATTTCCTGCTTAATATTTGTGTGGTAATTGCAATATTTTAAAGATAGGAAAATGGAGGGAAGATAAAAAAAATCAAAGTTTTGGAGTGCACCCAACACTTCTGCATGCTCAAGGCAAGCATCTTGAACACTTGATATGGTGATTGCATGGTTAAAAGTTTGCAAGAGTAATTGAATCATGCATATGTTGAATCCAAATAAAATTTGCATGCATGTAGTGTTGGCATGTTTCCTCGTACCATGCAACATGTGATTGTCATGACTAACTTGTAGGAGCACGTATAAGAGAAATACCGTTACCAGCAAAAGGGTGATCACGTCGGAGCGTGATCATGCCTTGTTGATTATGCATGTTGGGACATGCAAGGGCTGTGGCCCTGTTTTGGGGTTATGGTTGAAAGAACACTTTATTGTGCTAACCACTGTAGGAAAACTTAAGCCTCCGGAGTCGACCGTAGATCAAGTCTTGTTCTGGTAACCCCGATACTTGATCCATGCTTCCACTTGTCCCTGCCACAGGTAGGGTACGGTTCAGTAAGTTGTTAACCCCTTTCCGTGGACACACCGTACAGAGAGGTCGCGATGAAGGTTTCCATGTACTGGTTATAATGCCAGTCATCGGGTCAGGGGGCATGGGTGTATCCGGCTAGGCCGAGATGGGGGCACCCCTTGTAATCCGCGTGTATGCATAGTGATCCCATGCTATTCGAGATTGTAGTCTCCCCGACTTACAGTGTTTCTTGAACGATGCTTTGGGTGATTCCTGGCATCCAAAAAGTTGAACTGGTGTGTGTTGGTCAGGTGTGTTTTCAACCCAAAGACCGTAATGGGAATTAGTTAGTGTCACGGTGTTGGCTAAAGAAATCCTTTACTTGTGGGTAAAGAGCACACCCTCTGCAGAGTTATATCTATTTGAATAGCCGTGACCATGGTTAAGGACTACAGTTTGGTTGGTCAAGTGTTGGTCTTAGTTTCGGTCTCCGGAGGAAATAATTAAATTGAGTATGAATTATTTCGCAGGATAATTTGGTCACCACTAATGCTGTCATGGATATTTTGTTATCATGAATGTTATTGTTATGTATATTATTGTTGCAAGCATAAATTTTATTATGGACTAACCCGTTTCTCTTATATTTATTTTCTGAGTGTCTCAGGGGCTGGCTAGACTACCCCGGGCACTCATTTTTATTTTCAAGACCTCTCGTGCCGGTGCTTGACTTCTCGGATGGTCCTGTCTCGTCCGATTCTTTTTAGACACCTGTTTGGCATTTCTTTTCAAGACCTCTCGTGGCGTTGCTTGAGTTCTCGGATGGTCCTGTCTTGTTCGATTCTCTTTTAGACACCTGTTTGGCATTTCTTTTCAAGACCTCTCATGGCGTCGCTTGAGTTCTCGGATGGTCCTGAGATGTCTCCAACGTATCTACTTTTCCAAACACTTTTGCTCTTGTTTTGGCCCCTAATTTGCATGATTTGAATGGAACTAACCCGGACTGACGCTGTTTTCAGCAGAATTGCCATGGTGTTGTTTTTGTGCAGAAAATCAAAGTTCTTGGAATTGGATGAAACTTTCTGGAGATTTTTTATTTAATATATTAAAAATATTGGCATCATGAACTACTGGAGGGGGGCCACCCAGTGCCCACGAGGCACCAGGGCGCGCCACCCCCCAGGCATGCCCAGGTACCTCATGGGGCCCACATGGCTCCGTCTGACCTAATTCCAATGCTATAAATTCATTTTCGTGGAGACAAAAATAAGAGAGGAAGTTTTATTGCGTTTCATGATACGGAGCCGCCGCCACCTCCTGTTCTTCATCGAGAGGCCAGATCTGGAGTCCGTTCAGGGCTCTGGAGAGGGGGATCTTCCGGCATCGTCATCATCAACCATCCTTCATCACCAATTTCATGATGCTCACCGCCGGGAGTGAGTAATTCCTTTGTAGGCTTGCTGGACGGTGATGAGTTGGATGAGATTTATCATGTAATCAAGTTAGTTTTGATAGGGCTTGATCCCTAGTAACCACTATGTTCTGATATTGATGTTGCTATGACTTTGCTATGCTTAATGCTTGTCACTAGGGCCTGAGTGCCATGATTCCAGATCTGAACCGTTTATGTTTTCATCAATATATTTGTGTTCTTGATCCGATCTTGCAAGTTATATGCACCTACTATGTGTTATGATCCGCATACCCCAAGGTGACAATAATTGGGATTCTTTCCGGTGATTGCCATAGTTTGTGGAGTTCATGTATTCACTAAGTGTTAATGCTTTGTTCCGGTTCTCTATTAAAAGGAGGCCTTAATATCCCTTAGTTTCCTTATGGACCCCGCTGCCACGGGAGGGTAGGACAAAAGATGTCACGCAAGTTCTTATCGCAAGCACGTATGACTATATACGAAATACATGCCTACATTACATTGATGAATTGGAGCTAGTTCTATGTCGCCCTAGGTTATGACTATTACATGATGAATGTTATCCAACGAATATCATCAATCCAATGCCTACGAGCTTTTCCTATATTGAATCTTGCTAAGTTACTACTGTTGCTACTGCTGTTACAATTGCTACTATTGCTACTGTTGTTGTTACCGTTAGTGCTACTGCCACTATTATTGCTACTTCTATCAAACTATCATACTACTTTGCTACTGATCACTCTACTGCAGATATTTAGTCTCCAGGTGTGGTTGAATTGACAACTCAACTACTAATACTTACAAGTATTCTTTGGCTCCCCTCATGTCGAATCAATAAATTTGGGTTGCATACTCTACCCTTGAAAACTGTTGCGATCCCCTATACTTGTGGGTTATCAAGACCTTTTTCTGGCGCCGTTGCCGAGGAGCATAGCAATATTTGTTGAGTCACTTGGGATTTATACCTGTTGATCACTATGAAGAATCTGAAAGACACTAGAACCAAGATCGTTCCCTCTAAGACAAGGGGAGGTAAGGAACAACCATCTAGCTCTGCACTTGATTCACCTTCTGTTTTAAGTACACTTGCAACACCACCACATGCTATTAATTCTGATATGTTGCAAGTTATTGATGATGCCACTTCTGCTATGAAAGATACTCATGATGATGCTAGTACCGCACTTGAGAATGTTGTGCCACTTAGTGAATTTCTTACCGAACAAATTGCTAAAGCTAAAGAAATTGAAAATGCTAAAACTCTTGAGAATTATGATTCACCCATTATGCCTAGCTCCCCTACTAGAGTTGAAACACCTGATGAACAATGTTTTGATAGGGACACATCTAGAGCCATCCTTGCTTGTAATGATAGAGACGAAGTTATTAAACTGGTTGTTGAAATGAAAGAAAAATCTATGTGGGAGAAAATGAAATATGATCCTAAGTTTGCTACCTCTCCCATATTTATTACTGATAAGGATTATGAATTCTCTGTTGATCCTGAGTTGATTAAGTTGGTAGAATCTGAACCTTTCCACGGTTATGAAACTGAAACCGTTGTGGCACATCTCACTAAATTAAATGATATAGCCTCCCTATTTACTCATGAGGAAACAATTCGCCACTACTATATTCTTAAGTTGTTTCCTTTCTCATTAAAGGGTGATGCTAAAAATTGGTACAATACTCTTGCTCCTGGATGTGTGCGTAGCCCACAGGATATGATTTATTACTTCTCTGAAAAATATTTTCCTGCCCATAAGAAACAAGCTGCCTTACAAGAAATATTTAATTTTATGCAAATTGAAGAAGAGAGTCTCCCACAAGCTTGGGGGAGGCTTCTGCAATTACTTAATGCTTTGCCTGATCATCCTCTCAAGAAAAATGAAATACTTGATATCTTCTATAATGGACTAACCGATGCTTCTAGGGACTACATAGATAGTTGTGCAAGTTGTGTTTTCAGGGAAAGAACTATTGAACAAGCTGATGAATTATTGAATAATATATTGAGGAATGATAATGATTGGACACTTCCCGAACCATCGCCTAAACCCACTCCGAAGAAGAGGGGCATCTTATATCTTAGTCCTAAAGATATGCAAGAAGCAAAGAAATGTCAGAAAGAAAAAGGTATTAAAGCCGAGGATGTTAAGAATTTACTGCCTATCGAAGAAATTCATGGTCTTGACAAACCGACATAGGTAGTAGAGGTAAATTCTCTATTAAGGTTTAATGAAGGTGATAATCCTCATTATAAATTTCCTAGTCAATGCTTGTATGAATTTGATAATTATATGATGAAGCAAGATCATTTCAATGCAAATGTTATGAAACAATTGGAACGAAACTCCTACATGATTGATCGCTTGAGTGACTTGTTATTTAGAATTGCTAACGATGTTAGAGGTGTGAGCAAACATGCATCTATGGTTCAAACTCAATTAGAACAAGTTGCTAAATCTCAGAGTGAATTGCTTAATGAAATGAATAATAATATGAATGATCATGCTGTTAGGGTAATGACTAGAGGAGGTAGAATGACTCAGGAGCCACTTTATCCTGAAGGTCACCCAAAAAGAATTGAACAAGACTCTCAAAGAATTAATGATAATGCACCTAGTCCATCTAAAAAGAAAAAGAAGAAGAAAAATGATAGGACTTTGCATACTTCTAGTGAACCCGAGGTAGAAAAACCCTTGGAGGATAGTAATGATGTTTCTATTTCTGATGCTGAAACACAATCTGGTAATGAACAACCACTTGATGATAATAATAATGATGATGCTCACATGAATACTCAACCAGATAATGATATAGAGTCTGATAATGATGTTGAAATTGAACCTGCTGCTGATCTTGATAACCCACCTTCTAAAAATAAATGTTATGATAAAAGAGATGTTGTTGCTAGGAAACATGGTAAAGAAAGAGAACCATGGGTTCAAAAACCCATGCCCTTTCCACCTAAACCATCTAAGAAGAAAGATGAGGAAGAATTTGAACGCTTTGCTGAAATGCTTAGGCCAGTCTTTTTGCGCACTTGTTTGACTGATATTATAAAGATGCCTCCTTATGCTAAATATATGAAAGATATTGTCATTAATAAAAGAAAAATACCTGAAGCTGAAATTTCTACCATGCTTGCAAATTACTCTTTTAAGGATGGAGCACCTAAGAAACTAGGATATCCAAGAATACCAACTATACCATGTTCCATTAAGAAAAACTATGTCAAAACTGCTTTGTGTGATTTAGGAGCCGGTGTTAGTGTTATGCCTTTCTCTTTATAAAAAAGACTTGATTTGAATAAACTCACTCCCACTGAAATCTCATTGCAAATGGCTGACAAATCAACTACCATACCTATCACTGTTTGTGAGGATGTGCCCATTGTAGTTGCAAACGTTACTATCCTAACAGACTTTGTTATACTTGATATGCCCGAGGATGACAACATGCCAATTATCCTTGGTAGACCCTTCTTGAATACTGCCGGGGCTGTTATTGATTGCAACAAAAGCAAGGTCACTTTTCGTATCAATGGTAATGAACATACGGTGCACTTTTCGAAGAAACAATTCCACGTAAATGGTATCCATATTATTGAAAAGACTCAGACAATTACTATTGGAAGTTTTCAAGTTCCTCTACCTACTGTTAAGAAGAGATATGAAACTCTTATTGTTGGGGAGATGCATATCCCCGTTGAGATAACCTAGTGTTATACGAAAGTTCTTCGGTTTCATGTCACTCGGAAACGGTTTGTTAATAAGACCTGATCAACCTTATTAATGGATTCTTTTTTAGAGGCATGTGGTCGATGAATTTAGTAGGTACAAACTTTCTGTACCCACTCTTTACTTTCTGTTATTTTTAGTTAAGTAAAATTAAAATGCCATGATTATCCTATTTTCTGAATTATCCGTGCAATAAAAAATGTCCAGAAAATGAAAGTGCTCAGAATGTAATAAAATTTCAACATGATTTTTTATAGATTATTTAATAATTTTGGGCACAAAAATCATACCAGGGGGGGGTGCCCCGGGTGCCCACGAGGCACCAGGGCGCGCCACCCCCCTGGCACGCCCTGCTACCTCGTGGGCCCCACAGGGCCCCTCTCCCTTATCCCTTTAGCTCACCTCGTATCCTACCTCTAGAAAAAATTCATGGTAGCTCACTCCCCCATGTTCTTGCTCACAAAACTGAAATTTTCGATCTCTTTGCTCGAAGCTCCGTTTTCAAAACTATTTTGAGGAATTGTTCCTTGGTATGTGACTCCTCCATTGCTCCAGTTAGTTTTTGTCTTAGTGGATTATATTTTGCATAATTAGTTACTGTTGGTGCTATAGAAAATGAGCTTGGATGTTGAATTCTTTGAGTTCCAAGTAGTTTGAATGCTTGATATAGCCTCTAGACATTCATATGAGTAGGTGCTATCAATCTTGTGAAGTTTTATTGATATCATTTTGTGGCCAAAAATTTTCAGAAATTTGTTCATAGGAAAATGGATTTCTTTCGGAGGAGTGCCTTGAAGCGGAATGCCAAGTGAGTCCTTGGGGAGTCCTCAGACAGCGACCTCAACATTCCGCGTAGGACAGAGGTCCGGCCGTGCGAATGGCCGCACGAACCCTTCATGAACGAAGCCGGATTCCACCAAGAGTTCATGCAATTCATTGCAAATTGCTGGACTAACTGACTTCCTCGCAGATGAGTGTGATTAGTATCACATCCTTACAAATTCCTTTGTGCAAAACTTTTATTTTCTGAATAGGCTTGAACCCCCTGAGGTGCGCTTTGATTTATATGCTGAACATCATCAGATACCTTTAACTGAATTTTGCGAGATATGTTTGATCCCCTCTGAGGGGGAAATTAAGGAGCCTCGACCAGAGGAGTTTGAGGGGTTTCTCCGCACTCTTAATGTAGGAGAGGAAAGGTGCGTGTCGAAAGCCTGAGCCACTAGCTTGCAATTACCCTCTGTTCACTACTTCGCATTATTTCTAGGGAAATGCTTGCTTGCTAGGGACCAAGGTAGTGCAATGGCTGCACCTGATTGGGCCATTTTACGCCGTGCATTGCACAATGATTACACTTATAGCCTTGGAGCTATTGTTGCACGACGCTTGCACACTAATAGAACTAGGGGTAAGATTCATGGTGGTATCTACGCTACTCGCTTAGCGAGACATTTTAATGTTAATATACGCCCTCATGATTACCGTTTGCCCAAAGTTTACTTAGATCACCAGTCCATGGAGGACCACCACTTTATTGATGCACCCGAGCCCCCTCACAACATTCGTTATAACTTGGTTTTTAGTGAGAATACTCGCGATATTATTCTGTTACCTGCACCTGCTTTGTTTGATTCTCATGCCAGGAACGGATATATTATTATGCCACCGGACATAATTGTGTACCGAAACGCACTGGTAGCGGTAGAGGAGGAGGCCCAGGACTGGGATGCTCAGGTGCCGCCTCCTCAGGATTTTCATATGGGACCGGATGGCTACTACGGATGGTCGTAGGCAAAGCTAGGCAAAAGCCTAAGCTTGGGGGAGTAAATATTTCTCACCGACATTACATTCATGTTCACACATTTCATTCCAGTGTCGGTGTTCATACTTTTTCATTGTATAATCCATGCTATTTTATTTTCTTACTTTCTTCTTGTGTGTTTGAAAAACTTTGAGAAAATCCAAAAACATTTCCTGTTTCTTTTTAGTTTTTCTTTTTAGCCTAATTAGTTGTAGTTTTGTAGTAGTAAAAGAAAACCCAAAAAGATTTCCCGTTCTTCTTCTGCTTGTTGGGAGCTTTCCCGTGTAAATAGTTTTCTTTTCTTGTTTTTCATTTTCTTCTTTTTGCTTTCTTCAGAAAACTAAAAACTCCAAAAATATTTCCGTGTGTTTCTCTGAAATTCTTTTCTTTTGTTGAGTCATTATAAGGAGAAGACCATGATGAAAATGATGAGTGGTTCTCATATGCATTATTGTTGACCTAACAAAGAGCCCATTTTACCTTGGCTTCTCCTTTGAATAAAATGCTTGCAGATTTCAGCTTAGTCCACAGCACACTTGCACTATTTTTATTTTCATATCATTCGGTCGTGCAAGTGAAAGGCAATAATGACGATGATTTGATGAAGTGACTGTGGCAAGGAAAAGCGGGTATGAACTCAACTTGTTCTTGGTTTTTGTAAATATGTTTAACTCAGTATCCATGATTCAGCATGTTATGATTGAACATGTTTATGATGACAGTTAGAGATTATAGTTGCTCATGCCATGCTTAAGTGGATAATGATTTATCTTGAGTGTCAACATGCATTAAAATGATTGTGATGTAGTATAATGATATGGTATCCTCCTCTGAATGTTTCAAGTGGCTTGACTTGGCACATGTTCACGCATGTAGTTGAATCAAAACCAACATAGCCTTCATGATATTTATGTTCATGGTGTTTATATCCTACTCATGCTAGTATTCAATGTTGATTATTCATAATGCATGGTTTTGACCGTTTTCGCTCTCTAGCTGGTCGCTTCTCAACCTATTTGCTAGCCTTCGCCTGTACTAAGTGGGAATACTGCTTGTGCATCAAAACCTTTAAACCAAAGTTAATCCAGATGAGTCCACTATATCTACCTATATGCGGTATTACCCTGCCGTTCTAAGTAAATTTGCATGTGCCAACTCTAACTATTCAAATGAACATCTGTTTTGTGTGCCCGTACCGCTCATGAAGCGACAGGGAGTGGTCAGTATCTTCCATGCTAAGTGGGTTATTCTCATGACGAGTGTTTATTCACTTGTCCTTGCATGAGAGGGGCTGGTAATAGGGATGCCCAGTCCCATTATTAAAAATGCAAAATAATGAAACAAACTCCCCCGGAAAGTTGTTGGTATGGAGGGCACCCGAGGATTCGGCTGGCCATGGCTTGTGATTGTTGGTGGAGGGGGAGTAAACTTTACTTTACCGCTTGGGAACCACCGCTAATGTGTTTAGCATGGAATATATTGAAAACTCTCGGTCGTGACGTTGACAGGAAAGGCAGCCTCCCAAATTTTTATTTATCTCTGATTTAAGCTTTGAGCTCTGGCACCGCTGCAAATCCATGCTTCCCTCTGCAAAGGGCCTATCTATTTACTTTTATGTTATTTTAATTTTATTGTTGAGTCATCACCTTCTCAAACAAGCACCAGACCTGAGAATACTATTGTCATTCTCATGCATTGTGTATAGTTAATGTTGTGTGCATCATGACTGGATCTCTTCTACCATGAATTACAATGTTTAGTCACTGCTTGAACTTTAGAGGTGCTCTGCATTTATGGTTTGCGGTCTCAGAAAGGGCTAGCGAGATACCATGTTGTCATATTATATCATGATTGTTTTGACAAAATGTTGGCATTTGAGATATCTTATTATTGCTCGCTAGTTGATTATGCAATCGATATGAGTGAATATAATTTCTAAGAGTTATCATGGGCATGGTTAGTTATAATCTTTGATGAAAACTTGGACACTACTTAAGCATATATATAGATACAAAACAAAAGAGTTTGTAACAGTTTTTCTTTATCACTTTCAGTTTGTCAACTGAATTGGTTGAGGACAAGCAATGAGTTAAGCTTGGGGGAGTTGATACGTCTCCGTCGTATCTACTTTTCCAAACACTTTTGCTCTTGTTTTGGCCCCTAATTTGCATGATTTGAATGGAACTAACCCGAACTGATGCTGTTTTCAGCAGAATTGCCATGGTGTTGTTTTTGTGCAGAAAATCAAAGTTCTTGGAATTGGATAAAACTTTCTGGAGATTTTTTATTTAATATATAAAAAATATTGGCATCAAGAACTACTGGAGGGGGGCCACCCGGTGCCCATGAGGCACCAGGGCATGCCTCCCCCCAGGCACGCCCTGGTACCTCGTGGGGCCCACGTCGCTCCGTCTGACCTAATTCCAACGCTATAAATTCATTTTCATGGAGAAAAAATAAGAGAGGAAATTTTATTGCGTTTCAGGATACGGAGCCGCCGCCACCTCCTGTTCTTCATCGGGAGGCCAGATCTGGAGTCCGTTCAGGGCTCCGGAGAGGGGGATCTTCCGGCATCGTCATCATCAACCATCCTTCATCACCAATTTCATGATGCTCACCGCCTGGAGTGAGTAATTCCTTTGTAGGCTTGCTGGACGGTGATGAGTTGGATGAGATTTATCGTGTAATCGAGTTAGTTTTGTTAGGGCTTGATCCCTAGTAACCACTATGTTCTGAGATCGATGTTGCTATGACTTTGCTATGATTAATGCTTGGCACTAGGGCCCGAGTGCCATGATTCCAGATCTAAACCCTTTATGTTTTCATCAATATATTTGTGTTCTTGATCCGATCTTGCAAGTTATATGAACCTGCTATGTGTTATGATCCGCATACCCCAAGGTGACAATAATTGGAATTCTTTCCGGTGATTGCCATAGTTGGAGGAGTTCATGTATTCACTAAGTGTTAATGCTTTGTTCCAGTTCTCTATTAAAAGGAGGCCTTAATATCCCTTAGTTTTCTTATGGACCCCGCTGCCACGGGAGGGTAGGACAAAAGATGTCATGCAAGTTCTTATCGCAAGCACGTATGACTATATACGGAATACATACATACATTACATTGATGAATTGGAGCTAGTTCTGTGTCACGCTAGGTTATGACTGTTACATGATGAATGTTATCCAATGAATATCACCGATCCAATGCCTATGAGCTTTTCCTATATTGAATCTTGCTAAGTTACTACTGTTGCTACTGCTGTTACAATTGCTACTATTGCTGTTACCGATACTGCTACTGTCACTATTATTGCTACTGCTATCAAACTATCATACTACTTTGCTACTGATCACTCTGCTGGAGATATTTAGTCTCCAGGTGTGGTTGAATTGACAACTCAACTGCTAATACTTACAAGTATTCTTTGGCTCCCCTTGTGTCGAATCAATAAATTTGGGTTGAATACTCTACCCTCGAAAACTATTGCGATCCCCTATACTTGTGGGTTATCAGGTCCTGTCTCGTCCGATTCTCTTTTAGACACCCGTTTGGCATTTCTATTGGATACTCGCGCGGTCCTATCTCGCCCGATTCTCCACTTTATATTTCTTTGTTTGTCACTAATATTTATTTACTCATTCTTCTGCACATGCTAATATTTATCATGCCTAATTTCAGCCAACATATGCATATCATTTAATCCAGCATGAGCATATGCATTTGATATATCTTTTGTTCATAATGTTTGCGTGTACATTCCAATGTACTCAGTGGCTTGTCCCTGGCTATTTAATTGGCCAGGCCAGGATTTCAACAAGGTGTATTACCACGACATCCACGCGGAGCCTAGGATAGCAGCCATGCGAGATAGGAATTATCTTGGTCAGATGTGCCTGTGGGAATGGAGCCCCATCGACGTTGGAGAACCACGAGTCACTTCCGTCATCCTCACTAGGAATCATTGTTGTATCATTAGCCCTTTATGGTCTTGTATCAGACTCTTGTAATTGCTTGGTAATATATAACAAGGATGTGTCCACCAGTAACAGTAATCTTGGGGCTGGTAATGACACGAGGGGTTAATTTCTAGTATATTATGACCCGGAAATCCGGCCCCGACAACTCATGCATCATCGGAAGGGCAGCAAGGTTGATGTAGAGCCCCTCCGTGATCGATTCCCCCTCCGGTGGAGTACCGGAGAAGGCCTCCAGATGGGATCTCTCGAGAACAGAAACTTGCGGTGGCGGAAAAAGTATTTCGTGGACTCCCCTGAGGGTTTCTGATTTTTTGGGAATTTATAGTGGTGGAATTAGGTCAAACGGAGCTCTGTGGGCCCCATGAGGTACCATGGCGCACCTGCCCCTCCCAGGCGCGCCCTGGTGCCTCGTGGGCACCCCCTGGGGCTTCTGGCCTTCTCCCAAAGCTTCTAGTGTTTATCATGTCCAGAATAAAAATCTCCAAAAAGTTTCGTGGCATTTGGACTTTGTTTGGTATTGATTTTCTGTAAAACCAAAAACAGGCAGAAAACAGCAACTGGCACTGGGCACTATGTTAATAGGTTAGTCCCAAAAAATGATATATAATTGCTATAAATTTATATAAAAACATCCAAGATTGATAATATAATAGCATGGAACAATAAAAAATTATAGACACATTGGAGACGTATCAGGTCTATTTCCGTGCCCACCTCGGCTAATTCAAGGAAGAAGCCCTTCATTTAACACGGGTGATCTCTAACGACATGTCGTTTGACGCGGTCTTCGGATGGCCGACCAGTTTTTGCTTACCTAGGTAGCCAGTTTTCGGCTTTCTCCACTGAGGCACTCTACAAGTTAAACTAGCGGCACTATCGCAGTGGTTCTCCCATTACGCCCTTAGCCGAATTTATCAGGAACGTAAGGGGTACACATAGCAGCCGGGCAACCCAACTATTGACCAAAATCTAGGTTCGAAACTGATGCATATAATGCAACATCCGAGATGCCGAGTACTTCAGACTTGTGTTTCAGGGTGTAAAATCGAGGCCCTTTAGCAATTGTATATTAGGGATGTTCTCATAGTTCATGGGCAGTGCTTGTAAGAAAATACATTTAAAGACCTTTATGGGCACGATTTCTTTATTTCATGTAACCAAGCTTTACATGCCAAACTTTTGATGAGAGGAACTAAACAAGATACAATGCGAGTAAAGATAATGAAGGAGAAACCAAAAGAAAATAGGGCGGATCTTGTCATCGGGTCTATAAGCCCGGGCCGCTTCCTGCCGCACGTCTGTGTCTCCATGCTGTTTACCAGCTCGTCCTTGTTGATAGCGGGGGTTGATATTGGTAGCATGCAACTTCGGCCAGGTATGCGCTTGATGCGTTCGTTGGTCGAGCCCTTTGAAGAGGTTTGCAGCTGTTTAATTGTGTGGTTAGAGCCGCATGGGCGTGCTAGTGTTGGCTAGCTCTTTGATAGATGCCTGCCGACGTGTAAGCCTGAGGTTTCATCGCTGCTCGATCTAACTGACCCGATGTTTCCATTGTTTTGGCTCCTCGACGACCCAGGGAATTTTTAGTGCGAAGTTGTGCACTCTGGGGACGTAGTACCCCTCCCAAGGGAAGCGCACGAGGAGCCTGTACCCCTATTTAGGGTGGGGAGGTGCCTGTCCGAGGTAAACCAGCGTAGTCCGCGTATGGTTTGAAGAGCTGGGGGTGCATTTACCGCCATGGGCTGCCTCCTCAGATGCCTGCACCTCGGTTGCCAAAGTCGCGGTCTGCTCCTCTGTTTGGAGAGAGTGTTTGGTGTTACCATTGACTGTAATAACACCATTGGGTCCTGGAATTTTGAGCTTGAGATAAGCATAATGCGGGACTGCATTGAAGCGGGTGAATGCGGTGCGCCCTAGGAGTGCATGGTATCCGCTGCGAAAAGGTGCGATGACAAAGATTAATTCCTCGCTCCTGAATTTCTCGGGTGATCCGAATACTACCTCCAGGGACACGGTTCCGATGTAGCAAGCCTCGACCCCTGGTATTACACCTTTAAAGGTAGTGCTGCTAGGCTAAATCCGAGATGAGTCAATCCCCATCTTCCTTACCGTGTCCTCGTAGATCAAGTTAAGGCTGCTCCCTCCATCCATAAGGACGCACATCAGATGAAAACCGTCGACGATCTGGTCCAGGATGAGTGCGGCCGATCCGCGATGCCTGATGCTTGTCGTATGGTCGTGTTTGTCGAATATGATCGGGTAAGCCGACCATGGATTGTACTTCGGGGCCTCAGGCTCTAACGCATAGATGTCCCGAAGTAGGCGCTTCCTCTCCCTTTTAGGGATGTGGGTAACGTAAATCATGTTTACCTCTGTTACCTCATTAGGAAACTTCTTTTGGCCTCCATTTTTTGGCCGCCGAGATTCATCCTCCTCTTCGCTGCGATTTTGGGTTTTACTTTGACCCTCTATCGCTACCTTGCTAGGCTGCTTAAAGACCCAGCAACTCCTGTTGGTGTGGGTTGCTGGTTTGTTCGGAGTATCATGAATTTGGCATGGTCGGTCCAGGATCTTGTCGAGCTGGCTCAGTCCATCCTTTTTCACTTTAAAGGGCATTCTCTTCTATCTGGATCGAGGTCCGATGAAGCCTGCATTGACTGCTACGTCTTCACTACTGCAGGAATGCCCAACAGTGGCAGGTGCAAAAAGCCTAGTAGTGGCGGGCCAGGCTCTCAGGGCCTCCCGCCACTGACCTCCTGCCACTGCTAAGGGGGCATCAGTGGTGGGCGCCCGCCCGCCACTGGTAGGTCCCTAACAGTGGCAAGCGGGGCAACCTGCCCGCCAGTGTTGACCATCTTGTAGCAGTGGTGGGCAGCCATACCTATGGCAGGCGAGTACCCGCGCCCGCCAGTATCATGTGAAGTACGAGCGGCGGGCTCTTGTTTGTGCCCGCCACTGATTGTTGCACCAGGCTAGAATAAAAAACGCTACCGTGGCAGCATAATAGCATACATTATGCTGCCACAGCAACGTTAGCTGATGCAAATAGGGGACAGTTATCAATTAAATGCAAGCAAATCAGGAATAAAACTAGTAGTAATCACTAAAAATAAAGAACGAGAAGTACATTAAGAATAAACGAGTTACACAAAATACATGGTCATCAACTACATAGTGCATGACGCCAAATATGTTTAGTCATGGTTTCAGTTTTGCCTACTGCAATGTGCTAGGTAAGGCTCTTTTGTTGGTTGGACGCATCTTCTTAGGAGTTATAATAGAATAGGCCAGACGAGAAGCGGACCTCCTTGTTTATGATAGCCGCTAACTTGACTTATAGTTCTTCGAGCACTAAGCCAGCTTCGGGCTGATTGTTTTGTACTTCTTGACCCCATTTGAGGATTTTTATCATGCTGATTTAACATTTTCGTGGACCGTATGAATTCTTCCATGTGAACGTAGGTGTAGAAGCCACAGGTCAGACTAGTCAGTGGTTGTTGCATACAAGATAGAGTGTTCCATTTGAAGGCAATCATTTTCTTTCCACTTCCTTTGTAGTGTTTCTCAACCATGTGGCCTCCTGTAGGATTCTAATCAAAAAGACAATCATTGAGAAGGTCCTTCAGGAGGGACCAGTCTTTTCCCGGGCTCTTCGTGGAATCCAGCAAGTAACAATTGCACCTTGGCAGTCTTAGCACTCGGAGAACCCAATGGTTGCTGCGCAAAACAGAATAAACATACCGCGCGATCATGACAAAGTTACAAATTTTGAGACGTGACAACATATATATGAAGGAAAGGTACAAAAGTGAAAGCGTGAAGCCAAAGAAGGATGTACATGGGTCGGTACGGCACGAGGAGGAAGTTTTTAAGCTTGTTCTGTTGCATGAAATCTAGAAGGTAACTCTTCATGCACCGCCTCCCTTCCTCATTTTTTAGGTTTTCCTCGTTCATGAGATAAGGGTCGGCTATGGCGACATTTGAAATTTTCTTGCTTCTTACCTCAGTGGCTTGAAAAAGCACCCATAGCCTCATTAGACAAGTTTCAATACTATAGAATATGAACATATAGAAGATCTCTTTGAAATCTACATAAATTTTGTCCCCGCTGAATTTTTCAAAGAAAGTATATCCCTTTGGCACCTTCGTAGTGTAATGTGTTGGGTTAACGATGGATCCTTGCTTATTATTGGCTAGCTCTGATTCCACAATTTTGTTATGTAGAATCTTCATCTCAAGCCTCAGGTGCGCATATGCTTTGTTTGGTACCATTCTCTGACCCGGGATATAGACAGGTGTATTTGGGTTGTCAGCACATTGTTCATATGCCAATGACTTCTTCGGTGCCTTCTTTACCGGTGCACGTGTGGTGGCAAAAGTTTTTCCCTTAGTATTCATTTTCGCAACCTTTAGATGCATGTTTCTTTTTCTCACCGGTTGGACGGAAATGGGCGGACAGGACATCGCTTCTTGGGCCACCACATTCTTTAGTGTTGTTGGAGTAAACTTTGGTTGTTTGCAAAGTTGCATCTCGGGAAGGGCTGGGGGCATCTCCTCATCTGTGGCATAATTAGGATTTTGTGATTCTTCAAGCATGTGCTCTTCCTGCACATCCTTAGCCGATACGGGGTTGCAAAGACCTAGAGGAGATCGTCTAGGTGGCGGTCCAACGCCGTGGATGTTGGGAGATGGTGATGGTGCTACAACACCGGAGATGGTGGGAGACGGTGTTCTATTTGGGGATGGCTTTTCCATTATGATATGCATTGCAGGCCACTTGAGGTAACCAGCAAAGCATTCCAAAAGGAGCTGCCGCTCATCACCCTCTTCTATAATGTTTTGTGGCAGAATCAAATTGTGATATTCCCTGAACACCCTAAGTAAAGAAACCTTCCACACGTTCTCATTTAATTTGCTGTTGTGCATGACATTTCCTGTAAAGACTCTAGCTTTTGCGACCTCCTACAAGTCGCCATTAATACTCACTCTAGCTAGGAGAGTGCAAGGATTTTCTTCCTCCAACGATTGTGGTGACCCACCATGACCATGCGTGACATTAATGACTGAGGGGCTTCTGATCTTTGTGGGTGTGACGCCCCCGACTTAATCATGCACTAATCATACACGCAAATGCACACGATCAAGCCTAAGGACTTAATGAAGATATCACAACACAACTCTAACACAAATAAAAGTCATACAAGCTTTATATTACAAGCTAGGGGCCTCGAGGGCTCGAATACATAAGCTCGATGTCATACAAGCATCAGCGGAAGCATCAGGTATCTGAGTACAGGCACAAAGTTAAACAGATATGCCTTAACAGGCGGGGCAAAATAAAACACTAGACCGAAAGGCGCAGGCCTCCTGCCCGGGTGCCTCCTATCTACTCCTGGTCGTCAGAGGGCTCCTCATAGTAGTAGTCTGTAGAGGGGTAGTAGTATCCTCCAGGGGTGTAGTACTAGTGGTCGTCGACAGCAGGGGCAGCTAGCTCCGGGGCTTCATCATCTGGTCTGATCAAACGGGTATGGGAAAAAGGGGAAGCAAAGCAACCGTGAGTACTCATCCAAAGTACTCAGCAAGACTTACATCAGATCTATTCTATTCATGAAACATTTTCCAAGACGGCTGTATATGTGGACTAGGCTACAGAAATGCTAGAATAGAAGGGAAGACCTAGCCTATCGAAGACTAGCATCTTCAGCAGTCTTGCAGCAAAAGAAGAGTACATATTAGGACATTAATATAGTAGTAGCAACAAGCAATCTCGCCCAGAGATCCTTTCTCGACTCCCCGTGACAAAGCGATCCCGGAGCCAATATTTTCAACCCATTTCTAGTTGTAAAAGATTGGGATATTCTCCGAGCATCCTGTTACCATGGACATGGCTATTCGAATAGATATACTTCCCTGCAGGGGTGCACCAACTTACCCAACACACTCGATAACTCCAGCTGGACACACTTGCTCAGTCGATGCCCGGCCTCAGTCTATCGACATGTCGTAGCTCTACCTAGGCTCAACAGAGAGGCCAGCACACCGGTCTACATCCTAAGCACTCAGGGGTCTTGGGCCCATCGCCCTTTGCACTCCTGCGCATCGCGTATGCGTTCGGTGAGCAGCCTAGCCCCCTTAATACAAGCGCAAGCTTTACCAGACTAACCTGGTGCGCACCGCTCAACTGCTGACGTCTAAAGAGCTTCGGCTGATACATATGATGCCGAGTACCCATATTATTCCCACGTGCTGGTTAGCGCGAAAAAGGCCAGAGGCCTACTCAGATCACATATCCAAACCCTTAAGTGTGTTGGGAGCTCACGGAGACGATTAGTTGCTCCACACTCTGTGGTCCCGTCACCCCGTCTCGAGGACTTGTGGCAAGGGCCAGGCCCATGGTCCACCTGCCTGGCCGTGCCTCGTAATTATCTCGCGGGTACCTTCCCGACTTCCCATCTCTCGCGGGTACCCCTCGGGGCCGACCCGACTTTAATCCAGAACAGTAGTAAAGTAAAGTAACCGTGTGTCTTTCACATCAAGAGGGAAACCGAGGAATCACCCTCGTTGTACTCCCACTCGATGTATCTGACAAGGTAAACCCAGAGGAATCACCCTCGATGGTATTCACACTTGCGGAGTTGCACGACAGAAGCTTTGTTGGAGGTGGGGAAGAGGAATCACCCTCGATAACCCACAACTGACTAGCTGTTCTACAGAGGCAACATCAGGAGTGAGATAAGAGGTATCACCCTCGGCACTCGATATTAGCTCTACAGAGTCGAGCAACATAGGGGGTGTGGTGATGTGCTGGTCTCAGCCCGTTCGATCACATCAATCGGGGCACAAATACTAAAGCGGGGCAACTAAAGCAAGGAAGAGGGGCCACAGATGGTTTACCATCCATCCTATACTAAGTAGTTTGGATAGCAGGCAGGTATCAAAAATAGTTACAAGAAATAGCCTATGCATCAGAAATAGGATAAGCAATAGCAGCAGCAATTTCTAATGCAAGCAGGAGGGAGAGAGAATAGGAGATATCGGCATGTGTCAATGGGGGTTGCTTGCCTAGAAGCTCTACGGCAAAGGAGGGGTCGTCAGTGGTGTCATCGGTCTCCTGAGCTGCATCGGTCTCGGGGGCTATCGGAATAGAAGAGGGGAAAGAAACAATAAATAAAGGCAGGCAAATGCAACACAGAGCATCACATGATAAGATGCAGTGCAAGGTTGCCTAAATGCATCTCTAAACCATTTTAGCTATTTTTAGGATTTAAGTTGGAATTATTATCCGATAAGTATGCACTATTCATCTACCAGAAATGAACGAAAAGTTGCAGGTTCACCTACGTAGAGGGTCCCGACATGAAAACAGATGGCACAATCGGATTCGTGGGATTTTTCTGAGCAACTTTCATGTAGAAATTTTTTCCATCCGAGCTACGGTTAATTTTCTAGGAATTTCTGAAGTTTAAATCATTTTCTAAAATTCTCTGGAATATTATTTAATCCAAAAATAAAAAGGAAAATGCTAAATGCATACAAAAAGTGTACACAGCAGATCGCTATTGAGGCTGACAGTGGGCCCAGTTGACTGGGTCAACTGCCCAGTCAGCACCTAGTCAGAAGTGGCTGACAGGTGGGGCCACTGGTCCCAGTCAGCAGCTGAGTCAGCGCTGACTAGTTAGCGAGTGAATAGTGCAATGGGCCCACCATGTCAATGACTTAAGTACTGAATAACTGGTTGTACTAATTTAAAAAGCGGTGGGGTCACACTGTCATACACTGGTTAGTAGCTAAAACTAGTGGTTAGTTTAACTAAATGGGTTTAGGCCTAATCTAATTGCCACGGTGAGCCGGGCACACTGGTTAAAATGAGCGCGCGCGCCGGCGACGACCAACGATGTGGCGGCGTTGCTCGTCCGCGCCCCTCTGGCGACCATTTGGCGCGTGGAGAGGGGCTACTGGACGCGGGCAACGGCGCATGTCGGGGAGAGGCCGCAGTGGGTGCGGGGATGCACAGGGGCGTCAGCAACGACGATGCTTGGCGGTGGCCGACGGCTGCTATGATCAAAGCTCTCCCAACTAGGGGCTATGGGGCACGGGGAGGAGTACTAGGAGGGCAGGGACGACCGAAAGCTCACAGTGGATCTCGTAGGCAGCTCGTGGATGCCGGAGAGGCTCGGGGATGACGGCGATTTACGGCAGCGTGCGATGACCGTGCGGAGGGGACGGGAAGATGCCGACGTGTGGCTGCCTCCCAGTCCAAACCCAGTGGCTCAGTCGATGTAGACGATGCCCATGAGGCTCCTAGACACCTCCTCGTGGCTCGAGGCTGCTTCGGAGCATGAGGACAATGATGGCACGGTGGCGGCTGCGTCGGGCGGCTCTGGATCGGGTAGAGAAAGTGAAGGGAAGGAGGGGTAGCAGCTAGGGAGCTCGAGGGAGAACAAGGGGAGCACCAGGGTGATCTTATCTTCCCCGGCCACCTACTCCAGTGCTGTGGCGGCCGGTGGACGGAGCGGCACACTCCAGCGAGTGCCAGAGCGACAGCGCGTGCGGGAGCTGGTAGACGAAGATGGGTTGGGCTGGCTTCGACTGTTTGCTAGTTGGGCCAAAAATGCACGGTGCCCTTTCTGCCTTTTTCTTTTCTGAAAAGAAATAGCTCCTGTAGAAATTATTTGAGCTAGCAAATGAGTTTTGCTGAGAGTGAAACCTTGCACAAAAACCAGGCACCATATTGTGGTTTTGCTCAAAAAGTTTCAGGGGACTTGGAAATGTTTAAGCATTTTAGAAAAGGGAAGGACCAAAATAAATGCTACTGGACCACTGGAATAATTTCCAGGGGCAATTTGGGAATTCCAAAAATGTTTGTTTCAACATGACAAATATTTAGGGATTATTTGCTATAGGATGAACTATTTTGATTGCATGACAGAAGAAATAAATATTTGACATGCAATTTGAATTTGAATTTGGCTTAATTTTGGACAAGTGGCAGATTGACTTAGTGATCATGATGACATGGCCACTATTAGAGGGAGATCACTGTAGCATGATACTGGGGATGTTACAATTCTCCTCCACTACAAGAAATCTCATCCCGAGATTTAAGAGGTGGAGTAAGGGGTATCTTCGGGAGAACGGACCTTTGCAAGGTTGATTATCTAGTGAACAACTGAGAGAATGTGGCAGGAAGTATCTCTCGAATTGAAACTTAAGAAAACATCGAGAGGAAAGTAAGATGGCACCATAGGAGGTTTCAAGCGAATAGACCATTGTTTGATGCCTGAGACAGAGTGTGAGAGGGGTTCAGAGCAACAAAAGTAAGTATTGCATCTGAAACCAGAGTAGATCATCTCCCAGAAGGTGTATTGTGATTTACACACGAAACCAAGTGCAACGGATACTTCGGAATCAAAGATGTATAGGGGAGTCAGGTTTCGATCCTGTGGAACTGTGGTAGGTGTTGATTAAGAGTAGAAAGGGCAGTGACATCTTAAATGGCCATGATAACAAGACATGCCAGAGGAAAGTCTGTCAGCTATGTCGGCAACAGCATCGGTACCAAGGGCGGGGAATGAAGAGAACCATTTTCCTGCTCGTTGAAACGAGGCGGACCAATAGGCAAAGTTCTCGTCCACCGGCAGTTACCGGAATGTCATCAACAATGGTAACAGGGTCTTCCTGACAGAGTTATACACCAGAGGTGTTTTCATAAGCAGGGGAGTATAACTGCTTAGATCATATAGATCACAAGAAAGGTTAAACAAACCAATGGAAAGGAAAAATATGATTATCAGATTAAACAGACCAATGGAAAGGAAAATGTGTTTATACACGAGAATTAGGAGTATATCCTTTCGCAAGGACAAGCAAAGCATGATATACCTGACATGGCATCAAGTAATTGACCATTTAGATAAAGAGGCCAGAAAATTTCATGATGTTTACCCAAACAACGGTGTTCGGATAATCGATCAAGAACAGTTGGCATTTCGCGTACAACATTCTTGTTGATATTCGGAATACCACAGTCATGCTTTGAGGTAGCAATGATATGGTGTTTCAAGTAAGGGTTGGGTCTGAAGATCACAAGGATACATAAGGAATGATTTTAAGAATAGCAAGGGGTTCAGGGTATAAGCAAAACATGGCCAAGTATGGGTTGGCAGGAAGTCAAGGGTGTTGTTGATGATAACACAAATCGTCGAAGAGCAAGGATGGTATTTCTTACCATGAATTCAATTGACATCTCCGAAGAAGTCGAAATGCTGATGTTGATCATGACACATTTGTCGAGGGGTTTCAAGAGGATGCAATCGATCAGTAAGATGATCAAAGCAGATGGAACGATGAAGCTGAAGGTCAACGGAACCACGAATATAATGCTCGGATTCATGTGGGGTAAGCAAAATGATATGATGATAGAAGTTTGACACAGGCTTAGCCCATTGTCAGAAATGTGCACCGGGAAGGAGGACTAGGTGGCACAGTTAAGGTTAGCACGACAATTATGTAGCCGATCGGCCGGGAAAGACATTGTTGAGTACAGACTCATAAGCATCAAGGATGCAATAAGAGTTATGGCATACGAAGGATACTGTCGGATAATAATCCAACAATGGATTTGACAGTCCTCAAGGGATCTAATGTGAGTATTGGTACTCAACCAGAAGAAGAAAGAATGAAAAGGCATCAGATCATAGAGATATATGAACAAATCGAGGCTTAACTACAAACAAATTATGATTTGCAAATCGAGGGATCAGAAGCAGATGCTCTGATCAAAAGATAACTAAGTTGAATAGATTTAGAGGCGCAACTGATCAAAAGTTGATCGATCAAGATCCAGCTCATATCCGGAATGGCGTCTGAGCTGGAAGAATAATTTATAGGGAACCAACTGATGATTGCGAGAATTCGCACACTTGTTGAATCAATAGGATCAGAATGTCAATAATAAATGATGTCAATGATGATTGCCGAACATATGGGATTAACCATAATGCAGGCAGGCAAAAATTTCCATAGCAATAGGTTGCAGAGGATTCTCGGGAGATCAGATAGTATTTCAAAGTATTTTGGGATACACATGAACAACTGGGGATGACGGATCCCTGGTCAGTGTGAGGAATTATCCGTAGTGCGAAAAGAAGCTGCAAGGCGGTAGGCACAAAGAATTCTCGAAACAATAGGGAGTATTTCAGGGTATCTTCTAAATGTAAAACCAATTGGGAGTGAAGGTACAAACTGCAAGGTGGTGTAGTTATCCACAGGGATTTATCGGTGGTAGGGAACTACAAAAGCAGTGGGCACAGGGGGTCTCGGGAATATTGAAGAGTATCTCTGAAATCTTATGGTGAGCCAAGCCATCATCTGGAATGAGGGGGCTCTCCGGGAGGAATCGGTTATGAGAACCTAGAGTTAGAGTTAGCAAAATCTTTAACCCGAATAGAAGAGAATTCAGAGTCCCAGAGTATAGAAGAGGAATAAAAGATCCTAATACCACCCAATGGCGACGTGGGCCCATAAGCCACACAGCCATGTTAGTTAAATCATTTTGTAAATTCTGCACTCAACTTCGGACAAGGAGTTGGAAAGGGGGATCCTACAGGCAGTCGGCCCTGATACCAACTTGCGACGCCCCCTACTTAATCGTGCGATAATCATACACGCAAATGCACATGATCAAGCCTAAGGACTCACTTGAAGATATCACAACACAACTCTAACACAAATAAAAGTCATACAAGCTTTATATTACAAGCTAGGGGACTCGAGGGCTCGAATACATAAGCTCGATGTCATACAAGCATCAGCGGAAGCATCGGGTATCCGAGTACAGACAAAAAGTTAAACGGATATGCCGTAACAGGCGGGGCAAAATAAAACACTAGACCGAAAGGCGCAGGCCTCCTGCCTGGGTGCCTCCTATCTACTCCTAGTCGTCGGAGGGCTCCTCGTAGTAGTAGTCTGCAAAGGGGTAGTAGTATCCTCCAGGGGTGTAGTAGTAGTGGTCGTCGACAACAGGGGTAGTTGGCTCCGGGGCTCCATCATCTGGTCTCATTAAACGGGTATGGGAAAAAGGGGAAGCAAAGCAACCGTCAGTACTCATCCAAAGTACTTAGCAAGACTTACATCAGATCTATTCTATTTATGCAACATTTTCAAAGAAGGCTGTATATGTGGACTAGGCTGTAGATATGCCAGAATAGAAGGGAAGACCTAGCCTATCGAAGACTAGCATCTTCAGCGGTCTTGCAGCAAAAGAAGAGTACATATTAGTACATTAATATAGTAGTAGCAACAAGCAATCTCGCCCAGAGATCCTTTCTCGACTCCCCGTGAGGAAGCGATCCCGGAGCCAATATTTTCAATCCATTTCTAGTTGTAAAAGATCAGTATATTCTTCGAGCGTCCTGTTACCATGGACACGGCTTTTCGAATAGATATACTTCCCTGCAGGGGTGCACCAACTTACCCAACACGCTCGATAACTCCGGCCGGACACACTTGCTTAGTCGATGCCCGGCCTCGGTCTATCGACACGTCGTAGCCCTACCTAGGCTCAACAGAGAGGCCAACACACTGGTCTACATCCTAAGCACTCAGGGGTCTTGGGCCAATCGCCCTTTGCACTCCTGCGCGTTGTGTACGCGGCCGGTGAGTAGTCCTAGCCCCCTTAATACAAGCACAGGTTTTACCAGACCAACCCAGCGTGCGCCGCTCAACTGCTGATGTCTGAAGAACTTTGGTTGATACATACGACGCCGAGTACCCATATTATTCCCATGTGCTGGTTAGCGTGAAAAAGGCCAGAGGCCTACTCAGATCACATATCCAAACCCTTAAGTGTGTTGGGAGCTCGCGGAGACGATCAGTTGCTCCACACTCTGTGGTCCCATCGCTCTGTCTCGAGGACTTGCGACAAGGGCCAGGCCCATGGTCTGCCTGCCTGGCCGTGCCTCGTAATTATCTTGCGGGTACCTTCCCGACTTCCCATCTCTCGCGGGTACCCCTCGGGGCCGACCCGACTTTAATCCAGAACAGTAGTAAAGTAACAGTAGTAAAGTAAAGTAACCATGTGTCTTTCACATCAAGAGGGAATCTGAGGAATCACCCTCGTTGGACTCCCACTCAATGTATCCGACAAGGTGAACCCAGAGGAATCACCCTTGATGGTATTCACACTTGCGGGGTTGCACGACAGAAGCTTTGTCGGAGGTGGGGAAGAGGAATCACCCTCGATAACCCACAACTGACTAGCTGTTCTACAGAGGCAACATCAGAAGTGAGATAAGAGGTATCAGCCTCGGCACTCGATATTAGCTCTGCAGAGTCGAGCAACTTAGGGGGTGTGGTGATGTGCTGGTCTCAGCCCATTCGATCACATCAATCGGGGCACAAATACTAAAGCGGGGCAACTAAAGCAAGGAAGAGGGGCCACAGATGGTTTACCATCCATCCTATACTAAGCAGTTTGGATAGCAGGTAGGTATCAAAAATAGTTACAAGAAACAGGTTATGCATCAGAAATAGGATAAGTAGTACCAGCAGCAATTTCTAATGCAAGCAGGAGGGAGAGAGAATAGGAGATATCATCATGCGTCAAGGGGGGTTGCTTGCCTGGAAGCTCTACGACAAAGGAGGGGTCATCAGTGGTGTCGTCGGTCTCCTGTGCTACGTCGGTCTCGGGGGCTATCGGAATAGAAGAGGGGGAAGAAACAATAAAAAAAGGCACGCAAATGCAACACAGAGCATGACATGCTAAGATGCAGTGCAGGGTTGCCTAAATGCATCTCTAAACCATTTTAGCTATTCTTAGGATTTAAGTTTGAATTATTATCTTGTAAGTATGCACTATTCATCTATCAAAAATGAACAAAAAGTTGTGGGTTCACCTACGTAGAGGGTCCCGGCATGAAAACTGATGGCACGATCGGATTCGTGGGATTTTTCTGAGCAACTTTCATGTAGAAAGTTTTTCCATCCGAGCTACGGTTAATTTTCTAGGAATTTTCGAAGTTTAAATCATTTTCTGAAATTCTGTGGAATATTATTAAATCCGAAAATAAAAAGGAAAATGCTAAATGCATACAGAAAGTGTACACAGCAGATCACTACTGAGGATGACAGTGGGCCCAGTTGACTGGGTCAACTGCCCAGTCAGCACCCAGTCAGCTGTGGCTGACAGGTGGGGCCACTGGTCCCAGTCAGCAGCTGAGTCAGCGCTGACTAGTCAGTGAGTGAACAGTGCAACAGGCCCACCATGTCAGTGACTTAAGTACTAAATAACTGGTTAGACTAATTTAAAAAGTGGTGGGGCCACACTGTCATACACTGGTTAGTAGCTAAAACTAGTGGTTAGTTTAACTAAATGGGTTTAGTCCTAATCTAAATGCCACAGTGAGCCGGGCCCACTGGTTAGAACGACCGCGCGTGCCGGCGACAACCACTGACGCGGCGGCGTTGCTCGTCCGCGCCCTCCGGCGACCATTTGGCGCGCGGAGAGTGGCTACTGGACGCGGGCAACGGCGCGCGTCGGGGAGAGGCTGCAGTGGGTGCGGGGATGCACAGGGGCGTCGGCAACGACGACGCTTGGCGGCGGCCGGCGGCGGCTATGGCCGAAGCTCGCCCAGCTAGGGGCTATGGGGCACGAGGAGGAGTACTAGGAGGCCAGGGACGACCGAAAGCTCACAGTGGATCTCATAGGCAGCTCGGGGACGTCGGAGAGCCTCGGGGACGACGGCGATTTATGGTGGCGTGTGATGGCCGTGGCGGAGGGGACGGGAAGATGCCGATGTGCGGCTGCCTCCCGGTCCAAACCCAGTGGCTCAATCAATTTAGACGACGCCCACGAGGCTCCTGGACACCTCCTCATGGCTCGGGGCTGCTCCAGAGCGCGAGGACGATGATGGCATGGTGGCGGCTGCGTCGGGCGGCTCTAGATCGGGTAGAGAAAGCGAGGGGAAGGAGGGGTAGCAGCTAGGGAGCTCGAGGGAGAATGAGGGGAGCACCAGGGTGATCTTATCTTCCCCGACCACCTAATCCAGTGCCGTGGCGGCTGATGGACGGAGCGGCGCACTCCGGCGAGTGCCAGAGCGACAGCACGTGCGGGAGCTGGTAGACGAAGATGGGTTGGGCTGGCTTCGACTGTTTGCTAGTTGGGCCAAAAATGCACAGTGCCCTTTCTACCTTTTTCTTTTCTAAAAAGAAATAGCTCCTATAGAAATTATTTGAGCTAGCAAATGAGTTTTGCTGAGAGAGAAACCTTGCACAAAAACCAGGCACCATATTGTGGTTCTGCACAAAAAGTTTCACGGGACTTGGAAATGTTTAAGCATTTTTAGAAAAGGGAAGGACCAAAATAAATTCTACTGGACCACTGGAATAATTTCCAGGGGCAATTTGGGAATTCCAAAAATGTTTGTTTCAACATGACAAATATTTAGGGATTATTTGCCATAGGATGAACTATTTTGATTGCATGACAGAAGAAATAAATATTTGACATGCAATTTATATTTGAATTTGGCTTAATTTTGGACAAGAGGCAGATTGACTTAGTGATCATGATGACATGGCCACTATTAGAGGGAGATCACTGTAGCATGATACTAGGGATGTTACAGTGGGAGCAAGGGCCGGCGGTGTATCCACCATTTCTGGCATATTTGTCGACCCTTTTGACTGAATATGCTTCTGAACCTCTGCCAGAAAATCAGTTAAGACTTCCTTTAACCTTTCATTGACTAACTGATCTATTTTGTCGCTATCCCTTCTTTCTTTTTCCAACTTAGTCGTCCTTCTCTTGTGGGGGTAGTAGGCATCCCAAAAAGTATTGTCAGCGCCGAGCTTACAGCCTTGTGTGGGCTCTCTCTTCCTGTCGAGGGCGTACAGAATTGGGTTGGATGACCACCTTGGGGCATCCGGTGACTCTTCAGAGCTTGGTGTGTTTTGGGTAAAATTTGCCTGCATGAACAAACTAATATTGTTTAGAAACTGCTCCTAAACATATATATGATGGACAGTGTGGTTGTATAGGCTAATTACGTACAGCTCTTTCGGCAGCCTTTGCCACCGCAGGGTCTTTGAAGTAGTAGAGTCCGATGTCTTTATTAAGCACCACTAGGGATGAAAAATATTTCTTGGCACACGGATCCAGGATATTACTGAAGGGTGTCGGTTGACCTTGTGAAGAAAACATAGCATCATGCTTATCCCAGATTGGCTGCTTCCCTTCATAACCATGGATGCCTAGATTGTGGTTCCCTACCATTTGGCCTCGGAGCTGTGCAAACTTCTCTTTGTCCTATTTGTATGCATCTGAGTCTCGGTAATCAAGGAACTCCTTCCATTCCTCATCGGTAGTGCTAGGATATTGATTTTTGATGTACTCTAAATCATACCCGTCGTCAAGTAGCTTGTTTGCATGATTTCTGCAAGTGCATTTTCTAGGTCGTTGAACTTGAAAATATCTCTCATCTTTCCTAACTGGAGGTTTGACCATTGCTTGTTTTTAGGGCCCCTTAAGCATCTAACGTAGATGCCACATTTTTCACGGGCGACGGCACCTAGGACGTTACCCCATTTCATTACATTCTTGATCAGACTAACTGGTCTCCCCTCTTTGTTAATCTGTTTTATTATGTAAGTAGCTGTAGGCACCTTATTCCATGACCTACGCTTTTGCGGCTGCTTTTCCAAATCAGCTTTTGCACCATTGAGGTCTCCTTCCTCTTCAGCACCATCCAACTCTTCTCCCACATGTTGGCCATCTTGCACTTCCTCTTCAGCAACATCATCGGAATATCCTTCTGCTTCTAGCAGTTCCTCCTCAACAGCATCTGAATCTTCTTCCCTGTCTACCCCTCCATCTCTAGCATGATTGAACTCCTCGTGCAACTCGTAAGCATAACCTGGCTCATCCTGTTGGGGAGTGAAAGCCTCATTCTGAGACAGTGTATGTCTCACCATCTTTTATCTGCAAAATGAAGATTGCATCCATAATGAGTAAAAAAAGAATTACATATTAATAATAATAAAAAATGGCAAGATGAGTGCTCAAAAAGAGACATATTAAGTGCCAGAAAATTGACGAAATGGAAGTGAATCAACATTTCGTGAAAACTTTGGCACTCATTTATATTCCCTGTAAAAGAAGACAACAAAACCGCAATGAAATTCACCAACCGGCCATCGCCACTTATCAAAAAACAAAATTGGCATAACCGTTGCTAACAATTGGATGTATTAATTGAATGCAAATTTTTTGCTGAAATGGAAGTGAATCAACATTTCGTCAAAACTTTCGCATTCATTCATATTCCATGTAAAAGAAGACAACTAAACCGCATCATCCAATTCACCACCGGCCATCGCCATTTATCAAAAAAAATTGGCATAACATTTGCGACAAATTGGACGTATAGAATGCCAGAAATTCGATGAAATGGAAGTGAATCAACATTTCGTCAAAACTTTGGCACTCTTTTCTATTCCATGTGAATCAAACCATGACCATCGACATACATCACAATCAATTATATCATATTCATCCATCATAGCACAACAACCCCTAAACATGAACATATATAGCACAGGCAATTAATAGAAATCATTTGAAATCAACCCGTGAACATGAACATATATAGCACAGGCAATGAACATATATAGCATAGGCACTTAATAGAAATCATTTGAAATCAACCCGTGAACATGAACATATATAGCACAGGCAATGAACATATATAGCAAAAGCAATGAATTCAAGCAACAACCGAGCAACACTATGTAAATGGCCGAGCCGTTGTTGGTGCGGGCAGTGCGCGCGCGCCGGTGGAGATGGCCGACGCTGTCGTCCATTGGTGCGGGCGGAGGCGCACCGGCGGAGGGGGTCGGTGGAGAGTCGCCCGGCCGAGAGGATTCCACGGCAGGGGGGCGGCCGATGACGTGCGCGCGGGGTTTGGGGTGGAAGGGGGAAGAGGGATGCGGGCCGGGAGTGGCGCGGAGTGATACGGCTCCAACTTATCTATAATTTTTTATTGTTCCATGCTGTTATATTATCAATCTTGGATGTTTTTATAAACATTTACAACAATTATATATCATTTTTGGAGACTAACCTATTAACCTAGTGCCCAGTGCCAGTTGCTGTTTTCTGGCCCATTTTTGTTTTACAGAAAATCAATACCAAACAAAGTCCAAATGCCACGAAACTTTTTGGAGATTTTTTTCTGGACAAGATAAATACTAGAAGCGTCGGGAGGAGGCCAGAAGCCCCAGGGGGTGCCCACCAGGCACCAGGGCACACCCGGGGGGGCAGGCGCGCCCTGGTACCTCATGGGGCCCATAGAGCTCCGTTTGACCTAATTCCTCCACTATAAATTCAGAAAAAATTAGTAATCCTTAGGGGAGTCCATGAAATACTTTTTCCGCCACCGCAAGTTTCTGTTCCAGAGAGGTCCCATCTGGAGGCCTTCTCCGGTACTCTGCCGGAGGGGGAATCAATCACGGAGGGGCTCTACATCAACCTTGCTGCCCTTCCGCTGTTGCGTGAGTAGTTTACCACAGACCTTCGGGTCCATAGTTAGTAGCTAGATGGCTTCTTCTCTATTTTTGATCTTCAATACAATGTTCTCCTCGATTATCTCAGAGTTTTATCCGATGTAATCACTTTTTGCGGTGTGTTTATTGGGATCCGATGAATTGTGAGTTTATGATCAGATTATCCATGAAATTATTTGAGTCTTCTCTGATCTCTTTTATGCATGATTATTATATCCTCGTATTTCTTCTTTGATCTATTGATTTTGTTTGGCCAACTAGATTGATTTATCTTGCCATGGGAAGAGGTGCTTTGTAGTGGGTTCGATCTTGCGGTGCTCAATCCCAGTGACAGAAAGGGACATGACACATATGTATCATTGCTACTAAGGGTAAAAAGATGGGGTTTATTCATACGTGAGTTTATCTTGTCTACATCATGTCATCGTTCTTAACGCATTACTCCGTTCTCTATGGACTTAATACACTAGATGCATGCTGGATAGCGGTCTATGTGTGGAGTAATAGTAGTAGATGCAGGCAGGAGTCTGTCTACTTATCTTGGACGTGATGCCTATATACATGATCATTGTCTTGGATATCATCATGATTATTTGCTTTTCTATCAATTGCCCAATAGTAATTTGTCTACCCACCGTCTGCTATTTCCTCGAGAGAAGCCTCTAGTGAAAACTATGGCGCCGGGTCTATCTAAATCATATTACTAAAACCCTAAAAATATTGCTACCATTTTCTTTTATTTATTTTATTTTGTATTTTTTTTCAATCTATCTATCTATCACATATAATTTAATCTTGCAATTAACCGCCGAGGGATTGACAACCCCTCGTTTGCGTTGGGTGCAAGGATTTGTTGTTTGGGTGCAGGTACTACTAACGAGGTGTTGTGTGGTTCTCCTACTGGATTGATAACCTTGGTTTCATAACTAAGGGAAATACTTACCGCTGCTATGCTGCATCATCCCTTCGTCTTCGGGGATAAAACCAACACAAGCTACAAGTAGCAGGAAGAATTTCTGGCGCCGTTGCCGGGGAGACATCATCAACATCTATCAAGTACCTTTGCATAAACTCTCATCTCCTTGCGTTTATTTTCTTTGCCTGTTGCCTCTCATTTTCCACCTCCCCCACTTCTAAAACGTTTTTACAAAATTACAAAAATATTTTCCGTTTGCCTCTTTCTTGTTTGCTTCCTTGCTTTATCATTATGGCTAGTTCTTCATTCGTTACTATTACCCCTGAAAATGAAGTACTTAATTTTAAACAAAGGGGAGGAGAAAATTTAAAAGATACTTGGTATAAGATTTGTGATGCTCATAATAGATCAACTCGTAAGCAATCCTCTACAATTCTTCTTCGTAATTTTTATGTGGGCATTACTACTTGGTATTGATTTGTACTTGATACTATTACTGGAGGGAATTTATTGATGTGTCCCTCTACGGATGCTTTCAATGCTATCGGAAATTTAGTGGGCTCACCACCTATTACTATTAATGAAACAACTTTGACCTTGGAACATGTTATGTAAAGGTTAGATGCTATTGAAAACAAAATGCCTACCATTGAGCATATTGAAAATTTAGATAAAAAGATTCATAACCATGTTACTCAATTTGGATCAAAATTAGGTATTACACTTAAGATGCTAAAAGAGAAAGAACCAATAATTAATGAAAGGGTGGAACAATGTCCCGCTAGGATCGATAAGTTGGAGGAAATTATTAATAAATTAGGTTCTACTTTTTCTTCCGCTCAAACTATTGAAAAAATTACTCCTAGCAAGAATTGGAAGTTCATGTATGTTCCCAAAACAAATGGTGCTACTTCTAGTAAGGGAAATGAGGATCTTAAAATGATTAGCGTGCACCCCGATTTCATTGATATAATTAAGGAACCTATTCACAAAAGTAAAATTATTGATTTTGTGCCTAGAAGTGTGATGGTGAGAAACACCTATGTTAAATCTATTACGAAAAATGGATGTGTGATTGAGGAGTTGGAAACCAAAGATGACAACACTTGAAACTATGCATTATGCCTAGCTAAGGGCATAAAACAATAGTGCTTGTTGGGAGGCAACCCAATGAATAAAATAATTTTTTTCTGTTATTGTGTGTTTTCACAATTATTCTACTGGTATGATTGTGTTTTTGTGTTTTTAATTAGTGTTTGTGCCAAGTAAAGCCTTTGGGATGATTTGGAAGATAGTATAATCGATGCAGTTTGGAAAACAGAAAGTTTTGCATCCAGTGCCTGAATTTTTTTTATGTACTAGGGAGTCAGAAAAATCTGAAATTTTTACATAGTATGGGTATATGAATTTCCCACGTTGTCCTAAGTTTTCAGAATTTTTGGAGTTACACAATTATGGCTTTTAAATAGATTTCTACAGACTATTCTATTTTTGACAGATTCTGTTTTTGACAGATTCTGTTTTTGATGCACTACTTGCTTGTTTTGATGAATCTATAGATTGTATCGGGGGTATAAGCCATGGTGTAGTTAGAGTACAGTAGGTATAATGCAAAAATAAAATATGAATGGGTTCGCAATAGTACCTAAAGTAGTGATTTATTTTGTTATACTAACGGATCTCACGAAGGTTTTGTTGACTTTTGTGTGATTGAAGTTTTCAAGTTTTGGGTGAGATCACGATGGATGAAGGAATAAGGAGTAGTAAAAGCCTAAGCTTGGGGATGACCGAGGCACCCCAAGGTAATATTCAAGGAAGACTCAAGCGTCTAAGCTTGCGGATGCTCTAGAAGGCATCTCCTCTTTCATCTACCAACCATCGGTAATTTTACTTGGAGCTATATTTTTATTCGTCACATGATATGTGTTTTGCTTGGAGCACCTTGTATTATATGGGTCTTTGCTTTGTTTGCTTTTTAGTTTGTCACAATAATCTTTGCTGAACACACCTATCTTGAGAGAGCCACATTTTTATCATCATCATTTGTTAGAATACTCTATGTGCTTCACTTAAATTTTTTGAGCTAGGCAGTTGCTCTAGTGCTTCACTTAAATCTTTTTGAGCACGGTGGTGGCTATATTTTGAAGAAATAAACTCTCATGCTTCACTTATATTATTTTGAGAGTTGATTTAAATTTTCAAGAAATGAATTCTCATGCTTCACTTATATTATTTTGAGAATAGATAAGATTGAAATTTTGAAGAAATATTTGCGCTCTCATGCTTCACTTAATTCTTTTTGAGAGTTGATGATAGTAACAGTAATTTGCACAAGATATGAATTTGGTCCCAAAGTGATGAATATTCAAGAGGGCTATAATAAAAACTTTCATATAGATCATTGGATATGATAAGTGTGATTCCTTGCAATAGTTTTGAGATATGGAAATGATAATATGTGAGTCATGTTAGTGAGTAATTGTGATTCAGTAAAAATATTAGTGTTAAGGTTTGTGATTCCCTATGCATGCACGTTAAGTCAATAGTTATGCAATGAAATTATATCCTCCTTATGATGCATTATTCGGTGTTAGTTATGTTCAATGCATGTTTATCACCGTTTTCACTTTTTGGTTGGTTGCTTCTCAATCCATTTGCGAGCCTTCATTTGTACTAAGCGGAAATACTGCTTGTGCATCCAAAATCCTTAAACCCAAGTTGTGCCAAATGAGTACACTATACCTACCTATGTGCGGTATTTCAATGCCATTCCAAGTAAATTTGCGTGTGCCAACTCTAATTTTCAAAATATTTTTTCCGTTTTGTGTGCCCGTACCACTCATGAAGCAGCAGGAGGTGGCCATTTTTTTCCATGCTAGGTGTGTTATTCTCACGATGAGTGTTTATTCACTTGTCATTGCACGAGAGAATGGTTGGTAATAGGGATGCCTAGTCCCACAATGAAATGAAAATTAATAACAAAAAAAATCCTTGGAAAGTGTTGGTATGGAGGGCACCCGTGGATACGGCTAGCCATGGATTGTGAAAGAATGGTGGAAAGGAAATAAACTTTACTTTCTGTTTGGGAACCACCTATGATGTGTCTAGCATGGAAAATATTGGGAATTCTCGGTCGTTTTCGTTGAGAGGAAAAGCATGGCTCTCAAAATATTTTTATCTCTCTAATTTAAGCTTTGAGCTCTAGCACATTTGACAAATCTTTGCTTCCCTCTGTGAAGGGCCTATCTATTTACTTTTATGCAATTTTTATTTTTACTTGAGTCCCCATCTTCTCTTACAAAAGCACCAACTAGAGAGCACTATTGTCATACTTGTGCATTGGATGTAGCTAATATTTGACTGTGTTTCATGAATGGATCAATGATTGAGCATAATGGGCTAGGGATAACTTTCTTTAGTGTTGATATTTTGAAAGACCTGATTGCTTGTTAGCATGCTTGAGTATTTATATCTTCATGTCAAACTACAGACTATTGCTTTGAATCATACAAGTCCAATGTCCATGCTATAAAAGAAAAGAATATGTGATGAATATGATAGGCAGCATTCCACATCAAAAATTCTATTTTTATCATTTACCTACTCAACGACGAGCAGGAATTAAGCTTGGGGATGCTGATACGTCTCCAACGTATCTATAATTTTTATTGTTCCATGCTGTTGTATTATCAATCTTGGATGTTTTTATATACATTTAAAGCAATTATATATCATTTTTTGAGACTAACCTATTAACCAAGTGCCCAAAGCCTGTTGCTGTTTTCTGCCCTATTTTTGTTTTATAGAAAATCAATACCAAACAAAGTCCAAATGCCACGAAACTTTTTAGAGATTTTTTCTAGACAAGATAAACACTAGAAGCTTTGGGAGGAGGCCAGAAGCCCCAAGGGGTGCCCATGAGGTACCAGGGTGTGCCCTGGTACCTCGTGGGGCCCACAGAGCTCTGTTTGACCTAATTCCTCCACGATAAATTAAAAAAACAGAAACCCTCAGGGGAGTCCACGAAATTCTTTTTCCACCGCCGCAAGTGTCTGTTCCAGAGAGATCCCATCTGGAGGCCTTCTTCGGTACTCTGTCGGAGGGGGAATCGATCATGGAGGGGCTCTACATCAACCTTGCTGCCCTTCTGATGACGCGTGAGTTGTTTACCACAGACCTTCGGGTCCATAGTTAGTAGCTAGATGACTTCTTCTCTCTTTTTTATCTTCAATACAATGTTCTCCTCAATGTTCATGGAGTTCTATCTGATGTAATCACTTTTTGCGGTGTGTTTGTTGGGATCCGATGAATTGTGAGTTTATGATCAGATTATCCATGAAATTATTTGAGTTTTCTCTGATCTCTTTTATGCATGATTATTATAGCCTCGTATTTCTTCTCCGATCTATTGATTTGGTTTGGCCAACTAGATTGATTTATCTTGCCATGGGAAGAGGTGCTTTGTAGTGGGTTCGATCTTGCGGTGCTCAATCCCAGTGATAGAAAGGGACATGACACATATGCATCATTGCTACTAAGGGTAAAAAGATGGGGTTTATTCATACATGAGTTTATCTTGTCTACATCCTGTCATCGTTCTTAAGGCATTACTCCGTTCTCTGTGGACTTAATACACTAGATGCATGCTGGATAGCGGTCGATGTGTGGAGTAATAGTAGTAGATGCAGGCAGGAGTTGGTCTACTTATCTTGGACGTGATGCCTTTATACATGATCATTGCCTTGGATATCATCATGATTATTTGCTTTTCTATCAATTGCCCAACAGTAATTTGTCTACCCACCGTATGCTATTTTCTCAAGAGAAGCCTCTAGTGAAAACTATGGCCCCCGGGTCTATCTAAATCATATTACTAAAACCCTAAAAATATTGCTGCCATTTTCTTTTATTTATTTTATTTTGTATTTTTGTTTCAATCTATCTATCTATCACATACAATTTGATCTTGCAATTAACCGCCGAGGGATTGACAACCCCTCGTTTGCGTTGGGTGCAAGGATTTGTTATTTGTGTGCAGGTACTACTAACGAGGTGTTGCATGGTTCTCCTACTGGATTGATAACCTTGGTTTCATAATTGAGGGCAATACTTACCTCTGCTGTGCTGCATCATCCCTTCCTCTTCGGGGATAAAACCAACGCAAGCTACAAGAAGCACGAAGCATGCGGGGGGACGCGGCGGCGGCGCGGTCGGCTCTTGCGGTGGCAAGCAGAGCGCCATGGCATTCGGGGGGATTGGGCAGCTCAGTGTGCTGTGAATTTGGGCGGGCATGGCCGGGTAGCTATCCCGGCCGACCGCGCGCGGACGTAATTTTTGTCAACTCTCGTGTTGAAATTTGAAAAATTAGTTGCAGTGGTGGGTGAGGAGGGACGCCCGCCACAAGCACTTTAACCTAACACTGGCGAGCAGCGTCTAAGACCCGCCACAGCTATGTTCTGCAAAAAGTGGAAACCCGACAAGGTTAACTAGCGGCGGCTGCTAAGCGCCGCCCGCCACTGCATGGTCTTCTACCTGTGGCGGGCAGTTGTCGATGCTCGTCACAGATGAGTTACGCAAATAAGTCCTACCCTGTAGGTAATAACTGTGGCGAGCGGCCAGTGCCGCCCGCCATAGTTAAGCAACTAGCTGTGGTGGGCGAGCTTTGCTACCCGCCACTGCTTGCTTTAAAAAATAGCTGTGGCGGGTGCCCCGCCGTGCCCGCCACTAATTTGTGATCTCCTATAAGCCCTTTCCCAGTAGTGCTTCTGTGTCGCTTCCGCCGTTTCTACGTCTGCGCTTATTTTTGTTTCGCTTAGGCTTGCCGTTGGCATCGCGAGTCTCCGAGGTCCCTGCCTCACCATTGTGAGTGTTGCGGGTCAGCCAACTGTCCTCTCTCGTGCAAAAGCAGGTCATGAGTGAGGTTAGGGCTGCCATGGTCCTTGGTTTATCCTGGCCGAGCTGGCAGGCGAGCCACTCATCTCGGATGTTATTTTTGAACGCGGCGATGGCCTCAGCATCTGAGCAGTCTATGATCTGGTTCTTTTTAGTAAGAACCAGCTCCAGAATTTCTGAGCTGATTCGCCGGGCTGCTGAGTGACATGGCTAAGGTCATCGGCGTCCGGAGGTCGGACGTAGGTTCCTTGGAAATTTGCCATGAAGGCATCTTCAAGAGCCTCCCAGCTTCCAATGGAGTCGGGCGGCAGGCTATTCTACCAATGCCTTACCAGCCCCTTTAGCTTGAGTGGCAGGTACTTGATGGCATGGAGGTCATCGCCATTGGCCATGTGTATATGGAGAAGAAAATCTTCAATCCATACAGCTGGGTCCGTGGTGCCGTCGTAAGATTCTATGTGGTTGGGTTTAAACCCATCGGGGAACTGGTGTTCCATTACCCTATCTGTAAAACAGATTGGGTGGGCTGGTCCTCGGAACCGAGCAGTTTCATGTCGGACATCGGGAGGAAGCCGAGTATAAGTTTAATCTCAGGCGCGGCCGTTCCTGTCCAACCAGGCATCGTAGTCGTCAGGCCTGGCCAGAGCGCATCCTCTTGATCCGTAAATGACCGGGGTGGCACCCGGTTTGCCTCTATCTGACGTCGAATGTCTTGATGGTCCAGAAAATCCACAGAGTCCTTGCCATGACAGCGTGGGGTTGGTTGGGTGTGGAAATCCTCTTGCGCGGGCTTGTCGCGTCCTCGAGTGGGGCAATCAGGTGCCTCAGCGGTTAGTTCATCGTCGAATTTAGGCAGTAAATGCCTACCTGGATAAGATTTAGGTGCACTGCAGCACCATTCTTCGAGTTCTTGCTTGGCTAAAAGTATTTTGACCCACTTGTCATTTAGTGCATCCTCATTAGCCTGTAGCTGATGCTGCTTGTGTTTCATGCTTTGGTGGTAGCAACTAGGCGCCGCCGAAAGCTTTCTTGCTCAGCCGGGTCTTCCGGGACTATGAAGTCCTTGATGCCGAGGCTCACGTCCTCCTCGGATTCCGGCATATAATTGTCATCGGCCCCTTCAAAGAGGTCATCGGGATCCGAGTCCCTGGGGATACCTTCGGGGTCGACGTGGCGTTCTAGGGAGGCTTGAAGGTCCTCCGTGTCATTGGCCGCCGTATCAGTGGTAGGGTTGTTCCCGCTGGGCTTGTAGGAGATATGCCCTGGAGGCAATAATAAATGTTATTATTTATCCCCATGTTCATAATTAAGTTTATATTCCGTCCTATAACTACTATTGTTCTCGAGTCTACAATAGCCACGAGGCTCAAAGGAAGACTCATATGCACGTGTGGAATAATAAATGGTAAAATGTATTCCTAGTCTGGCCTCTAAGACTAGCTCGAGTGTTGCATGATGGTTCGGTTTTCCTGATCATGGGCATGACTATGCCAGCAACTTTGAGGGCACAATGTTAGTAGAACACTTGTGGTTGAATCGACCCGATTGCTGTTTGATACGTCCATTTTGCATCATGTTTTACTACTGTTATTTATAGTGTTTTTAATCAATATAACACTTTGTGGAGAAATTCTAATGCATTTTCTCTCTTAATATGCAAGATTCAAACAACGAGGGAGAATGCTGGCAGCTGGAATTCTGGACATGGAAAAGCAATGTCGAGATACCTATTCTGCACATCTCCAAATGAGCTAAAATTTCACGAAGAATTATTTTGAAATATATAAAAAATATTGGAAGCAAAAAATACCAGAGGGGGGCACCCAGGTGCCCACGAGGCATCACGGCGGGCCACCCCCCCAGGCGCGCCCTGGTACCTCGGGGGGCCCCTGGCCCACTTCTGGCCCCCATTTTCTGGTATATAAGTGCATTTGACCTAAAAAAATTATAGAGAATACTTTCGGGATGGTGCACCACCATCTCGGGGCAAAACTTGGGTAGGAGCACTTTTGATCTCCGGCGAAGAGATTCTGCCAGAGAAACTTCCCTCCGGGAGGGGGAAATAGTCATCATGGACAACACCAGCGATCCTCTCATCGTGGGAGGACTAATATTCAAGAACATCTTCACCAACACCATGTCATCTCAAACCCTAGTTCATCTCTTGTATTCAATCTTTGTCTCAAAACCTGAGATTGGTACCTGTGGGTTGCTAGTAGTGTTGATTGCATCTTGTAGTTGATGCTTGTTGGTTTATTTGGTGGAAGATTATATGTTCAAATCTATTATGCTATTCAATCCCTCTTTGATCTTGGATATGAACATGATTTGTGAGTAGTTACTTTTGTTCTTGAGGACATGGGAGAAGTCTTGTCATAAGTAATCATGTGAATTTGGTATTCGTTCGATATTTTGATGATCTGTATGTTGTGATTCCCTTAGTGGTGTCGTGTGAACGTCGACTACATGACACTTCACCATCTTTGGGCCTAAGGGAATGTATTGTGGAGTAGTAATTAGATGATGGATTGCTAGAGTGACAGAAGCTTAAACCCTAGTTTATGCGCTATTCCGTAAGGGGCTGATTTGGTTCCACATGTTTAATGCTATGGTTAGAGTAATCTTAATTCTTCTTTCATAGTTGCGGATGCTTGCAAGAGGGGGTAATCATAAGTGGGAGGCTTGTTCAAGTAAGAACATCACCCAAGCACCGGTCCACCCACATATCGGAGGCATTAATGTGGTATAGGCTATGCAATGATATTGATACATGGGACTGGAACCGATTGAAATTAGAATTCCATCAAAAAAAATTATCCTATGCATTTGGTTCATCGTGATCGGAATTATATATATAATTTTTGGCCTTGTGAAGGAGAAAGTATCGCTCAAGCTTGGGGGAGGCTTAAGTACATGATGTACACATGCCGCAATCATGAGCTCTCAAAAGAAATTATCTTACAAAAATTTTATGCTTGGCTTTCTCATGATAATCAAAATTTGCTCGATTCTTCTTTGACTGGCTCCTTTAAGAAGAAAACTATTGAATTCAGATGGGATCTTCTGGATAGAATTAAACGCAACTTTGAAGATTGGGAACTCGACAAAGGTAATGAGTCAGGTATAATACTTGAGTTCGATTGTGTTAATTCTTTTATGGCCACCGATGCTTTTCATAAGTTTAGCACTAAATATGGACTTGACTCTGAGAGAGTAGCTTCCTTTTGTGAATCATTTGCTACTCATGTTAATCTCCCTAAGGAGAAGTGGTTTAAATATCACCCCCCCTGTTAAAGAAAAGATTGAGGAACCTAATAGTGTTAAAGAAGAAACAATTATTTACCATGTTGATCCAGTTGTGCCTACCACTTATATTGAGAAACCACCTTTTCCTGTTAGGATTAAGGAACATGATAAGTCTCAACTATGGTTAACAAAAGTCATATTAGAGCACCTAGACCCTCTAAACAAATTAAAGTTGAACCTAATGTTGCTATGGTTAAAGATCTCTGGGTTGATAATATAGATGGGCATGTTATTTACCTCTGTGATGAAGTAGCTTGAATTGCTAAACCTGATCCTAAAGATAAAAACAGACCCGTTGTGGGCTTGGCTGCTATCTTAGTTCAAATAGGAGATCATTGTTATCATGGCTTATGTGATTTGGGTGCTAGTGTGAATGCTATTCCATTTACCTTATACCAAGAAATTATGAACGATATTGCACCTGCTGAAATTGAGGACATTGATGTTACTATCAAACTTGCAAATAAAGATACCATTACACCACTTGGGATTGTTAGAGATGTTGAAGTCTTGTGTGGAAAAATAAAATACCCTACTGATTTTCTAGTCCTTGGTTCTCCACAAGATGATTTTTCTCCCATTATATTTGGTAGACCTTTCTTGAACACTGTTAATGCCAAGATTGATTACACTAAAGAAATTGTTAGCATTAATTTTGGTGGTATGTCCCATGAGTTTAATTTCTCTAAGTTTTGTAGATAACCTCATGATAAAGAATTGCCCAGTAAAGATGAAATTATTGGTCTTGCTTCTATTGTCGTACCTCCTACTGATCCGTTAGAACAATATTTGCTAGACTATGAGAATGATATGAGATACGTCTCCAACGTATCTATAATTTATGAAGTATTCATTCCATGTTTATAACAATTCTATATGGTTTTGGTATGATTTGAATGGAGCTAACCCGGACTGACGCTGTTTTCAGCAGAATTGCCATGGTGTTGTTTTTTGTGCAGAAATAAAATTCTTGGAATTGGATGAAACTTTTTGGAGATTTTTTCTGGAACAAATGAGAAATACTGGAACCAAGACCCACTGGAGGGGGGCCACCCAGTGCCCACAAAGCACCAGGGCGCGCCACCCCCCAGGCAAGCACTGGTACCTCATGGGGCCCACGTGGCTCCGTCTAACCTAATTCCAACGCTGAAAATCCTATATATTAAAAAAAACCGAAAGTTAACCTAGATGAGTGTTTACGCCGCCACAAGACTCTGTACCTCCATGATCTCATCTACAGCCCTTTTTCGGCACCCTGCCGGAGGGGGGAATCATCACCGGAGGCCATCTTCATCATCCTGACGGTCTCCATGACAAGGAGGGAGTAGTTCACCCTCGGGGCTGAGGGTTTATACCAGTAGCTATGTGTTTGATCTCTCTCTCTCTCTCGTGTTCTTGAGATGGCACAATCTTGATGTATCGCGAGCTTTGTTGATATAGATGAATCATATGGAGTTTTCCCCTCTCTATCTTCTTGTGATGAATTGAGTTTTCCCTTTGAAGTTTTCTTATCGGATTGAGTCTTGAAGGATTTGAGAACACTTGATGTATGTCTTGCATATGGATATCTGTGGTGACAATGGGATATTCACTTGAGTTACTTGATGTATGTTTTGGTGATCCACTTGCGGGTTCCGTGACCTTGGGGATTTATGCATAAGGGTTGGCACATGTTTTCGTCTTGACTTTTCGGTAGAAACTTTGGGGCACTCTTTGAAGTTCTTTGTGTTGGTTTGAATAGATGAATCTGAGATTGTGTGATGCATATCATATAATCAAACCCGTGGGGTACTCGTGGTGACATTGGAGTGCCTAGGTGGCATTAGGGTTTTGGTTGATGTGTATCTTAAGGTGTTATTCTAGTACGAACTCTAGGGCTGTTCGTGACAATTAATAGGGATGGCTCATAAGATTGATCGGGAAGAATAACTTTGAGGTGGTTTCGTACCCTACAACAATTTCTTCGTTTGTTCTCTGCTATTTGTGACTTTGGAGTGAACTCTTTGTCGCACGTGAGGGATTTACATATGATTCAACTATGTCAACAATGTTGGGGGATCGCACTAGTGAAACTGTGAAAGTACAAACCCTAGGCCTTGTTTTTAAGCATAGCAATACCGTTTGTGCTCACTTTGTTACTTGCTACCTTGCTGTTTTTATATTTTCAAATTACAAAAACCTATATCTACTATCCATACTACACTTTTATCAGCATCTCTTGGCCGAACTAGTGCACCTATATAATTTACCATTGTATTGGGTGTGTTGGGGACACAAGAGACTCTTTCTTATTTGGTTGCAGGGTTGTTTGAGAGAGACCATCTTCATTGGATTGATAAACCTTAGGTCATCCACTTGAGGGAAAATTGCTACTGTCCTACAAACCTCTGCGCTTGGAGGCCCAACACGAGTCTACAAGAACAAGTTGTGTAATAGACATCAAGCTCTTTTCTGGCACCGTTGCCGGGGAGGTGAGTGCTTGAAGGTATATCGTTAGATCTTGCAATTGAATCTTTTAGTTTCTTGTTTATCACTAGTTTGTCTTATAAAAGAAAACTACAAAAAAAATATGGAATTGAGGTTGCCTCATATTATTCGTCTTTATCATGTCTTTCTTGAAAATGATGGAAAGGACAATTGTGCTCAATTGATAGAAGAAGAATTAAATAAAATGTTTGGCAGAAAATCTTTGAATGATGAGCATGATTGCAATGTTGCTAGTATGAATTCTTTGAATATCCATGATGCTAATGATATGCAAAGCCGTAAGCTTGGGGATGCTATGTTTGATGAAGATGATATTTTTAGTCCCCCAAGATTTGATGTGCATATTTATTATGATGATTGCATGCCTCCTATTTATGATGATTATATTGATGAAAGTGGGTTTGGAAGAGTGTCAACTCTAGGTATTAATGATCCCACTATTTTGGAGGTGTGGAATCTTATTACAATATTGATAAAAGTGGATTCGGAGAGTTCATGACTTTATTTAGTAATGATTCCACTATCTTGGAAGAGGTTTCAACTGACTATGATAACAAAGTTGCTATCTATGATGATTATTGTGATGACATGTATGCTATAAAGAATAATGATAACTACGAAACTTGTCATCATGATTTTAATTTTCAATTAGATTATGCCAATCAATTATCTCATGATAGTTATTTTGTTGAGTTTGCTCCCACTATTATGAATGAGAAGAAAATTGCTGGTGTGGAGAGTAATAAAAATTCTATGCTTATGTATCATGACAAAAATACTTTGTGTGATGGATATATTGTTGAATTTCTTCGTGATGCTACTGAAAATTATTTTGAGAGAGGAATATATGCTTCTACATATTTTAATAATATCAAGTTTCCTCTCTATGTGTTGAAAGTTTTGAAGTCATGCTTGTTTTGCCTTCTTATGCTAGTTGATTCTTGCTCACATAAACTATTTGCTCACAAAATCCCTATGCATAGGAAGTGGGTTAGGCTTAAATGTGCTTGCCATGTGATTCATGATGCTCCCTTGCATGTTACAATTACTATTTTTTATGTGAGCATCATTGAAATCATCATGCCTAGCTAAAAGGATTTAAAGAAAAGTGCTTGTTGGGAGACAATCCAATATTTATACCTACTATTTTTCTTGTGTTAACATGATTAATCTACTGTAGTAAGCATGTTTTATAGCTTTTGTTTCAATAAAGTGCCAAGTAAAGGCTTTGGGATAGTGTGGATGATAGTTGACTTGATTCTGTGCAAAAACAGAAACTTTTGCGCCCAGTTCTGGAATTACCATAAATCACTTGTGCGTCAAAAAAGTATGAATTTTTTTGCACATGATTTATATCCAAATTTCCTACGTTTTCCTAATTTTTCAAAAAAATTAGAGTTACAGAAGTATGGTCATTGTTCAGATCATTACAGACTGTTCTGTTTTTGACAGATTCTGTTTTCAATGCATAGTTTGCTTGTTTTATAGTTTCTATGGCTTATATTGGTCAATATAAATTGTAGAAATTTTAGGGTATAGTAGGAATTGTGTGAGAACAATTATGAATCTTGTCTTGACAGTACCAAAGTGAATGATTTGCTCTTTATCATACTAACCTATCTCACGAAGTTCAGTTAAGTTTTGTGTGATTGAAGTCTTAAAGTTTTGGGTGAGATATCGATATGAGGAGAATAAGGAGTGTCAAGACACTAAGCTCGGGGATTGCCAAGTCACCCCAAGGTAATATTCAAGGAAGACCCAAGCAACTAAGCTTGGGGATGCCCCGGAAGGCATCCCCTCTTTCGTCTTCAAAACAGAAAGTTTGCTGCTATTGATTAAATTGCCCGGAAATATCAGAATGTGATAAAATCTTGAAATTTTGACACAGTAAACTTTCATAAATTATTTCCAGTGTGGTAAAACTTCAGAATTTTTTGAGTTATCTAATTATGGATTCTTAATTATCCTTTACAGACTATCCTGTTTAGGCAGATTGCTGTTATTTCTGCATTGTTTGCATATGTTGGCTTGTTTAATGATTCTATTTGCGGATAGGAGTATTAAATATGCAGAGGCATTTAGTATTCAATGTTTAATTATAATTTTAGTGATTTGCTACAGTAGAGAATGTCGAGGTTTTGAGTGGATTTATACTAACAAATCTCACATGTTCTTGTCAAGTTTTGTATGGATGAAGTTTTTGAAACTTAGGGAAACTATTATATGAGAAGAATTAACGAGACACAAGATTTCAAGCTTGGGGATTCCCAAGGCTCCCCAAGTTAATATTCCAAGATGTATCAAGCATTCAAGCTTGGGGATGCCCCGGTAGGCATCCCATCACTTTTCTTCATCAACTATCGGTTAGTCTCGATTGAACCTAAGTTTTTACTTGTTCACATAATGTGTGCTATACTTGGTTGTGTCTTTGTTTTTCTTGCTGTTTTGATAAAATATCAAGGTCTAAAACTTTTTAAATGAGAAAGAGTCCTCACATAGCTACTTAATTGTTTCACTACTCATTGATCTTTGCTTACATATTTTGGAGTAGTTTGTCATTAATTCTCATGCTTCACTTATATCTTTTGGAGAGTTAATAATAGTATTGGAAATTTGCACAAGATATGAATTTGGTCCCAAGGTGATGAATATTTGAGAGGGATATAATAAAAACTTTCAATTAGATCATTGGATATCATAAGTGTGATTCCTTGCAATGAAAATAATGAAAGAGATCATATGCTAATCTTATGGAAAGTAATGACATTACATAAAGAAAAGTATAAGTGGTAAAATTTATTGGAGGTTAACAAGCATAGCATTAGTCAATGATGCAATTCATGAAAAAGTTAATAAGGGAAGAGAAGATTCACATGTAAATATACTATCCTGGACATCTTTTATGATTGTGAGCCCCCATTAAGTATTTTATGCCAAATTGTTGATGTTGGACAAGGAAGACAACGTAATGAATTATGTTTGTTTATATTCACATAGAAGCTATATTGTCATAGATCCTCTAACATGTGGTGCTTGCTCAATATCTTTGCTAGCCAAAAATACGCACCAAGTAGAGATACTACTTATGCATCCAAAACCCTTAAACCCAGTTTCATGTCATGAGAGTCCACTATATCTACCTATGGATTGAATAAGATCCTTCAAGTAAGTTGTCATTGGTGCAAAAAAAATTGTTCCTAATTATGTATGATCTTTTATTGCAAAGGAAAATAAGTGTTGTACGAACTTGTGATGGCAAAGAAATAAAAGTGACGGACTGCATAATAAAGGCTGCTATCACAAGGGGCAATATAACGTGATGTTCCTTTGCATTAAGAGCTTGCACATCCTAAAATAAAATATATTCAAAAGCGCATGACAACCTCTGCTTCCCTCTGGGAAGGGCCTATCTTTTACTTTTATGCATTTACTTTTATGAATTTACTTTTTATGCAAGAGTCAATAGTGTTGTCCTCTACTTCCTTTTTATTTTTCTCTTTTGCAAGCATCATGTGGTGGGGAAAGATCTAGGCACATATATCCAGTTGGATATGAGTGATCGTGAGTTATTATTGTTGACATCACCCTTGAGGTGAATAAGTTGGGAGGCAAAATCACAAGGCCCTATCTTTCTATGTGTCTGGCTGAAACTTTTGCTCCATATATATGTCGTGAGTGTTAGCAATCATAGAAGACTAAATGATAGTTGAGTATGTGGACTTGCCAAAAAGCTCCTACATGAGACCCTTCATGAAAATATGATGAATTGTAATTGCATTGTTGACTAGAATAGTTTGTTAGTTTCCAAAAAAGTTTATGCCTTATACTTCATTGTTGTGATGAATTGTTACTCGCTCATGAGAAGTTTCATGATAATAAATATTGCTTTTATAATAATGATCTTGCTTTGAATCATTCAAGTCCAATGTCCATGCTATCAAAGAAAAGATTATATGATGATTAAGATAGGTAGCATTCCACATCAAAATTTCTGTTTTAATTGCTACTTTATCATGATGACTTTTATGAGAGAAAGTTGTTGTTATGATGCTACGAAAAGTGATTGAAATTATCATTGATCAAACTTATGCATTACGATAGCATTCACACTTCATAAATTATTTCTTTTATCATTTACCTACTCGAGGACGAGCAGGAATTAAGCTTGGGGATGCTGATACGCCTCCAATGTATCTATAATTTATGAAGTATTCGTGCCATGTTTATAACAATTCTATATGATTTTGGTATGATTTGAATGGAACTAACCCGGACTGACGCTGTTTTCAGCAGAATTGCCATGGTGTTGTTTTTTGTGCAGAATTAAAAGTTCTTGGAATTGGATGAAACTTTTTGGAGATTTTTTATGGAACAAATGAGAAATACTGGAACCAAGACCCACTGGAGGGGGGCCACCCAGTGCCCACGAGGCACCAGGGCGCGCCACCCCCCCAGGCGCGCCCTGGTACCTCGTGGGGCCGACGTGGCTCCGTCTAACCTAATTCCAACGCTGAAAAATCCTATATATTCCAAAAAAAAAACCCGAAAGTTAACCTAGATGATTTTTTACACCGCCGCAAGCCTCTGTATCTCCACGATCTCATCTACAGCCCTTTTTCAGCACCCTGCCAGAGGGGGGAATCATCATCGGAGGCCATCTTCATCATCCCGGCGGTCTCCATGATGAGGAGGGAGTAGTTCACCCTCGGGGCTGAGGATTTGTACCAGTAGCTATGTGTTTGATCTGTCTCTCTCTCGTGTTCTTGAGATGGCACAATCTTGATGTATCACAAGCTTTGTTGATATAGATGAATCATATGGAGTTTTCCCCTCTCTATCCTCTTGTGATGAATTGAGTTTTCCCTTTGAAGTTTTCTTATCGGATTGAGTCTTTAAGGATTTGAGAACACTTGATGTATGTCTTGCATATGGATATCTGTGGTGACAATGGGATATTCACTTGAGTTACTTGATGTATGTCTTGGTGATCAACTTGCGGGTTCCGTGACCTTGGGGATTTATGCATAAGGGTTGGCACATGTTTTCGTCTTGACTTTCCGGTAGAAACTTTGGGGCACTCTTTGAAGTTCTTTGTGTTGGTTTGAATAGATGAATCTGAGATTGTGTGATGCATATCGTATAATCAAACCCATGGTTACTCATGGTGACATTGGAGTGTCTAGGTGACATTAGGGTTTTGGTTGATGTGTATCTTAAGGTGTTATTCTAGTATGAACTCTAGGGCTGTTCATGACAATTAATGGGGATGGCTCATAAGATTGATCGGGAAGAATAACTTTGAGGTGGTTTCGTACCCTACAACAATTTCTTCGTTTGTTCTCCGCTATTTGTGACTTTGGACTGAACTCTTTGTCGCACGTGAGGGATTTACATATGATTCAACTATGTCAACAATGTTGGGGGATCGCACTAGTGAAAGGATGAACCCTAGGCCTTGTTTTTAAGCATAGCAATACCGTTTGTGCTCACTTTTGTTACTTGCTACCTTGCTGTTTTTATATTTTCAGATTACAAAAACCTATATCTACTATCCATGCTACACTTTTATCACCATCTCTTTGCCGAACTAGTGCTCCTATACAATTTACCATTGTATTGGGTGTGTTGGGGACACAAGAGACTCTTTGTTATTTGGTTGCAGGGTTGTTTGAGAGAGACCATCTTCATCCTACGCCTCCCACGGATTGATAAACCTTAGGTCATCCACTTGAGGGAAAATTGCTACTGTCCTGCAAACCTCTGTGCTTGGAGGCCCAACACGAGTCTACAAGAACAAGTTGTGTAGTAGACATCAATATGCATCTGAATGAAAGAAATGAAATGGATAAGATGTTCTTTGATCAACCACCTATCCTTAAACATAATTTTCCTGTTGAAACTCTTGGAGGCCCTCCTCCTCATAAAGGTGATCCTGTGTTTGAATTGAAGCAATTTCTTGATATGTTGAAATATGCTTATCTTGATGAAAAGAAGGTATATCCTGTTATTATTAGTATTAACCTTTCAGCGCATGAAGAAAAGAGGTTACTAAAAACTCTAAGGAAGCACCGAGCTGCTATTGGATATACTCTTGATGATCTTAAGGGCATTAGTCCCACTCTATGTCAGCACAAAATTAATATGGAGCCTGATGCTAAACCAGTTGTCGACCACCAACGATGATTAAACCCTAAGATGAAAGAGGTGGTAATAACTGAAATATTAGAACTTCTGGAAGCAGGTATAATCTATCCCATAGCTGATAGTAGATGGGTAAGTCCCGTTCATTGTGTCCCTAAGAAAGGAGGTATTACTGTTGTTCCTAATGATAAAAATGAACTCATTCCACAAAGAATTGTAACTGGTTATAGGATGCTAATTGATTTTAGAAAACTAAACAAAGCTACTATAAAAGATCATTACCCCTTACCTTTTATTGATCAAATGTTAGAAAGATTGTCTAAGCATACACACTTTTGTTTTCTTGATGGTTATTCTGGTTTTTCTCAAATACCCGTATCACAACCCGATCAAGAGAAAACCACATTTACTTGTCCTTTTGGAACTTATGCTTATAGATGTATGCCTCTTGGTTTATGCAATGCACCTGCTACCTTTCAAAGATGTATGATTGCTATATTCTCTGACTTTTGTGAAAAGATTGTTGAGGTGTTCATGGATGATTTTTCCGTTTACGGAACTTCTTTTGATGATTGCTTAAGCAACCTTGATCGAGTTTTGCAGAGATGTGAAGAAACTAATCTTGTCTTGAATTGGGAGAAGTGCCACTTTATGGTGAATGAAGGCATTGTCTTGGGGCATAAAATTTCTGAAAGAGGTATTAAGGTTGATAAAGCTAAGGTTGATGCTATTGAGAAAATGCCATGTCCTAAAGATATTAAAGGTATAAGAAGTTTCCTTGGTCATGCTGGTTTCTATAGGAGATTTATTAAAGACTTCTCTAAAATTTCTAGGCCTGTTACCAATCTTTTACAAAAAGATGTTCCATTTGTTTTTGATGATGATTGTCTAGAAGCCTTTGAAACACTTAAGAAAGCCTTAACCACTGCACCTGTTGTTCAACCACCTAATTGGAACTTGCCTTTTGAAATTATGTGTGATGCTAGTGATTATGCTGTTGGTGCAGTTCTAGGACTGAGAGTTGATAAGAAATTAAATGTTATCCATTATGCTAGTAAAACACTAGACAGTGCCCAAAGAAATTATGCTACTACTGAAAAAGAATTTCTAGCAGTTGTGTTTGCATGTGATAAATTCAGATCTTATATAGTTGATTCTAAAGTAACTGTTCACACCGATCATGCTGCTATTAAATATCTTAAGGAAAAGAAAGATGCTTAACCTAGACTCATTAGGTGGGTTTTATTGCTACAAGAATTTGACTTGCATATTATTGATAGAAAGGGAGCTGAGAATCCTGTAGCGAATAATTTGTCTAGAATAGAAAATGCTTGATGACCCACTACCTATTAATGATGATTTTCCTGATGAGCAATTAGCTGTCATAAATGCTTCTCATAATACTCCTTGGTATGCAGACTATGCTAATTACATCATTGCTAAATACATACCACCTAGTTTCACATACCAACAAAAGAAAAAGTTCTTCTTTGATTTAAGACATTACTTCTGGGATGACCCACACCTTTATAAAGAAGGAGTAGATGGTATTATTAGATGTTGCATACCTGAGCATGAACAGGAACAAATCCTATGGAAGTGTCACTCCAAAGCTTACGGAGGACACCATGCGGGAGACAGAACTTCACACAAGGTATTACAATCTGGTTTTTATTGGCCTACTCTTTTCAAAGATGCTCGTAAGTTTGTCTTATCTTGTGATGAATGTCAAAGAATTGGTAATCTTGGTAGACATCATGAAATGCCCATGAATTATTCACTTGCTGTTGAACCATTTGATGTTTGGAGATTTGATTATATGGGACCTTTTCCTAAATCCAATGGGTATACTCATATTTTAGTTGCTGTTGATTACGTTACTAAGTGGGTAGAAGCTATTCCAACTAGTAGTGCCGATCATAACACTTCTATTAAAATGCTTAAAGATGTTATTTTCCCAAGGTTTGGAGTCCCTGGATATTTAATAACTGATGGTGGTTCACATTTTATTCATGGTGCATTCCATAAATTGCTTGCTAAATATGATGTCAACCATAGAATTGCATATCCCTATCATCCTCAAACTAGTGGTTAATTTGAATTGAGCAATAGAGAAATAAAATTAATTTTGCAGAAAACTTTCAATAGATCTAGAAAGAATTGGTCTAAGAAACTTGACGATGCACTGTGGGCTTATAGAACAGCTTATAAAAATCCTATGGGTATGTCTCCTTATAAAATGGTTTATGGAAAAGCATGTCATTTGCCTCTTGAGCTAGAACATAAAGCATATTGGGCAATTAAAGAACTAAATTATGATTTTAAACTTGCTGGTGAAAAGAGGTTATTTAACATTAGCTCATTAGATGAATGGAGAACCCAAGATTATGAAAATGCCAAATTGTTTAAAGAAAAAGTTAAAAGATGGCATGATAGAAGAATTCAAAAATGGGAATTTAAAGTGGGTGAGCAAGTTCTATTGTACAATTCTCATTTGAGATTCTTTGCAGGAAAACTCCTCTCTAAATGGGAAGGACCGTATATCATCGAAGAAGTTTATCGCTCCGGTGCCATCAAAATAAACAACTCCAAAGGCACTAACCCGAGAGTGGTGAATGGGCAAAGAATTAAGCATTATATTTCAGGTACCCCATTAATGTTGAAACTAATATTATTAAAACAATTACATTGGAAGAATACATTAGAGAGACGTTCCGGAACACTCTAGAACCCTGAAAAAGAAGAGGTATGTGATACGGTAAACAAACCAACTCCAAAAATTCCATAAAAATATTTTCTGTCAGTTTTGGAATATTTTTAAAAATACAAAAATAAGAAATAGCTGAGGGGACCCACCTGGTGCCCACGAGGCACTAGGGCGCGCCACCCCCCCAGGCGCGCCCTGGTACCTCATGGGCCCCACGTGTGCCTTCCCGACTCTGTTTTTCTTCTGGATTACTTGTTTTGCAAGATAAAAAATATTTATATATACTTAAAGATGTTTTGACCACCGTATCACAGGAATCTCTTATGTTCTTGTTTTGTGCAATTTTCTGCCAGATTTTGAGGCCAGGCATCATGTCTTCTTCTTCCTCCAACAATGTGGGAGATGATGCTTGGTTGATGCAGATGGAGCTCAGGACGGGGAGGAAGGAGAAGCTACCATGGAAGAAGATGATGGAGATTCGCTTAAGGTCCACCCTCCGGCTTTCGAGAGGGGAACCCTTGCCGGCATCTCCACAATCCCGAACCCTCATCAAGCCATTAGAAGCACTACGAGCCATGGGAGTCCAGAGGTACAAGAAGGGTTTTCTCCTAGGAGACCCTTACACAGGTTACATCGGAACAATTTTCATAATTTGGTCCACAATTATGGGGTTGAAAACACTCCTCGCATGCACATACCTTCCAATTGGGAAATTTCCTGTCCAAGTGAGAATGATGTAGGAAGGGGATCATGGTGGCCAGAAAATAAACATATTATGGCTGAAGTGCAAAAGAATGCCACCGCAATTCAGCAGTTGCTTCGGGAGGTCCAGAGTTTGAAGGATATTTTACTAAATATTTTGAAGGACAAGCCCACCACTTCATCACCACCACCATCACTGAAGAAGTAGACTTGAGCACATGGGTATGGGCACTCCCCTTGGCTTGTGCCAAGCTTGGGGGAGGTGCCTCGATATCGTATCACCATCACTTTTATTATGATTACCTATTTTTAGTTCGATCCTTAGTTATTTCATGATCTAGTTGAATAAAAGTTTAGTATGACTTATTTTTTAGTGTTAGTTTCATGTTCTATCCATCTATGTAATCGAGTTGAGAGTTATAGTAAAGAGTAGTTTGAGTTTTTGCTTCTTTACTTTCATGTTCCAATTCTAGCAATGAAAATAATGAAAAAGATCATATGCTAATCTTATGGAAAGTAATGACATTACATAAAGAAAAGTGTAAGTGGTAAAATTTATTGGAAGTTAACAAACATAGTATCAGTCAATGATGCAATTCATGAAAGAATTAATAAGGGAAGAGAAGATTCACATGCAAATATACTATCTTGGACATCTTTTATGATCGTGAGCCCCCATCAAGTATTTTATGTCAAATTGTTGACGTTGGACATGGAAGACAACGTAATGAATTATGTTTGTTCATATTCACATAGAAGTTATATTGTTATAGATCCTCCAACATGTGGTGCTTGCCCAATATCTTTGCTAGCCAAAAATTCGCACCAAGTAGAGATACTACTTGTGCATCCAAAACCCCTAAACCCAGTTTCATGTCATGAGAGTCCACTATATCTACCTATGGATTGAATAAGATCCTTCAAGTAAGTTGTCATCGGTGCAAAAAGCAATAAAAATTGCATCTAAATATGTTTGAACTTTTATTGTATGGGAAATAAGCTTTGTACGAACTTGTGATGGTAAAGAAATAAAAGTGACAGACTGCATAATAAAGGTTGCTATCACAAGGGGCAATATAAAGTGATGTTCCTTTGCATTAAGAGCTTTAGCATCCAAAAACAAAAATAAGCGCATGACAACCTCTGCTTCCCTCTGCGAAGGGCCTATGCTTTACTTTTATGTATTTACTTTTTATGCAAGAGTCAATAGTGTTCTCCTTTACCTCCTTTTTATTTTTCTCTTTTGCAAGCATCATGTGGTGGGGAAAGATCTAGGCACATATACCCAGTTGGATATGAGTGATCATGATTTATTATTGTTGACATCAACCTTGAGGTGAATCAGTTGGGAGGCAAATTCACAAGCCCCTATCTTTCTATGAGTCTGGCTGAAACTTTTGCTCCACATCTATGTCGTGAGTGTTAGCAATCATAGAAGACTAAATGATGGTTGAGTATGTGGACTTGCTAAATAGCTCCTACATGAGACCCTTCCTGAAAATATGATGAATTGCAATTGCATTGTTGACTGAGAACATAGTTTGTTAGTTTTCAAAAAAGTATATGCCTTATACTCCATTGTTGTGATGAATTATTACTTGCTCATGAGAAATTTATGATAATAAATATAGCTGTTATAATAATGACCATGATGCTTCTATGTCTATATTTTGTCTTTATCGACACCTCTCTCTCTAAACATGTGGACATGATTATCGATATCGGCTTTCGCTTGAGGACAAGCGAGGTCTAAGCATGGGGGAGTTGATACGTCCATTTTGCATCATGTTTTAATACTGTTATTTATAGTGTTTTTAATCAATATAACACTTTTTAGAGCAATTCTAATGCCTTTTCACTCTTAATATGCAAGATTCACACAAAGAGGGAGAATGCCGGCAGCTGGAATTCTGGACCTGAAAAAGCTATGTTAAGATACCTATTATGCACATCTCCAAATGAGCTGAAATTTCATGGAGAATTATTTTGGAATATATAAAAAATGTTGGAAGCAAAAAGTACCAGAGGGGGCCACCCAGGTGCCCACGAGGCATCAGGGCGCGCCACCCTCCCCCCAAGGTGCGACCTGGTACCTCGTGGGGCCCCTGGCCCACTTCTGGCCCCCATTTTCTGGTATATAAGTGCATTTGACCCAAAAATTTTATAGAGAAGACTTTCGGGATGGTGCACCACCGTCTCGAGGTGGAACTTGGGCAGGAGAACTTTTGATCTCCAGCGGAGAGATTCTGCCAGAGAAACTTCCCTCCGGGAGGGGGAAATCGTCGTCATTGACAACACCAGCAATCCTCTCATCATGGGAGGACTAATCTTCATCAACATCTTCACCAGCACCATCTCATCTCAAACCCTAGTCTCAAAACCTCAGATTGGTACCTGTGGGTTGCTAGTAGTGTTGATTACATCTTGTAGTTGATGCTTGTTGGTTTATTTGGTGGAAGATTATATGTTCAGATCTATTATGCTATTCAATCCCTCTCTGATCTTGGATATGAACATGATTTGTGAGTAGTTACTTTTGTTCTTGAGGACATGGGAGAAGTCTTGTCATAAGTAATCATGTGAATTTGGTATTCGTTCGATATTTTGATGATGTGTATGTTGTGATTCCCTTAGTGATGTCGTGTGAACATCGACTACATGACACTTCACCATCTTTGGGCCTAAGGGGATGCATTGTGGGGTAGTAATTAGATGATGGGTTGCTAGAGTGACAGAAGCTTAAACCCTAGTTTAGCGCTATTCTGTAAGGGGCTGATTTGGATCCGCATGTTTAATGCTATGGTTAGAGTAATCTTAATTCTTCTTTCATAGTTGCGGATGCTTGCGAGAGGGGGTAATCATAAGTGGGAGGCTTGTTCAAGTAAGAACAACACCCAAGCACCGGTCCACCCACATATCAAATTATCAAAGTAGCAAATGCGAATCAAACAAACATGATGAAAGTGACTAGATGATATTCCCATGTGTCCTCGAGAACGCTTTACTTACTATAAGAGATCGTTCCGGCCTGTCCTTTGCTAGAAAAAGGATTTGGCTATATTGCTGCACTCTTTGTTACTATTGCTACTTGTCACTTGTTACAAATTATCTTGCTATCAAACTACTTGTTATCGATAATTTCAGTGCTTGCAGAAAACACCTTGCTGAAAACTGCTTGTCATTTCCTTCTGCTCCTCGTTGGGTTCGACACTCTTACTTATCGAAAGGACTACGAATGATCCCCTATACTTGTGGGTCATCAATGTTATGCTATGACATATATTCATCACAAGTTAATGGTTAATAACATAGAGAAAGTTTACGTCTGCATAATTCCTTAGACCATGAGAGTATCGAGTTTCTTCATGCTTGATTCATGAACTTTGGGGTTTGTTAAACGTCATCCCTAACTGGGTGGCTATTACGGCGGCTTACGGGTTCATGGGAAAGTAAGTGGTGTAACTTGATAGCTCAAGATTGGGATTTGCTCTTCCGACGATGGAGAGATATCTCTGGGCCCTCTCGGTGTTACGGTATAAACCATCGTCTGGACAAACACAATGTGATTTGATCACAGGAATGCCGCAACACGGGAATGAGAAAAGAGAACAAAACCGGTAACGAGGTAACTAGCATAGTGGACAAGTTGTTGATCCACGGGGATGCCGATAAGTCTCACCTCGGGTGTTTGTAACATATCGCGAAGCAACAGGAATAGCACACAGCAACTGGAGGTTCACTCGAATATTTATTCATGTGGGTATAGGGGTCTATATGGGTGTCCACGGGTCTGATGTTGATCATTGATCGGAAAGTGTTCCGGTCATGTCTATACTTCACTGAACCTATAGGGTCACATGCTTAAGGGTCATCTATCTGCTGAATTATAGACAGGGAGTCTGAGAGAAACTCACCGGAAAAGTTTCGGAGACAACTGAAAAGTTCCGGAGAGAGAACACCGGAATAGTTTCGGTAAAACTGAAAAGTTGTTTCAGGGTATACCATTAGGTCAAATTGGTTTCGGCACATGCCTGGAAATTCTTGGAGGGTGCCAGAATTGTTCTGGAAACTTCTGGGACTTTTCCGAAGAAAAAACCCGGAAATGTTCCGGAGCCGCCGGAACCGCTTTAGTTGCTTTTCGCAGATGAAAATCACTAATCCGGAATTGTTTCGGAACGTGTCCAAAATTATTTTAGTGGGTATTGGAAATGTTCTAAGACCTACAGAAATATTTTTGGATTTAACGGTCGGAGAAAATATCTCACGAATAGTGGAAACACTATTATGAATAGTGGAAACACTATTGAGAGAAAATATATCATGAATAGTGGAAACGCTATTATGAATAGTGGAAACACTATTAGGAGAAAATGTCTCTTGAATAGTGGAAACACTATTATGAATAGGTGAAAATATCTGAAGGCATTTTGGTATTTTGGGAGCCACCCTACCCTTGGGTTTTCCTATAAATAGAGGTGGAGAGGCACTCTCCACACTCACTCTTTCTCACATACACATGCCATTGCAATGATCTGGCTTCTCTCTCCCTCCCCGCAAAATAGTTCCGTAGAGCCGAAAGGCTATCTGGGTTCCGGTGGGAGCTAGTTCTGGACGGCGAAGCCCTGCCGGATAGATGACACTGTATGTGTGCAACCCCGTAGAGAGGTCTAGGTTCGATCTTTTTGCCCGAGGGGCTGTTCGAGAGTGCCTCCCGAAGAGCTGTCCGAGTGACCGTCCGAGTTTCGAGTGTCCTCTGGAAGGGCTATCCGAGTGACCGTCTGAGTTTCGAGCGTCCTCCATAAGGGCTGTCCGTGACATCGTCCTAGGGACTGTCCGACTGCCTCCCGGAGGGCTGTCCGAGGGGCAGACGAGGGAGAACATCCTCGCGTTTGGGAGGTGGTAAAATCCTAGTTGCGGGGATCTGCACCACCAATCATCATCGACTCTACTTCCGCTGCGCTATAAGTCGGTAACAAAAAGATCAAACCTTGTATGCAGTCTCCATAGTGGTCCTGGGCTGGTGCGTATGTCAGAATTTTTTTGTTTTCTGCTGCGTTAGCCTACAGTGGCATCATGAGCCGTGCTATGTGTAGATGCAGGTCATGATCTAGAATACATAGAGATGTATGGGTATTGCACAATATAATTTGTAGTAGATGAGTTCTATTACTGAAAATTATTTGTGTGGGTAGCAGAAGAAATCTGTTACCCGATGTTCTTGTTGCTTCCCTGGAATTTGCATATTTCTGATCTTGATAACAGCATGGTGGAGTTTCAAAGTTCTGGCAATCCGCGATCCTGATTGATCAACGAAGTGCTAACTGTTTGTTGAATTCTACCATAGTTAGAGAGAAAGATGAAATTTCGCAGACAAAAGGGCAATGCAGATATGATCTGCACAGGGGTCATGCATATGACGAAGTTTAGTATGCGGCTAGAGATTTTATTATCTCGTGTTTCATACACCCCGTAAAGTTAATCTAGCGACTTGAATAATCATACTTGATGATGGACGTTGGTAGCTTCGGTTTGTTTGGAAACCTTAGAAGCCACATAAAATGAAATTTTGCATAAACTGATTAGAAGCATCTAACTTCGTTTTGTAGGATGTGCATGTGATGTGGTATAGCAGTGCTCATAATAATTTGATTATGTATGAGATGACTATATGATGTAAAATTAACATGACCTGCGTGTCATGATTCGGCATGATGGCTGGAGCCATATGATTGTCACTTTAATGACCTGTGTGTCAACCTTAAGTAATGCACTTATTTAATTAGCTATAGAGATAGCAATATTATCTGGTGCATCAACAAGGTGGTGGCAATCTTCGCGAAGGTGAACACCGACACAAATGCCGAAGACAAAGAAATTAAAGACTTCTCCGTCAGAAACGGCTATACCATATCATGCTATTATGAATTGCCTGAGATGTTTATCCCTTATAATGCACCCTTTTTGATTGCGCGGTAGTCGCTTTTTATTAGGGTGATCTTTCACTTAAAATATCAAGTAGTTAGTGTTCTCCCAAGTGTAGCACCATCATGGCACCTATCTCTTCGGGGCATCACATGATCTCCATGGGTGCGAACAATTAGAGAAGTGTGAGGCGGGTGAGTTGAGACCTCACAACAAGATCACTTGGTTGTCTTGATGTTCAGGCAGGACAGTCCTGAGCTCGGAACACACGCATCAAAAGATGAACAAGAATCACATATAGATGTGATCGGCAAGTTTGCCTACCGATTGAAGTTTACGCCATTTGAGTTCATCTTGAACTGTGGCGTTGAATGGAAATACGGGTCTTGAATCACTCACAGTCAATTATGAGAGATATTGATTTGAGTGGGAGCGCACTGTAGAATTAACTTGTTTAATTCTCAGTGCAATTAATTATGGACACTGTCTAAGTGTTATATGCATAATAGTTATAGAAGAATGGCTCGCGTTTCCACCTTCCCTGTTAAAATTGAATAAGCTGTTAAATATCTGGTTAAAACTTTATGGCTAGTAACGTAATGTGAGGATTGTCCTCAAGAGTGCCGAGAAGGACTTTGTCCTATCACATGCTTTCGGTATTCTCCTGCTAATGCTATGGATGATGTGACTCTCGTCCTTCGATCCAAAAGCTAGAATTCAATTATGGTCAAGCGCAATATGTTTGCTTTCATGAGACCCGAACTTCAAAAGTTTGGGACAGCTATGTGATATTCATGGAACTAAAAATTAGTTTCAGATACAAACAAAGGCTAAAAGATATGGGATATCCAAAGCAATATTTGTTTGCAAACTATTAGTAGAAGTGTTTACTATGCATTTGACTAATACAAGAGGGATCCAGAAGAACGCCTATCATATGATGAAGGTGAATAAAACAACAACTTAAAGAGAAAGGAAATGTCCAAAGGGTGTTAGTGTGACTTACACATCTAGGAAGTCCGGCACTAACGCCACTCTTAAGTTGAGTGCTTCTTCTGAGAGTAGGAGAAATACTGAAAGTTAAACTATTAGAAGTATAAAGGCAAAAAGAGAGAAGACTGGAATGTCCAGCTCATGTATGAAAGTCATAAGCTATTGATGTATAGAAGGTTGGTCAAAGAAATAGTTCTTGGGAATTCTGATTAAATTGTTAGTCACTAATTCTTTGGGTATTGTGAGTTGATCACAAAGATACCCGCTCGATTGCATTCTGCTGCGACTCGATGCAAGAACTACTACGGCCTAAATGACTTACCAGAGTGAGGTTTAGATATGCATTGGGAACATAGTAAAAGTTGCTATACTCAGTACATTACCTATGTATTTATTTTCATAATTCATTTTAGAGTTTTTATACACTCTAGCCCATTGCATAAAGTATCTTGCAAGAAGGTTGTTCATAAGAGAACTTTTGATGTTCGGTGTTATGAATAACATAAAGGCCATGCTTCCATCATGGATGGGATGTATGTTATGAATATTGATAATAATATATTACCTCTGTATTTACTTTCATAATTCATTTTAGAGTTTTACACACTCTAGCCCATTGCATAATGGTTGTTGCAACAGGGTTGTTCATAAAAGAACAATTGTTGTTCAATGTTATGAATAACATAAGGGCCATACTTCCATCATGAATGGGATGTATGTTATGAATATTGATGGTAATATGATACATCCATAACTCTGTAGCTAAATGTCACAAGACTAGGAGAATACCACACATATGTGGCACTGCATTTGGTCACATTGGAGAAACCCGCATGGAGAAATTCCATAATGGATTTTGAAGTCGTTTGATTTTGAATCATCTGACACTTGCAACTTTCCTTCCAAAAGTTAGGTGACTGAAATACCGTTCACAGGCCATAAGGAATGAGCAACGAACTTATTGGTGATCATACATTTTGATGTATGTAGTCCGATAAATGTTGTTGCTAGCAGTGGATTTATCTATCTTTAGAAATGACTCAAGTAGATATATGGATATTTACTTGATGAGACACAAGTCTGGATCTTTTGAAGTCATTCAAAAGGTTTTCAATATGAAGTAGAAATTATTGTAACACGAAAATTATGTTTCTGTAATTTGATTGCGGAAAGGAATATTTGAGTTACAAGTTTAGCGAATGTCTGATGAGTTCTGAAAAGAGTTTCATAACTTACACCTCACGGAGCACCACTGTGAGTGGAATATCCATGAAGATGTAATGAAACCATTTATGACATGGTAAGATCAAGGATGACATAAATAAATTTGCCATTACCCTTTTAAAAGTAATGCTTTAGAGACTGCGGCTTTTACACTGCAAAGAGCACCATCATATCTGTTGAAATGACGCCATGGTATGGTAACCCCAACCATGTTATGTCTTTTATTAACATTTGGAATATGGGGCTTGTGTAAAATATTTACAAACCTATTCCAAATCAGACAAGTGCTGCTTTGTAGGTTATCCTATGTTATTGGGAATTTCTCCACCACTATACCGAGGCAAAAGGTTTTTCCACAAAATGGTTTGCTTTTAAAGAAAATGGTTCTTGGAAAAAGGTGAGTGGGAGGATAGTGCAACTCAATGAGATAACAGTATCTTCGTCATCAGTTCAAAGAAACGAAACCTTGGAAGTAATTCCAGAGTTTCCTACTACGACTAATACAGAAGCCTCTACATGAGATATATGGACTTCGGTCAAACTTGCAACTGAACCACGTAGGCAAAACTCGTGCAAACCTCTCAGGTGCGCAAGAGCAAGCTATTGTTGTTAGACAACAGTATACCTATGATACACAAGGAAGCGTTGATGGGCCCTGACTCTGGAATTGGCTAAATGCCAATATAATCCAAGATAGTTTCCATATAAATGATTCAAGATTATATCTTGATAAACCCTTCGAAAGACTTAGAGTCTAATGAACATTAATGGAAATATAAACTGATACGAATGAAAATGTTTTATCCATAAAGCTTGACTTGTTGCTTATAACAAATTCAAGGAATTAACTATGGCGAGATTGTCTCTCCGTAGCGATGCTTAATGTCGGTTCGGGTTAAACTAGCAATTAATACATATTTCAATCATGAGATATGTTACATGGATGCCAAAAGGATTTCCATGAGATGGAAATACCACCTAGGACTTGCATGTGATACAGTCCAAGGTATTTTGTCAATCCAGACGATGCTAGTAAGTATGCAAACTTCAGAGTTCCAGCAATGGACAGAAGAGAGCAAAATGGAGTTGGAATCTTCGTTTTTGATGAAATAGTCAAAAGAGTTTGATTTCATCAATGGATAACGAAGATGCTTGTGGTTACAAGAAAGTAAGTGGGAGCATAATAATATTTCTAAAAACCTTGTGTGCTTGACACATTGTTGATTGGAAAGAATATAAATTTCTTGACACGAATTAGGACTTCATTGAAAATAGTTTTTCGATGAAGTGCTTGGGCTGAATAGCCTTGATATTAGGCATATTTATCTATGAGATAGAATTGCCTAATAGGCTAAGCCAAAAATACATATTGACAAGATGCTGAAACAGTTTAGCATAAGAACACCAAGGAGTGATTCTTGCCGAAGTCACATGGAAAGAGTTTTGCAAGACTCGGTGTCCCAAAACACTGATGAGCAAAATACATGATGGAGATTCCACACACTCTTGTGTTTGGATTAATCATATATTCCAGGGTATGTAAAACAACTAGGTGTAACCGATACTCACAAGCTGTTGCGAGTATTGATACCAAAGTGATCAAAGTACTGATCATGGGACAACACTGGAAAATGTCATTGAGTACTAAAGTAGCATCGATGAGATGTTTTCTCGCAAGTGGAAATTATGAAGTGCTTGTTGTAAGTAATTACATGGATATAGTCTTCATCAATGCTCCATGCGATTTTTGATTTATGGATTTTGTGTAATGCATGATATGGTGGCACGGTAGTTGGAAGTTGTTCCAAATAAGTTACTGTGGCGATTTCTATAACAAAGGCTAAGTATATTGATGCTTTAGAAGCGACAAAGAAGATGTTGAATCATATAGGTCATTCATGAATTTAGTATGGTTCCAAGAAGGCTTTGGTCAATGGGACACTATTGCAGATAGTTGCTCCATAGCTCAGTCTGAGGAATCAAGGTTTGACCTGTGATTCACATATATACAAAGCCAAGTCCACACAAAATATGAATTTTGTGAAAGCGTGAAAATGCGAGGAGATGCAAAGATACACACGGAACTGAAGTTGTCAGATCTATTGGACATCAAGCTATACCACAAGCGAAGCATATTTTACACCAGTATGCCATAGGTGTAAAGTGTTTTAGCATTGACTAGATTATTGACTCTAGTGCAAGTGGGAGTCTGTAGGAGATATGCCCTAGAGGCAATAATAAATTTTATTATTTATCCCCATGTTCATAATTAAGTTTATATTCCATGCTATAACTGCTATGGTTCTTGAGTCTACAATAACCACGAGGCTCGAAGGAAGACTCATATGCACGTGTGGAATAATAAACGGTAAAATGTATTCCTAGTCTGGCCTCAAAGACTAGCTCAAGTGTGGCATGAGGGTTCTGTTTTCTTGATCATGGGCATGACTAAGCCGGCAACTTTGAGGGCACAATGTTCGCAGAATACTTGTGGTTGAATCGACCCGATTGATGTTATGCTATGACATACATTCATCACAAGTTAATGGTTAATAAAATAGAGAAAGTTTACGTCTGCGTAATTCCATAGACCATGAGAGTATCGAGTTTCTTCAAGCTTGATTCATGAACTTTTGGGTTTGTTAAACGTCATCCGTAACTGGGTGGCTATTACGGCGGCTTACGGGTTCATGTGAAAGTATATCAAGTAACTTGATAGCTCAAGATTGGGATTTGCTCCTCCGACGATGGAGAGACATCTCTGGGCCCTCTCGGTGTTACGGTATCCACCATCGTCTGGCCAAACACAATGTGATTTGTTCACAGGGATGCCGGAACACGGGAACGAGAAAAGAGAACAAAACTAGTAACACGCTTAAGGGTCATCTATCTGCTGAATTGGCAGGGAGTCTGAGAGAAAGTCACCGGAAAAGTTTCGGAGACAACGGAAAAGTTCCTGAGAGAGAACACCGGAATAGTTTCAGTAAAATTGAAAAGTTGTTTCAGGGTATACCATTAGGTCAAATTGGTTTCAGCACATGCCTGGAAATTCTTGGAGGGTGCCAGAATTGTTCTGGAAACTTCTGGGACTTTTCCGGAGAAAATACCCTGAAATGTTCCGGAGCTGCCAGAACCGCTTTGGTTGCTTTTTGCAGATGAAAATCACTAATCCGGAATTGTTTCGGAACGCGTCCAAAATTATTTTAGTGGGTACTGGAAATGTTCTAAGACCTACAGAAATTTTTTCGGATTTAACGGTCGAAGAAAATATCTCACGAATAGTGGAAACACTATTATGAATATTGGAAACATTATTGGGAGAAAATATATCATGAATAGTGGAAAAACTATTATGAATAGTGGAAACACTATTGGGAGAAAATGTCTCATGAATAGTGGAAACACTATTATGAATGGGTGAAAAAATCTTAGGGCATTTTGGTATTTTGGGAGCCACCCTACCCCTTGGGTTTTCCTATAAATAGAGGTGGAGAGGCACTCTCCACACTCACTCTTTCTCACATACACATGCCATTGCAATGATCTGGCTTCTCTCTCCCTCCCCGCGAAATAGTTTCGTAGAGCCGAAAGGTTGTCTGGGTTCAGGTGGGAACTAGTTCTGGACGGTGAAGCCCTACCGGATAGATGACACCGTATGTGTGCAACCCCATAGAGAGGTCGTAGGTTCGATCTTTTTGCCCGAGGGGCTGTTCGAGAGTGCCTCCCGAAGAACTGTCCGAGTGACCGTCTGAGTTTCGAGTGTCCTCCTGAAGGGCTGTCCGAGTGACCGTCCGAGTGTCGAGCGTCCTCCCGAAGGGCTGTCCGTGACACTGTCCGAGGGACTGTCCGACTGCCTCCCGGAGGGCTGTCCGAGGGGCAGACGAGGGAGAACATCCTCACGATTGGGAGGTTGTAAAATCCTAGCTGCGGGGATTTGCACCGCCAATCGTCATCGACTCTACTTTCGCTGAGCTATGAGTTGGTAATGAAAAGATCAAACCTTGTATGCAGTCTCCATAGTGGTCCTGGGCTGGTGCGTAGGTCAGAATTTTTTTGTTTTCTGCTGTGTTACCCTACAGGGCTCTCCGTTAGCACCCCTTCTGTGTCTTCACCTACGCCTTGGAGGGGAGTTGGGAGTGTTAACCACGTACACATCATACATGGATGTTGCTTTCCACCTGCCGGTGTTAGTAGGCGGCAAGGTGTTATCCATAGGGCTACCGACATCTTCATCCATGTCAGCTGCCTCGTCGTTGTCTAGTATATCGGTTAAATTGTCGATAGTGGTGACTAGATGGGTGGTGGGTGGGATGTAAATTTCTCGATCGACGGCTTTAAGTCCGATCTTATCATAAACCGAGGTCTTGCAATCCGAGATCGACAAGCTCTGGATTTGGTCAAGCATCTCATTGAGGTGAGATAGCTCCTCAGGGTTCATGGTTTGGCCGTAAGCCAGGTCGACTCGTAATGGCACATCTAATGCGTTTTCGGCCATACGAGGAGGCGAGGTGGATTCTAGATCCACCGCCGAGATCGGTTCTAGGCCCGATGCTGTGTCCAAGGCCGAGCTCTTATCTATATCGGAGCCGGGTACCGTGGAAGGGTTGTCCGAGGCGAGGGAGAGAAATTTCTCCATAACCCCCGGCAATGTCGGGGGGCTGATACGTCTCCAACGTATCTATAATTTTTTATTGTTCCATGCTATTATATTATCAATCTTGGATGTTTTTATATGCATTTACTGCAATTATATATCATTTTTGGAGACTAACCTATTAACCTAGTGCCCAGTGCCAGTTGCTGTTTTCTGCCCTATTTTTGTTTTACACAAAATCAATATCAAACGAAGTCCAAATGCCACGAAACATTTTTGAGAATTTTTTTCTGGACAAGATAAACACTAGAAGCTTCGGGAGAGGGCCAGAAGACCCAGGAGGTGGCCACGAGCCACCAAGGCACGCCCGGGAGGGGCAGGCGTGCCCTGGTGCCTCATGGGCCCCCTTTGCTCCGTTTGACCTAATTCCACCACTATAAATTTAGGGAAAATCAGAAACCCTCAGAGGAGTCCATGAAATACTTTTTCCGCCGCTGCAAGCTTCAGTTCCAGAGAGATCCCATCTGGGGTCATTCTCCGGTAATCTGTCGGAGGGGGAATCGATCATGGAGGGGCTCTACATCAACCCTTGCTGCCCTTCCGATGATGCGTGAGTAGTTTACCATAGACCTTCGGGTCCATAGTTAGTAGCTAGATGGCTTCTTCTCTCTTTTTGATCTTCAATACAATGTTCTCCTCGATGTTCTTGGAGGTCTATCTGATGTAATCACTTTTTGCGGTGTGTTTGTTGTGATCGTATGAATTGTGAGTTTATGATCAGATTATCCATGAAATTATTTGAGTCTTTGCTGCACTCTTTTATACATGATTATTATAGCCTCGTATTTCTTCTCCAATCTATTGATTTGGTTTGGCCAACTAGATTGATTTATCTTGCCATGGGAAGAGGTGCTTTGTAGTGGGTTCGATCTTGCGGTGCTCAATCCTAGTGACAGAAAGGGAGATGACACGTATGCATTGTTGCTACTAAGGGTAAAAATATGGGGTTTATTCATATGTGAGTTTATCTTGTCTACATCATGTCATCGTTCTTAAGGCATTACTCTGTTCTTCTATGGACTTAATACACTAGATGCATGCTGGATAGCGGTCGATGTGTGCAGTAATAGTAGTAGATGCAGGCAGGAGTCGGTCTACTTATCTTGGACATGATGCCTATATACATTATCATTGCCTTGGATATCGTCATGATTATTTGCTTTTCTATCAATTGCCCAATAGTAATTTCTCTACCCACCGTATGCTATTTTCTCGAGAGAAGCCTCTAGTGAAAACTATGGCCCCCGGGTCAATCTAAATCATATTACTAAAGCCCTAAAAATATTGCTGCCATTTTCTTTTATTTATTTTATTTTGTATTTTTGTTTCAATCTATCTATCTATCAAATACAATTTAATCTTGCAATTAACCGCCGAGGGATTGACAACCCCTCATTTGCTTTGGGTGCAAGGATTTGTTGTTTGTGTGCAGGTACTGCTAACGAGGTGTTGCTTGGTGCTCCTACTGGATTGATAACCTTGGTTTCATAACTGAGGGAAATACTTACCTCTGTTGTGCTGCATCATCCCTTCCTCTTCGGGGATAAAACCAACGCAAGCTACAAGTAGCAGGAAGAATTTCTGGCGCCGTTGCCGGGGAGACATCATCAACATCTATCAAGTACCTTTGCATAAACTCTCATCTCCTTGCATTTACTTTTTTTTCATTTACCTCTCGTTTTCATCTCCCCCACTTCTAAAACATTTTTACAAAAATACAAAAATATTTTCCATTTGCCTCTTTGCGTGCTTTCTTGTTCGTTTGCTTGAAGTCGTTACTATGGCTGATTTCGGTATGGAAAAGAGTGAGGGTGGTGAAACTCCTGATATCAAAATTCCTACCAATTTAGATACTAAAACTTTTGTGATGGGACATGGGAATATTATAGGGAAAAATGTCATACAAGAATTCTTTAATTGCAGTGGAACTTTGGCTTGTGATGATACTCCTATTCTTAGTAGAACCAAGAATTATGCCGAAGCTATTTATGCTCTTGTTCTTAAACTAGAAACAAGATTTATTCATACCCATCCTACTTTGCAAAGATTGTTTTATGAGTTGCCAGTTATAAAAAATCCTAAGGCTAAAAAGATAGCAACTCTTATCCTCATGAATGAATTTGATTACATAGTTTGAGAAGCTAGAGAAATCTTTGATTTTTATGGCATGAATCGTGAGAAACCGGTGATAGATGAGATTTTATACAATGATGATTATTTGTTAAGATATTTATTTCATGATGATCAAACCTTTGATGAGAATACCAAAAAGGAGGTTCCTCCCTTAAATATAATTCAACAAGTTTTCAATGGTATTAATAAACAATATTCTTGGATTGTAAAAGGGAATCAAGAGGGTTTCGAGGATGGCCAACTTCGTAATGCTAAAATTTACATGGATGATGTGTTTCAAATTGTCTTTGAAAGGCCTCCTGATGAGAATGTACCCCTAGAAAAGAAGAAGAAAGATGACAACACTTGAAACTATGCATTATGCCTAGCTAGGGGCATAAAACAATAGCGCTTGATGGGAGGCAACACAATGAATAAAATAAATTTTTGTTATAAGTTTCTGTTATTGTGTGTTTTCACTTTCATGCTACTGGTATGATTGTGTTTTTGTGTTTTTAATTAGTGTTTGTGCCAAGTAGAACAATTGGGATGATTTGGAAGATAGTATAATTGATGTTGTTTGGAAAACAGAAAGTTTTGCGTCCAGTGCCCGCATTTTGTTTCTGTACTGGAGTGTCAGAAAAATCTGAAATTTTTACACAGTATTGGTATATGAATTGCCCACGTTGTCCTAATTTTTCAGAATTTTTAGAGTTACAGAAGTATGGCTTTTTAATAGATTGCTACAGACTGTTCTGTTTTTGACAGATTCTATTTTTTATGCACTACTTGCTTGTTTTGATGAATCTATGGATTGTATCGGGGGGTATAAGCCATGGTGAAGTTAGAGTACAGTAGGTATAATGCAAAAGTAAAATATGAATGGGTTTGCAACAGTACCTAAACTAGTGATTTATTTTGTTATACTAATGAATCTCACGAGGGTTTGTTGAGTTTTGTGTGATTGAAGTTTTCAAGTTTTGGGTGAGATCACGGTGGATGAAGGAATAAGGAGTAGCAAAAGCCTAAGCTTGGGGATGCTCGAGGCACCCCAAGGTAATATTTGTAACACCCCAGTGGTTAACTACAGTAATCACCCTTTTGATTATGCCATGTCATCATGTTCAACAGTGCTTAATCATCATTAGTATCATATCTCTTTTCAAATTCAAATTCAAATGGGAATTAAACTGAAAGTGAAGATAAAAGTTGTTCAATCTTGAAATCTAAATTGTTCATAATATTGTAAATAATTCAGAGACAATTCTAAAATTGAAACCAACATTATTGGAATTGGGTAGGTGGCTCGAACATCCACAAACAGCGGCCGAAAGTAATATTTAATAACCTTTTAATTATTCTAAACCAAATATGAAATTATGTTTTGCCCAATATAGTTTTTGGTGGTAGGATATAATGTGTTGTGATTTGTGGGCCAGCTCTCATATTTTACAAAATTCATTTGGATCAAAATTAAAATACAAAACTGAGGAGGAAAATTGTCACAGAAAAAGAAAAGGAAATAGACTAGATATTACTGTGCACTTAAGGCCCGACAAGCCACAGTGCAGCCTGGCCCGTTTACCGTGGCCTTTCCTCAACCTCTCGGCAGAGAGGAGGCCATGGCATGCGCACGCCGTCCACGCCGCAGATGGGCACGTGTCGACCATCCCGCGGCTCCCTGGGTGGATAAGGACCCCCTCAACCCCTGACCAACCCTAGCACGCCTCTCTCCCCTCGCTCACATCCCTCCCTCTCTGTCTCGCTCGTCCGAGCGCCGCCATGGCCGCCTCACCATAAATCATGCGGCCAACGACTCCCTCTCGCCGTTCCGAGCTGACCAGGAAGATCACCGCTGACTACTTCATCGATTCCGAGCAACAAATCGAGCGGAGCCGCCTCGTATGCTCGTCATCGAGCTCGTCCACACCGCGTACATTGCCGGCCGCCGTCGTCGATTGCCACCGCTCCGGTCCGTCCCTGATCTCCCCCAAGCACGCCTATGGCTCCGTGGTGAGCTCCTCCTCCGAATCGCCCTCACCCCGGTCTCGATCTGTCGCCGTACGAGCCGGTGGCCGCCATGGCCGCAACTCAGCGTCCGCGTACGCGCTCCTGCTGCTCCTTGCATTGCTTCTGCTGCTGCCGCTGCTCTGCCCGATGCTTGCTGCGCTGTGCTGCTGCTACTCTACGTGCGCCGCTGCTGCCGCGGTCGCCCCCGCGTTGCCTACTGCCGCCGCTTCGCCGGCCCGCGCTGCCGCTAGCCGCCGCTCCCGGCCGAGCCGCTGCGCCCACGCCGCCTGGTGCTGCGCTGCTGCATGCTGCTGGGGCTGTTGGCTACAGCCGCCGGCGTCCATGCGTAGTGTGTGCGTGCGCGCCCGCGTCCCGGCCTACAGCTTGCGGCGTCGCTGCTATGCTGTTGCTGCCGCTACCTGCTGCTGCCGCCGCCTACTAGCGCCCACTGACGCCCGTGCAAACTAGCGCTCGCCGACGCTGTCCCGTGCTCGCCTCGGCTGTGGCCGTGGCCATGGCCGAGTGCATGTGCGTTCGTGTGCTGTATGTGTGTGTTGTGTGTGTTCGTGTGTGTGGCCGCCTCACCTGGGCCGGCCCCCTGTTGAGATTAGGAGCTAATCCCTGTTAGTACTAACCCCCCTAAATTAACTAATTTAACTGTTTTGGTCTAGATGCAGTCTATGTCATGTGGGCCTATCTTATTTTGTTTAAAAAAAAGGCCTAATTAAAAGTCTGTTTCAATGACAAGTAGGCCCCACTTACTGTTCATTGGTTGACGAGTCAATTGTTGATTGAGTCAACCCAGCCCCTGGCCCCACCGGTCATACACAGTGGCTAGGTGTTGTTGTGTACAAAAAGTATTCACTGTTTTTAATTCGAATTAGAAAGAATCCAGAAAACCTTTTAAACTTCAGAAAATCATATAAAATAATCCGTAACTCCGATGAAAATACTTTGTACATGAAAGTTGCTCAGAACGATGAGACGAATCCGAATACGCGGTCCGTTCGTCTGTCACACATCCCTAACTACCCGAACATGCAACCGTCCCTCTGCGGTCAACTGTCTGACATATGTCCGGAACCGGGAATACTTTCCCGGATGGATTCCCCCTTCCTCGGTGACGTGCAACCATACGTTAGGACAAACCCGGCACTACTTATTGTCATGTCATACATTGTGTAGCACTTGCTTCCTTAGTATTTACTGTTTCCCCCCCTCTTCTCTCTCGATAGACACCGACGTAATCCTCGAGACCGACGCAGCTCCGAAGCCCGAAGTCACCATTGACAACCTTGCCCTTGCCGCCGAGCAACCAGGCAAGCCCCCCCCCCCTTTGATCATCCTGATATCGCCCATTCTATTTCTCATGCTTGCATTAGAATTGCTGCTGCTACTGCTTTACCTATTCTGATGCATAGCCTGTTTATTGTAACCTGCTGTTGATAATTACCTGCATACCCTAAACTGCTTAGTATAGGCTGGGTAGAGACCTATCAGTGACCCCACTTATCCCGACTGCCGCGCTGGATCGTCAGAAGACCCGATCAACGGGATTGAAGATCAGGCCCCGACACCGCACATCACCCCCCTTAGTTGTAACGACACTGCAGCGTTACTATCGAGTGCCGAGGGTGAAACCTCTTGTAGCACTTCTGATGTTAACTCTGTAGAGTAGCTATTCGGTCATGGTCATCGAGGGTGATTCCTCCTTCACCGCTTCCGATAACGACGCTGTCGTACAACACTTCAAGTGTGGACCCGGTGAGGGTGATTCCTCCGAGTTCACCTTGACGATTACATCGAGTAGGAATCCAACAAGGGTGATACCTCGGATTCCCCTGATGTTATGGACACACGGATACTTGGACTTTACACTGTTACTTGGATAGGCGGGTCGACCCTGAGGGGTACCCGCGTGTGCCTAAGTGGCAAGTGTTGTGAAGACGGGTTCTAGTGTGGTGCCCGAGTGGTGAATACGAGGCGCGGCCGGGCATTCTTAACCCTTGCAACAAGTCCTCGAGACGGGGCGACGGGGTCACATCTTTCGTGAGTCTCTGCTCGTTACCGCAAGCCCCTAGTCCTAACGATTTGGATATTTGATCCGAGCAGGCCTCTGGTCTGATAGCACTATCCATCACGTGGGCATAGTATGGGCGTTCTGCATCGTATGCATCAGCCGAAAGCTCTGTCAGACGTCCAGTTCAGCAGTGCGGCATGGAGTGATTGGCGCCATTACGGTGGTGCTTGGATCTGAGCCATGTGCGCAACGACCCGGAGGGTGAGGGGCGATGGCCAAGACCCCCTTGCGCTTAGGATGTAGATCGGCGGGGACCTCTCTGCTGAGCTGTAGGTAGGGTTGCGATGTGTTGTTTGGCCGAGGCCGGGCATGACCCAGGAAAGTGTGTCCGGCCGGAGTTAAGCGAGCGTGATGGGTAAGTTGGTGCACCCCTGCAGGAAAGAACATTTCTATCGATAGCCGGTCCTACGGTAAAGGACACTCGGAGTTGTATCCTGATTGATACAATTTAGAACTGGATACTTGGATACTATGGCTCTGGGATTGCTTCTCGCAGGGAGTCGAGAAGGGATCTCCGGACGAGGTTGATGACTGTATGGCTCTGGGATTGCTTCTCGCAGGGAGTCAAGAAGGGATCTCCGGACGAGGTTGATGACTGTATGGCTCTGGGATTGCTTTCTCGCAGGGAGTCAAGAAAGGATCTCTGGGTGAGGATGAGACTTAATGATGCTGCTACATTATATTGTACCGTTCTGCTCTCTTCTATTGCTGCAAGACCGCTGAAGATGCTAGTCTTCGATAGGACTAGGCCTTCTCTCTATTCTGGCATTTCTGCAGCCCAGTCCACATATACAGCCTTCCCCTTGAAAATGTTGCATATGTAGTGTAGATCCTTGCTTGCTGAGTACTTCTGAGTACTCACGGTTGCTTTGTTTTCCTTTTCTCCCCATATCAGTTTGTCGTGAACAAGATGACGGAGCCCCTGAGATAGCTGCCCTGCCGACGATCGCTACTACTACTACCCAGAGGATGGATACTACTACGAGTTGACTGACGACCAGGAGTAGGATCGGAGGGTCCCAGGCAGGAGGCCTTCACCTTTCGATCGTAGTGTTTTATTTTGCCCCGCCTTTCTAAAGGCCTTTCTGTTTCTATTTCATATCTGTACTCAGATATCTGATGCTTCCGCTGACGCTTGTTCGCAAGCTTATGTATTCGAGCCCTCGAGGCCCCTGGCTTGTAATATAAAGCTTGTATGACTTTATTTATGTTTTAGAGTTGTGTTGTGATATCTTCCCGTGAGTCCTTAGGCTTGATCGTGTGCATTTGCGTGTATGATTAGTGCACGATTAGGCCGGGGGCGTCACAAGTTGGTATCAGAGCTGACTGCCTCTAGAAAGCCCCCTTTTCCAACTCCCTGGCCGAAGTTGAGTCTAGTAATCGAAAACTGTTTTACTAACTTGGCCGTGTGGCTTACGGGCCCACGTTGCCAATTGGGTGGTATTAGTATCTTTTACTCCTCGACCTTTACTCTGGGGCTCTGACCTCTCTTCTATTCGGGTTAAATGATTTTACTAACTCTAAACTCTAGGTTCTCGTAAATACTTCCTCCCAGAGAGCCCCGACATTACCGATGCTCGCTTGCTTCGCCAAAAGATTCTACGAATACTCCTCGATGTTTTCTCGAAACCCTGTGCCCACTGCTTTGCAGTTCCTAACCACCGATAAACTCCAATGGAAAACTACTTCCCCCTGTCGTTCATATAATCATTCAAATTACTCTCGGGTTCTATCCGACATATCGAAATACTATTCGACATTTCGAGAATTCTCTGAACCTACTGCCTTGCGGTTCCTTTCCGCCTGAATACACTTACGAATAATTCCTCACATTACCGGGGATCCGTTCATCCCCAGTTATTCAAGTGCTTTCCAGAACACATTGAATGGCTATCTGATCTCCCGAAAATCTTGTGCAGCCCATTGCTCTTGATTTTCCTTGCCTGCTTGCACTATGGTTAATTCCACATGTCTAGCAATATTTACTAAACTCCTTTGTGACTGTCATTCTGTTCCTATGGATTCAATGTGTGTGCGAATAATCGCAATCATCACTTAATCCTTAGAAATTTTCTTTCCGGCTCAAACATCGTCCCGACCATGAGCTGGATTCTCGACCAATCTATTTGCCGTCGCTTGTACCCCTAAGTCTATTCAATTAACCATCCTTAATCAGAGCGATTGCTTCTGATCCCTTGCTTTGGAAATCATAACTCCTTTGCATTTGAGCTTTGAAATTAATGCCTTTGCATTAATTCTTCTTCTGGTTGTGTGTCTATGCTCACGTCAGCTCCGTTATGGACCGTCAGATCCTTTGATGAGTTATCATCCGATATTGTCCTTAACATCCAAAGTCTTGTGAGTTTTCCCCTGATACATATTGCCTTTGGTAAATTGTATTCTCTGCTTTGCCAACCTTGCTCCGCTCTCGAGCTTGAGTTATTTACTCCTGAAGTTCGTGGTATACGTTCCTAAGATGCCCCAATGGGTTGAACCTATGCTTTTCCCCCAGAATATGTGAACCCAAAAGTTATGCGGGTTATACTCTACTGGTGTTTTGTCAGATAAATTTTTAACCCTACAATTTCTTCGAAGGCGAGGAGTGAATGGAAGGTTATGCATTGAAGAAGTGGGAGTTGACCTTGAACCTTTGAGTTCATGCCCAGGGAAATGATGTAGATCCTATCGTGGAAGCTTCTTGTAATAATAATTATTCCCTTGTTATAAATTCATCTTTTATCTGTGAATTGACCCCTTGCAATCGTGGTTCCAACCATGATTGTTCTTCTTTGATCCCATTCCTCGGACAGGTTAAAATAATTGTCCTCTGCAAATCATTTCACCTGTCCAACCTCTATTCTGCTCTACCTTCGAGTTTTACCCTCTGGTATCTCAAGAATATCAAGGCACTGTATTGCTTCCTATGAGTCTTCTTCTAGTATTGCTTCTCACCAATTCCAATTCTCCCGGGTTCTGAGTTGTTAGTCACTCGAGAACACCGATAAGTGAATCGCTTCCACACTCCGATTCAATAACTCTAAGTATTTTTTGTTGCTTACGAGATTAATAATTCTTCAAGTCATTCCTAGCCTGAACAGCTACATCATTATCGTGCTAATACTAACAGTGCTACATGGTCCTTATTCCCGGAGCACAACTTCGGACGATGAGCTAAGCTTACGTCGATCTTCCTCATCTTATCATTTCACCTCGAACAACAAACTTGACTTTGAGTTTGTGTCGTAACCGTGGTTCCAATAATCTTTCGCTTCGTCATTCCTTTTTCCTGATGTCTTTGCTGCTCGATGGATCCTCAAAGAGCCTCTCGACAAATTAGTCATGATCACCATCAATATACTAACTTGCTCTAAGATATCAATCGAATTATTGAAGTGAAATACTGTCCTGGCCCTCGATGATTTGCGATAATCATCGGCCACTTTATTGCCCTTCCCCCTCCCCAACACAAACTTGTTCGTGTTTTGTGTTCTACCTTGAGTTCCTTGCTATCCAGCATTTGTTCTTCTTTACCTTGGAAAATTACCACCCTTTATGTCAAGGATGTCGTGGGAATTTCACCACCTCTTGAGAATTCTTGATACAAGTGTTACTTCTCACCATCACCATTCCTTCTTGGTCCTCGTGTTGTTTATGACCGCAATGCCGGCAAATGAACTATGATGTGTGAATTCGAAACTTCTAGCAACCCTATTGTCTCTTGATGGATCCTTTGTGTATCCAAAGTCTAACCTTTACTGGAAGACCATGTCAATGTTATCTCGAAGCATGCCTGTGGTACTCCGATCTTCAATGAGAACATTTGAAGCATAATGCCAAAAATTTCTTTTACAATTATCCAAATACCGTTGTATGGATAATGCCATGAAATTTTTCTCCCCTCACCTAAAGGATTTTCTACTTTTATCCTGTCATGGATATCATGCTCTGCTTGTCCTTGCGAAGGATATACCCCTGAAATATGTGTTTAAACACATTTTCCTTTCCATTGTTTTGTTTAACCTTTCTTGTGATCTATACGATCTAAGCAGTAACAATTCACTGCTTAGGTAAGCACCTCGTTGTACCACTCGATCAGTAAAACCCTGTTACTATTGTTGATGACATTTCGGTAACCACCGATGGACGAGAACTTTGCCTATTGGTCCGCCTCGTTCAACGAGCAGGAAAATAGTTCTCTTCATCCCTCGCCCTTGGCACCGATGTTGTCGCCGACATAGATGACAGGCTATCCTCTGACATACCTTGCTACCATGACCGTGCAGTACGTCAACGTCCTTCCTACTTTTGAACCACATGGTGGGCCCATAACCCACAGGTCCACTGGATCGAAACCTGACTCTCCTGTTCAACCCTGATTCTAATGTGTCCTTTACACGTGGCCTCGTATGTAATTCACGGGCCACCATCCTAGTGATCTATTCTGGTACCAGACACAATACTTATTCTCGTTGCTCTCGACCCTTTTCACACCTTGTTCAGACATCGAATGATTATCTATCTGTTTGAAACTTCTTATTGTCCCTTCCTACTTTGCTCTCGATGTTTTTCATTTGTTCAACTCGAGAGATACTCTTATGCCTTCGATCCCATATAAATTGGAGTTGCCGCCGCAGTTCTCTCATATCCACGACGTCTTCCATGTGTCGCAACTTCATCAATGCTTCAAGGAATCTCTGCACCGAGCTGTGGATCACGAGGTGCTCGAATTGCATGATGATCTTTCATATAAGGAGCATCCGATCCGCATTCTCGATGAAGCTGAACGTCGGACCCGTCAGAAGGTTACCAAGTTCCTCAAAGTACAGTGGTCAAATCATACTGAAGATGAAGCCACTTGGGAACGCGAGAATAATCTTCGTGCGGAATACCCCGAACTTTTCCTTCTACCTCTTAATTCTCGGGACGAGAATTCTTGTTAGTAGAGGAGATTTGTAACACCCTAGTGGTTAACTACAGTAATCACCCTTTTGATTATGCCATGTCATCATGTTCAACAGTGCTTAATCATCATTAGTATCATATCTCTTTTCAAATTCAAATTCAAATGGGAATTAAACTGAAAGTGAAGATAAAAGTTGTTCAATCTTGAAATCTAAATTGTTCATAATATTGTAAATAATTCAGAGACAATTCTAAAATTGAAACCAACATTATTGGAATTGGGTAGGTGGCTCGAACATCCACAAACAGTGGCCGAAAGTAATATTTAATAACCTTTTAATTATTCTAAACCAAATATGAAATTATGTTTTGCCCAATATAGTTTTTGGTGGTAGGATATAATGTGCTGTGATTTGTGGGCCAGCTCTCATATTTTACAAAATTCATTTGGATCAAAATTAAAATACAAAACTGAGGAGGAAAATTGTCACAGAAAAAGAAAAGGAAATAGACTAGATATTACTATGCACTTAAGGCCCGACAAGCCACAGTGCAGCCTGGCCCGTTTACCGTGGCCTTTCCTCAACCTCTCGGCAGAGAGGAGGCCATGGCATGCGCACGCCGTCCACGCCGCAGATGGGCACGTGTCGACCATCCCGCGGCTCCCTGGGTGGATAAGGACCCCCTCAACCCCTGACCAACCCTAGCACGCCTCTCTCCCCTCGCTCACATCCCTTCCTCTCTGTCTCGCTCGTTCGAGCGCCGCCATGGCCGCCTCACCATAAATCATGCGGCCAACGACTCCCTCTCGCCGTTCCGAGCTGACCAGGAAGATCACCGCTGACTACTTCGTCGATTCCGAGCAACAAATCGAGCGGAGCCGCCTCGTATGCTCGTCATCGAGCTCGTCCTCACCGTGTACATTGCCGGCCGCCGTCGTCGATTGCCACCGCTCCGATCCGTCCCTGATCTCCCCCAAGCACGCCTATGGCTCCGTGGTGAGCTCCTCCTCCGAATCGCCCTCACCCCGGTCTCGATCTGTCGCCGTAGTCGCTGTACGAGCCGGTGGCCACCATGGCCGCAACTCAGCGTCCGCGTACGCGCTCCTGCTGCTCCTTGCATTGCTTCTGCTGCTGCCGCTGCTCTGCCCGATGCTTGCTGCGCTGTGCTGCTGCTACTCTACGTGCGCCGCTGCTGCCGCGGTCGCCCCCGCGTTGCCTACTGCCGCCGCTTTGCCGGCCCGCGCTGCCGCTAGCCGCCGCTCCCGGCCGAGCCGCTGCGCCCACGCCGCCTGGTGCTGCGCTGCTGCATGCTGCTGGGGCTGTTGGCTACAGCCGCCGGCATCCATGCGTAGTGTGTGCGTGCGCGCCCGCGTCCCGGCCTACAGCTTGCGCCGTCGCTGCTATGCTGTTGCTGCCGCTACCTGCTGCTGCCGCCGCCTACTAGCGCCCACTGTCGCCCGTGCAAACTAGCGCTCGCCGACGCTGTCCCGTGCTCGCCTCGGCTGTGGCCGTGGCCATGGCCGAGTGCATGTGCGTTCGTGTGCTGTATGTGTGTGTTGTGTGTGTTCGTGTGTGTGGCCGCCTCACCTGGGCCGGCCCCCTGTTGAGATTAGGAGCTAATCCCTGTTAGTACTAACCCCCCTAAATTAACTAATTTAACTGTTTTGGTCTAGATGCAGTCTATGTCATGTGGGCCTATCTTATTTTGTTTAAAAAAAAGGCCTAATTAAAAGTCTGTTTCAATGACAAGTAGGCCCCACTTACTGTTCATTGGTTGACTAGTCAATTGTTGATTGAGTCAACCCAGCCCCTGGCCCCACCGGTCATACACAGTGGCTAGGTGTTGTTGTGTACAAAAAGTATTCACTATTTTTAATTCGAATTAGAAAGAATCCAGAAAACCTTTTAAACTTCAGAAAATCATATAAAATAATCCGTAACTCCGATGAAAATACTTTGTACATGAAAGTTGCTCAGAACGACAAGACGAATCCGAATACGCTGTCCGTTCGTCTGTCACACATCCCTAACTACCCGAACATGCAACCGTCCCTCTCCGGTCATCTGTCTGACATATGTCCGGAACCGGGAATACTTTCCCGGATGGATTCCCCCTTCCTCGGTGACGTGCAACCATACGTTAGGACAAACCCGGCACTACTTATTGTCATGTCGTACATTGTGTAGCACTTGCTTGCTTAGTATTTACTGTTTCCCCCCCTCTTCTCTCTCGATAGACACCGACGTAATCCTCGAGACCGACGCAGCTCCGAAGCCCGAAGTCACCATTGACAACCTTGCCCTTGCCGCCGAGCAACCAGGCAAGCCCCCCCCCCTTTGATCATCCCGATATCGCCCATTCTATTTCTCATGCTTGCATTAGAATTGCTGCTGCTACTGCTTTACCTATTCTGATGCATAGCCTGTTTATTGTAACCTGCTGTTGAAAATTACCTGCATACCCTAAACTGCTTAGTATAGGCTGGGTAGAGACCTATCAGTGACCCCACTTATCCCGACTGCCGCGTTGGATCATCAGAAGACCCGATCAACGGGATTGAAGATCAGGTCCCGACACCGCACATCACCCCCCTTAGTTGTAACGACACTGCAGCGTTACTATCGAGTGCCGAGGGTGAAACCTCTTGTAGCACTTCTGATGTTAACTCTATAGAGTAGCTATTCGGTCGTGGTCATCGAGGGTGATTCCTCCTTCACCGCTTCCGAAAACGACGCTGTCGTACAACACCTCAAGTGCGGACCCGGTGAGGGTGATTCCTCCGAGTTCACCTTGACGATTACATCGAGTAGGAATCCAACAAGGGTGATACCTCAGATTCCCCTGATGTTATGGACACACGGATACTTGGACTTTACACTGTTACTTGGATAGGCGGGTCGACCCTGAGGGGTACCCGCGTGCGCCTAAGTGGCGAGTGTTGTGAAGACGGGTGCCAGTGTGGTGCCCGAGTGGTGAATACGAGGCGCGGCCGGGCATTCTTAACCCTTGCAGCAAGTCCTCGAGACGGGGCGACGGGGTCACATCTTTCATGAGTCTCTGCTCGTTACCGCAAGCCCCTAGTCCTAACGATTTGCATATTTGATCCGAGCAGGCCTCTGGTCTGATAGCACTAACCATCACGTGGGCATAGTATGGGCGTTCTGCATCGTATGCTTCAGCCGAAAGCTCTGTCATACGTCCAGTTCAGCAGTGCGGCATGGAGTGATTGGCGCCATTACGGTGATGCTTGGATCTGAACCATGTGCGCAACGACCCGGAGGGTGAGGGGCGATGGCCAAGACCCCCTTGCGCTTAGGATGTAGATCGGCGGGGACCTCTCTGCTGAGCTGTAGGTAGGGTTGCGATGTGTTGTTTGGCCGAGGCCGGGCATGACCCAGGAAAGTGTGTCCGGCCGGAGTTAAGCGAGCGTGATGGGTAAGTTGGTGCACCCCTGCAGGGAAGAACATTTCTATCGATAGCCGATCCTACGGTAAAGGACACTCGGAGTTGTATCCTGATTGATACAATTTAGAACTGGATACTTGGATACTATGGCTCTGGGATTGCTTCTCGCAGGGAGTCGAGAAGCGATCTCCGGACGAGGTTGAGGACTGTATGGCTCTGGGATTGCTTCTCGCAGGGGGTCGAGAAGGGATCTCCGGACGAGGTTGATGACTGTATGGCTCTGGGATTGCTTTCTCGCAGGGAGTCGAGAAAGGATCTCTGGGTGAGGAAGAGACTTAATGATGCTGCTACATTATATTGTACCGTTCTGCTCTCTTCTATTGCTGCAAGACCGCTGAAGATGCTAGTCTTCAATAGGACTAGGCCTTCTCTCTATTCTGGCATTTCTGCAGCCCAGTCGACATATACAGCCTTCCCCTTGAAAATGTTGCATATGTTGTGTAGATCCTTGCTTGCTAAGTACTTCTGAGTACTCACGGTTGCTTTGTGTTCCTTTTCTCCCCATATCAGTTTGTCGTGACCAAGATGACGGAGCCCCTGAGACAGCTGCCCTGCCGACGATCGCTACTACTACTACCCAGAGGATGGATACTACTACTAGTTGACTGACGACCAGGAGTAGGATCGGAGGGTCCCAGGCAGGAGGCCTTCGCCTTTCGATCGTAGTGTTTTATTTTGCCCCGCCTTTCTAAAGGCCTTTCTGTTTCTATTTCATATCTGTACTCAGATATCTGATGCTTCCGCTGACGCTTGTTCGCAAGCTTATGTATTCGAGCCCTCGAGGCCCCTGGCTTGTAATATAAAGCTTGTATGCCTTTATTTATGTTTTAGAGTTGTGTTGTGATATCTTCCCGTGAGTCCTTAGGCTTGATCGTGTGCATTTGTGTGTATGATTAGTGCACGATTAGGCCGGGGGCGTCACAATATTCAAGGAAGACTCAAGCGTCTAAGCTTGGGGATGCCCCGGAAGGCATCCCCTCTTTCTTCTACCAACCATCGGTAATTTTACTTGGAGCTATATTTTTATTCATCACATGATATGTGTTTTGCTTGGAGTGTCTTGTATTATATGAGTATTTGCTTTCTTTGATTTTTAGTTTGTCACAATCATCTTTGCTGAACACACCAATCTTGAGAGAGCCACACATTTATCATCATCATTTGTTAGAATACTCTATGTGCTTCACTTAAATTTTTTGAGCTAGGCAGTTGCTCTAGTGCTTCACTTAAATCTTTTTGAGCATGGTGGTGGCTATATTTTGAAGAAATAAACTCTCATGTTCAATTATATTATTTTGAGAGTTGATTGAAATTTTGAATAAATAAATTCTCATGCTTCACTTATATTATTTTGAGAATTGATAAGATTGAAATTTTGAAGAAATATTTGCACTCTCATGCTTCACTTAAATCTTTTTGAGAGTTGATGATAGTAACGGTAGTTTGCACAAGATATGAATTTGGTCCCAAAGTGATGAACATTCAAGAGGGATATAATAAAAACTTTCATATAGATCATTGGATATGATAAGTGTGATTCCTTGCAATAGTTTTGCGATATGGAAATGATAATATGTGAGTCATGTTAGTGAGTAATTGTGATTTAGTAAAAATATTAGTGTGAAGGTTTTTGATTCCCTATGCATGCACTTTAAGTCAATAGTTATGCAATGAAGTTATATCCTACTTATGGTGCATTATTCGGTGTAGTTGTGTTCAATGCATGTTTTTTACCGTTTTCATTTTTTGGTTGGTTGCTTCTCAATCTATTTGCTAGCCTTCATTTGTACTAAGCAGAAATACTGCTTGTGCATCCAAAATCCTTAAACCCAAGTACGAGTCCACTATATCTACCTATATGTGGTATTTCAATGCCATTCCAAGTAAATTTGCGTGTGCCAACTCTAATTTTCAAAATAACTTTTCCGTTTTGTGTGCCCGTACCGCTCATGAAGCGGCAGGGGGTGGCCATTATTTTCCATGCTAGGTGTGTTATTCTCACGATGAGTGTTTATTCACTTGTCATTGCATGAGAGAATGGTTGGTAATAGGGATGCCCAGTCCCACATGAAATCAAAATTATAACAACAAAATTCCTTGGAAAAGTGTTGGTATGGAGGGCACCCGTGGATACGGCTAGCCATGGATTGTGAAAGAAATGTTGGAAAGGAAATAAACTTTACTTTCTATTTGGGAACCACCTATGATGTGTCTAGCATGGAAAATATTGGGAATTCTCGGTCGTTTTTGTTGACAGGAAAAGCATGCCTCTCAAAATATTTTTATCTCTCTAATTTAAGCTTTGAGCTCTAGCACATTTGACAAATCTCTGCTTCCCTCTGCGAAGGGCCTATCTATTTACTTTTATGCTATTTTTTTGAGTCTCCATCTTCTCTTACAAAAGCACCAACTAGAGAGCATTATTGTCATACTTGTGCATTGGATGTAGCTAACATTTGAGTGTGTTCCATGAATGGATCAATGATTGAGCATAATGGGCTAGGGATAACTTTCTTTAGCATTGATATTTTGAAAGACATGGTTGCTTGTTAGCATGCTTGAGTATTTATATCTTCATGTCAAACCATAGACTATTGCTTTGAATCATACAAGTCTAATGTCCATGCTATATAAGAGAAGAATATATGATGAATATGATAGGCAACACTCCACATCAAAAATTCTATTTTTATCATTTACCTACTCGAAGATGAGCAGGAATTAAGCTTGGGGATGATGATACATCTCCAACGTATCTATAATTTTGGATTGTTCCATGCTGTTATATTATCAATCTTGGATGTTTTTATATGCATTTACAGCAATTATATATCATTTTTGGAGACTAACCTATTAACCTAGTGCCTAGTGCCAGTTGCTGTTTTCTGCCCTATTTTTGTTTTACAGAAAATCAATACCAAACGAAGTCCAAATGCCATGAAACTTTTTGGAGGTTTTTTCTGGACAAGATAAACACTAGAAGCTTCGGGAGAGGGCCAGAAGACCCAGGAGGTGGCCACGAGCCACCAGGGCGCGCCTGGGGGGCAAGCGCGCCCTGGTGCCTTGTGGGCCCCCTTTGCTCTGTTTGACCTAATTCCACCACTATAAATTCAAGGAAAATCAGAAACCCTAAGGGGAGTCCACGAAATACTTTTTCCGCTGCCGCAAGCTTCTATTCCTGAGTGATCCCATCTGGGGTCCTTCTCCAGTAATCTGCCGGAGGGGGAATCGATCACGGAGGGGCTCTACATCAACCTTACTGCCCTTCCGATGATGTGTGAGTAGTTTACCATAGACCTTCAGGTCCATAGTTAGTAGCTAGATGGCTTCTTCTCTCTTTTTGATCTTCAATAAAATGTTCTCCTCGATGTTCTTGGAGTTCTATCCGATGTAATCACTTTTTGCAGTGTGTTTGTTGGGATCTAATGAATTGTGAGTTTATGATTAGATTATCCATGAAATTATTTGAGTCTTTGCTGCACTCTTTTATGCATCATTATTATAGCCTCGTATTTCTTCTCTGATCTATTGATTTGGTTTGGCCAACTAGATTGATTTATCTTGCCATGGGAAGAGGTGCTTTGTAGTTGGTTCGATCTTGCGGTGCTCAATCCCAGTGACAGAAAGGGAGATGACACGTATGTATTGTTGCTACTAAGGGTAAAAAGATGGGGTTTATTCATACGTGAGTTTATCTTGTCTACATCATGTCATCGTTCTTAAGGCATTACTCTGTTCTTCTATGGACTTAATACACTAGATGCATCCTGGATAGCTGTTGATGTGTGGAGTAATAGTAGTAGATGCAGGCAGGAGTCGGTCTACTTATCTTGGATGTGATGCCTATATACATGATCATTGCCTTGGATATCGTCATGATTATTTGCTTTTCTATCAATCGCCCAATAGTAATTTGTCTACCCACCGTATGCTATTTTCTCGAGAGAAGCCTCTAGTGAAAACTATGGCCCCCGGGTCTATCTAAATCATATTACTAAAACCCTAAAAATATTGCTGCCATTTTCTTTTATTTATTTTATTTTGTATTTTTGTTTCAATCTATCTATCTATCACATACAATTTAATCTTGCAATTAACCGCCGAGGGATTGCAACCCCTCGTTTGCGTTGGGTGCAAGGATTTGTTGTTTGTGTGCAGGTACTACTAACAGGGTGTTGCTTGGTGCTCCTACTGGATTGATAACCTTGGTTTCATAACTGAGGGAAATACTTACCTCTGCTGTGCTACATCATCCCTTCCTCTTCGGGGATAAAACCAACGCAAGCTATAAGTAGCAGGGGCATGACCGGTTGCTTTCAACGGAGATCGATTTCGAGGTCGAGCCCCCGATGTTTGCCCGCCCCTAAATCCGGCCGGGAGTCCTGCCAGATAGGACGAGCTCACCATGGGTATCCGTGATGTACTCCAAACCTCCAAAGGTAACGATCTGGTCGGGAGCGTAGTTCTCGATGGTGGCCAGGTGGCCCGTCGAGTCGGCACAGAAGATCATGTTGCCGAACACAAAAGGTTGGCCGGGGACGTAAGTGTACCCACAACCACTGCCGCAGTTGATCTGCAGATGAGCCATCGATCCCTCTGTTGATCTCATAGCGGAACTCTCAATGAGAGCACCAGCGTCGGTGTAAAAATCGATAGACCTCGGGGTAGGGGGTCCCAAGCTGTGGATCTTGGATAGATGGTAACAGGAACAAGGGAGACGATGTTTACCTAGGTTTGGGCCCTCTTGATGGAGGTAAACCCTACATCCTGCTCTTGTTTATATTGATGGAGATGTATCAAGTACAGAGTTGATCTACCTCGAGATCGTAAGATATGTTCTAGTTATAGGGCTAGGTGAATGAGATTGTGTTGAAGTCCCCTCTAAGGGCTAAACCCTTTGGCTTATATACATGCCGGGTAGGGCATCTAAGGTTACAAGGTCGGTAACTTGGCCCGGAGGCAGCAGGAGGAGTCTTGGAGTATACGTCAAGTCTTCGGCAGATGTAGTCTTGATCTTGTCCCTAGCGTACGGCTTCAGGAGTCCATCTTGAGAAGAATGAGGGCCCATTGGCCCAACCCGAGGAATATAGTGCGACTAGGTTGGTACCCCCTAGTCCCGGACACCGTCACCCCCGACAGAAACTAACACCAAAACAGAACTCAAAACACACACAAAAAAAGAAACAAAAAATTTGGCTCCCCCATTACCAGTGCTCCTCTCCAATTGCTCTCCGAACGATATCACAGGTATAGTAGGCACGAAGAATATGTCAACATAAACACTCAGAGTAAACACTTTGTTCCAGTACAAGTTACTCCAGGAGATCACTATCAATTTGACTGAATACTACTGCTGTCCTACAGTAAACTACTACAACCAAACAAATTAACAAAAAATGTTTCATTTAACTAAAAAAATAATTAACCGAAAAGGTTTCATTTAGTTTTATTAAATAAAAGGCTTCATTTAGTTTTACTTAAAGGAAAAGATTCATTTAGTTTTAGTTAAAGGAAAAGATTCATTTAGTTTTAGTTGAAGGAAAAGGTTTCATTTAATTAAAATTAAAAGAAAAGTTCTAGTTAATTCTAATTAACTGAAAAGGTTTTATTTAGTTTTAATTAAAGAAAAGATTCATTTAGTTTTAGTTAAAGGAAAATATTTCATTTAATTAAAACTAAAAGAAAAGTTCCAGTTAATTCTAATTAACTAAAAAGGTTTCATTTAATTTTAATTGAAGAAAAGATTCATTTAGTTTTAATTAAAGAAAAAGTTTCATTTAGTTTTACTTAAAGTAAAGTTTAATTTGTGAAGTTTCATTTAGGAGTAGCTACTACTGCTTTCAGTAGAAGTACTGAAACTTGCCAACTGGCAAAAGTACTCCTGCAACTTTTCAGTACAACTACACAAAACTACTGGAGTAAAAGCGACACTACTCCTACTAGTTTCAGAAGCAGCAGCAGCATCACATTAAGAAACTACTCCTACTCCTATTTTAATGTGAACAATGTGAATTTCAGTACTACTCCTAACCTGAATTTTGTTAACCTAATCCTGAATTTTGTCAACCTACTCCTGATCAAAGAGAAAAAAGTAGTTCAACTACACAAAACATGCCAGGAGTATTGCAAAACTTACTGAATCTTTTTAGTGAATCAACTACTGCAACCAAATTCAGTAATTAAACTACTCCATTTTTAAGTACTCCTCGACTGCTTAAACATGGAGAAATTCTTTACACCGTACTCCCTGTTTTAGTGCAACACTACTCCTACTCCAAACTAAATTTACATACTCCAAACTAAATTTCTGTACTATAGTAGCAACATCACATTAACAAAGTGAACTGAAATTTCACATTAACAGACTGTATTGCTATTCCAATTTCATAGATTGTATTCCTACAGCAGCAGTAGCAGCATCCCATTAACAGACTGTATTGCTACTCCAATTTCACATATTGCAAGCAATACTTCTACTCTAATTTTCGCAGATTAAAAGCAATACTGACTGCAACCAATATTGCAAAATTACAGAGAACCAAAATTACAGAGTACTCCAATGCAAGCAGTACCATGTTGAATCAGTTCACCTTAGCACCGGTGCGGAGGGAGGTGTCGACGATGGCAGCAGCGGTGAGGTAGCCCTCCCGAGCTGGAGGCGGCATCGTGGTGGACATAGTAGAGGGCGAGATCAGGAGGTGGCGTCGTGGTCCACAGCTCATCGTCAGCGTTGCTCCAGAGAACAGATCAAGCGCCTCTGCATCACCACCATGGGAGCATACCAGCCACTGCATCGCCAGCACAACCACAAGCCATCGTCGAACAAGGAAAGGCAATGGTTATAAAATACCCCATGTGAACAAGGAAAGGCTTGAGAACCTTGGGTTGCTACCTCCAAGACTTACATGCCCTCAAGAGATTTATGCAGATGCCCTACACAACCTAGAGCTAATGGAGAGAGTTCAGTGATGGATGCTTGTGATGAGGCTAAAGATGCTTGTGATGGATGCTTGTGAGATGAGCCTAGAGATGCTTGTGATGAGGCTAGAGATGCTTGTGATGGATGCTTGTGAGATGAGGCTAGAGATGCTTGTGATGGATGCTTGAGTATGCTTGTTGCATCCCTGTGATCATTTGTAACTCCTTGTTGTTTTTTAATTGTGTTGGAGTATGATTATGAGTATGTTGGAGGCTATGATGATTGTGATCATGTATGTGTAACTCCATATTAGAGAATCTTTGCAAAGTTTTTGAATTTTTTTGATTTTTGAAAAGTTTCATTTAATTTTATTAACACAAAAGGTTTCATTTAGGTTAACACAAAAGGTTTCATTTTTAACATAAAAGATTCATTTAGATTTAATTAATGGAAGATGCTTGAGATACTTGAGAAGAGAAGAGAAAAGAAGAAAGAAAGAAGAGAAAAAAATAGAGAACGAAGAGAACAGAAGAGAGCAAGAGGAGTACTCCATTAGTGAAAGTTTTAGTTAAATACAGTTAAATTTCATTTGGTGTCATTTGGTTTCATTTGGTTCTGGAATTGGAGCAAAAGGGAAGCACTATTGTACTGGATTTAGGGCTCATATTGTAGCACTATTGTAAGAGGGCATAAGAGAAAGATGTAGGGGAACGTGACAGGAAAAAAAATCGGTACTGCGAGCATGCCCAGGATCACTATGGAGATGCATACAAGGTTTTTGATCTGATCATTACCGACTCGTAGCACAGCGGAAGTAGAGTCGATGTAGATCATCGGTGCAGATCCCCATAGCTAGGATTTACATCCTGCCAACCACGAGGATGCTCTCCCTCATCTGCTTCATGGACAGTCCCTCGGACAGCCCTTCGGGAGGCGGTCGGACAGTCCCTCGGATGGTGTCATGGACAGCCCTTCGGAAGGACCCTCGAACAGACCTTGGGCAAAAAGATCGAACCTATGACCTCTCTACGGTGTTGCACACATATGGTGCCATCTATCCGGTAGGGCTTCGCCGTCCAGAAATAGATCCCACCGGAACCCAGACAGCCTTTTGGCTCTACAAAACAATTTCACGTGAGGGAGAGAAGAAGCCAGATCATTGCATGGCATTATGTATGAGAGAAAGTGTGAGTGTGGAGAGGTCCTCTCCATCTCTATTTGTAGGGTGAGCAAGGGGTAGAGGCCATGGGTGAAAAAGACCAAAAGGGGCTTGGAACTTTCCACCATGCCACATAAGGAAGGGATGATCTAATCCACCAAATGGTGGAAGGAAGCCCCATGGGGCCCCCCCAAGCCATGAACAAAATTTGGCTGCTCCCTTGGGTTTTCCCACCACCTTTCCCACCACCTATTTCTCTCTCCAAAATAGGGAATTCCTTCTAGAAGGAAACCCCATTAAAACCAACCCAAAAAGTGCTTTTTCACTATTCATGAACACATTTTTCCGCATCCGGTAAAACCAAAAATATTTCTGTAGGTCTAGAACATTTCTAGTACCCACTAAAATAATTCTGGATGCATTCCGAAACATTTTCAGATCAAAGATTTTCATCAGCGAAAAGCAACTAAAGCGGTTCCGGCAGCTCCGGAACATTACCGATTTTTTTTCTCCGGAAAAATTCCAAAAGTTCCCAGAACAATTCTGGCACCCTCCAAAAAGTTCCAGGCATATGCCGAAACCATTTTGACTTAATGGTATACTCCGAAACAACTTTTTGGTTTTACCAAAACTATTCCGGTGTTCTCTCCGAAACTCTTCCGTTGTCTCCGAAACTTTTTCGGTGACTTTCTCTCAGACTCCCTGGCTAGTATTCAGCAGATAGATGACCCTTAAGCGTGTGACCCTGTATGTTCGGTGAAGTATAGACATGACCAGAACACTTTCCGATCAATGATCGATAGCGGAACCGTGGACACCCATTTTGATCCCTATACCCACACGAATGAATATTCGAGTGAACCTATAGTTGCCGTGTGCTATTCTTGTTGCTTCGCGATATGTTACAAACACCCGAGGTGAAACTTATCGACATCCTCATGGATCAACAATTTTTTCACTATGCCAGTTACCTCGTTACCGGTTTTGTTCTCTTTTCTCGTTTCCGCGTTCCGACATCCCAGTGATCAAATCACATTGTGTATGGCCAGACAATGGTGGATACCATAACACCGAGAGGGCTCTAAGAATATCTCTCCATCGTCGGAAGAGTAAATCCCAATCTCGAGTTATCAAGTTACTTGTCATACTTTTTCATGAAGCAAGTACGAAGAAACTCGATACTCTCATGTTCTAAGGAATTATGCAAACATTAACTTTCTTTGTGTTATTAATCATTTACTTGTGATGAATGTATCTCATAGCATAACGTCAATTCGGGTCGATTCAACACAAATGTTCTTCTAACATTGTGCCCTCAAAATTGCCAGCATAGTCATGCCCATGATCAGGAAAACAGGATCATCATGCAATACTTGAGCTAGTCTTAGAGGCATGACTAGGAATACATTTTTTTGTTTAATATACCACACGTGGGCATGAGTTTCCCTCTGAGCCTCGTGGTTATTGTAGACTCGAGAATCATTGTAGTTATAGCATGGAACATAAACATAATTAAGAATAAGGAAATAAATAATAAAATTTATTATTGCCTCTAGGGCATATCTCCTACAAAAGAGAAGACAGTAGAAAGAGAAGAGAAGAGAAAAGGAAGAGAGAAGAGAAAGAGAAGAGGGAAGAAGAGAGCAAGAATATGGTGGGCACAAGAGGAGTACACTACAGTAGCTCTCCTCTTCTTGCAAGTCCTACACTAAAGTACTGAAACTATGGCTTGCAAGCACTACTGCTTGCAAGTCCTAACTTAACAGCAGCAATCATCATCAGTACTCCAAGTAATCCAAGATGGAGCAATTAACAGAAAATTAATTGCAAGTACTATAGCAAACTTGCAAGCACTACAAGCAAACATGGTCAAAAGAGAAGAAGAGAAGATAAGTTAAAGCAAAATTGCTGGAGTAGTGTTGTGTGCAAGTGCAAGTACTTAAGTGCAATCAAACCGAATCAAATGCAGGCACTGCAATACTCTACTCGAGCAAGAAAAATGCTACTGCTACTGTAAGCAAACAACTTGACAAGAAAATTGTCAAGTTAAATCTTGTTCAAAATTACGCCAAGCAAAATACTCCAAGGAAAGCTTTCAATTTAATTTTAATTAAATAAAATTAAAATCATGGAGGTCACCAGAGGAATACTTGCAAGAGAAGTGAAGAAGAGAGAAAGAAGAGAAGAGAAAAGAAAAAAGAAAATCCTACATTAAACTACTGCAGTTAAAGAGTAGTTTCAGTAAAATTCAGTTAATTGACGGATAAGAGAAGAGAAGAAATTTAACTTAATAACAGCAAAGAGAAGAAGAGAAGAAGAGAAGAAAAGAAGAAAAGAGAGGAGAAGAGAAGAGAAGAAGAAAAGAGAGAAGAAGAAGTTTCTGTTAATGAAAAAGACTTACTCCTCTCTTCAAATGAATCAAATGAGTAGTTCTACACTGCATGCTTAATTAAAGAACTGAAAATGTTTCAATTAATTTAAATTAACAGAAAAAGGGTTATAGGCAAGCAGTAGTAGGTTAGTCACTGACTTCAGATTACAGGCTAGCAGGAGTACAACTTCATTTCAGACAAATTTTGACAAAACGTCAATTAGTTTTGACAAATTTTGACTTCAGATTTACAACTTCATTTCAGACAAAACTGCACATTTTCTAAAGAGTACAGAAGCTGCACATTTTCAAACAAAACTGCATATTTTCAAACAAAACATCATTTTAGACAAAACTAGCAGTAGTTAATTTTGACAAATTTTCATGACTAAGCTGCACATTCAACAAGCTATAGAAGCTGGGGTAACAGAAGCTTCATGAGAAGATACATACAGTGATGAACTCATGAGAAGCTTCTTTGTTAATCTACAGAAGCTAATGAAGATTCATACGGTGTAACAGAAGCTACAGAAGCTTCATGAGTAATAGAATCTACAGAGACTTTGGGAGAAGTTGGGGATTAACAAAGAGATGGATGGATGGAGATTACCATGAGGACGACGAGGTATGTATTGCAACAGCAAGCTACTTCAAGGTAGGTATTGCAGCAGCAAGCTTCTCCTTCCAAGGCCCTCCTCTCCTCTTGAATCCACATGGGCAGGAGCTTTTCTCTCCATGGCCTGGCCTCCTTCCTTCACCACGCAAGGAAATGAGATGGGAGGACAGTGCCTGCACACGACCGCATGCACCGTTGAGATGTGATGTGGAGAGGAAGAACATCAGAGGTACAAGGAGAGGACGGGTCTGACCTGCTGCGCCTCCTACGGGCTCGCCATGGCCTTGGGTGGATGAGTCAGGACCCGGCGCCATTGAGGAGGAAGGGAGGCTGGACGCGGCGATCCTCCACGGCGACCGGATTCCTCAGACTGAGGCATGGAGCAACTATCTATAATAGTGTTCCATTGACCAAAGTCTTCTTGGAACCATACTAAGTTCATGAATGAACTATATGATTCAACATCTTTTTTGTCGCTTCTAAAGCGTCAACATACTTATCATCTGTGATAGAATTCGCCACAGTAATTTGTTTGGAACAATTCTAACTTACCGTGCCACCATACTGTGTATTACACAAAACCCTTATATTAAATGAAAAATTGCATGGAGTATTGGTGAAGACTGTATTGATGTAACCTTTTACAACAAACTCTTCATGATCTCCGCTTGCGAGAAAACATGTCAATAGTGCTACTTTAGTACTCAATGACATTTTTCATTGTTGTCCTATGATCAATACTTTGATCACTTTGGTATCTCACTCGCAACAACTTGGGAGTACTGGACATATCTGGTTGTTTTACATACCATCGAATACATGATTAATCCAAACACAAAAAAGTGTGTGGAATATCCATCATGTATTTTGCTCATCAGTGTTTTAGGACACCGAATCTTGCAAAAACTCTTTCCATGTGACTTCGGCAAGAATCACTCCTTGGCATTTTTAATGCTAAACTATTTTAGCATCTTGTCAATATGTATTTTGGCTTAGCCCTATTAGGCAATTCTATCTCCGTAGATAATTATGCCTAATATCAAGGCTACTTAGCCTGAGCACTTCATCACAAAAACTATTTTTAGTGAAGTCCTAATTCATGTCAAGAAATTTATATTTTTTCCAATTAACAATGTGTCAAGCACACAAGGTTTTTAGAAATATTATTATGCTCCCACTTACTTTCTTGTAACCACAAGCATCTTCGTTATCCATTGATGAAATCAAACTCTTTTGACTATTTCATCAAAACGAAGATTCCAACTCCATTTTGCTCTCTTCTGTCCATTGCTGGAACTCTGAAGTTTGCACACTCACTAGCATCCTTTGGATTGACAAAATACTTTGGACTGTATCACATGCAAGTCCTAGGTAGTATTTCCATCTCATGGAAATCCTTTTGGCATCCATGTATCATATCTCATGATTGAAATATGTATTAATTGCTAGTTTAACCCAAACCGATTTTAAGCATCGCTACAGAGAGACAATCTCGCCGTAGTTAATTCCTTGAATTTGTTATAAGAAACAAGTCAAGCTTTATGGATAAAATATTTTTATCCATATCAGTTTATAGTTCCATTAATATTTGTTAGACTCTAAGTCTTCCGAAAGGTGTATCAAGATTTAATCTTGAATCATTTATATGGAAACTATCTTGGATTGTATTGGCATTTAGCCAATTCTGGAGTCAGGGCCCATCAACGCTTCCTTGTGTATCGTAGGTATACTGTTGTGTAACAAAAATATCTTGTTTGCACACCTAAGAGGTTTGCACGTGTTTTGCGTACGTGGTTCAGCTGCAAGTTCGACCGAAGTCCATACATCTCATGTAGAGGCTTCCATATCAGTCATAGTAGGAAACACTGGAATTACTTCCAAGGTTTGTTTCCCTTGACCTGATGAGGAAGATATTGTTATCTTGTTGAGTTGCACTGTCCTCCCACTCACCTTTTTGAAAGAACCATTTTCTTTAAAATCATACCGCTCTTTGTGGCAAACATTTTTGCCTCGGTATAGTGATGGAGGAATACCCAATAACTTGGGATAACCTACAAAGTAGCACTTGTTTGATTTGGAATAGGTTTGTAAACATTTTACACAAGCCCCATATTCCAAATGTTAAGAAAAGATATAACATGGTTGGGTGTACCATACCATGTCGTCATTTCAACAGATCTGATGGCGCTCTTTTCATTGCAAAAGCCACAGTCACTAAAGCATTACTTTAAAAGGGATAATGGCAAATTGATTTATGTCATCTTTGATCTTAACATGTCATAAATGGTTTGATTATATCTTCATGGACATTCCACTCACAGTGGTATTCCGGGAGGAGTAAGTTATGAAACTCTTTTCACAACTCATCAGACATTCGCTAAACTGGTAACTCAAATATTCCTTTCTGCAATCTAGTTTGCAAAAACATAATTTTTCTTGTTACAATAATTTCTACTTTATTTTGAAAACCTTTCAAATGATTTCAAAAGATCCAGACTTACATCTCATAAAGTAAATATCCATATATCTACTTGAGTCATTTCTGAAGATAGACAAATCCACTGCTAGCAACAACATTTATCGGACTACACACATCAAAATGTATGATCACCAATAAGTTCGTTGCTCGTTCCTTATGGCCTGTGAACGGTATTTCAGTCACTTCACTTTTTAGACGAAAGTTGCAACTGTCAGATGATTCATAACCAAATGAATTCAAAATCCATCATTATGGATTTTCTCCATGCGGGTTTCTCCAATGTGACTAAATGCAGTGCCACACATATGTGCATTCTTTCGGTCATGTGACATTTAGCATCAGTGTCACGGATGTATTATATTATTATCAATATTCATAACATACATCTCATTCATAATGAAAGTATGGCCCTTATGTTATTCATAACATTGAAGAACAATTGTTCTCTTATGAACAACCTTCTTGCATCAAATATTATGCAATGGGCTAGAGTGAATAAAACTATAAAATGAATTATGAAAATAAAAATAGAGGTAATACGACGATGGAAGGTGTAGTAACTTTTACTATGTTCCCAACCCATATCTCAACCTCATTTTTAGCCAGTCTTTTAGGCCATAGTAGTTCTTGTATCGAGTTGCAAGAGAATGCAATCGAGCGGGTATTACTGTGATCAATTTTTAATCACCATACCCAAGAATCCATGATTAACATGTTTAATCATAATTCCCAAGAATTGTATCTTTGACCAGCCTTCCATACATCTATAACTTGTATGACATTCATACATGAGCTGGATATTCCAGTCTTCTTTCTTTTTGCCTTTATGCTTCTAACAGTTTAACTTTCAGTATTACTCCTACTCTCAGAAGAAGCACCCAACTTTAAGAGTGGCGTTAGCCCCAGACTTCCTAGGCGTGTAAGTCACACTAACACCCTTTGGACATTTCCTTTTCTCTTTAAGTTGTTGTTTGATTCACCTTCATTACATGATAGGCGTTCTCCTGGATCCCTCTCTCATCAGTCAAATGCCCAGTAAACACATTACTAATACTTTGCAAACAAACATTGCTTTGGATATCTCATATCTTTTAGCCTTTATTTGTAACAGAATTCTAGCTTTTGGATCCAAGGATGAGAGTCACATCATCCATAGCATTTGTATGAGAATATTGAAAGCATGCGATAGGACAAAGTCCTTCTCGGCACTCTTGAGGACAATCCTCACATTACATTACCAATCATAAAGATTAACGAGATAAATAACAGCTTATTCAATTTTAATAGGGAAGGTGGAAACGCGAGCCATTATTCTACAACTTTCATACAAATCACACTTGGACTATGTCCATCACTAATTTTGCACTAGTGAATAAAGCATTCAATCCTAAAGTGCGCTCCCACTCAAATCAATATCTCTTATATCTGATTTTGAGTGACTCAAGATCCATGTCTTCATTGTTCGCCATGATGGTAGCATCACAGATGACGAAAATCTCAACTGGTAGGCCAGCTTGCCAATCACATCTTTATGTGACTCTTGTTCATCTTTTGATTACACTAGAGATTAAACAATTTATTTCTACAGCGCGCTCCCACTCAAATCAATATCTCTCATAATTGATTGTGAATGATTCAAGACCTGAGTTTTGATTGTTCGCTATGATGGTAGCATCACAGATGATGAAAATCTCAACCGGTAGGCCAGCTTGCCAATCACATCTTTATGTGATTCTTGTTCATCTTTCGATGCATGTGTTCCGAGCTCAGGACTTTCCTGCCTGAACGTCAAGATAACCAAGTGATCTTGTAGTGAGGTCTGACCTCACCCGCCTTACACTTTCCAATCGTTCATACCCATGGTAGCATGTGGCACCCCGAAAAGATAAATGTTGTGACGGTGCTACACTTGGGAGAACACTAACTACTTGATATTTTAAGTGAGAGATCACCCTAATAAAAGCGACTATCGTGCAATCAAAAGGGTGCAATAAAAGGGATAAACATGTCAAGCAATTCATAATAGCATGATATGGTATAGCCCTTTCTGATGGAGAAGTCTTTATTTCTTCGTCTTCGGCATTTGCATCGGTGTTCACCTTCGCGAAGATTGCCACCACCTTGTCGATGCACCAGATAATATTGCTATCTCTATAGCTAATAAAATAAGTGCATTACATAAGGTTGACACGCAGGTCAGTAAAGTGACAATCATATGGCTCCAGCCATCATGCCGAATCATGACACACAGGTCATGTTAATTAATTTACATCATATAATCATCTCATACATAATCAAATTAATATGAGAACTACTATACCACATCTCATGTCATCCTGCAAAACCAAGTTAGACGCCTCTAATCGGTTTATGCAAAAATTTATTTTATGTGGCTTCTAATGTTTTTACTTAAACCACAGCTACCAATGTTTTATCATCAAGTATGATTATTCAAGTTGCCAGATTAACTTTGCGGGGCTTATGAAACACGAGATAATAAAATCTTGAGCCCCATACTAACTTCGTCAGACGCAAGAACCCCGTGCAGATCATATCTGCATTGCCCTTTAGTCTTCGAAACATCCATCTTTCTTTAACTATGGTGGAACCCAAAGACACTAAAGCACTTCATTGATCTATCAATCAGCATACTCAGGAGCAGCATGAAAGGATCGTGGATTGCCAGAACTTTGTAAGATTCTACCATGCCGTCATGATCAGGACTACGCAAATTCAAGAGAAGCAACGGGAACATCGGGTAACAGATTTCATATGCTACCCGCATAAATAATTTTCAGCAATAAATCTCATCCACTACAAAATTATACTATGCAATACCCATACATCTCATGTATTCTAGATCATAACCTACATCTACGCATAGCACGGCTCATGATGCCACTGTAGGGGAACGCGACAGAAAACAAAAAAAATTGGTACTGCGAGCACGCCCCAGATCACTGATGGAGATGCATACAAGGTTTTTGATCTGATCATTACCGACTCGTACCGCAGCGGAAGTAGAGTTGATGTAGATCATCGGTGCAGATCCCAGCAGCTAGGATTTACAACCTCCCAACCGCGAGGATGTTCTCCCTCGTCTGCTTCACTGACAGTCCCTCGGACAGCCCTTCGGGAGGCGGCCGGAGAGTCCCTCGGACGGTGTCACGGACAGCACTTCGGGAGGACCCTCGAACAGCCCCTCAGGCAAAAAGATCGAACCTACGATCTCTCTACGGGGTTGCACACATACGGTGCCATCTATCCGGCAGGGTTTCGCCGTCCAAAACTAGTTCCCACCGGAATCCAGATAGCCTTTCGGCTCTACGAAACTATTTCGTGTGAGGGAGAGAAGAAGCCAGATCATTGCATGGCATTATGTATGAGAGAAAGAGTGAGTGTGGAGAGCTCCTCTCCACCTCTATTTATAAGGTGAGGAAGGGGTAGAGGCCATGGGTGAAAAAGACCAAAAGGGGCTTGGATCTTTCCACCATGCCACATAAGGAAGGGATGATCTTATCCACCAAATGGTGGAAGGAAGCCCCATGGGCACCCCCCCCCCCCAAGCCATGAACGAAATTTGGCTGCCCCCTTGGGGTTTCCCACCACCTTTCCAACCACCTATTTCTCTCTCCAAAATAGGGAATTCCTTCTAGAAGGAAACCACATTAAAACCAACCCAAAAAGTGATTTTCACTATTCATGAACACATTTTTCCGCATCCGTTAAAACCGAAAATATTTATGTAGGTCTAGAACATTTCTAGTAACCACTAAAATAATTCTGAACACATTCCGAAACATTTTCAAATCAATGATTTTCATCAGCGAAAAGCAACCAAAGCGGTTCCGGCAGCTCCGGAACATTTCCGGTTTTTTTCTCCGGAAAAATTCCAGAAGTTCCCAGAATAATTCTGGCACCCTCCAAAAAGTTCTAGGCATGTGCCGAAACCATTTTGACTTAATGCTATACTCCGAAACAACTTTTCGGTTTTACCAAAACTATTCCGGTGTTCTCTCCAGAACTCTTCCGTTGTCTCCGAAACTTTTCCGGTGACTTTCTCTTAGACTCCCTATCTAGTATTCTGCAGATAGATGACCCTTAAGCGTGTGACCTTGTAGGTTCGGTGAAGTATAGACATGACCAGAACACTTTCCGATCAATGATCAATAGCGGAACCGTGGACACCCATATTGATCCCTATACCCACACGAATGAATATTCCAGTGAACCAGTAGTTGCCATGTGCTATTCATGTTGCTTCGCGATATGTTACAAACACCCGAGGTGAGACTTATCGGCATCCCCGTGGATCAACAATTTGTACACTATGCCAGTTACCTCGTTACTGGTTTTGTTTTCTTTTCTCATTTTCGTGTTCCGGCATCCCAGTGATCAAATCACATTGTGTTTGGCCGGACGATGGTGGATACCATAACACCGAGAGGACCCTAAGAATATCTCTCCATCGTCGGAGGAGCAAATCCCAATCTTGATTTATCAAGTTACTTGTCATACTTTTCCGTGAACCCGTAATCCGTTACAGATGACGTTTAACAAACCCCAAAGTTCATAAAGCAAGTACGAAGGAACTGGATACTCTCATGGTCTAAGGAATTATGCAAATGTTAATTTTCTCTGTGTTATTAACCATTTACTTGTGACGAATATATCTCATAGCATAACATCAATTCGGGTCGATTCAACACAAATGTTCTTCTAACATTGCCCTCAAAATTGCCGGCACAGTCATGCCCATGATCAGGAAAACAAGATCATCATGCAATACTTGAGCTACTCTAAGAGGCATGACTAGGAATACATTTTTTCGTTTAATATACCACATGTGCACATGAGTTTCCCTCCGAGCCTCGTGGTTATTGTAGACTCGAGAATCATTGCAGTTATAGCATGGAACATAAACATAATTATGAACACGGAGATAAATAATAACATTTATTATTGCCTCTAGGGCATATCTCCTACAAAAGAGAAGACAGAAGAAAGAGAAGAGAAGAGAAAAACAAGAGAGAAGAGAAAGAGAAGAGGGAATAAGAGAGCAAGAATATGGAGGGCATAAGAGGAGTACACTACAGTAGCTCTCCTCATCTTGCAAGTCCTACACTAAACTACTGAAACTACGGCTTGCAAGCACTACTGCTTGCAAGTCCTAACTTAACAACAGCAATCATCATTTGTACTCCAAGTAATCCTAGATGGAGCAATTAACAGAAAATTAATTGCAAGTACTACAGCAAACTTGCAAGCACTACAAGCAAACATGGTCAAAAGAGAAGAAGAGAAGATAAGTTAAAGCAAAATTGCTGGAGTAGTGTTATGTGCAAGTGCAAGTACTCAAGTGCAATCAAACTGAATCAAATGCATGCACTGCAATACTCTACTCCAGCAAGCAAAATGCTACTGCTACTGCAAGCAAGCAACTTGACAAGAAAATTGACAAGTTAAATCTTGTTCAAAATTACTCCAAGCAAAATACTCCAAGGAAAACTTTTAGTTTAATTTTAATTAAAGAAAATTAAAATCATGGAAGGCACCAGAGGAATACTTGCAATAGAAGTGAAGAAGAGAGAAAGAAGAGAAGAGAAAAGAAAAGAGAAAATCCTACACTAAACTACTGCAGTTAAAGAGTGTTTCAGTAAAATTCAGTTAATTGACTGATAAGAGAAGAGATGAAATTTAACTTAACAGCAGCAAACAGAAGAAGAGAAGAAGAAAAGAGAGGAGAAGAGAAGAGAAGAAGAAAAGAGAGAAGAAGAGGTTTCTGTTAATGAAAAAGACTTGCTCCTCTCTTCAAATGAATCAAATGAGTAGTTCTACACTACACGTTTAATTAAAGAACTAAAAATGTTTCAGTTAATTTAAATTAACAGAAAAAGAGTTACAGGCTAGAAGTAGTAGCCTAGTCACTGACTTCAGATTTACAGGCTAGCAGGAGTACAACTTCATTTCTGACAAATTTTGATAAAACTTCTGTTAATTTTGACAAATTTTGACTTCAGATTTACAACTTCATTTCAGACAAAACTGCACATTTTGTGAAGAGTACAGAAGCTGCACATTTTCAGACAAAACTGCACATATCAGACAAAACTGCATATTTTCAGACAAAACTTCATTTCAGACAAAGCTAGAAGCAGTTAATTTTGACAAATTTTCATGACTAAGCTGCACATTCAACAAGCTACAGAAGTTGGAGTAACAGAAGCTACATAAGCTTCATGAGAAGATTCATATAGTGATGAATTCATGAGAAGCTTCTTTGTTAATCTACAGAAGCTAATGAAGATTCATACGGTGTAACAGAAGCTACAGAAGCATCATGAGTAGCAGAATCTACAGAAACTTCATGAGAAATTGGAGATTAACAAAGAGATGGATGGATGGAGATTACCATGAGGACGACGAGGTAGGTATTGCAGCAGCAAGCTACTCCGAGGTAGGTATTGCAGCAGCAAGCTTCTCCCTCCATGGCCCTCCTCTCCTCTTGAATCCACATGGGCAGGAGCTTTTCTCTCCATGGCCTGGCCTCCTTCCTTCACCACGCAAGGAGATGAGATGGGAGGACAGTGCCTGCACACGATCGCACGCACTGTTGAGATGTGATGTGGAGAGGAAGAACAGCTGAGGTACAAGGGGAGGACGGGTCTGACCTGTTGCGCCTCCCGCGAGCTCGCCATGGTCTTGGGTGGAAGAGTCTGGACGCGGCGCCATCGAGGAGGGAGGGAGGCTGGACGCGATAGTCCTCCACGGCGGCCGGAGAGGCAAAGACATGGTGCTCAAGCCGGCGGTGCTTGGTTGTGGAGAAGACAAGGGGCTCCAGCCGGCGGTCGTGTGCTCCAGATCCGCCGCTTGGGCCGCGCTCCATGTCCGCCGCTCCACATCCAACGCCTCCATCGCTCACATACAGCACCGGCGCATGTCCAGCGCCCGCACATGCTTCCGTCGCATAGAAGCTCATCACCGGCGCAAAAAAATCGATCTTTTCACCATCGGACTCACCGGCACATACTGTGGTGGGGAGAAAGTAGGTGGTGCAAGAGGCCCGCGATGTTGAGAGGGAGAGGCAGAGGTGATGCCAACATCGAGGGGGAGTGGTAGAGGAGGGGCTGGCGATGGGGACGCGGGCCGCCGGCGAGCGGATCTGGGAGAGCGATGGAGAGAGCCAGTGGAGCTAGCAGTGCGAGTGAGCGAGCGGTGCGAACGGACTGGAGTGAGCGAGCGATGCGGGAGGGCAAATTGAGAAAGTGAAAGAATTTCGTAGCATGATGAAAATTACACTAAAGACCGCTAAAGGGAAACGTTTAACAACGGCGGACCGGCCGAGTCTTCGGCCGGACGCGCGTGCTGCGTCGGATTGCAACAGATCTATGGCGCTGGCTCAATTAGGCTCTCATTTCTCCCCCTGCTCTCTCTCTCTTCTCCTTCCCTCCTTGAGAGTCTCCTCGCCGATTCCGGCTCCTCTCCTCCTCCTCTCCGGCGGCCTAGCCTGCTGGAGATGTTGTGGGAGGGGAGGCTGGCCTGTACAGAGTAGTAGTAGGGTCTTGGCTAGGGTTAGGTCTAGAGTTTGGGTTGTGTCCCAGTTTGGCGTTATGCCGGTGGAGTCTTGGTGGCCGAGGCTTGCGGGCGGCGCTCGGCGGCTGGGGGTGGTTCTGCTCCTGCTTGCGGTGCTCTAGTGGATGGAGCCGAAGGTGAGCGGCGGCGGCAACACCTTTCCCTCCACAAAGAATAAGCTCGGTTTTGCTCTGGAGCTAGAAGATCTGGAGATTCCATCCTCTGTTCTTGCCGTCTTGGAGACGGGGAGGGCAGATGCGGATGGGATTCGCCTCGATTCGTCTAGCTCGGGAGCCTGCGGGGGAAAGCTGCGTTCTGCATCCAGGTGGACTTCCTCTGCAGCAGATTTGGTCTGCTGCTACATCTTTGGGAATGCAGATCCCGGGAGTGCATCCTCGATGGCGAGCTCGCTGTCGACTTTTCAGGCCGAAGGGCGGCCGCTCCCCCCTTGGCTGCTGGCGCCAGATGGCCAGCGCAAGGTCTTATTCAACCTCCACTTTAGGAGGCCCTTCAGATCCGCCTTGATGAGCTCCCGCTGCGGCGATCCAAGTGGCTGCGTCCCCGGTGTTGCCGCGGTTGATCTCGGCGGGTTGAGTTGTGAGCTCGGTGAGGAAGGAGCTGGACCTGATCGCTTTTCTCTTTTTAGATCTGAGGTCTGCTGTGTAAAATTGCAGGGCATGTTTGTAATTTCCTATCTTTCTGATGTCCTCTGTGTAAGTTGTATCTTTACCGCTCACAGTTAATGCAAGCTCTCGGTCCTTCGGGACCGATCCCCTTTCAAAAAAAAATACGGCATTGGTTCTTCCCTCCCACGGTCCCAGCCACATGTTTTTGTGGACCCATAGCACTGCTGCCTTGTCTATTCTTCTTCCCGAATCTCCATCTTGCTCTCCAGCCACACACGCAACCCCACGTGCTCCCAATCCATGGCTCCATGCCCGCAAGCCTGCCGGTGCCACCGCACGACCGTCTTCTTTTGCTCCACTCCATGAACGGCAGACGACGGTTGAGAAAAATGCTGCAGCCAGCCACCGGGGTGTTGGGAACGGCGGCGCACGACAGTGAACCGCGGTGACCGTGGATTCGGCGAGCGAGCGGGGCCGGCGTCGGCCTCTCCCCCGACACGGCCGCACCCGATTTTTCCAGCAAGGGGCGGCCGGAGGCGACGACCAAGGTTTTTAATTTCGGAAAGAAAATAATTTCGGACCCCATCGAAATATGCGAAATTTCGGAAATTATTTCGGATTTTCAGATTTCAATGTTAGCTTAATTTATTGAATTCTAAAATAATTTAAATTCATTTTAAAATCCATTTGAATCTGCATCGAAATTTTAGGGTTAAAAATATTTTGGACCCCACTGAAATATGTGAAAATTTGAAAATTTCACTGAAATTTCGTTGAAACTTTTAACCGTCATGCCCTCTGATGTGCTACAAATCCATGCCGTGAGCTGCCTGTCCGGATGATGGGACCGGAAAATTTAGATGCTACATCCGACCATGAGGATTGCTGGAACCAGTGTCGCCAAAAGCTGCAGACGTTGCCCAGGGGAAGCTGGAACCACTGTTGCCAAAAGTTACAATCGTCGGTTGGAACTGCTGGAACTAGCAGGTAAAGAAGCTGGAACTGACCACTACCGGAGTTGCATTCACAAGCAATGGTGCGACGGTGACGACCTTTTTGCTGCAACCGTCATCCACTTTTTGCTACTACCGGCGAGGAAATTTGGTGCATCCTTCACGGCGGAGCTGCATGGTGCTACAACCGGCAGACAAATTTTTGCTTCATGGCGGAGCTGCAACCATGCGATGCGGGTGCTGGAAGCGTTGCCTACGATAGATGGAACCGGTGTTTTTTTTGCTTCAACCAAATCAAGCAATTCTGAGATGAAGACGGGGCGCTACCGCGGTGAGTTGCAACTGGCACCAACAAAAGCTACATCGGGCTTTTTATTTTGCTGCCATGGTTATAATCGGGGAAGCAGTGACCCAGGGAGATGACGGTGATGGGGCAGCAGACGGGCGCCAGCGAGCGTTGTCGGCGAGGATGACAGGGCGGCGCAACCCGGTGCTGCAATCATGGGGTTGGGCGCTGCAAATCGTGCCGGCCGGTGCTAGGTACGGCGATGCCGGAGCAGCGACGCATCCATGGACAGGAGATGCAAGACAGGCATCCATGGCGAGGGATGCGAGCACGCCGGCGAGCTGCAGCCGTCGCCACCGGAGCTGCAACCGCAGGCCGCAGCTGCATGCGTGGAGTTAGCGACAAGTGCAGGCGCCGACTGGCGGCGAGTGTGGCGACCGGCGACGAGGACATCCGGCGAGGGCGGCGACCGGCGCATATCAGTCGCCATCGCTAAAACGACCTACATTTCGGAACGGAGGGAGTATAATCCAAATGTAACCGTGATAAAGTTATAGGTTTCGAACTAGTTCATTTTTTACTTGCTGGATTTGAACTTAAAAAATGAGCTTCAATATAGAGAAGGACAACATGAGCACATTGTGTTGTTCATTCGTAGTCTTAGACACCACAGACGAAGCATGTTTAGCGGCTACCGTTCCTTTATAACAAAATGATAACTCTTAGGTCCTCTTCTTCATCTTGTCCAAGAGCAGAGCAACAATAAAATTATTCATGTAAGCATTGTGTTGTTGTACCAATCAATGCAATCATGCAAGTAGAAAATGAAGTGATAGCCTGATCGCTAGATGGGCATTTTGGTTCAACTATTCCAGGCTTTTTATGCTCCCTTCAATCCTCGAATGTGACAATTGAATTAAGGACATGTGAACGTTTGGTTCAAATTGATTTTATCAGCCTGCACTATAGAATTCGTGTTTTTTTTTTCGTTGATTGCACGGAGAGAATGAATCCATCTAGATTAGTTTTCTTTTTTTAACGCATGCTTGTTTGCTGTCGAAAGCATCGAGGTCTCGGTTGCTCGATGTGTGCTTCTCCTAAAACGTCTCTTTCGGTGCTGGCATGTAGGAGTATACTAGCAAATGTGCCTGTGCGTTGCAACGGGAGAAAAATTAGATGTGCGTTCTCTCCTACCAAAAATACAACGTAGAAAACGCAAGAATCGGGAGATAAAAAAAACTTTCCAAAATTCTCAAGGACGAACATTCACCGGGCTGTCCAAATAAGAATAATTATAGCAAATATGCCTATGCGTTGCAACGGGAGAGAAAAAAAATCAGAGATCCATAAATCAATTAGCATTGATGATCCCCCTCCGGACATTCAAATACTCTATTTTAACACGACATTAAACCCATGCCACCTCTCATCTTGATCCACGATGGAATGAAAAACTCCAGGGGACTAAACTCGCAACACACAGGGAAGGTTTAACTAATCACATTAAATAGCATCATGATTACCTAGGAATAGTTAAAAAATTCTTTTGACAACACACATGACTTGCATGGTATTGAAGGAGAGTGATCAAATGGTGAAACAGAAAATCGTATGTACGACTCAACCGGAAGTGCAGTTGATTTGCATACCCCGAAGTGCAGTTGATTTGTATATTCAAACAATATAACAAACATTGCCATATGCGCACAAACATGCTTCAAAATGAGACGAATGATGTGCCTAACCATTTAATCAAACATACAAAACTGGATCAATCAATTCTGATAAAATTACTCATCAATCAATTGGCTATCATGTCCTTGTTGCCACACTCAAATGAATACCAGGTTCCAGGTTGATCAAACTACTCTTAGACGTTTGAAGAAAATTGCATCGGAAACCAAGGACCACCAGGAAAACATAAGCTAAAATCTGCATATGTTATGCGCTGCTTAAATATTAAATGCCATGAAACCTTTTAACTCATAACGTTGGCTCATTCAATCGATGGCCATGTAGAAATTCCTTTCCGTACTTGGCTCATTCATGCCATCTGGCTCTAATTTATTCTCTCTCCCATCTGAACATGAAGCCTTTAATTCCTTTCCTTTTCGAAAACATTACCGCCCACACGTGTGGGCGCTAGCCAACTCAACCACACGCCTCCATCTCCGTTCAACAGTTTCTGCACGAATCTTGACACGTTTTGGCTGATTTTGTGTGCCACGTAGGACAACTCACGTGTGTGGTGTGTGAGAGAGTTCGCCCACACGCCGGTTTCCTCTCCGCGGTCAACGGTTGCCACTCGAGGGTGTGTGGTGGAACTGCTTAGCGCCCGCACGACTCGCCCGACTGCGGTGGCCGTCAACCACGTCTCGCACTTCGCCCCCCCTCCCCTCGCGGTTCCATTTACTCGCTCCACTTCATTACTCACCCAACCCACCGCGTAGTTCATTCGATTGGAAGAGAAGCCGAGAGGAGAAGGCGGCGGCGGAGGTGGAAGAGTCGACGGCATTCGCGGCCGTCGGTGGGACTCGCCGGACCGGAGCGTCTTCGCCGGAGTGCCTGCAGATTGAAGGCAACGCTCCTTCACACGCTCACATTCCTTTGCCTGCATTCCCCCCTCTCGTCCGTGGACAATGTTCCGCTCGAGATTCATCGAGATTCCGGCGGATTCGCGGTGCTCCGGCGCTCCCGTCGGCGGCGGAGTCACGTGCTTGCCGTTTTGGGTGACATTGCGTAGTTTCGTCGCCGCCGCGGTGGCAGTTAGGCCGGTATGGCTCGGCCTGTTCACAGCCACATCCTGGTTCTGCGTTGCGATTGAGCCAGCGTTTTACAGTTGCTAGTTATGTATTGCATCGAAATGCTATTTGCGATCAGTGGGGGAAGTTTTTCATTGTTGAATTTGAGGTTATAATAGTTGCCAATCAACCCTAGATCTAGGTAGTTGTATTTTCAAAGTGCAGTATAAAGGCAGCCATGGCAGTTTCAGCAATTATCTGCACTGGATGGCAACTAATTTCCTGATCAACTGTGTCATTTGCCACAAATATGATTTCCATGTGGCAACTATTTTTGTGAACACACTATGGCCGTTGCCATGCTGCAAGTGTAGTATGAAGGCAGCCATGGCAGTTTCAGCAACTATCTGCAATGGATGGCAACTAATTTCCTGATCAACTGTGTCAGTTGCCACAAATATGCTTTACATGTGGCAACTTTTTTTGTGAGCACACTATGGCTGCTGCCATGCTGTAGGCAGCATAATGTGGCAACTTCACTGTACTGTAGATTCAATTTTGTGTTTTTAGCAATGCTGATTAGTGATATCTGAACGTATTTAGCTGTATTACACGGCAACTCATTTTTAATATGAGGCCAGTGTGTGATTTGCCACATTACAGGTTGTCTAGTGGATGTTTCCAGAACTTTTTGAATTGTCTTCCATCTTAACATGGCAATTTCAACCTAGTACATTTGCCTTTGAACATATGACAACTCATTTTTTATATGAGGACAGCGTGTGAGTTGCCACATTACATCTCTGCGTAGTAGAAGGTGTGCTCATTTCTTTGTACTGTCTTGTGCTAACATGGCAGCTTGAACATTTTTTGTGTAAGTGCCTTATGATCTGTACATTTTTTCAAGTAGAGCCAATGTGTTTAGTTGCCACTTTTCTTGTTGGACAATCATAGGGGGTGTGGGTGTTCCTATGATATTGCCTAGTCTTTTTTGTCACTTTTTCAATTTGAGGCATGTGACAAGTACATTCTGTTAGGTGGCAACTGCTTCATTCATAAGTTCATTTCACCCTGACATTTTGATTTTGTTCTTATCTCAGCACAATGACTCGCGGCGACCATCAAGACGATGATGATGATTTCATGGAGTTACCGCAACAGAATCGCGCAACTGGACGGACAAAAGATGGCGATGAGGTAACTTTTCGTATGACATATGTTTTGAATGTCACATTTTAGTTCGCAATCGTCTGTTACGAACTAAAATTTCATGATACTGAAACATGGCAACAAATTATCATTTGTCTGTTTTGCAGAAGAAGAAACGTTATCGCAATAGGGCTTCACAGGAACGCCTGACTATATTGACCAAGGGATTTACCGATGATCAGAAGGGAGCTACTGCTGAGATGGGGATGCAGGCTCTGATGGATGTTCGGTGCAAGAACCTAGTGAACCCTATATGCGACTGGCTCGGTGAGACTTACGATACCTCCTCCAGGGAATTTGTTATTCCGGGACGTGGAAGACTCCCGTTGGACGAGGAATCAATGTTCTGCACTTTGGGTATGCCCCGTGGAGAAATGAAAGTCCCGTATGAGGTCAATAATAAGATTGAGGAAACATTGTTTGCCCATTTGTTTCCTGGGATGACATCCATGCCGAACACGACTGTGCTGGCAAATTCGCTGGAGGGCATGAAAACCCATGGCGAGGTTTTTAAGATGAAGCTACTCATGTACCTGATCTCATCTGTATTTGCGCCTGCCACGTCTCTTCGCCCAAGCAACAAATGCTTTCCCATCCTGGTGAATGATCTATCTCTACTCCTTTATTCCCTCAATCTTTTGACTCCGATGTCATTTGTAAGCTATTAACTGCCAGTTTTTTGATTTTTTTTCGTTTGATTTCTGATGCGGCAACTTCTTGTCCTGAAATTTGTGTCGCGCGGGCGAAGCTGAAAGATGTGAAGAACATGAATTGGTGTAAGTTCATCGCGGACTTCCTGCATGATGCATTCTCAAACAAGATGTACCAGAAGTGTTGTCGACTCCATTTAATGGTATTTTTCCCTATTCCTTTGCAAACACTCTTACCATGTTGATTGCTTTCGCAAATCAACGTGTCAGCCGTTGATAACTGTGAACCGTACAAGATCATGCATGGCAACCCATTTTGTTTTCATTTGTTTTCTATATGATTTTTGTTTACGTGTGAAGGCGACTTTCTGTTTAATCCATGGCATTCGTGGTTGCTACCTACAAGGCAATATTGTTTGTCAACAACATACAAAAAAAAATTCATTTCATACATCCACTCTCTGTTCATACAATATGCATGGCAACCATGATGTTGACCTTGTTGCAACTATCATCACAACAAGATGGCAACTGCCATCACATTTTTTGGTTGCCATGTTGCATTTTTCTTTCGGCAAGCACATGGCAACTAGAGTGGATACAACATGGCAACTGCAGTTCAACCCACATGGCAACTTCAGTTGTTGTCACATGGCAATTACAATGCATTACACCTGGCAACTGCAGTTGCCTCCACACGGCAACTCCCTAATTTTGCACCTACATTTCACCTTCTACACCCTTTCTCTTACACAATTAACTTGATGGCAACTAACACATTGTACATCATGATGGCAACTACCACAACTAGATGGCAACTCTTTTTTTCTTCGTCCCCATCAACTTGATGACTCAAGGAATATGCAGTAGCTTCTTCTCAACATAGCATGATGGAACTGACACTTTTTCCTTTTTATTTGTGTACACCAGCTGATGTACGTCGATCGTCTTGATCTGTCCACCGTTGACTTTACTGGGATAGGAGGTCCGCCACCTCCACATAAGTTTGCTGTCTCTGCATGGACGTACGATGCTATCAAGGCTGTGCTTGCCGCAGACAAGATAACTGGTAAGAAATACGGGAAACTGCAGGTTAGTTCTGCCTCCTTTCTTTTGCACGGCATTCTTTCAATTTCGATGCTACATAACATATGAAAAAAAATCCCCATATGTAGGGTAACGCAGCAGAAAACAAAAATTTTCCGACCTACGCACCAGCCTAGGACCACTATGGAGACTGCATACAAGGTTTGATCATTTTCGTTACCGACTCATAGCGCAGCGGAAGAAGAGTCGATGACGATCGGCGGTGCAGATCCCCGCAGCTAGGATTTACAACCTCCCAACCGCGAGGATGTATACCCTCGTCTTCTCTTTGGACAGCCCTCCGAGAGGCGGTCGAACAGTCCCCCGGACGGTGTCGCGAACAGCCCTTTAAGAGGACCTTCAAAACTCGAACGGTCACTCGGACAGCCCTTTGGGAGGACTCACAGAACTTGGACCGTCACTTGGACAGCCCTTCGGGAGGCACTCACGAACAGCCCCTCAGGCACTAAGATCGAAGCTACGACCTCTCTACAGAGTTGCACACATACGGTGTCATCTATCCGGCAGGGCTTCGCCGTCCAGAACTAGTTCCCACCAGAACCCAGACAGCCTTTCGGCTCTACGAAACTCTTTTCGTGGGAGGGAGAGAGAAGCCAGATCATTGCAATGGCACTTGTATGTGAGAAGGGATAGTAGTTTGGGGCAGCCCATCCACCTCTATTTATAGGAAAGCCAAGGGGCAAAATTGGCATACAAAAGTACCAAAGTGCCCCTACTTTATGTCATACATAAAAGAATAAAAGGCAAAATGGTGTGCCATGTGGAGCTCCATGGAGGAGCACCACCATGGCCGGCCACCCTCATGGGGGACCCCCCCCCAAGGGGGCTTCCTTAGTGCCTAAGGCATTCTAGAAGCCTTTTGGGAAATTCCCAAAAGGTGCTTTCCATAAAATTCCCAAAAAGCACTTTCACTATTCACGACGACATTTTTCAGCGTCCGTTTGAACTGAAAATATTTATGTGGGCTTAGAACATTTCCAGTACCCACTAAAATAATTTTCAATGCGTTCTGGAACAATTCCAGTTTAGTGATTTCATCTGCGAAAAGCATCTGAAGCGGTTCCGGCAGCCCCGGAACATTTCCGGTTTTTCTTCCAGAAAATTCCCAGAAGTTTCCAGAATGATTCTGGCATCCTCGAAGAATTATCAGGCATGTGCCGAAACCATTTTGACTTAATGGTATCCCCTGAAACAACTTTTCAGTTTCACCGGAACTCATCCGGTGACCTCTCTCTGCGGAACTTTTCCGCTGTCCGAAACTTTTCGGTGTCCGATACTTTTTCGGTGATTTTCTCTCAGACTCCATGTCTAGTATTCAGCAGATAGATGACCCTTAAGCGTGTGACCCTATAGGTTCGGTGAAGTATAGACATGACACGGAACCCCTTCCGATCAATGATCAACATCGGAGCCGTGGACACCCATATTGACCCCTATACCCACACGAATGAATATTCGAGTGAACCTCTAGTTGCCGTGTGCTATTCCTGTTGCTTCGCGATATGTTACAAATACCCGAGGCGAGACATGTTGGCATTCCCGTGGATCAACAACTTGTCCACTATGCTAGTTACCTCGTTACCGGTATTGTTCTCTTTTCTCGTTACCGTGTTCCGGCATCCCCGTGATCAAATCACAAAGTGTCTGGCCAGACGATGATGGATACCTTAACACCGAGAGGGCCCAGAGATATCTCTCCATCGTCGGAGGAGCAAATCCCAATCTTGAGCTATCAATTTACTTAACATACTTTCCCATGAACCCGTAAGCCGCCGTAATAGCCATCCAGTTACGGATGATGTTTAACAAACCCCAAAGTTCATGAATCAAGCATGAAGAAACTCGATACTCTCATGGTCTGAGGAATCATGCAAACGTTAACCATCTCTGTGTTATCAACCATTAACTTGTGACGAATGAATCTCATAGCATAACATCAATCGGGTCGATTCAACACAAATGTTCTTCTAACATTGTGCCCTCAAAGCTGCTGGCATAGACATGCCCATGATTGGGAAAACATAATCATCATGCAACACTTGAGCTAGTCTTAGAGGCATGACTAGGAATACTTTTTACCGTTTATTATTCCACACGTGCACATGGGTTTTCCCCAGAGCCTTTATGGATATACGGGCTCGGGAACCACAGCAGTTATAGCATGGAACATAAACATAATTATGAGCAAGGAGATAAATAATAACATTTATTATTGCCTCTAGGGCATATCTCCTACAGACTCCCACTTGCACTAGAGTCAATAATCTAGTTAATGTTAATGCACTTTACACCTATGGCACATTGGTGTAAAATATGCTTCGCATGTGGTATAGCCTGATGTCCAACGGATCTGACGACTTCAGATCCGTGTGTATCTTTGCATATCCTCGCGTTTTCACGCTTTCACAAAATTCATATTTTGTGTACACCTTTCTTTGTATATGTGTGAATCATTGGTCGAAACCTGATTCCTCAGACTGAGCTATGGAGCAACTATCTGCAATAGTGTCCCACTGACCAAGCCTTCTTGGAACCATACTAAGTTCATGAATGAACTATATGATTCAACAACTTCTTTGTCGCTTCTAAAGCGTCAACATACTTAGCCTTTGTTATAGAATTCGCCTCAGTATCTTGTTTGGAACAATTTCCAACTACCATGCCACCATATTGTGTATTGCACAAAACCCTTAACTTTAATCAAAAATCGCTTGGAGCATGGATAAAGACTGTATCGATGTAACCTTTTACAACGAACTCTTCATGATCTCCGCTTGCGAGAAAACATGTCATCAGTGCTACTATAGTACTCAATGACCTTTTTTCACTGTTGTCCCATGATCAGTACTTTTGATCACTTTGGTATCTATACTCGCAACAACTTTGGAGTATTGGACATATCTGGTTGTTTTTACATACCATGGAATACATGATTAATCCAAACATGAAGGTGTGTGGAATCTCCATCATGTATTTTGCTCATCAGTGTTTTTGGGACACCGAGTCTTGCAAAAACTCTTTCCATGTGACTTCGGCAAGAATCACTCCTTGACGTTTTTAATGCTAAAAGGTTTTAGCATCTTGTCAATATGTATCTTTGCTCAGCCCCATTAGGTAAATCTATCTCCATAGATCATCATGCCTAATATAAAGGCTATTTTGCCCAAGCACTTCATCGAAAAACTATTTTCAAATGAAGTCATAATTCGTGTCAAGAAATTTATTTCCAATTAACAATGTGTCAAGCACACAACGTTTTTAGAAATTTATTATGCTCCCACTTACTTTCTTGAATCATAAGCATCTTCGTTACCCATTGATGAAGTCAAACCCCTTTGACCATTTCATCAAAACACGAAGATTCCAACTCCATTTTGCTCTCTTCTGTCCATTGCTGGAACTCTGAAGTTTGCATACTTACTAGCATCCTCTGGAATGACAAAATACCTTGGACTGTAACACATGCAAGTCCTTGGTTTTATTTCCATCAGATGGAAATCCTTTTGTCATCCTTTGTTTCATATCTCATGATTGAAATATGTATCAATTACTAGTTCAACCCGAACCGACTTTAAGCATCGCTACGGTGAAACAACCTCATCGCAGTCAACTCCTTGAACTTGTTATTTCAACAAGTCGAGCTTTATGGATAAAACATTTTTATCCGTATCAGTTTTAAGTTCCATAAATATTCGTTAGACTCTAAGTCTTCCGAAAGGTGTATCAAGGTTTTAATCTTGAATCACTTATATGGAAACTAACTCGGGTTGTATTGGCATTCAGCCAATTCCGGAGTCAGGGCCCATCAACGCTTCCTTGTGTATCATAGGTATACTGTTGTCTAACAACAATATCTCGTTTGCGCACCTGAGAGGTTTGCACGAGCCTTGCCTACGTGGTTCAGCTGCAAGTTCGACCGAAGTCCATACATTTTATTGTAGAGACTTCCGTATCAGTCATAGTAGGAAACTCTGGAATTACTTCCAAGGTCTCTTTCCTTTGACCTGATGACGGAGATACTGGTTATCTCGTCGAGTTGCATTATTCTCCCACTCACCTTTTTGAAAGAACAATTTTCTTCAAAAAGCATACCGTTCTTTGTGGCAAACCTATTTGCCTCGGTATAGTGAGGGAGGAATACCCAATGACTTGGGATAACCTACAAAGTAGCACTTGTCTGATTTGGAATAGGTTTGTAACCTTTTACACAGGCCCCATATTCCAAATGTTTAAGAAAAGATATAACATGGTTGGGCGTACCATACCATGGTGTCATTTCAACAGACCCGATGGAGCTCTTTTCAGTGTAAAAGCCGCAGTCTCTAAAGCATCACTCTTTAAAAGGGATAATGGCAAATTTATTTATGTCATCTTTGATCTTACCATGTCATAAATGGTTCGATTACATTTTCACGGACTTTCCACTTGCAGTGGTGTTCCGGGAGGTGCAAGTTATGAAACTACTTTCACAACTCATCAGACATTCGCTAAACTTGTAATTCAAATATTCCTTTCTGCAATCAAATTGTAGAAACATAATTTTCTTGTTACAATAACTTCTACTTCCTTTTTGAAAACCTTTCGAATGAATTCAAAAGATCCAGACTTACGTCTCATCAAGTAAATATCCACATATCTACTTGAGTCATTTCTGAAGATAGATAAATCCACTACTAACAACATTTATCGAACTACACACATCAAATGTATGATCACCAATAAGTTTGTTGTCCGTTCCTTATGGCCTGTGAACGGTATTTCAGTCACTTCACTTTTCGGAGGAAAGTTGCAAGTGTTAGATGATTCAAAATCAAATGACTTCAAAAATCCATCATAATGGATTTTATCCATGCGGGTTTCTCCAATGTGACCAAATGCAGTGCCACACTTGTGTGGTATTCTTTTAGTCTTTATGATATTTAGCGTCAGTGTTACGGATGTATCATATTACCATCAATATTCATAACATACGTCCCATCGAGGATGGAAGCATGGCCCTTCATGTTATTCATAATACTGAACAACAATTGTTCCTTTTATGAACAACCTTTTTGCAACAACATTGTGCAAGGGGCTAGAGTGTAAAACTCTAAAATGAATTATGAATGTAAATAAAGAGGTAATATATTATTATCAATATTCATAACATACATCTCATTCATAATGAAAGTATGGCCCTTATGTTATTCATAACACCGAACATAAAAAGTTCTCTTATGAACAACCTTCTTGCAAGATACCTTATGCAAAGGGCTAGAGTGTGAAACTCTAAAATGAATTATGAAAGTAAATACATAGGTAATACACCGATGGACGGTATAGTAACATTTACTATGTCCCATGTGTGTATCTCAACCTCATTCCTGGCTAGTCTTTCAGGCCATAGTAGTTCTTACATCGAGTTGCAACAGAATGCAATCGAGCGGGTATCTTTGTGATTGTCTCACAATACCCAAGAATTAGTGATTAACATGTTTAACCATAATTCCCAAGAACTATATCTTTGACCAGCCTTCTATACATCAAAAACTTTGTATGACATTCATACATGAGCTGGATATTCCAGTCTTCTTCTTTATTGCCTTTATACTTCTAACAGTTTTAACTTTTAGTATTTCTCCTACTCTCAGAAGAAGCACCCAACTTAAGAGTGGCGTTAGCCTCGGACTTCCTAGGCGTGAAAGTTTCACCAACACCCTTCGGACACTTCCTTTCTCTTAAGTTGTTGTTTTATTCACCTTTTATCATATGATAGGCGTTCTTCTGGATCCCTCTCTTATCAGTCTAATGCATAGTAAACTCTTTTACTAATAGTTTGCAAACAAACATTGCTTTGGATATCTCATATCTTTCAGCCTTTGTCTGTCTCTGAAAATGATTTTCAGATTCCATGAATATCACATAACTATCCAAACTTTCGAAGTTCGGGTCTCATGGAAGCAAACATATTGCACTTGACTGAAACGGAATTCTAGCTTTTGGATCGAAGGACGAGAGTCACATGATCCATAGCATAAGCGAGAGAATACCGAAAGTATGCGATAGGACAAAGTCCTTCTCGGCACTCTTGAGGATAATCCTCACATTACGTTACCAACCGTAAAGTTTTAACCAGATATTTAACAGCTATTCAATTTTAATAGGGAAGGTGGAAACGCGAGCCATTATTCTACAACTATTATGCAAACCACACTTAGACAGTGTTCACAATTAATTGCACTGAGAATTAAACAAGATAATTCTACAGTGCGCTCCCACTCAAATCAATATCTCTCATAATTGATTGTGAGTGATTCAAGACCCGTGTTTTGATTATTCGTCATTGATGTTAGTCACCACTGATGGCGAAAATCTCAACCGGTAGGCCAACCTGCCAATCACATCTCTATGCGACTCTTGTTCATCTTTCGATGGGCGTGTTCCGAGCTCATGACTGTCATGCCTGAACGTCAAAGATAACCAAGTGATCTCGCTGCGAGGTTTGAACTCACCCGCCTCACACATCCCTAATCGTTCGTACCCATGTTAGTCATGGCGCACCCCGAAAAGTTAGGTGCCGTGACGGTGCTACACTTGGGAGAACACTATCAACTATGATATTTTTGTGAGAGATCACCCTAATAAAAAGCGACTACCGCGCAATCAAGAAGGGTGCATCATAAGGGATAAACATCTCAGGCAATTCATAATAGCATGATATGGTATAGCCCTTTCTGACGGAGAAGTCTTGTATTTCTTCGTCTTCGGCATTCGCGTCGGTGTTCACCTTCGCGAAGATTGCCACCACCTTGTCGATGCACCAGATAATATTGCTATCTCTATAGCTAATAAAATAAGTGCATTACATAAGGTTGACACGCAGGTCATTAAAGTGCAATCATATGGCTCCAGCCATCATGCCGAATCATGACACGCAGGTCATGTTAATTAATTTACATCATATAGTCATCTCATACATAATCAAATTATTATGAGCACTGCTATACCACATCACATGCACATGCAAATCCTCCTGCAAAACCAAGTTAGACGTCTCTAATCAGTTCAAGCAAAAACTTGTTTTACGTGGCTTCTAAGGTTTCGAAACAAACCGAAGCTACCAACGTCCATCATCAAGTATGATAATTCAAGTCGCTAGATTAACTTTCCAGGGTGTATGAAAACCGAGATAATAAAATCTCGAGCCCCATACTAAACTTCGTCATACGCATGACCCCCGTGCAGATCATATCTACATTGCCCTTTCGTCTGCGAAATTTCATCTTTCCTTTTAACTACAGTGGAATTCAATGAACTGTTAGCACTTCGTTGATCAATCAGGATCGCGGATTGCCAGAACATTGAAACTCCACCATGCTGTTATCAAGATCAGAAATATGCAAATTCCAGGGAAGCAACAAGAACATCGGGTAACAGATTTCATCTGCTACCCGCACAAATAATTTTCAGTAATAGAACTCATCTACTACCTAATTATATTGTGCAACACCCATACATCACTATGTATTCTAGATCGCAACCTGCATCTACGCATAGCACGGCTCATGATGCCACTGTAGGGTAACGCAACAGAAAACAAAAAATTTCCGACCTACGCACCAGCCCAGGACCACTATGGAGACTGCATACAAGGTTTGATCATTTTCGTTACCGACTCGTAGCGCAGCGGAAGAAGAGTCGATGACGATCGGCGGTGCAGATCCCCACAGCTAGGATTTACAACCTCCCAACCGCGAGGATGTATACCCTCGTCTTCTCTTTGGACAGCCCTCCGGGAGGCGGTCGAACAGTCCCCCGGACGGTGTCGCGGACAGCCCTTCAAGAGGACCTTCAAAACTCGAACGGTCACTCGGATAGCCCTTCGGGAGGACTCACAGAACTTGGACCGTCACTTGGACAGCCCTTCGGGAGGCACTCACGAACAGCCCCTCGGGCACTAAGATCGAAACTACGACCTCTCTACAGAGTTGCACACATACGGTGTCATCTATCCGGCAGGGCTTCGCCGTCCAGAACTAGTTCCCACCGGAACCCAGACAGCCTTTCGGCTCTACAAAACTCTTTTCGTGGGAGGGAGAGAGAAGCCAGATCATTGCAATGGCACTTGTATGTGAGAAGGGATAGTAGTTTGGGGCAGCCCATCCACCTCTATTTATAGGAAAGCCAAGGGGCAAAATTGGCATACAAAAGTACCAAAGTGCCCCTACTTTATGTCATACATAAAAGAATAAAAGGCAAAATGGTGTGCCATGTGGAGCTCCATGGAGGAGCACCACCATGGCCGGCCACCCACATGGGGGACCCCCCCAAGGGGGCTTCCTTAGTGCCTAAGGCATTCTAGAAGCCTTTTGGGAAATTCCCAAAAGGTGCTTTCCATAAAATTCCCAAAAAGCACTTTCACTATTCACGACGACATTTTTCAGCGTCCATTCGAACTGAAAATATTTATGTGGGCTTAGAACATTTCCAGTACCCACTAAAATAATTTTCAATGGGTTCTGGAACAATTCTAGTTTAGTGATTTCATCTGCGAAAAGCATCTGAAGCGGTTCCGGCAGCCCCGGAACATTTCCGGTTTTTCTTCCAGAAAATTCCCAGAAGTTTCCAGAATGATTCTGGCATCCTCCAAGAATTATCAGGCATGTGCCGAAACCATTTTGACTTAATGGTATCCCCTGAAACAACTTTTCAGTTTCACCGGAACTCATCCGGTGACCTCTCTCTGCGGAACTTTTCCGCTGTCCGAAACTTTTCGGTGTCCGATACTTTTTCGGTGATTTTCTCTCAGACTCCATGTCTAGTATTCAGCAGATAGATGACCCTTAAGCGTGTGACCCTATAGGTTCGGTGAAGTATAGACATGACACGGAACCCCTTCCGATCAATGATCAACATCGGAGCCGTGGACACCCATATTGACCCCTATACCCACACGAATGAATATTCGAGTGAACCTCTAGTTGCCGTGTGCTATTCTTGTTGCTTCGCGATATGTTACAAATACCCGAGGCGAGACATGTTGGCATTCCCGTGGATCAACAACTTGTCCACTATGCTAGTTACCTCGTTACCGGTATTGTTCTCTTTTCTCGTTACCGTGTTCCGGCATCCCCGTGATCAAATCACAAAGTGTCTGGCCAGACGATGATGGATACCTTAACACCGAGAGGGCCCAGAGATATCTCTCCATCGTCGGAGGAGCAAATCCCAATCTTGAGCTATCAATTTACTTAACATACTTTCCCATGAACCCGTAAGCCGCCGTAATAGCCATCCAGTTACGGATGACGTTTAACAAACCCCAAAGTTCATGAATCAAGCATGAAGAAACTCGATACTCTCATGGTCTGAGGAATCATGCAAACGTTAACCATCTCTGTGTTATCAACCATTAACTTGTGACAAATGAATCTCATAGCATAACATCAATCGGGTCGATTCAACACAAATGTTCTTCTAACATTGTGCCCTCAAAGCTGCTGGCATAGACATGCCCATGATTGGGAAAACATAATCATCATGCAACACTTGAGCTAGTCTTAGAGGCATGACTAGGAATACTTTTTACCGTTTATTATTCCACACGTGCACATGGGTTTTCCCCAGAGCCTTTATGGATATACGGGCTCGGGAACCACAGCAGTTATAGCATGGAACATAAACATAATTATGAGCAAGGAGATAAATAATAACATTTATTATTGCCTCTAGGGCATATCTCCTACACCATATGGCAACTGTCTGTGGCTAACAAGATATGAATGCCCTTGTTAGCCATGGTTGTCTGCGCATGGCACCCATGTCTGACGCCACACGGCAACACCGCCATCCGTGTTGAAATTTCCATTCTCCCCCTCTTTTTTTTGCAATACATGAGCTGTTAGTTAGTGTTCCTTTATTTTCTCTCTTACATCCCTAGCTGTTTTTGATGTTTTCCAGCTGATGGCCAAGCATGCTATAGACTACAGCGTGTTTGGTGGGCCTCAAAACTTTGGCAAGTGGATGGACGTGCACTCAGCTCCGTCTTGTCCTCCTGAGGTAATCAAGGATTTTTATTTTGTTTTCTCAAATTGTTTTTCTCTCCTTCTTTTTTTTTTGATATATCTCTATGGTTGTTTTGGTTTATTTTGATCTTGTGCACGTGACTCCAGTATGGTTGGTTACTGTTTGCTTCTTGTTTCATGCACAGGCAAGGGCACCTGTTGAGCATCTAATTGGGCAGTTTGCTTCCGGAATGACCGGCTTGCTGGGGAAGTTGGTTGAGGGTTGGACGTCCCTTAATGGCTCTGACAGCGACGCGGTTGCGAGGCAGTTCACTCCATTTGTTGCAGAACGGACACATCGGCCAACTGGTTGCCGTGGACGGTACGACTACAACAGCTCCTAGGAGCTCCCTGACACGCAAGATGAACTAGATGGAGATGCTGCTCTCGACAAGGACGATGATGATGACTGTGACGCCCCCGACTCAGTCTTACACTAATCATACACGCAAACGTGTACGATCAAGCACAGGGACTCACGGGAAGATATCACAACACAACTCTAACACAATTTAAACGGAGATCCATAATATTACAGACCAGGGATCCGAAGATCTGAATACATAAGTCAGTCATACAAATATTATCTGAGTATAGACATAGTTAGACAAGTTTTGCCTTAAGAAGGCTAGCACAAACAGCGACACTAGATCGAAAGGCGTTGGCCTCCTGCCTGGGAGCCTCCGATCCTACTCCTGGTCGGCTGGCTCGATCCAGTAGTAAGTGCCCTCTGGACCCTCCTGGTAGTAAGCTCCGGTGGTGGCATCTGGCTCCTGGACTCCATCGTCTGATGTATCATCAAGGTGGGGTATGGGGAAAAGAGAAAGTAAAGCAACCGTGAGTACTCATCCGAAGTACTCAGCAAGCAAGGATCTATACTACATATGCAACATTATCAATGGAGAAAGGCTGTATAAGTGGACTGGGCTGCAAAAATGCCAGAATAGAGAGAAGGCCTAGTCCTATCGAAGACTAGCATCTTCAAACATCTTCACAAGGCCATCATCTTGCAGCAGTAGAAGAGAGTAGAATAGCATTTTATTTAGCAAACATGTTGAAGTATAGCTTAAAGATCCTTCCTCGACTCCCAAGCGAGAAAGCGATCTCGAAGCTTCAATTAAGTAACAAGTATCCAGTTCAAGTAGTAGATCGGGATACACAAACTGAGCGTCCTTTACCGTAGGACCGGCTATCGATAGAAGATTCATCCCTGCAGGGGTGCACTACTGTTACCCAACACGCTCGATCAACTCTGGCCGGACACACTTGCTGGGTAATGCCCGTCCTCGGAAGATCAACACGAAGCAACGCTCTACCTAGGCTCGGCAGAGAGGTTAGCACACCGGACTAACCTATGCACCCAGAGGTCTCGGGCCATCGCCCTGGGCACCCTGCGCGTTGCGAGACTGGCCAGGGTGCAGGCGCGACACTTTGCTTGTTAGTGAAGTATCCAGCCCAAACCCGACAATCAGCCCGCACGGTGAATCGTGACGTCAGACGAGCTTTCGGGAGAAACGTACATCGCAGAGGGTCCCATAACCATTATCCCGCGTGGTGGTAGTGCGTATAGGGCACATCGACCCACTCAGATCACACACCCAAATCCAATAGGCTCAATTAGTATCACGCGGAGACAATCAGAGTCTCTGATGCTCCGCCACAATATCACACTCGAGTGCCCTTCCGGCACACCCGACATCATAGATCCCTAGCGGGTACCCACCAGGGTGGACCCACCTGTAACAAAGGTCAAAGTAACCATGTGGTCATAACATCAAGGGGGAAACCCGAGGAATCACCCTCGGCGGATTCCACTCGATGAAATCATCAGGGCGAACGTATGAGGCATCACCCTCGAGGTTCACACTGAGGGGTCGCACGACAGAGTCGTATCGGAAGTGGAGAAGGAGGAATCACCCTCGATGACCACGATCGAACAGCTACACTGCAGAGTATTCATCGGGAGTTCGTTACGAGGTATCACCCTCGGCACTCGATAGTAACTAAGCAGAGTCGTACAACTAAGGGGGTGTGAAGTGAGGTGTCGGTCTCTGGTCGACGATCACGTTGATCGAGTCGTCGATGATCAAGCAGGGGCAACAAGGATAAGGTGGTGGGGTCACTGATGGTTCACTACCAACCTATACTAAACAGTTTATCATAGGCAGGTAAGGTAGCAATGAACAGGTTACAAAAGCAGGCTATGCATCAGAATAGGAGCAAACATTAACAGTAGCAAAATCTAATGCAAGCAGGAGAATAGAATGGGTGATATCTGGATGCTCAAGGGGGGGGGGCTTGCCTGGTTGCTCTGGAAAGAGAGAGAGATCGCCAACGGGCTGCTCGTCGGTAGTGTAGTCGTATCCAGGTGCTGCGTCGTCGGTCTCAGCGTCTATCGAGAGAGAGAAGGAGGGGGAGAGAAACAATAAATTCACGGCAATAATGCAAACAATATGTATGACATGCCTAAACGATATGCCAGGGTGTTCTACTGCCTAATTAAATGATTTAGTTAATTTAGGAATTTATTCGGATTTATTTAATCGACATTGGGCACTATTCATTTATCGAAATCGGTCTAAAAGTTCAATGTTCTTATAGCTACGGGCGTCTGACAAGAATACGGAGAACATATTCGGGTTCGTATCGAAATTCTGAGCAAGTTTCATATATAAATTATTTTCATCGGAGTTACGGTTTATTTTATATGATTTTTCTAAAAATTTTACTAATTTCTGGAATTTATTTAAATATTTAAAATAAACATTATCCAAAACAGTGTAAGTGACGTCAGCATGACCTAAGCATGACGTCAGCAGGTCAACTTGTCGGCTGACCAGTCAAACCAGACAGGTGGGACCCACATGTCATACACTATGGTTTAATCAGAGGGGTTAATTTAATTAACTGAATTAATTAGAGGGTGGGCCCCAGTAGTCAGTGACTGATTAGTATTATAATTAACTAATTAGCTAATTAACTAATTACTTATTTATTTAAAATCATTTAAATGGGGTGGGGCCCATATGTCAGTGACTGGGCCTGCCCAGTCAGCAGGGTTGACCCAGTCAACGGGTCAAAGTGGGGCCTGGGGACCCACTGGTCAGTGACCCAGGAGTGGGCCCCACATGCGCCACGTCGGCGGCGTCACCGAAAACACGCCGGCGACGATTTCCGCGGCGGAAGATCGCCGGAGCGGCTCGGGATTCGCCTACGGAGGGCCAAAACGGGCGCGGTCACTTGCGTTCTAGAGCTAGTGCTCGCGCGCGTCAAGTGGTGGTGGTGGCGGGGCCAGAAACGGCGTGTAACGTCGGCGGCGAGGCTCGCGGCGGGCGCCGGAGTTCGGACGGGGGTGGAATCGACGAAGCAGGGCGCCGTAGCTCGAGGTAGTGGGCTAGATATGCTCTACGCGTGCGGACGAAGCGGTGGGACTCGTGCCCGTGACCAAATGGTCACCGGAGCCTCGTCGGCGATGTGGTCCGCGGCGTCGGGCTCGGGTTCACGTGGAGAGGTGGCTAGCGCGTGCGTGTGAAGCAACAAAGAGATGATGAGGGGGGAGTAGCTCACAGCGGAGGCGCATGGTGGCCCGGTGACAGTTTTGGAGCAGCAGAGGCGTCGTCGACGAGGAGGAAGATCTCCGGTGGCCGAGGAAGAAGACGACGGCGTGGGGGCGATTCAGGGTGCCCGGAGCTCAGGCTCGTGGTCGAGGAGGTCGGGCGCGTTGCGGCGGAGCTCGTGGACACGGAGAGGCGGCGAGAGGAGCACGGTGGCCGTGGCTACGTCGCGGTGACGGCCATGGTTGCGCTCGGGCGAGGTGGGGAGCGAGGGAGGAAGGGGGAAACTGGGCTAGGGTTCGTCCGCGAGGTCGAGGGGGTCTCTCATATACCCAGCGCGCGCGCGGGCGTGCTATCGATTGCTCGGAGGGGGGGCCTGGCTCACGCGCTCCAGGTGCTCGACAGCAGCGGCGTGAGCAGTGCAGGAGGTGGGGGAAAACGCGGGGGTGGGCTGGGTCGCGACTGTAGCGGGCAAGCCGAGTGCACAGTAGATGATTAGGCCTTTTTCTTTTTCTCTTTTTCTGCTTCTTTCTTTTCTGTTTTGTCTCTTGTTTTTATTCCAAATATTTTTTGTAAAATAAGGCAACTGTTCCATTAAATGTTTGGCACTATCTACCACTGTCCAAAATTGGTTTGTAGACAATTTGAATTCACACAAAATTTATAATAAATGAAATGCATTAAACCTTGCTGTTTTGTTAAGGTTTGAGCCACCCAATTAATTTATTATTTGTTGGTTACAATTTTAGACTAGCCTCTATATTATTTGTTATTGATTGAACATTTTAGTTTCTATGTTGGATAACTTTTATTTTCCACTTTCATTTAAATTTGAATTTGAGTTAGGAGTTGAAATGCAATATGATGCTAATGATGATTATGCACTATTAAACATGCTGACTTGTCATTATCAAAAGTGATTACTGTGGCTAATGACATGGGGTGTTACAATGACATGGAGAACGTGCAACATGACACCGACGATGATGAGCACGTTGAAGTTCGTGCAGGTGGTAAGAAGGGCAAGGCTGCACCAGATGTCCCCCCACCGGAGAAAGTCAAAGAACATACCGCTGTGAGAGACAAGGGGGTGTCGCCCTCAAAGAGGGGGTGGGATCCAGAGGACGTTGGGCAGGGCTCTCCTGGCAAGAGGTCTAGGACCGATCCCTTAGCTGCTAGGAGGAGGTTCGACATCTATTTTAGTCTCTCCTTTTGAACAGACTGACCCCTTTTTTCCATTTGTTAGCTAAGCGTGGCAATTATTTTCGTGGCTTACACTTGGTACCTTTTTTTTGTCATTTTCTTACACGTGCAGTGAGGCGACAGCTGGTGGACGAGCAGTTATGAAGAAACAAGCACCAACGCCAACTCGTGTTTCTGCGCGTTTGAACAAGGGTGCCCCCATTGCTGGTGACACCCCTTCCACTAGGTCATCTCCTCGTACGATGACGTCCAACACCGGGGATCCTGTCGTGTTGGTAGACTTGAGGAAGACAGTCAAGAAGTAGGTTATCCCTGTTCTTTCAATGTCATAGTGCTATATTTTTTGCTTTTCAATGCAGCTGTCCAGCTTGCCACATGGGCTACTGCCATCAGTCTCACATGGCAACTGCTGTTTTCCCATGATCTCTTTTTTGTTTTACTACATGGCAACTCCTGCTTGTCCTGCATGGCAACTGCTAACTAGGTCACATGGCAATTCTTATTCCACCTATATGGCAACTCTTATTCCACCTATATGGCAACTCATCCCATACCTAGTCCTGAAATGGCAGCTCTGGCACATCACACACTTTTTTTCATTCTTCAAGATGGCTACCATGGCAACTATTTTTGTTTATTTTTTGTAACACTGTTCATGTGCTTTTTTTGCAGGGTGAAGAAGAATACCACACGCGTGACCAAGCAGAACCCCAGAGACCCACTCGAACGCATACACTCAAAGCTGTCGACAGGTGGCAACTCAGATTCTCATGAGGCGCGGGTTGACAAAGCTGCTGCTGCACCGTCCATTGTTCCAACTAGCTCTGATGCAAGCGGCCGACCTTCTCCGCCGGTTGCAAATGTGCAGGCTACAACAGTAGGCATCCGTACATCCGGGTGTGATGAGTCAGTATCTGCCAGGACTGCCGAGATATTGCCCACTCTGCTGGCAATGAAGGATGCTGCTGTGAGCCATGCCACCCGATCAGCAAGTGTTGAAGTGGACGCCCCCGAGATCAACCTAAGCAAGGAAGATTCCCGCTCATCTGATACGGATTCCAAGCGCGTGGGTGGTGGCACTTCTGCGTCCACGAAAGAAGGGGCTGAGGCGACAGTTCAGACTGATATGCCATCCACAGGTGAGAGTCTTGGCACAACAGCTCTAGCTTCTGGTGTTCCAGAGGTTGCTAAGGCGACCGTTTCGCGAGCTGGTCTTCCACCTAGGCGTCGTAGCCCCCGCAAGCAATCTGCAGATATACCCAACGCACTAGCTGCAGCTAGGAGCAGTAGAGATGACTCTGGTTACGTGCCTGTGTCCACTCTGTTCCCATCACCTGCCGAAAGCAATGTTATGGAGAAAACTGAAGACCGGAGTACAACTGACCCAGGTGGCAAGTCAGGCACGACTGACGGAGGTGAACGTCCGGAGCAGACTGCGTCTTTACCCGCCGTGGAGAACCCCAACTTAAATTTGCGTACTTCTAAGCTCCCAGTCAACATTGGTGTCCCCTACAGCCCAAACAAGAAGATTGGCAAGAAAGTTGCGACTGATACCGCTGACCACACGCCCCGCCCTACTAACAAGCCTGATGATTCTGCAGCAGACGAGACAGAAATGTTTGTTGATCTTTCACCCCTGGATTCTGCCCCGCAAGTTGTTCGTGGTCCGGCTAGTAGGCAGGAGAGGCACCCAATGGCCTTCACCCCACCGAGCTTTAGCCTTGGCATCAGCCAAGATCTACCAGCGGTGCACGATCCTACACCAGTTGCCTTTGCTTTCCCGGAAGGCATGGCCCCAATGATGGCGCAGCCAATGGCTGAGGGCAGGAACGCTGTGAAGTTTGCAGAGCCGATTGTGCAAGGTACACTTTTTATGCGTTTATCATTTTGTTGTACACATTTTTCTAGTCTGAATTTTGTGCCAAGCTTTTTTTTTGGCTTCCCACCGGTGATGGCAAAAGTTATCTGATGAACATGGCAACTGGATTTTGCTGCACAATGTCACCTATATTTTTTGTTGCCATGTTGCATTTTCCATTCGGCAAGCACATGGCAACTGGAGTTGATACAACATGGGCAACTACAGTTCAACCCACATGGCAACTTCAGTAGTTGTCAAATGGCAACTACAGTTCATTACACCTGGCAACTGTAGTTGCCTCCACATGGCAACTCCCTAACTTTGCACCTACATTTTCACATTCTACACCCTTTCTTTGCACAATTAACTTGTTTTATTTTCCCGTATGCCCTATCCCACTTTTTTTATCATTGCAGCCACTCCTGAGGAGATTACGCCGTCACTTGATGAAGCTTACGGCAGGATTGAGGAGGCAGCACTGCAGAGGAGGTCCTCACGAGGTCAGGGGCAATCAAGTTCTAGCATGCATACTGAGTTCGTATCTGAGGATACCATTAGAAGTGCCACCCCTGGTTCTGTGAGGCAGCATAGGGTAGTTCACGCACCACCCGCGGATGACTATGAGCCAGAAGTCAAGGCCATAAAGGATCAGAACCAGCTGTACGAAATTGTCAAGCGCTTTGGAAATGCGAGGTCCAACAGCAAGCACATGAAGGAGTTGAAAGCGTAATGACCACACCGCAGAACCCCTCATTTGCTTTCCTTTTTACTTTTCTTCCTTTTTGCTATTTCTATAGATGCTCTGTTTTACGATTTATTTCTTTTTTCTAGTTAGTAGACATGATTCTTTCATGTTATATCATTTTCATACAACTCATGTTTGGACAGAACCAAGATCATACATTGTGATGCGACGTACGTTGACCTGGGTGATCTTGCCGAGTCTGTGAGGCCACTCGGCAAAATGTCGAAGAATGTAGTTGCATGTGGGGTTGACTTCATCAACAGGCATATGGATATGTCTCTCGACAAAACAATCATGCAGTACAGCGTGACCTGCAAAATATGGGATGGTGACTTCCACCACGAAATCCTGAGGAAGCATTTTGTTGTGCATGGTGATTTCAAGCTCGCAATGAAGAAATGTGTGGGTATTCCTCCCCTTTTTGCACATTTTCCCCCCTTGGTATGTTTTTGCCAGCAGATATGCTTCACATGTGGGTTACACCCTGTTCTGTGACAGGTGTTTCATGCGGCAACAGCTACCATGTAAAATGAGCTTTAATTTGTTTCTTAATGCAAGTTATGTGGCAACTCCAACTATAATACTGGGCTACTTAGTCCATACATGGATGGCAACTTCTTTCAATTACACAGTGCAACTACCCATTTTCTACGATGGTGTACTTTTTTGGACACCTGTTGCTTTTATGTCATTCATGTGCCTCTTAGTGCAACCGGCGATATCCTTACACATCATTTTTCCAACTACATCATGTCTGTTTATGATGTGAACTCTGCTTTTTCTTTCCTTTTTTTTACTTGCAGGTCATGTTCCCCATGTTCCAGGAGCTTGCACCACAGGACCCACATGACAAGTGTGGTCACCACTACGCGATTTGCCTTGACCTCAAGAACCAACGATTTGAGGTGCTTGATTCAGTGCGTTCAGAAGCTGACGTAGACCTTACTACGCATGCTGAATACTTCATCAACAACCTCAAAGAGACATGGAACCGTCACTACGAAAACTCAAAGGTCCAGATCAGACATTTTCCAATCGAGTACGTTGCGACTACGAAGCAAGGAAACGGGTAATTACTATCTTTTTTTCATGTGTCCTCTACACCAATGCTAACCCTCGTGCCACATCTTCATTGAAGTTTATGATTTCTTCTCTGTTTTCTTGAGTTCACCTGATTCTTTTGTTTTATAGGCACGACTGTGGCTTTCACACGTTGGAATACCTTGCTAAGTGGGAAGGTCGACGGGTCCCTGTCGTCACAGCTGTAATGGTCGTCGAGCTCCGCAAAATTGACACATGGAACTGGTTGATGAACGAAGATTTCAACACGCGGTCCAACGCACGAGAGTTTATAGAGGAAGCTGTCAAGAAAGCCACCAAGAAGTACAAGTGATCATGTGGTGCTCCACACCGAACGCCTACCTTACATTCTGTTGCCGAGGAATGTAAGGCATTACCTTGTTTCTTTCAAAACTATGTCTGTGTAATATGCTATGACTGCATCTTCCTGTAGCCTAGTATATAGTGGTGGCGTGTGAGCGACAGTTAAAAAGTTTGTAATATATATGTGGATGTGAACCTACTTCGGTGTGACAGCAAATACGTTTATGTGTTTTCAGTATTACTATGCGTTTGTGGTTTTGTAGTACCAGTTTGGTGCTTTGAATGCGTCTATGATGTCTGAAAAACATGCAAATGTAGTTGATCAGTCATGGTTAGTGAAAGTTATCGTTCTTTCTCGTTTGGCTTTTTTGGTTTTTTGCATTGCTAACTGTATCGGCTAGCATGGTAGTTTTTACGTAGCCGTAACCTTACGGTTTTTGCACATGATCGTTTCAACTTGTTTTCCATAGTTTGCACACAATACAATATGTGTGAACTATAATGTGTTGACTGAACATGGAAATATACACGATGGCAGACTTAGTATAAATAACATGGCATATTCAGTAGAACTAACATGGCAGATTCAGTAGGAAAGGCATGGCATATTCGGTAGAACAGGCATGGCATATTCAGTTGAAACAACATGGCAGATTCAGTAGAAAATACACGGCAGATTCAGATGAAAAGACATGGCAACTTCAGTACCACACACGTGGCAACTGCAGTCATTGATTCATGGCATTTTCTTTCAGCTTCTGTTGCACCTCAAGAGTCATTCTCCCATTTTTACAAATTTATAACATCTAGCTTGCAAAAAATGTCACCAACAACCAAGTCACAGTGCTCCAATGTTGCTTACGGATTGCCCGTCCCTTTCTTTGTTTTCTTGTGCTTTGCTTGAATCTCCAATCCCGATTTGTATCTTATCTCTTTTGGACGCCCCTTTGTGATGGAACGGGGCGGGTTCCTGACCTGGGTTTGTGTGTTTGCTGTTCCAGATCCTACCTCCAAGTTTTCAGATGATGGCCCCGTGGACGAAGGCACACTTGTGGTACGGGGGAACCTGTGTAAGGCTTCCTCAGCTTTCCTCTTCTTGATCTCATCAAGCTCTCTTTTCAGGGCCTTCCTGTGTTTTTCTGCGACCCTCGCTGTCTCATCGCTCTTGCACGCTTCATCTATTAGCTCAGCATAGTTCTTTGTCAACACAACGTGCCTCACGGCATCCATGGTTGACTCTGGTCTCTCATCATGCACAGCCAAAACTGCATTTGATGTTTGCAGCCCCAATGCGTCGTCAGCGTCCCAAGTCCATCGCCGCCGTATGAAATGGCGGGGCATTCGTGTCACCGCGTTCATGTCCATTACTTTCAGTATGTGACAGCAAACAATCCCGTCCCGTTCGAATTTGCAGCATTGGCAGTAGTATTCGCCTTCGCTTATCAAGGCCTTTACAAAGTAGTTCCTTCCCTTATCTGGGTCTTCAGGTTCTGAATCCGACATGCCCATGATAGAACACACCTTGAACGTATGTTCATCCACCTGGAAAGCCGTATACATGCTGGCACACTTTATTTCTTCCTGGAATCTGCAAGTTTTGTGTGGTTTTGTTAAACTCTTGTGTGATGTTTTTTGTAGCACCTTATGTTGTTGTAGGCTGTAACGTAGGAAAGGCATCTAAAATGAATGATGGCTATGGCATCTGCATGATATTTTTTTCACATGGCAAATGCATAACATTTTTAATTGGCATGTGCATTCCATACCATCATGGCCAATGGAAGTACAGTTCGTTTAAACATGGCAACTACAGTTCATTAAACATGGCAACTGCAGTTGAGTAAACATGGCAACTGCATTTCATTAAACATGGCAACTGCAGTTCATTAAACATGGCAACTGTAGTTGAGTAAACATGGCAACTGTATAACATCTTTAATTGGCATTTGCATTCCATACCATCATGGCCAATGGAAGTACAGTTCATTAAACATGGCAACTGCAGTTCATCAAATATGGCAACTGCAGTTGAGTAAACATGGCAACTGCAGTTGAGTAAACATGGCAACTGTAGTTCATTAAACATGGCAAACTGTAGTTCATTAAACATGGCAACTACATATCATGGTTACTCTGTACTCAATGGCTACTTTCAAAAAATCATCATTTTCAAATAAGCTTTTCAACTGCATTGCATTCTACATGGCACCTACTACCTTCATGCTTGTGCAAATAAGATTGTAACACAACTGACTTACTTGTTAAAAATCTTGTTGGTGTATATCTTGCTCATCTGCCTCTCCATCGGTAAATACGTTAGCAATTTTGGCTGCTTGAGCGCGGTGTTTGCTTCGTGCTGTAGCTCAGATCCCAGTATTTTTTGTTGCAAAGCGGAGTATTGCTTTGCAAACTGCAGCAATGAGTTGCCAGGGCTCACGTACCGCTTCAAAACAGCATTGAACCCCTCGCTGCGCTGCGTAGTCTGCAGAAACGGGAAGAAGCACCGCATGAAGTAGGCCGGCACACAGTACATTCGCTTCTCCCACAGGCTAGCAAGCGTCTCGTTGTCTTGTACTTGATATGTTTCAATCATAGCCATCCAGCTCCTTTCAAACTCCTCCACCGTCAAGTTGTGGTCCACGCACAGCTCGAATGCCTTGTGCAGCTCTGGACGGTCAGCAAAGAACGGTCCTAGCGTCTCCTCAGCCTTCTTTATAATGTGCCACCTGCAGTGCCTATGCACTGCCAACGGAAAGACCTCCTCTATGCCTGCACGCATGCTAAAATCCTGGTCTGTTATTATGTTCATCGGAGCAAGTCCACCCATGCACTCCAAGAAGGTCTTGAACAGCCGAACAAGCCCGCATCCGAACTGCAATGATTGATTGTGGTTATTTATTCCTATGAATGGAGCGCATGGCATCTTGTACATATTAGTGAGATATGTCGCACCGAACGAAATGCAATCTCAAAAATGTTTGTAGGCTCTTCTTGCAGCACCATCCACCCAATACATGTTCCTGACACGGTCCTCATCGTCCAATCTTATCCTGTAGAAGAAACCTGGATCTTCCTTCGCTTTCTCGATGTGGGGAGACCGACCAAAAGAGGTATCCATGAACACTATCTGTCCTTACATTCTAATTTCAGTTGCTTTGGAGTTTTAGTTTTTTTTTCTTCTAGCATCGTAATTTGCTGGGACCTATGAGTCTTAATTTTAATATTGCAGGGTAATCAGTTTTATGTCGCCTTTATCTTCCCAGCAGTCAGGAGCAAGCAAATTACAGTTTGTAGACAACGATTTGACATTCAGCATATATATACTAGAGTTTCAGAAGGTCAATAATACCCAATGCATTGCCTTCCATGACCTACCTTGGTCTGTTCTCATGGATGATCTGCTAACTCATTTTAATTCGGTGCTAGGTACTATTTCCTTCGGCATTGGGTTTTATAATATTTAGTACCATTGGTGCAGCTTAATATGCAAAGCCTGAGCATTGTTCAAGTTACCAAGCAAATGTCTGTGCTAATTCTCACAAGAAACTTATGTTTCCCCTGTTTTTGAATATAGGTACGCAATAAAAGTTTTCACTTCGGAAGCACCAAAACCTTTTAGAGCTGCATGTAAATATTTTCTTAGACATACAGTAATGCTTCTTTTTTATTTTATAAGAGAAATAACATAACCTTTATATTAATGATGTATAGCTTCATTTTACACAGAAAATACTACTTGAATTAATCCATTGAGACCGAATGAAAATTAAGTACAACTACCTGCTGTTGAATTAGTAAACAAGATCAATTAGGTAGATTTGGGTAGCTAGGTTTCAGAGATTGAATCAACCACTGTTGCGTAGTGTTCTTTTAGTACAAGGGTGCACAGTGTTCTTTTAGTAGGAAGACGTTGAGATATTTTTTGCCCGGTGCAACGCACGGGCATTTGTACGGCGGCGGCAGCGGTGGAGATGACGCGTTGCCCGTGCGAGAGGATGAGAGGGAAGTGGCGCAGCGACGCTCGCCTGCGTCGAGGCTTTGGTCGCCGGGAGGAGACAGCGGACGGAGTGCGGGCGGCGGCGGCGCGCAAGGGAGTACTGGAGAATGGGGAAAGATAAGGAAGAGCCCTCATCGTGTAGCAGTAAGAAGATTTCTTTTTTTTAGCGATCGCAGCGGTACGAAGATGAGTTCATGGGTCCTTCTGTGTACGTTAACTATTTTGTTTAGGCAAGCCCAAATAGTTAAAAAAAAAACTTCCCAAGCAAACAACCAACTATCTGTAAAAATTACCAAACAAAAATGCCCAAAAAGTTAACAAAAAATAGTTTTAAAATATTTCAAAAAATATGTTCATAATTTTTAAAAACACTTAAAAATTACGCAAAAAAAACACTTCTTACTGCAAAAACCATTTTGAAATATACAACAGAAATACATTCTTTAATTTCTTTTTTATTTTATAGAGTATGTTCCAATTTTCATAAAAATGTTAACTATTCTTCAAAAGGTGTTACATTTTAATAGAATATTAAAGTTTTATTAAAAAAGGGGAAAATTCCACGTTCAACATTTATTAAAATTGGATATAAAATATGGCGAAAAATGAACCATCAAGCAGGTTCTACCACTTTTATCGCCTGGTGCAACGCACGGGCATTTGTACTAGTTACATATAACGTATGAAGAACTATGAAATCCTCCTCCCTTTATTATTAGGTAAAGATTATTATGTTGTTTCGTGGTAAACCACATGCTTCTAGCCAGACCCAAGCATGAGCTTTCATCTTCTTTGTTTTTTCAGCTACATGAGCTTTATCTGGTGTGCACAAGTGAGTTAAATTAGAATTACGGTGCACCACCCTTTAAAAGATATACGGGCGGACAGGGTGGGACCGCCTGTTCGGCATGGTACACGCGGAATGGTTTGCAAATGCGTTCCATAGTGTTCTAGCGCTGGTTATTAAGGTTCCTTTTGCTGGTCCATTTGTCTTTCGTTCAATGATTGACTACTCCTTTGTTGGCAGACTGTTTTTGATATTTTTTTCAGCAAGTTAAGAATAATATATAAAAATGATTTACTATTAGCTCAGGTCATGAGTTTAAAAATATTCAAGAATTTTATTTTTAAGAATTTTACAAATGCTTTAAAGTTGTAAATATTACAAAATTAAAAACAGAATTCTATTAAAATTATTTGTGAACCTTAAATAATGTTCCAATTTTAAAAAAATGTTCATGGATTGCAAAGATGTTCTAAAATTGGAAAATATTCAGGAATTTACTAAAAAAATGGGAAATAAAACCGTTCCCAACTCTCGTGAATTCATTTTGAAGGAATTATTAATTTTTGTGAATTTGGATATTTTTTGTAAATTTATAAAAAAAGCCGCTCCCAGATTTAAAAATGGTCACAAATTTTCAAAATGTTCCTGAATTTCGAAAAATCAAAAAGATGTATTTATGAAATTTTATAAATATTTGTGAATTGAATAATGTTCTAAATTTAGAAAAACACAAAATTGTTTTTATCAATATTTAAAAATGTTCACAAATTAAAAATGTTTTGGAATTTTTAAAAAAACTTGTAAAATTAATATATTTTTTGAAGAATAAACAAGAATAACCAAAAATAACATGAAAATAAAAATAAAAAAAGAAAGAAACTAGTAATATCGATAGAGAAAACACTAAAAAGAAAAAACTAGAGAAAGAACCATCTAGAACCTTCCGTAAATCAAAGGAAAAATAGAAAAAGTTGTTATGGGCTGGCCCAGGTAGACAAGGGGCATCGCCTTGGTTTGGTTGCCCTACCTTGGACTTGGGGCGTTGATTCCCAACAATGGGTTTTACTGTTTGCCTAACCCATATACCCAACACTTACCTTAGTTGTCAAAGCACTACAAGAAATATGTCAACTTGCGACCATCAATATTGGTCACTGAATGGTCATTATTTTTCATTTGTGACCTTTTTATGACCAAAAACAGTTAGTCAAAAGCTGGTCGTCTTTAATGAAACCTAACGACCTTTCTTGTGAAATGGTTGTAGACAGTTACGACCAAAATAAAAGGTCGTAGATTCTACGACCAATTATTTTGGTCACTAGCAACCTGCCCACACCATGTCAGATCTGACGTGGCAAGCTGACGTGGAAAACTTGTGACCAAATGAATTGTCGTAGATTAGAATCAGCCTGGTCCAGTTCAGCCGTCTATATGGGCCAAGCCCAGTAATTCAGCCCATTTAATATTATTTTTCCTATTAATTCTGGTCAGCCACATGGGCCAAGCCCAACAATTCTGCCTTTTTATTTCATGGGCCATGGCCTTTTTGCGATCCATTTCTTTTTGGGGCCTCGGTTTTTTTATGGTCCAATTTCTTTTTAATTTTCAGCCTCTGTTCCTACCAATATATTTTGGGCCATAGCCTTTTCAAAGCCCAAATAGATTTGGTCCAATAGACATTTCGGCCAATTCTTGATTTGGCCCATGCCTGTTTTTATCAAATACTATTTATATCATAGACATACAACCAACCCAGATTCAATGCCAATATATTTTCCAGTCCAGTAATACATTTCAGGTAAACAATAGTATTCTAAGAATATGTACATAACTCCCAGCATTTGAATACGAAGTTAGCAAGCAAATATACATCAAATTCTCAGGAAAATCAGCAGTACATCCAAATCCCAAGAAAATTCAACATTACAACAAAGTCATGCATCTCCCTAGGTGTAGAAGTAGAGATACGAGAGTGTGCACGCATGCCTAGATCCTGCATGCCTTGCTTCTTCCGACTTCTTCGTCCTAGAGCTCACGACGAAACATGAATGACGACCATCATCTAAATGTTATAAAATAGAATGGTTAGAAACAAAATAAAAGCACATCTAACAGCATGTTAAGTTGTAGGCAGTCTGTCCATTAATTGTAATCACTTAGTAGTTATCCGCCTAAGCAAACACAGAAGTACAATGCTTGAGATAAATGTATGCAGCAAGAAGAACTTGCAATGTGATGACAGTATGAGCGAACAATAACTCTGGAAGTAAAAAGAACATAAATAATACAACAATCTCTGGAACACCTAGGTAGTAACTAGAATGGTTGCTTGCTGTTCATGAGTGTCAATCATCTGCATGTGTGTACATCAAAAAGAAAACAATAGGATTCAATTCATCTTGCCCATATACAGCAACCAGCAAACATCGAACATCATTACATTACCGCAAAAGAAAACTCCAGAATTCCCAAAAGGTTGCATTCTAACAAAATTGACAACAAATTCCATGTACATAAATAGTATGACTAACACTAACCAGTATGTGTTCATGGAGTGACAAAAAAATTCTCACTAGCTAGGAGTTATTGGTATATAGTGTTCTGACATGTGCAACTCTTAACTAAACTGATCATAGAAATGGAAAGACATGAGAACAAGTTCAATCAGAATCCAGGCATGTAAAATTTTAAGCACCAGCATAACAGATCTACAAAAACAGACCATGATCATCATGCATCAGGATTTACGGTTCTAGCAAAACAGCAAAGAGATAAGAGAAAAGATAAATGCTAGGAGTACATCAAAAGTCCCAGAAATTCACATCTCCCTAGGAGCAGAAGCAGGGATAAGAGAGCATGAATGCCTGCCTAGATCCTGCATGCCTTGCTTCTTCCAACTTCGTCCTAGAGCTCACGTCGAAACATGAATGAAGGCAATCATCTGCATGTTACAAAACAAAATGGTTATGAACAAAATAAAAGCACATCTAACAACATGTTAACTTGTAGGCAGTCTGTGCATAAATAACAGTAGAACAACCAAATCGAGGCATCATTCTCAATGAATAATAGTAAATACTATATTAGTGAGAAACAACAGCATCATAAAGATAACAGTGGGGATGCCACAACTGAAAGGAGCAATCTATTTTGTATTTGAGAAACTGAAAAATGCATGAACAATTTCTCAGAAGGTAACTGAACTTATGTGCACGCTTTTAGACAAGAAAACAAGGGCTTTTAGTATATACATTAATTAGAACAGGATCGCAAGACACCAATATAAGCTAGAATTGACAAGTACACATTAATTTTAACACATCATCACTAGCTCTGTTGTTGTCTGCATATTACACCAGTAGTTGTCCGTCTAAACAAACACAGAAGTACAATTCTTGAGATACAGGTATGCAGCAAGAAAAGCAGGTAATGCAATGATAGTATGAGAGCACTGTAGCTCTGGAAGTAAAAGAACATAAGGTAGCAATGGTTAAGTCACTGAACTTCATAGCAGTAACCTACCATAGCTCAGCACTGATGTGCTTCAAGCTGTCAAAAGCATAGATGTAAAATTAATCATTGTACTCTGCAACAATAGGGGATAAAACTGCATAAGCTTTGAATTTTCACCCAATAAGTTGGACAGAAAAGATAAATGGACATCAGTTTGCAAGTGCGAAACGCTGAACGTATGTCAGTGGGTAAGCTCGGGTTACCTGGGTTGTCGACCAGAGGTGCCTTCCACTTTGCCCTTGATATTCAGGTTATTGATTTTCTGAATACACAGAGAATAGGTTGTCAAGTGCTAGCTAGGAGTTTAGGTATGCATAAACAAAATATTTGCATTGTATGCATACACAAGTATTTATATTATAAGCAGATATAGGAGTGCCACTTCAAGTGAATGCCAGACATCACTTTACACACACTCAAAATTAAAAGCCAGACATCCAATGTACATCAGTACAAAAATAGAGTGTTCTCAGATCATAAGCATGGGTTCTTGAAGGAAATTTACTAATTAAGGGCATAGTTGTATCTCGTATCCAGGAAATTTCTTGATATGGCAGATGGTACATGCCCTGGATCCGAGTTCATGGTTAAGTTCATTTGAATGCTAAAGTAGCTAAAAACACAAAGCATTGGGTCATGCTAAATAGACCTACAGAAAAACTTGAATGCATGCTCACTGAGTCACATGAGAACAGGTAGGCAAATTCACAAACAGATGGAGTGCATACTAGGCATGTACCGAATGAACAACTAGAAGTCATGGACGCAATTTGGTAAACATGTAGACTGCAGATAAAGGGAGCACCAGCGGACGGGTCCAGGGTTGCCGCCGCTCCTCCGTGTTGATGCTGAGGTTGGAGACGCCGGATCCGTGCGGGCATCTAAACCCATCCTTTCTTCCCAAGCTCCAGTGAAGACCTTCAGATCCGGCTTGTCCATGGCCTGTAGATGTGGGGCGCCCTCGGGAAGATGACGACCCCGACCTGCAGCGTGAGGTGGACGGCGGCCTTCAAGGCTCGCGTCGGCGCCATCGCTGTCCTGGTGGCTGGAGACCTATGGCCGGCGTGTTGAGCTGCCACCTCAAACCCTAGGCAGGCCACGCACGCGCCGCGGTCCGGCCAGCTCGACAGAGTGCCACGCATCGAAGCACGCACGCGCGCGCCGGTGAGAAAGCCAGCCGTGGTTGCTGGGCGACGACGCCTCTCTCTCCGGCGAGGCTGAGGTGGGCAGTGGTCGATCTGTTGCATGAGGTCGAACAGGAGGGGTGGGGGAGAAGAGGGCGGTGGCTGAAGGGAGGGACTGCGCCATCGATTTGAATCGGGGGAGAGGATGAGAGGGGATAGGAGTTAGGGTTTGAGCGATGAGAGGGGATAGATAAGAGGATGGATGGGGGGGCGATGTGGTGGGCTGCGGGTGGGGTTTGGTGGCCAGCTGTGGCTAGCCTTGGGTCGGCCCAGTTTGGCTGCATCCCTTTTTTTTCTTCAAAAGGTTTTATTATTTTGTTTTAAAACCTTTTCCAATAAACTTTTAAAAAAATAGATTAGAACAACTTTAAAACTAAGTTTAGATGTGGTGATGGTTTATCCTTCGTGATACCACAATCGTCGAATCAAAATCTAAGGGTTTAGATTAAACTAGGTACGACAACGAAAACATTCGAATGAAAAAAAAATAGCATCAAATGACCAAAGTGATTTTTTTTGTGAAGAACCTACCAAATATTTGTTGGAAAATTGGACCGCATCAATTTTTAAAATTATAGGACCATGTTTAATGTACAATTGACCAAATGGTTGGGTTTCAAAAGCTTTCCATCCACCTCTCGTGAAAAAAAAGAAATTTCCGCCGATTTAGCAGGAAGCGGGTCAAATTTGAAGTACATCTGACTCATAGTTTGCTCTTTATTTTTTTTTTAAATCATTTCTAGGTACAAAAAAGAGTTAAATACACTGGAGGTCCTAAAAGTTTTGGTGCAGTGTCACTTTAGTCCTATATCTTTTAAAACGCACCTTTAGGTCCAAATTCTATAGTAAGTGGTTCACCCGAGGTCCTTTTTCCACTAGCGCTCGCTGACCTGCTCGCGTGGCGCGTTGACCCAAGCCATGTCAACTCAGGATCTAAATCTTGGAGCTCAACCAGTTCTTCTGAATCATAGTCACTATCATCAATGCATTCTGACTTCTTCTTTTTCTTTTCATGCTTGTCACCCCCCCCCCCCCCCCCAATTCAACAAACAGGTCATCATCATCTTTCTGTAATTCATTGTCAGAGTCAACCCACTTAGAGCCACTACTACTGTCATCAGTTTGTTCGTCATGAACTTGCACTGTTTCTCTTCTCTTCTTTCTCCTCTCCTTCTGTCCATCTCTCTCTGCCCTTGGCACACTGTTGTTGGCCACATTGGGATTTCTACCAGTTGATGTTTCATTTAGTCTTCCCTTCATAGCATTGGTTTTCAGCCTAGGACTACTCCTAATATGTAAATTAACACCCTGTTTTGTAGCACTCAGCACTGGTGGCAGCTCCGTTGATCCAGTAATGCAAACATCATCAAATTCTATCTTACCAGTCAGCTCTTTGTGATCAACATATAGCTGAAAATGTTGGAACTAAGGAATAATAGCTGACATGCTTAAGGTGTCTATATCTCTATCAAGAATCCTTAGGCCAATATCCAAATTCATACCAGGGAGCAGCCAATACACATTACATTTGTCCATATCATATCCTAAATTCTGCAAGAAGTCCTTTATCCAAAGTGGAGACCATGTGTCAACTTCACAACCACCAAAATACTCCACTTTTCCATCAATATAACTCTTGTTCGACCGAAATCCACAAAACCATCCACCATAATTGATTTCCACAAAGAATGCCTCTTCAGTTGCTCCTATGATTACAAATTGAAACAATTTGTCACATTGCAATCTATCTTTTACAGAAAAATATTCTAAAAAAGAGTTCTTCGACATTCCTGTGAACAACCCTAACCTCAAATTAGAGCAAGCAGTTCGAGAAAGTTAATGAGAAAGTGTAAATTAAACTAAATCAAAGCCTACAGCGAGTGATTACGACAGATTAGATGAGCTACGGGATGATAGCGACGAACAGTTATGGTTCGTACCATAAGATGGAGGAGGATCTCCCTCTGGTCGGCGCACGGGGGGCATCTACATGGACGCCTGCTCGGATTACCCTCCAGATCGACTCTCGTCGCCGTCGCAAAGAAGAAATCCATCGCTGCCACCACCGTCGATCGACTACCATGTCACCAAACTAGGGTGAAAGAGGAGAGGGGCCGTGAATGTGAGGGCATAGATCAAGGTTTCTTTGTTGCAATTTACCTCATGTAGGTGGCTCCTGAGTCGACGTGGCATGGGTCAACGCACCACGTGAGCAGGCCAGCGAGTGCTAATGGAAAAAAGGACCTCAGGTGAACCACTTACTATAGAATTAGGACCTAAAGGTGCATTTTGAAAGATATAGGACTAAAGTGACACCGCACCGAAACTTTTAGGACCTTTAGTGTATTTAACTCTACAAAAAATATCTATTTCATCAGAGATACTCCAAAAGCATTGTGTCATTATATGTGACCTAGTTTTGAAATCGGCATAAAAAACTGGAAAAATAAAAAATGAAAACCTTCGCATCGATGAACATTTTTGAAATTCATGATCATTTTTTGTGCACATTTTATGAAAAAATTGTGATCATTTTTTAATTTGCATTTTTTTGTCAAATTCATGAACATTATTTCAATACGTAAACATTTTTTCAAAATCATAAACATTTTTTTAATGAACGAACATTTTATGATTTCATGAACATTTTTCGAAAATTCACATTTTTTATGTGTGGAACTTTTTTGAAATCATGAATTATTTTAAAGAAGAAAGAATAAAACATAAAAAAGCACACATTTCCCACCAGAAAATGTCTTCTAATAGGCTATGGGCCGCTGGCCCACTCGGTAGACCGCAATGCTAAAGAAATAAGAAGGAGAGAAGGGGAGGCCTCTCACGTTTTAGGCCCAAGCCCAAGAAACGGCTGTGTTCTATAAAAAGAATGATTGCAGTTAACTAACGTAAATGAGTTTGTGGCGTGGTGGTAAGGGCCGGTTGTGCTCTCTGGTGCGGCGCGGGTTCGAATCCCCTTGGCCCTTATTTCTTTTCTACTTTTCTATCTCCATTTGAGCCATGCGGGTCCTGCTGTCAGGTCGGTCGTCGGCCCCTCTTGTCAGTTGGTGGGTCCTTTCCTGTCAAATCGGTGGTGGGCCTTGCATGTCAGTTTGGTGGGGCCAGCATGTTAGTGCAGTGGTGGGTCCGGCGTGCAAGTTGGTGGTGGGTCCGAACTGTCATTGCATGGGCGGTGTAGGTTAACCGGTCAATGCGTGGATCCCACCTGTCAATGGTGGATTTAAACCTAGTGCTATCCAGACATGTAATCAAAAATTGACACATGGACATGACACAAAGGCAAAAATTGACACATAAACATGACACGTAAGCAAAATCGATGAGGTGGTGCTCAGTCATAGAAATGCACCATAGTTTACAAGGTTATGACCATCTAGATTGGTTGTTATCAGCTAGAAATAAGGTCGTCGATCACTGTTGTCTGCTTTATTACCATTTTGTGTAAGGCAATTACGACCTTTCTGATCAAAATGGTCGTTCTCTTTTAGGGTTTGGACCCTTCAAAACAGGTTACGACCAATTGGTTCAAAATGGTCATAGATTTACGACCAATTCATCCACAGTCACTAAGAGAAGGTCACAAGTTGACATATTTCTTGTAGTGAGGCCCACGCATCCATGAGACATTACGCCCTTGAAATTCCACAAGATACTTTTAAAATGGCCGCTCCATGCCCTCTATCTTAGTTCAAGCGGTGTTGTCCTCCACATGCAGAGCTAGTGGCGGAGTTCTGACTTCCGAGGATACGCGTTTTGATATCGTGCGAGCCTTTGTTTAGGTGGTCCTTCCCATCCATCATTTTGGGTCTTCTCAGTTGTTGAAGTAAGAATAGGTGAATGTGCATGGACAAGGCAGACGACATTGATATGTTCATAACGAAATGTAGGCATCTATCAACAACCAGAGGATTAATTATACTAGGGGATTGACTCTCCATTACATACCATAATAGAATGTTAGAAACGCGTTACTATCTGTCGCCCGCCGAAAAATCCCAACATGTTGAGTTGTCCTCCCGTGCGAGATCTGTCCTAGTAAATTTTCTTGCATTTAACAGCTAGTGCATCAAAGAATTATGAAAGAATCGCAAACAAATTAAAACTCGTCCATTCTCAACCGAACTTCGCATGGTGACCGGTGATGATAAAATAATAAGGTAGTATTGTTTGAAAAAATTGAGGTCTACCCCCTATTCCTCTTCGCTTATCCGTGGTACCGCTCACAATTCGCATCTCTGAGGCTAGGGGGTAGGGACCTTCTTATACTGTCTTTGCAAAGAGTTCACCTCTTATACAGATAAGATTCACAGTATTTTTAACTAGTTTTCTGAGATATACTCCAGACCAAATTACCAACCACGATCAAATTTGTCTGTTAACGGATTCTGCCCGTTATGTCCTCGGAGCATGAGCAACACGCCATAATAGAGTGTAAATTCCTCTAATTATGTAGATCAACATTAGGGCTGTAATCTAACTATATGATCTAGCTCCTTCCGATTATCACTGTACCCGGGTAGTCTTTCCAATATAAATATTACTAGCACTGGAGAAGCGCGGCGCATGCCGCGCACGTGACCGATTTCGTTTGTATTTTATCGAAATAAGCAAGAAAACAACATATATTTTTATTTTTTTTGTTATTTCTTTTGGATTACTGTTCATGTGAATGCATAGTGCTGATTTACTATTTTTATTGTTCCAGTTTATTCGGGTGTATTGTTCTGGGTTATAATTCAGGTACTGTTTCGGTTTATGATTTGGGTGGGTTAATGTTTTCGGTTTATTCCGGTATTGTTCCGTTTCACTGGTTTTACTGTTCTTGGTCGAGGGAGGAAGAGTCCCAATTTTTTTGGATTTTTTATATTTCTTCTCGATTACTGTTCATGTGAATGAATAGTGTTATTTTACTTTTTTTTAGTTGTTCCTGTTTATTCGGGTGTATTGTTGTTGTTTAAAATCTGGTTACTGTTTCGGTTTTATGGTTTGTGTGGGTTAATGTTTCCGGTTTATGTAGGTGTTGTTCCATTTTACTGGTTTTAATGCTCTGCATTATTCGGGGATGTTGTTTTGATTTATTTGGGCTATTGTTTTGCTTAGTAGTCCTGAGTTCATTCGGATAATGTTCCGATTTTTGTTCAGGTATTTGTTAGTGCACTTTTAACTATTGTTGTGTTGTAAAAATGGGCAGTAATCGGTCAAGAACTTATTGTCCCCATGGATTTCCGTTTATGCAAATATACAGTTCCGCCCTACTGTTTTTGTGCCCTGGTAGCACTATCATCGCAAAGGATCAGGAGACCATTGCATCGGTACGGCGGTGTTGAGAAATGATGTATAGAAAATTCTAAATCCTAACTCTCTATATAAGGACGAGAGGGTGAAGGAGGGGGGGAGAAATTAGGTGGAAAAATATCCTAGTTTTTTTCTAAAATATGTGCGTATTTTTTCTTCGGTGAAAGCTAAAAAAAGTAAGAAAAAAATCAGATTCTTTGGAGCACCGTTCAAGTGAGAGTTACTGTTCATCGGTGTCATTGTTGTGAAAATGAACAGTAATCCATAAAAAAAAGTCAAAAAAAGGAGAAGAAGAGAATCCTTCCCGCTTTAGTATATGTATTGATAATGTATTCCACTGATAATCGACCAGCTTCCTTAAGCATACAACTTAAGTACGTTACAGCAAGTGATAGTTCCATGATAATCATGTAAAGTAATTCCATAATGAGGTATTCTGAATATTAGTAATTGCTAGTAATTTGAATATAGTTGCAGGACACCTAATTCCAACATTTCCCATTTGTCCCAAACGATCGTTCAAATATTCGTAAACCCGTAGCCTTATGCTTACCAAATACCTCGTGACTAAGAGGCTTAGTTAAGGGATCAGCAATCATAATAACACTACATTGAAAATGATGGGCACGAAGAATGAAAATTAAAAAAAATCCTACGAACACCCAAGATCTAATCTTGGAGATTGAAGGCAATGAGAGGGGAGTGTGTCTACATACCCTTGTAGACCGAAAGCAGAAGCGTATAAAACACGGTTGATGTAGTCGTACTCTTCGCGATCCAAACACAATCCAACTGATCTAGCGCCGAACAGACGGCACCTTCGAGTTTAGCACACGTGCGGCTCGATGACGTCTCCTCCTCCTTGATCTAGCAAGCGAAGGGGGGAGAAGTAGATGGGATCACAACCAGCAAGACGACGTGGTGGTGGTGCGCCGGCAAGGCTTCGCCAAGCCGTGATGGGAGGAGGTGGTGGGAGAGAGGGGGAGGGGCTGCGCCAGGTGGAGAGGTGCGCTGCACTCCCTCCCCTCCACTATATATAGGGGCAAGGGGGAGGGGGCGCCGGCCTTGGCCCCTACTCCAAGGGAGGGGGCGGTGGCCTAGTGGGGAGAGTCCTCCCCCCACAAGGCAAGGTGGGCTCCCTTCCCCACTAGGGTTTCTCCCCCTCCCTAGCCGCATGGGCCTGAGAGGGCCTGGTGCGCCTAGCCCAACTAGGCCAGGGCATCTCCTCTCAGTCCATGCTGGCCTCCAGGAGTGGTGGGACCCACTGGTGGTCCCCTGGAACCCTTCGGTGCCCCCCCGGCACACTGCCGGTGGACCCCTGAACTTTTCCGGAACCCGAATAAAACCTTCCCATATATAAATCGTTACCTCCGGACCATTTTGAAACTCCTCATGATGTACAGGATCTCATCCGGGACTCCGAACAACCTTCGGTCACCAATACAAATATCCCAATACTACTGTAGCGTCATCGGACATTAAGCATGCAACCCTGTGGGTTCGATAATCATGTAGACATGAACGAGACACCTCTCCGGTTAATAACCAATGGCGGAATCTGGATGCTCATATTGGTTCCTACATATTCCACAAAGATCCTCATCGGTTGAACCACAATATCAAGGATTCAGTTAATCCCGTATGCAATTCCCTTTGTCCGTCGATATGTTACTTGCCCGAGATTCGATCGTCGGTATCTCCATACCTAGTCCAATCTCGTTACTGGCAAGTCTCTTTACTCATTTCGTAATACAAGATCCCGTGACTAAACTCATTAGTCACATGAAGCTTCTTATGATGTTGTATTACCGAGAGGGCCCAGAGATATCTCTCCATCACACGGAGCGACAAATCCCAGTCTCGATCCATGCAACCCAACAGACACCTTTGGAGATACCTATAGAGCACCTTTATGATCACTGCAACTTGTAGCTTGCGTTGGTATTTCCCCGAAGAGGAAGGGATGATGCAGCACAGCAGAGAGCAGTATTTCCCTCAGTTATGAAACCAAGGTTATTTTCGAACCAGTAGGAGAATCACGCAACACCTCGTTAGCAGCACCTGCACAAAAACAACAAATCCTTGCACCCAATGCAAACAAGGGGTTGTCAATCCCTTGGCGGTTAATTGAAAGATTAAATTGTATATGATAGATTGAAATAAAAATACAAAATAAAATAAATAAAAGAAAGATGGCAGCAATATTTTTAGGATTTTAGTAATATCAGATAGATAGGCCCAGGGGCCATAGGTTTCACTAGAGGCTTCTCTCGAGAAAATAGCATACGGTGGGTTGACAAATTACTGTTGGGCAATAGATAGAAAAGCAAATAATCATGACGATATCCAAGGCAATTATCATGTATATAGGCATCACGTCCAAGATTACTAGACCGACTCCTGCCTGCATCTACTACTATTACTCCACACATCGACCACTATCCAGCACGCATCTAGTGTATTAAGTCCATAAAGAACGGAGTAATGCCTTAAGAACGATGACATGATGTAGACAAGATAAAGTCACGAATTAATAGACCCAATGAATAGATGCCATCTTGTTACCCTTAGTAGCAATGATACATACGTATCATGTCCCTTTCTGTCATTGGGATTGAGCACCGTAAGATCGAACCCACTACAAAGCACCTCTTCCCATGGCAAGATAAATCAACTCAGTTGGCCAAACCAAATCAATAGATCGGAGAAAAAAATACGAGGATATAGTAATCATGCATAAAAGAGTGCAGCAAAGACTCAAATAATTTCATGGATAATCTGATCATAAACTCACAATTCATCGGATCCTAACAAACACACCGCAAAAAGAGATTACATCGAATAGAACTCCAAGAACATCAAGGAGAATATTGTATTGAAGATCAAAAAGAGAGAAGAAGCCATCTAGCTACTGCCTATGGACCCGTAGGTTTGTGGTAAACTACTCACGCATCATCGGAAGGGCAGCAAGGTTGATGTAGAGCCCCTCCATGATTGATTCCCCCTCCGGCAGATTCCCGGAGAAGGCCTCCAGATGGGATCTCTATGGAACAGAAACTTGTGGCGGCGGAAAAAGTATTTCATGGACTCCCCTGAGGGTTTCTGATTTTTTGGGAATTTATAGTGCTGGAATTAGGTCAAACGGAGCTGGGTGGGCCCCATGAGGTACCAGGGCATGCCTGCCCCCCCAGGCGCGCCCTGCTGCCTCGTGGCCCACTCCTTCATCTTCTGGCCCTCTCCCGAAGCTTCCAGTACTTCTTATGTCCAATAAAAAATCTCCAAAAAGTTTCGTGGCATTTGGACTTCGTTTGGTATTGATTTTCTGTAAAACAAAAACAGGGCAGAAAACAGGAACTGGCACTGGGCACTAGGTTAATAGGTTAGTCTCCAAAAATGATAGATAATTGCTATAAATGATTGTAAAAACATCCAAGATTGATAATATAACAGCATGGAACAATCAAAAATTATAGATACATTGGAGACGTATCAATCACCCAGTTACGAAGTGATGTTTGATAGCACACAAGGTATTCCTTCGGTATCCGGGAGTGGCGTGATCTCATGGTCTGAGGAACTGATACTTGACATGATGAAAGTTGTAGCAAATAACTAAGTGATACGATCTAATGCTAAGCTGATTGGGTCTGTCCATCACATCATTCTCCTAATGATGTGATCCCGTTATCAAACGACAACTCATGTGTATGGTTAGGAAACCTTAACCATCTTTGATCAATGAGCTAGTCCTTTAGAGGCCTACTAGGGACACAGTGTTGTTTATGTATTCACACATGTATCTAAGTTTCTGGTCAATACAATTCTAGCATGAATAATAAACATTTATCATGAACAAGGAAATATGATAATAACTAATTTATTATTGCCTCTAGGGCATATTTACAATAGTCTCCCATTTGCACTCGAGTCAATAATCTAGTTTACATTGTAATGAATCTAACACCCATAGAGTTCTAGTGCTGATCATGTTTTGCTCGTGAATGAGGTTTAGTCAACGGGTCTGCCACATTCAGATCCGTATGTACTTTCCAAATATCTATGTCTCCATCCTTAATGTAATTACGAATGGAGTTGAAGCGGTGCTCTATGTGCTTGGTATTCTTGTGAAACCTTGGCTCCTTGGCAATCGGAATGGCACCGGTGTTGTCACAATAGAGAGTCATCGGATCCGATACACTAGGTACAACTCCTAGATCGGACATGAACTCCTTCATCCAGACTCCTTCTTGTGCTGCTTCTGAAGCAGCTATATATTCCGCTTCACATGTAGATCTCGCCATGGCGCTCTGCTTGGAACTACTCCAAATGACTGCTCCACCATTCAGAATATAAACGTATCCAGTTTGAGACTTCAAGTCATCCAGATCTATGTCAAAGCTAGCATCGACGTAACCCTTTACGACGAGCTCTTTGTCACCTCCATAAATGAGAAACGTGTTCTTAGTCCTCTTTAGGTACTTAAGGATATTTTTCACCGTTGTCCAGTGATCTACTCCTGGATCACTCTGGTACCTACCTGCCAGACTTATGGCTAGGCACACATCAGGTCTGGTACACAGCATGGCATATATTATAGAGCCTATGGCTGAGGCTTAGGGGACGACTTTCATCCTTTCTCTTTCTTCTGCCGTGGTCGGGCTTTGAGTCTTACTCAACTTCACACCTTGCAACACAGGCAAGAACTCCTTCTTTGACTGGTCCATTTTGAACTTCATCAAAACCTTGTCAAGGTATGTGCTTTGTGAAAGTCCTATCAGGCATCTTGATCTATCTCTATAGATTTTAATGCCCAATATGTAAGCAGCTTCACCGAGGTCTTTCATTGAAAAACTCTTGTTCAAATAACCCTTTATGCTTTCCAGAAATTCTATATCATTTCCAATCAATAATATGTCATCCACATATAATATTAGAAATGCTACAGAGCTCCCACTCACTTTCTTGTAAATACAAACTTCTCCGTAAGTTTGTATAAAATCAAAAGCTTTGATCACCTCATCAAAGCATGTATTCCAACTCTGAGATGCTTGCACCAGTCTATACATGGATCGATGGAGCTTGCATACCTTGTTAGCACCTTTAGGATCGACGAAACCTTCTGGTTGCATCATATACAACTCTTCCTTAAGGAAACCGTTAAGGAACGCTGTTTGACGTCCATTTGCCAGATTTCATAATCAAAATATGCGGCAATTGCTAACATAATTCTAATAGACTTCAGCATTGCTACAGGTGAGAAAGTCTCATCGTAGCCAACTCCTTGAACTTGTCGAAAACCCTTTGCGACAAGTCGAGCTTTATAGACGGTGACATTACCATCAGCGTCTGTCTTCTTCTTAAAGATCCATTTGTTCTCAATGGCCTTACGGTCATCAGGTAAGTCTACCAAAGTCCATACTTAGTTCTTATACATGGATCCTATCTCGGATTTCATGGCCTCAAGCCATTTGTTCGAATCCGGGCTCATCATCGCTTCTTAGTAGTTTGTAGGTTTGCCGTTGTCTAACAACATGACTTCCAGGACAGGATTACCGTACCACTCTGGTGCCGAGCGTACCCTGGTCAACCTATAAAGTTCAGTAGTAACTTGATCCAAAGTTGTGGTACCTCGGCTCAGAGGAACCGGAACACCCCGTATTCTAGCCCAGAGATCAAGTCTTCTGGAATACGGCACTGCTTAGCATAGAACAAAACAACTCTATATTACAAATAATATAGGCACAATGGTTCTGATATTAAAGGATACATGGGCATGGTGACACTATGCTTGCTAAGGTAGCTCTATGCTAGCAGTGGAACAACTCGCAGCAGCGGGTTAACTTCTAGCAGCAGAACAATGACGACGGTGATGAACTCCACTCCGCTGGGACACCTGGCTGGGACACGGCCTAGCTCGCAAACTCAGGATCCTCGACAAGCAATCAATCACGGCATTACCTGCAATCTGGCATGACACGCCAGGTGAGTACTTTGAATGTACTCGCAAGCTCACACCAACCAAAGCAATCAAGACAAACAATAGCATGGCATTTACATGTTGATTATTAATGATGAGCATGATACCACTAGAGCAATTACGAGAGTGAGCATGGCATATGCATGTTACTCATGATATGAACATGATGACACTTACACTAGCATGAGAGGGAGTCGACATTTAAGGTCGCATGGACCAACTTACTCATCTCAGAGGTTATCTCATAACCACCACAGGTATCAATCTTTCTTACCACCGTGATCATCACATGAGCACAAGGAGACCAACTTACTCATGCCGGTGGTTATCGCTTAACCACGAAGGGTTGAATCTGTGATCTTCACATGACGACAAGGAGCTCGATCTTTATCCGTGATCATCGCATGACCACATAAAGATCAACCAACTTCTTACCACATGGAACTAGGGTTGTTTATTATTCAGGTTATTAGTATTGTTGACCCATAGTGTGACCTACTACAAACTGTGTCCATAACTAAGGACATGACTATCGATAGATTATACACTCTGTAGAGGTTAGTACATTGTACCCGTGCTATGGAACTCATGGCCTCGTGCTCCCATTCGGGTGGACCAACGACATTCCAACAAAACCAATCTATTACATGACACTCTCTCGGCCACTCTGACAAACTCCCGTTCGGGATATGCCATGGGTGGGCCCGATGTCAACTCGTGACATCTGCCACCTTCGTGGGCACCACCGTCGTGGCCAAACTAAACGGTCCCAAATGGGGACCTGAGCTCAAAACCAAAACTCAGGCACACAAGGTTATTGCCGCCTACCTGATCAGGGTAGCACGTGCACATAACCTTCCCTCGTTGGAGGCACCGGCGAGAGGCATGACAATAGACCGAATTAGGGCCTCCCCATCCAGGCAAGTGTGGTTGCACTGGTGAGCTCAATTCGGTGGCACTATGACTCAGCCAACAGATTTGTTCAAGTTCAATTAATGTCAACTTTACTTGAATGGTGATGAGCTGAGCCATAGTAAAATATAACATGATGAAATAGCAATGCATATGAGCATAATATTAAACATTAGCATGGATGGGTAACATAACCATTTAACATATGAATCTTAACATCAACAACAATTAATTTGGTCTACTGGATGCAAATGAGCATGGCATAGTGATGAACATGGAGGCACAAGCTTATTCATATAGCAAACCATAACAATTCATATGAGCATATCATTATCACTAGCATAGGAAATAATTACAAGAATTAAACATAAGAATAATATTGTTAACAAATAATCATTTATATTAATGGATGCACATGGACATGGCATAAGAATGAGCATGGATTCACAAGCATATACATGGGGTTCAAAAATAATTAAATAAGCAAACAATTATTCAAATATTCGAGTGGAAATCATGGCCATTGCAATGCCATCATGCAAGTGGATGATGTGGCTTGCCTGGGGTTGATGGATTCATCAGGAAGAAGTGCGAGGAGCTCGCGAAAAGATATGTCGGAGAAGTTTCTCTCTCGAAGGGGGCTGAATAAAAGGCAAGGGAAAAATGGTCATTTTAAAAATGTGACAACATTGTGGAAATGATACCAACGGAATGGGCTCAACAAACAAAGAACATAGGCTTTGGAATCACCTGATTCGGAGTCACGGTTGCAAAGTTACGGCCGTTCGTTCGTTAGGCAGAAAAAGAAAAAAAACTGTGCTTTTCTGCTGTTAATGGACGAACGCCCGCAATATAAGGATTTTGGCCCCGGTGGCTGAAACACAGAAAGTGCATTTCACTAGAATGCGCCTTTGGTATAGCAAAAATGTATTATGGGTAATACGCTTCCATTAAACCACGCGGGCCCGGAGTGAACGCCTCTGTTAGACTGACCGGTGGGGCCGTGGGGATGGCGGGGCCTGCCTGACAGGTCCATCTTCTTCCCCCCGTCGTTCATCTGTGGGACAATGGGAGGCCGCCCGTGCCGGCGCCTGTCTCGATGGTACAGGCCACCTCCGGAGTGATCGGGGCGGCGAGGCGCAACCGCCTAATACGTCCATTTTGCATCATGTTTTGCTACTGTTATTTATAGTGTTTTTAATCAATACAACACTTTGTGGAGCAATTCTAATGCCTTTTCTCTCTTAATATGCAAGATTCACATAAGGAGGGGGATTGCCGGTAGCTGGAATTCTGGACCTGAAAAAGCTATGTCAGAGATACCTATTCTGCACATCTCCAAATGAGCTAAAATTTTACGGAGATTTATTTTGGAATAAATAAAAAAATTGGAAGCAAGAAGTACCAGAGGGGTCCACCCAGGTGCCCACGAGGCACCAGGGCGCACCACCCCCCCCCCCCCCCGGCGTGCCCTGGTACCTCATGGGGCCCCTGGCCAGCTTCTGGCCCCCATTTTCTTCTATATAAGTCCATTTACCCTAGAAAAAAATAGAGAGAAGACTTTCGGGATGGTGCGCCTCCGTCTCGAGGCGGAACTTGGGCAGGAGCACTTTTGCTCTCCGGTGGAGAGATTCTGTCGGGGATACTTCCCTCCGGCAGGGGGAAATCGTTGCCATCGACATCACCAGCGATCCTCTCATCATGGGAGGACTAATCTTCATCAACATCTTCACCAGCACCATCTCATCTCAAACCCTAGTTCATCTCGTGTATTCAATCTTTGTCTCAAAACCTCAGATTGGTACCTGTGGGTTGCTAGTAGTGTTGATTACATCTTGTAGTTGATGCTAGTTGGTTTATTTGGTGGAAGATTATATGTTCAGATCTATTATGCTATTCAATACCTCTCTGATCTTGGGCATGAATATGATTTTTGAGTAGTTATTTTTGTTCTTGAGGACATGGGAGAAGTCCTATCATAAGTAATCATGTGCAATTGGTATTCGTTCGATATTTTGATGATATGTATGTTGTTGATTCCCTTAGTGGTGTCGTGTGAACGTCGACTACATGACACTTCACCATCCTTGGGCCTAAGGGAATGCATTGTGGAGTAGTAATTAGATGATGGGTTGCTAGAGTGACAGAAGCTTAAACCCTAGTTTATGCGCTATTCCGTAAGGGGCTGATTTGGATCCATATGTTTAATGCTATGGTTAGAGTTATCTTAATTCTTCTTTTGTAGTTGCGGATGCTTGCGAGAGGGGGTAATCATAAGTGGGAGGCTTGTTCAAATAAGAATAGTACCCAAGCACCGGTCCACCCACATATCAAAAATATCAAAGTAGCGAACATGAATCAAACAAGCATGATGAAAGTGACTAGATGAAATTCCTATGTGTCCTCGAGAACGCTTTACTTACTATAAGAGATCGTTTCGGCTTGTCCTTTGCTATAAAAAGGATTGGGCCACCTTGCTGCACTCTTTGTTACTATTGCTACTTGTCACTTGTTACAAATTATCTTGCTATCAAACTACTCGTAATCGATAATTTCAGTGCTTGCAGAAAATACCTTGCTGAAAACCGCTTGTCATTTCCTTCTGCTCCTCATTGGGTTCGACACTCTTACTTATCAAAACGACTACGATTGATCCCCTATACTTTTGGGTCATCAAGACTCTTTTCTGGCACCATTATCGGGGAGTGAAGCGCCTTTGGTGAGTGGAATTTGGTAAGGAAACACTTATATTACGTGCTAAAATTTACTGTGGAAAGTAATCCTTTGACGGTTTTTTTGGGGTATCTTCACCTCGACCGGAAACATAAATAGTTGTTCCTCAACCTACTACACCTACTGAAAATATTTATTATGAGATTCCTCTAGGTATGATAGAAAAACTGCTAGCTAATCCTTATGCAGGAGATGGAACGGTACATCCTGATATGCACTTGATCTATGTGGATGAAATTTGTGGATTGTTTAAGCTTGCAGGTTTATCCGGAGATGGAGTTAAGAAGAAAGTATTCCTTTTATCTTTGGAGGGAAAGGCATTGATGTGGTATAGGCTATGTGATGATACTGATACATGGGATTGGAACCGATTGAAACTGGAATTCCATCAGAAATTTTATCCTATGCATTTGGTTCATCGTGATTGGAATTTTATATATAATTTTTGGCCTTGTGAAGGAGAAAGCATCACTTAATCTTGGGGGAGGCTTAAGTACATGATGTACACATGCCCCAATCATGAGCTCTCAAAAGAAATTATCTTACAAAAATTTTATGCTCGGCTTTCTCATGATAATCAAACTATGCTCGATTCTTCTTTGACTGGCTCCTTTATGAAGAAAACTATTGAATTCAGATAGGATCTTCTGGAAAGAATTAAACACAACTCTAAAGATTGGGAACTCGACAAAGGTAATGAGTCAGGTATAATACTTGAGTTTGATTGTGTTAAATCTTTTATGGCCACCAATGCTTTCCATAAGTTTAGCACTAAATATGGACTTGACTCTGAGATAGTAGCTTCCTTTTGCGGATCATTTGCTACTCATGTTGATCTCCCTTAGGAGAAGTGGTTTAAATATCATCCCCCTGTTAAAGAAAAGATTGAGGAACCTGTTAGTGTTAAAGAAGAAACAACTGTTTACCATGTTGATCCAGTTGTGCCTACTGCTTATATTGAGAAACCACTTGCCCCATTATATTTGGTAGACCTTTCTTGAATACCGTTAATGCTGAAATTGATTGTGTTAAAGAAAAGGTTCAAGTTAAGTTTGGTGATATATCTCATGAGTTTAATTTCTCTAAGTTTCGTACACAACCTCATGATAAAGAATTGCCTAGTAAAGATGAAATTATTGGTCTTGCTTCTATTGCCGTACCCCTACTGATATTTGATAGACCATGAAAATGATATGCATATGAATGAAAGAAATGAAATAGATAAGATGTGCTTTAATCAACCACCTATCCTTAAACATAATTTGTCTTTTGAAACTCTTGGAGGCCCTCCTCCACCTAAAGGTGATCCTATGTTTGAATTGAAGCAATTGCCTGATACATTGAAATATGCATATCTTGATGAAAAGAAGATATATCCTGTTATTATTAGTGCTAACCTTTTAGCGCATGAAGAAAAGAGATTACTAAAAACTCTAAGGAAGCACCGAGCTGCTATTGGATATACTCTTGATGATCTTAAGGGCATTAGTCCCACTCTATGTCAGCACAAAATTAATATGGAGCCTGATGCTAAACCAGTTGTCGACCACCAACGATGATTAAATCCTAAGATGAAAGAGGTGGTAAGAACTGAAATATTAAAACTTCTAGAAGCAGGTATAATCTATCCCATAGCTGATAGTAGATGGGTAAGTCCCGTTCATTGTGTCCCGAAGAAAGGAGGTATTACCGTTGTTCCTAATGATAAAAATGAACTCATTCCTCAAAGAATTCTAACTGGTTATAGGATGGTAATTGATTTTAGAAAATTAAACAAAGCTACTAGAAAAGATCATTACCCCTTACCTTTTATTGATCAAATGTTAGAATGATTGTCTAAGCATACACACTTTTGCTTCCTAGATGGTTATTCTAGTTTTTCTCAAATACCTATATCACAACCCGATCAAGAGAAAACCACATTTACTTGTCCTTTTGGAACTTATGCTTATAGACCTATGCCTTTTGGTTTATGCAATGCACCTTCTACCTTTCAAAGATGTATGACTGCTATATTCTCTGACTTTTGTGAAAAGATTGTTGAGGTTTTCATGGATGATTTCTCCATTTATGGAACTTATTTTGATGATTGCTTAAGCAACCTTGATCGAGTTTTGCAGAGTTGTGAAGAAACTAATCTTGTCTTGAATTGGGAGAACTGCCACTTTATGGTGAATGAATGCATTGTCTTGGGGCATAAAATTTCTGAAAGAGGTATTGAAGTTGATAAAGCTAAGGTTGATGCTATTGAGAAAATGCCATGTCCTAAAGATATTAAAGTTATAAGAAGTTTCCTTGGTCATGCTGGTTTCTATAGGAGATTTATTAAAGACTTCTCTAAAATTTCTAGGCCTCTTACCAATCTTTTGCAAAAAGATGTTCCATTTGTTTTTGATGATGATTGTCTAGAAGCCTTTGAAACAATTAAGAAAGCCTTAACCACTGCACCTATTATCCAACCACCTGATTGGAACTTGCCTTTTGAAATTATGTGTGATGCTAGTGATTATGATGTTGGTTCTATTCTAGGACAGAGAGTTGATAAGAATTAAATGTTATCCATTATGCTAGTAAAACTCTAGACAGTGCCCAAAGAAATTATGCTACTACTGAAAAAGAGTTTCTAGCAGGTGTGTTTGCATGTGATAAATTCAGATCTTATATAGTTGATTCTAATTTAATTATTCACACCGATCATGCTGCTATTAAATATCTAATGGAAAAGAAAGATGCTAAACCTAGACTCATTAGGTGGGTTTTATTGCTATAAGAATTTGACTTGCACATTATTGATAGAAAGGGAGCTGAGAATCTAGTAGCAGATAATTTGTCTTGAATGGAAAATGTTCTTGATGACCCACTACCTATTAATGATGATTTTCCTGATGAACAATTAGCTGTCATAAAAGCTTCTCGTAGTACTCCTTGGTATGCAGACTATGCTAATTACATTATTACTAAATACGTACCACCTAGCTTTACATACCAACAAAAGAAAAATTTCTTCTTTGATTTAAGACATTACTTCTGGGATGACCCACATCTTTATAAAGAAGGAGTAGATGGTATTATTAGACATTGTATACCTGAGCATGAACAGGAACAAATTCTACGGAAGTGTCATTCCAAGGCTTACGGAGGACACCATGCGGGAGATGCTACTTGTAGCTTGCGTGGGTATTTCCCCGAAGAGGAAGGGATCATGTAGCATAGTAGAGATAAGTATTTCCCTCAGTTATGAAACCAAGGTTATCAAACTAGTAGAAGAATCACACAACACCTCGTTAGCAGCACCTGCACACAAACAACAAATCCTTGCACCCAACACAAACAACGGGTTGTCAATCCCTTGGCAGTAAGTTGCAAGCTTAAATTGTATTTGATAGATTGATAGATTGAAACAAAAATACAAAATAAAATAAATAAAAAGAAATGGCAGCAATATTTTTAGGGTTTTAGTAATATGAGATAGACCCGGGGGCCATAGGTTTACTAGAGGCTTCTCTCAAGAAAATAGCATACGGTGGGTAGACAAATTATTATTGGGCAATTGATAGAAAAGCAAATAATCATGATGATATCCAAGGCAATGATCATGTATATAGGCATCACGTCCAAGATTAGTAGACCAACTCCTGCCTGCATCTACTACTATTACTCCACACATCGACCGCTATCCAGCATGCATCTAGTGTATTAAGTCCATAAATGAATGGAGTAATGCCTTAAGAACGATGACATGATGTAGACAAGATAAACTCATGTATGAATAAACCCCATCTTTTTACCCTTAGTAGCAATGATACATACATGTCATGTCCCTTTCTATCACTGGGATTGAGCACCGCAAGATCGAACCCACTACAAAGCACCTCTTCCCATGGCAACAAAAATCAATCTAGTTGGCCAAACCAAATCAATAGATCGAAGAAGAAATATGAGGCTATAATAATCATGCATAAAAGAGTGCAGCAAAGACTCAAATAAATTCATGGATAATCTGATCATAAACTCACAATTCATCGAATCCCAACAAACACACCGCAAAAAGTGATTACATCAGATAGAACTCCAAGAACATCAAGGAGAACATTGTATTGAAGATCAAAAAGAGAGAAGAAGCCATCTAGCTACTGCCTATGGACCCGAAGGTCTGTGGTAAACTACTCACGCATCATCGAAAGGGCAGCAAGGTTGATGTAGAGCCCCTCCGTGATTGATTCCCCCTCTGGCGGAGTAGCGGAGAAGGCCTCCAGATGGGATCTCTTTGGAACAGAAACTTGCGGCGGTAAAAAAATTATTTTGTGGACTCCCCTGAGGGTTTCTGATTTTTTGGTAATTTATAGTGCTGGAATTAGGTCAAATAGAGCTGTGGTGGGCCCACAAGGCACCAGGGTGCGCCTGCCCCCCCCCAGGCGCACCATGGTGGCTCATGGCCACCTCCTCTGGCATCTGGTCCTCTTCCAAAGCTTCTAGTGTTTATCTTGGCCAATAAAAAATCTCCAAAAAGTTTCGTGCATTTGGACTTTGTTTGGTATCGATTTTCTGTAAAACAAAAATAGGGCAAAAAACAGCAACTGGCACTGGGCACTAGGTTAATAGGTTAGTCACCAAAAATGATAGATAATTGCTGTAAATGATTGTAAAAATATCCAAGATTGATAATATAACAACATGGAACAATAAAAAATTATAGATACGTTGGAGACGTATCAGGAGACAGAACTGCACACAAGGTATCACAATATGGTTTTTATTGGCCTACTCTTTTCAAGGATGCTCGTAAGTTTGTCCTATCTTGTGATGAATGTCAAAGAATTGGTAATGTTGGTCGACGTCAGGAAATGCCTATGAATTATTCACTTGCTGTTGAACCAGGACGTTTTCCTAAATCCAGTGGGTACACACATATTTTAGTTGCTATTGATTACGTTACTAAGTGGGTAGAAGCTATTCCAACTAGTAGTGCTAATCATAACACTTCTATTAAAATGCTTAAAGAAGTTATTTTCCCAAGGTTCGGAGTCCCTAGATATTTAATGACTGATGGTGGTTCACATTTTATTTATGGTGCCTTTCGTAAATTGCTTGCTAAATATGATGTCAACCATAGAATTGCATCTCCATATCACCCTCAAACTAGTGGTCAAGTTGAATTGAGCAATAGAGAAATAAAATTAATTTTGCAGAAAACCATCAATAGATCTAGAAAGAATTGGTCTAAGAAACTTGAGGATGCATTATGGGCTTATAGAACTGCTTATAAAATCCTATGGGTATGTCTCCTTATAAAATGGTTTATGGAAAAGCATGTCATTTACCTCTTGAGTTAGGACATAAAGCATATTGGGCAATTAAAGAACTCAATTATGATTTTAAACTTGCCGGTGAAAAGAGGTTATTTGATATTAGCTCATTAGGTGAATGGAGAAGCCAAGCTTATGAAAATGCCAAATTGTTTAAAGAAAAGGTTAAAAGATGGCATGATAGAAGAATTCAAAAACGGGAATTTAAAGTGGGTGAGCAAGTTCTATTGTACAATTCTCGTTTGAGATTCTTTGCAGGAAAACTCCTCTCTAAATGGGAAGGACTGTATATCATCGAAGAAGTTTATCCCTCCGGAGCCATCAAAATAAACAATTCCGAGGGCACTAATCCAAGAGTGGTGAATGGGCAAAGAATTAAGCATTATATTTCAGGTACACCCATTAATGTTGAAACTAATGTTATTGAAATAATTACACCGGAGGAATAGATAAGAGAGACCTTCTGGAACACTTCAGAAGCCTGAAAAGGAGGAGGTATGTGATACGGTAAGTAAACCGACTAGAAAAATTCCATAAAAATACTTTCTGTCAGTTTTGGAATATTAGAAAAAATACAAAAATAAGAAACAGCCAAGGGGACCCACCTGGTGCCCACGAGGCACCAGGGCACGCCACCCCCCAAGCGCGCCCTGGTGGCTCGCGGGCCCCAGGTGAACCTTCCCGACTCCGTTTTCCTCTGGATTACCTGTTTTGCAAGATCAAAATTCTTTATATATATACTCCCGTATGTTTTGACCACCGTATCGCAGAAATCTCCTATATTCTTGTTTCGTGCTATTTTTCTGATAGATCTAGATCGCTATGGCTCCACCAAGCTCTTCCAAGGACAAGTTCTACGAGAAGGTCATCAACCCCTACCTATCGGAGGTGATGAAACACCCTCAAGCCATTGAGATGCGTGAGGGGGTGGTTCACATCCGGGATGTTCAAGGACCCAAGTAGACCGGGAGCATGGGGTCTAGGCTCGAAGTAGTGGAGCAGGAGATCTTCAAGTGCCAAGGGATGGTGGAACGTGGACTCAGCGCCAACCACTCCAAGATCACAGAACTCACCCGTAATCACAAGGTGGAGGGCTAATCGATGGGGGACATCATCTTCAAGCTTAATGAGCAAATCGACTATCTCCAAGGCCAAATCTATGATCTTCAAAACCAAAATTTTGAGTATGAGGCAAGATTCAATGGTATGAGTTTAGCTACAAGTTTCAGGACTCCGGAGACTTGTTCATCTTTCTATGATGGGGAACCTATGCCATGGAAGCCGGAGGACAAGCCCACCACTTCATCACCACCATCATCACCGAAGAAGGAGAATTGAGTACATGGGTATGGGCACTCCCCTTGGCTTGTGCCAAGCTTGGGGGAGGTGCCCCGGTATCGTATCACCATCACTTTTATTATCTTTACCTATTTCTAGTTTGATCCTTAGTTATTTCGTGATCTAGTTGAATAGAAGTTTAGTATGATCTATTTTCGAGTGTTAGCTTCGTGATCTATCTATCTATGTAATCGAGTTGAGAGTTATATAATAAAGAGTAGTTTGAGCTTTTGCTTCTTTACTTTCATGTTCCAATTCTAGCAATGAAAATAGTGAAAAAGATCATATGCTAATCTTATGGAAAGTAATGACATTACATAAAGAAAAGTATAAGTGGTAAAATTTATTGAAAGTTAACAAACATAGCATTAGTCAATGATGCAATTCATGAAAAAGTTAATAAGGGAAGAGAAGATTCACATACAAATATACTATCTTGGACATCTTTTATGATTGTGAGCCCCCATTAAGTATTTTATGTCAAATTGTTGACATTAGACAAGGAAGACAACGTAATGAATTATGTTTGTTCATATTCACATAGAAGTTAATATTGTTATAGATCCTCCAACATGTGATGCTTGCCCAATATCTTTGCTAGCCAAAAATCCGCACCAAGTAGAGATACTACCTGTGCATCCAAAACCCTTAAACCCAGTTTCATGTCATGAGAGTCCAATATATCTACCTATGGATTGAATAAGGTCCTTCAAGTAAGTTGTCATCGGTGCAAAAAGCAATAAAATTGCCTCTAAATATGTTTGAACTTTTATTGTAAGGGAAATAAGCTTTGTACGAACTTGTGATGGTAAAGAAATAAAAGTGACAGACTGCATAATAAAGGTTGCTATCACAAGGGGCAATATAAAGTGACGTTCCTTTGCATTAAGAGCTCTTGCATCCAACAACAAAAAGCGCATGACAACCTCTGCTTCCCTCTGCGAAGGGCCTATCCTTTACTTTTAAGTATTTACTTTTTATGCAAGAGTCAATAGTGTTCTCCTCTACTTCCTTTTTATTTTTCTCTTTTGTAAGCATCATGTGGTGGGGAAAGATCTAGGCACATATATCCAGTTGGATATGAATGATCATGAGTTATTATTGTTGACATCACCCTTGAGGTGAATGAGTTGGGAGGCGAAATCACAAGCCGCATCTTTCTATGTGCCTGGCTAAAACTTTTTGCTCCATATATATGTCATGAGTGTTAGCAATCATAGAAGACAAAATGATGGTTGAGTATGTGGACTTGCTAAATAGCTCCTACATGAGAGCCTTCCTGAAAATATGATGAATTGCAATTGCATTGTCGACTGAGAACATAGTTTGTTAGTTTTCAAGAAAGTTTATGCCTTGTACTTCATTGTTGTGATGAATTGTTACTTGCTCATGAGAAGTTTTATGATAATAAATATTGCTATTATAATAATGATCATGATGCTACTATGTCTGTATTTTGTTTTTATCAACAACCCTCTCTCTAAACATGTGGACATGATTATCGATATCGGCTTTCGCTTGAGGAAAAGCGAGGTCTAAGCTTGGAGGAGTTGATACGTCCATGTTGCATCATGTTTTGCTAGTGCTATTTATAGTGTTTTTAATCAATATAACACTTTGTGGAGCAATTCTAATGCCTTTTCTCTCTTAATATGCAAGATTCACATAAGGAGGGGGATTGCCGGCAGCTGGAATTCTGGACCTGAAAAAGCTATTTCAGAGATACCTATTCTGCACATCTCCAAATGAGCTAAAATTTTACTGAGATTTATTTTGGAATGAATAAAAAATACTGGAAGCAGGAAGTGCCAGAGGGGGCCACCCAGGTGCCCACGAGGCACCAGGGCGCGCCACCCCTCCTAGGCGCGCCCTGGTACCTCGTGGGGCCCCTGGCCAGCCTCTGGCCCCCATTTTCTGGTATATAAGTCCATTTGCCCTGGAAAAAATAGAGAGAAGACTTTCAGGATGGTGCACCACCGTCTCGAGGCGGAACTTGGGCAGGAGCACTTTTGCTCTCCGGTGGAGAGATTCTGCCGGGGATACTTCCCTCCGGGAGGGGGAAATCATCGCCATCGACATCACCAGCACCATCTCATCTCCAACCCTAGTTCATCTCTTGTATTCAATCTTTGTCTCAAAACCTCATATTGGTACATGTGGGTTGCTAGTAGTGTTGATTACATCTTGTAGTTGATGCTAGTTGGTTTATTTGGTGGAAGATTATATGTTCAGATCTATTATGCTATTCAATACCTCTCTGATCTTGGGCATGAATATGATTTGTGAGTAGTTACTTTTGTTCTTGAGGACATGGGAGAAGTCTTGTCATATGTAATCATGTGAATTTGGTATTCGTTCGATATTTTGATGATATGTATGTTGTTGATTCCCTTAGTGGTGTCGTGTGAACGTCGACTACATGACACTTCACCATCCTTGGGCCTAAGGGAATGCATTGTGGAGTAGTAATTAGATGATTTGTTGCTAGAGTGAAAGAAGCTTAAACACTAGTTTATGCGCTATTCCATAAGGGGCTGATTTGGATCCATATGTTTAATGCTATGGTTATAGTTATCTTAATTCGTCTTTCGTAGTTGCAGATGCTTGCGAGAGGGGGTAATCATAAGTGGGAGGCTGTAACATCCCCAGATCTTAAACCTGTCATTAAGCTAATTAAATTGCCATGTCATCATGATCATCCTAAATAAATTGCATCTAGGAAATAATCCAACTTCAAATTCAAATTTAAAATAAAGTCAAAATTAAAAGTTATCCAAACAGTAGAACAAAAATGTACATAATATTGCAAAAATTCCCAAAGCTATTATAAAAATGAAATCAACATTATTTAAATTCCCAAATTGACCATAACATTCAAAAACTGTGGCAAAACAGCACTATTAAACCCATTTCTATTTAGGTAAATTTCAAACAAATTCAAGTGTACCCCAAACTTTTTGTGGTAGCCCAAAATATTACTTTGTATTTATGTGACAATTTTCACTATTTACAAAAATCATTTGGTGGCTCTACTTAATGCAATACAGTGGCAGAAAATAGAAAACAGAAAAAGAAAAAGAAAAAGGCCGAAACCTACTGTGCCACTTGGCCTAAGTGCCACAGTGCACTGTGGCCCAGCCCACCCCGGCCTCCCCTAACCTCCCGCGCTCTCTCTCCTCTCTGTCGTCGTGCGCGCTCTCACCGTGCACTGGCCTCCCCTCTCGCGCGCTCGACAGCGCGGCTACAACCCCGCGGGTGCCTGCAAGGTCTGTCCCCTCTCCCCGCGAACCCTAGCAACCCCCACTCTTCCTCCTCGTTCCTCTCTTCCCATCATTTTGGCGGTGCCCGAACGCACGCCACCGCGCCATCATCCCCGTCGCAGCCACCGGCCAGCCCTCACCTGACCGACATGTCCCCGAGCTCCGTCGCGCTCCCCTACATCACCTGAGGCCACCCGACGGAGCTCATCGCCTCTGCGTCAAGCCCATCGACCTTGTCTTCTCCACAGCCACCGCAGATCGCCGACGTCGATTACGGCCGCATCGAGCCATCCCCAAGCCCACCGACCAGCCCGTCGTCCTCACTGTAAGCCGCTACACCGGATGCGCCCTTCCCCTCTTTCTCTCTTGTCGTCTCTAGTCACTGCGCCACCGTGGCCGAACCCGCCGCTGCAAAAGCTCGTCGCCGGCCATGCTCCGGCGACCATTTGGTCAAGTGGACTTGTCCATTGGCGTCGTGGTAACGTGTAGAGTAGGCAAAGCCCGTCCGCTTGCTCGAACGCGAGCTGCTGCTGCAAATGCGAGCACGCCCGACTACGGCCACCGCTGCATGCCATCGCCGCCGCTGCAACGGCCCTCCCCAACACCAACCAATACCACCATCGGACGCGGCTCACTCCCCGTGTTCGAACGCGACCGGCCGCGTTCATTTTGGTGGCCTGTGGGCGAATCCCGGTGGCCTCCCGTACTCGCCGCCGTGGTTTTGGCCACCGGCGGCTAAACACCGGCGCCACCGCCAGCTGGCACTGCCACGTAGGCCTCTTTGAGCCACTGACCGCTGGGTCCCACGGGCCCCGTTGACTGGGTTGACCCAGTCAACGTGCTGACTTGGTTGGTCCAGTCATTGACATGTGGGGCCCACATTTAATTAAATTGATTTTGTAAAAATAACTTAATCTATTAATTAATATGTGACTGACATATGGGTCCCACCAACTAATTAACTTAATTAGATAATACTAACCTCTGTTCATTAACTGATCAGTCAATGACAGGTGGGACCCACTGGTCAGTTTGACCAGTCAAAGTCCACAGTTGACTGCAGACATCACCCTGGCATCATGCTGACATCATATTTCCTTTTTTATTGAATTTAGTAATTAAAACAATTTCAAAAAATAATTTATATATGAAAAATGATCAGAAAAATATGACGAATCCGAATATGCCACCCACATACCTGCCACACCCCTCTACCATGATGAACATGGAACTTTCCCCTCTGATTCATTTGATCGATAATTGCCTGGAGCTGGTAAAACACCTCCAGATGCTTTCCCGCTCTGACCAACTTGTGTAGTACTGCATTAGGGCCCCCCTCGAATAACATACTGCCATAGCATGCATTTGTGTTGCATTGTTTGCCATGTATTTATTATTTCTTCCCCCTCCTTCTCTTTGGTAGACCCCGAGACCGACACTGCTGCCGAGTATGACTACGCCCCTGATGACCAGACCTTTTCAGCAGAGCTTCCAGGCAATCAAAACCCCCTTGATCATTCCAATATCGCCTATTCCTTCTCTCTCATGCTTGCATTAGAATTTGCTACTGTAATTGATTGCTCCTATTCTGATGCATAGCCTGTTTTTGTAACCTGATGTTGTTACTTTACCTGTCATCCTAAACTGCTTAGAATAGGTTGGTTAGTGATCCATCAGTGACCCCTCACCCTTGTCCCTGTTGCCCCGCTTTGTTACCAGTGCCTCGATCATGGTGATCGATGTGCAGAGACCGTCACATCACCACACACCCCCTTAGTTGTACGGCTCTGCAGGACTACTATCGAGTGCCGGGGGTGATACCTCGTACTGCACTCCTGATGATATCCCTGTAGTATAGCACATCGATGGTGATTGCAGAGGGTGACTCCTCGCTCTCCCCTTCCTGATGATGAATCTGTCGTGCAACCCCTTAAGTGGGGACCATCGAGGATGATTCCTCCTGGTTCTCCTTAACGGTTTACATCGAGTAGAAATACATCAAGGGTGATTCCTCGGGTTCCCCTTGATGTTTTGGACACACGGTTACCTTGACCTTTATATCAGTCCTTTGTTGCAGGCGGGTCAACCCTGAGGGGTACCCGCGGGGGAAATGTGTAGTCAGGTTGACCTAGAGGGTACCCGCGAGATAATTACAAGGTGCGGCCGAGCAGGCAGAGACCGCCCTAGAGAGGGATGGGCCTGACCCTTATTGCACTTCCTCAAGACGGAGCGATAGGAGTACTGATCGTCACCGTGAGCTCCTAATCATTCGCTAACAGATTTGGGTGTTTGATCTGAGTTGGCCAGTGGCCTATACGCACTACCACCATGTGGGATAATGGTTTAATCGGGCCCTCGACGCCGTATGTATCAGGCGAAAGTTCTATCAGACGTCCAGTTCAGCATTGTGGCCGGGTCAGGCCGGCGCCATCCAGGACAGAGGTGGTGCCTGGGTCCACCCTACACACAATGACCCAGAGTGCAAAGGGTGATGGGCCCAAGACCCCTGAGCGCTTAGGATGTAGATCGGCGAGGACCTCTCTGCTGAGCCTAGGTAGGACTACATCATATCGGTTATCCGAGGCCGGGCATGACCGAGAAAAGTGTGTCTGGCCAGAGTTAGTCGAGCGTGTTGGGTAACAGTAGTGCACCCTTGCAGGGAAGATTATCTATTCGAATAGCCGTGTCCACGGTAACAGGACGCTCAGTGTTGTATCCCGATCTACTACAACTTGAACTGGATCCATGTTAATTAATTGTTAGCTCTGGGATCACTTTCTCGCAGGGAGTCGAGGAAGGATCTCTGGGCTTTGCTTCTACATGCTTTTTACTTTATGTTATGCTACTAATCTGCACTCTTCTAATGCTGCAAGACGCTGAAGATCCTAGTCTTCGATAGGTTAGGCCTTCCCCTCCCTTATTCCAGCATTTCTGCAGTTTAGTCCACAGATACAGCCCCTTCACATGATACCAATGCATAATTAGATTAGTTCTAATGTAAGTCTTGCGAGTACTTTGGATGAGTACTCACGGTTGCTTTGCTATTCTTTTCCCCCATACCCATTTGCTGCGACCAGATGGCGGAGCCTCAGAGCCAGCTACTCCCACCGATGACTGCTACTACACTCCCAGTGGAGCCTACTACTACATGGAGACCGACGACCAGGAGTAGTTCGGAGGCTCCCAGGCAGGAGGCCTTGCCTCTTTCGATTAGAGCCTTTGTTTGTTTTCGCCTTCTTAAGGCAGGCTTGTTTAACTTTGTATCTGTACTCAGACATTGTTGTTGCTTCCGCTAATGCTTGTTTGCGATCTTATGTATTCGAGCCCTCGAGGCCCCTGGCTTGTAATATAAAGCTTGTATTATTTTATTTTGTGTCTAGAGTTGTGTTGTGATATCTTCCCATGAGTCCTTAGGCTTGATCATGTGCATTTGCGTGTATGATTAGTGCACGGTCGGGCCGGGGGCGTCACAAGTTGGTATCAGAGCTGACTGCCTGTAGGTAGCCCCCTTTCCAACTCCTTGGCCGAAGTTGAGTCTAGTCTTTACAAAACGGTTTTACTAACATGGCTATGTGGCTTATGGGCCCACGTCACCAATGGGTGGTATTAGGATCTTTTATTCCTCTTCCTTACGCTGGGATTCTGATCTCTCTTCCTTTCAGGTTAAAGTTTTGCTAACACTAACAGTAGGTTCTCATATTCACATTCACTCGGAGAGCTGGATTGTCTGCAATTATTCCTTTCCATTGGTCTGTTTAATCTGATCATTATATTTTCCTTTCCATTGGTCTGTTTAACCTTTTCTTGTAATCTAGCTGTTATCTGAGCAGTGATAATTCCCTGCTTAAGTTAACACCCCCAAATAAAACCTTCTTACTATTGTTGATGACATTCCGGTAATCACCGATGGACGAGAACCTTGCCTATTGGTCCGCCTCGTTTTAACGAGCAGGAAAATTGTTCTATTCGTCTCTTGCCCTTGGTACCGACGTTGTTGCCAACATAGCTGACAAGCTATCCTCTGACTTGCCTTGCTGTTGTGACCTTGCAAGATGTCACTGCCTTCCCACTCTTATTCCACACTCACCACAATTCCACAGGATCAAAACCTGACTCTCCTGTTCATCCTTGATCCCGAAGATACCCCTTACCCCACCTCTTAAATCTTTGGACGAGATTTCTTATAGTGGGGGAGATTTGTAACATCCCCATATCTTAACCATGTCATTAAGCTAATTAAATTGCCATGTCATCATGATCATCCTAAAAAAATTGCATCTAGGAAATAATCCAACTTCAAATTCAAATTTAAAATAAAGTCAAAATTAAAAGTTATCCAAACAGTAGAACAAAAATGTTCATTATATTGCAAAAATTCCCAAAGCTATTATAAAAATAAAATCAACATTATTTAAATTCTCAAATTGACCATAACATTCAAAAACAATGACAAAATAGCACTATTAAACCCATTTCTATTTAGGTAAATTTCAAACAAATTTAAGTATACCCTGAACTTTTTGTGGCAGCCAAAAATATTACTTTGTATTTACGTGACAATTTCCACTATTTACAAAACTCATTTGGTGGCTCTACTTAATACAATACAGTGGTAGAAAATAGAAAACAGAAAAAGAAAAAGCCAAAACCTACTGTGCCTCTGGGCCTAAGTGCCACAGTGCACTGTAGCCCAGCCCACCCCGGCCTCCCCTAACCTCCCGCGCTCTCTCTCCTCTCTGTCGTCGTGCGCGCTCTCGCCGCGCACTGGCCCCCCCTCTCGCGCGCTCGATAGCGCGGCTGCAACCCCGCGGGCACCTGCAAGGCCTTTCCCCTCTCCTCGTGAACCCTAGCAACCCCCACTCTTCCCCCTCGCTCCTCTCTTCCCCTCATTTCGGCAGTGCCCGAACGCACGCCACCGTGCCATCGTCCCCGTCGCGGCCACCAGCCAGCCCTCGCCTAACCGACATGTCCCCGAGTTCCGCTGCGCTCCCCTACATCACCTGAGGCCACCCGATGAAGCTCATCACCTCTGCATCAAGCCCATCGACCTTGTCTTCTCCACGGCCACCGCAGATCACCGACGTCGATTACGGCCGCATCGAGCCATCCTCGAGCCCACGGACCAGCCCATCGTCCTCACTGTGAGCCATTATGCTGGATGCGCCCTTTCCCTCTCTCTCTTGTCATCTCTAGTCACTGCGCCACCGTGGCTGAACCCACTGCCGCAAGAGCTCGTCGCCGACCGTGCTCCAGCGACCATTTGGTCAAGTGGACTTGTCCTTTGGCGTCGTGGTAACGCGTACAGTAGGCATAGCCCGTTCGTTTGCTCGAACGCGAGCTGCTGCTGCAAGCGCGAGCACGCCCAACTCCGGCCACCGCTGCACGCCATCGCCGCCGCCGCTATGGCCCTCCCCGGCATCAACCAGCACCACCATCGGACGCGGCTCACTCTCTGCGTTCGAATGCGATCGGCCGCGTCCGTTTTGGTGACCTGTGGGTGAATCCCGGTCGCCTCCCAAACTCGTCGCCGTGGTTTTGGCCACCGGCAGCAAAACACCGGCGCCGCCGCCAGCTGGCACTGCCATGTAGGCCTCTTTGAACCACAGACCGCTGGGTCCCGCGTGCCCCGTTGACTGGGTTGACCCAGTCAACGTGCTGACTAGGTTGGTCCAGTCACTAACATGTGGGGCCCGTGTTTAATTAAATTGATTTTGTAAAAATAACTTAATCTATTAATTAATCTGTGACTGACATATGGGTCCCACCAACTAATTAACTTAATTAGATAATACTAACCTCTGTTAATTAACTGAGTCAATGACAGGTGGGACCCACTGGTCAGTTTGACCTGTCAAAGTCCACAGTTGACTGCTGACATCACCCTGACATCATGCTGATGTCCTATTTCCGTTTCTGTCAAATTTAGTAATTAAAACAATTTCAAAAAATGATTAAAACTTTGAAAAATCATAGAAAATAAACCGTAAGTCAGATGAAAATAATTTATATATACAAAATGATCAAAAAAATATGACGAATCCGAATATGCCACCCACATACCTGCCACACCCCTCTAACATGATGAACATGGAACTTTCCCCTCCGATTCGTCTGACCGATAATTGCCAAGAGCTGGTAAAATACCTCCAGATGCTTTCCCGCTCTGACCAACTTGCGTAGTACTGCATTAGGGTCCCCCCTCCTTCTCTCCGGTAGACCCCGAGACCAACGCTGCTGCCGAGTACGACTACGCCCCTGACGACCAGACCTTTTCAGTAGAGCTTCCAGGCAAGCAAAACCCCCTTGATCATTCCAATATCGCCTATTCCTTCTCTCTCATGCTTGCATTAGAATTTTCTACTGTAATTGATTGCTCCTATTCTGATGCATAGCCTGTTTTTGTAACCTGTTGTTGTTACTTTACCTGTCATCCTAAACTGCTTAGAATAGGTTGGTTAGTGATTCATCAGTGACCCCTCACCCTTGTCCCTCTTGCCCCACTTTGTTACCAGTGCCTCGATCATGGTGATCGATGTGCAGAGACCGTCACATCACCGCACACCCCCTTATTTTTACGGCTCTCCAGGACTACATTCGAGTGCCGGGGGTGATACCTCGTACTGCACTCTTGATGATATCCCTGTAGTATAGCACATCGATGGTGATTGCAGAGGGTGACTCCTCGCTCTTCCCTTCCCAATGATGACTCTGTCGTGCAACCCCTTAAGTGGGGACCATCGAGGGTGATTTCTCCTGGTTCTCCTTAACGGTTTATATCAAGTAGGAATACATCAAGGGTGATTCCTCGGGTTCCTCTTGATGTTTTGGTCACACGGTTACCTTGACTTTTACCTCAAACCTTTGTTGCAGGCGGATCAACTCCAAGGGATACCCGCGGGGGAAATGTGGAGTCAGGTTGACCTGGAGGGTACCCACGAGATAATTACGAGGCGCGGCCGGGCAGGCAGAGACCGCCCTAGAGAGGGATGGGCTTGACCCTTGTTGCACTTCCTCGAGATGGGGCAACAGGAGTACTGATCGTCACCGCGAGCTCCTAATAATTCGCTAACGGATTTGGGTGTTTGATCTGAGTTGGCCACTTGCCTATACGCATTACCACCATGTGGGATAATGGTTTAATGGGGCCCTCGGCGCCGTATGTATTAGCCAAAAGTTCTGTCAGACATCCAGTTCAGCATTGTGGCCGGGTCGGGCCGGCGCCATCCAGGACAGAGGTGGTGCCTGGGTCCACCCTACACACAATGACCCGGAGTGCAAAGGGCGATGGGCCCAAGACCCCTGAGCGCCTAGGATGTAGACCGGCGGGGACCTCTCTGCTGAGCCTAGGTAGGACTATGTCGTGTCGGTTATCCGAGGCCGGGCATGAACGAGAAAAGTGTATCCGGCCAGAGTTAATTGAGTGTGTTGGGTAACAGTAGTGCACCCCCGTAGGGAAGATTATCTATTCGAATAGCCGTGTCCATGGTAACAGGATGCTCAGTGTTGTATCCCGATCTACTATAACTTGAACTGGATCCATGTTAATTAATTGTTAGCTCCGGGATCTCTTTTTCGCAGGGAGTCGAGGAAGGATCTCTGGGCTTTGCTTCTACATGCTTGTTACTTTATGTTATGCTGCTAATCTGCACTCTTCTAATGCTGCAAGACGCTGAAGATGCTAGTCTGCGATAGGCTAGGCCTTCCCCCCTTATTCCGGCATTTCTGCAGTTTAGTCAACAGATACAGCCCCTTCACTTGATACCAATGCATAATTAGATTAGTTTTGATGTAAGTCTTGCGAGTACTTTGGATGAGTACTCACGGTTGCTTAGCTATTCTTTTCTCCCATACCCGTTTGCTGACGGTGGAGCCCCGGAGCAAGCTGCTCCCGCCGACGACTGCTACTACACTCCCAGCGGAGCCTAATACTACATGGAGACCGACGACCAGGAGTAGTTCGGAGGCTCCCAGGCAGGAGGCCTTGCCACTTTCGATCAGAGCCTTTGTTTGTTTTCGCCTTCTTAAGGCAGGCTTGTTTAACTTTGTGTCTATACTTAGACATTGTTTTTGCTTCTGCTAACGCTAGTTCACGAGCTTATGTATTCAAGCCCTCGAGGCCCCTAGCTTGTAATATAAAGCTTGTATTATTTTGTGTGTGTCTAGAGTTGTGTTGTGATATCTTCCTGTGAGTCTTTAGGCTTGATCGTGTGCATTTGCATGTATGATTAGTGCACGGTCGGGCCGGAGGCGTCACAGAGGCTTGTTCAAGTAAGAACATCACCCAAGCACTGGTCCACCCACATATCATATTATCAAAGTAGCGAACGTGAATCAAACAAACATGATGAAAGTGACTAGATGAAATTCCCATGTGTCCTCGAGAACGCTTTACTTACTATAAGAGATCGTTCCGGCTTGTCCTTTGCTATAAAAAGGATTGGGCCACCTTGCTGCACTCTTTGTTACTATTGCTACTTGTCACTTGTTGCAAATTATCTTGCTATCAAACTATTTGTTACCGATAATTTCAGTGCTTGCACCGCCTATCGGCTCCACGCGTGCTAGGTAGCTCAGTACTGAGCGAGGCTACGATCGCGATGGATGGCAACTATGGCCACAAAGGTGAGAGGATGCGGCTACTGGGGGTTGTGGAGGTCCATAGGATGCTCTGGTGTGGGTTAGAGGGAGGGGCAGAGCTTGGGCAGCTCGAATTCGAGCGAAGGCCGAGGGTGACAATGGCGGCCGTGGAGAGCAAGGAGGAGCTCCAGGAAGGAATTGATGGGTCCAGGAGGATGCTAGGAGAGTGGGGAGGCTGCTGGTGTGCTCGAGAAGCTCAAGGAGTGGATATTTATAGCCGAGCGAGCTCGAGGGGTGAGCGCGGCCACGGCGATGCGTGTGCCGAAGCTCTAGAGTGAGGAGGCCACGCAGAGGGAGGGGGAGATGCCAAGAGGGTCCACGGGGGAGTGGAGAGGCCAGCTGTGGCTTCGGGAGAGCTCAGGAAAAAAGGAGACAGGAAGAAAACAACGGCGGCCATGGGCACACAGTGCGGCGTGGCGCGCCGGGGAGGAAGGAGGAGGGGGAGAGGGGTCCAGAGGGCGTGCATGGACGGAGAAGAGGGAGGGTGACGCTGTAGACATGCACTACTAGGGAAAACCCTAGTAGTAGCGCGGGTAAAAGGCCTAGCAGCAGCACTGGGGCCCGCGCTATTACTAGGGCGCTACAGCTAAATCTTAGCAGTAGCGTAGGTTTTCCCAGCGCTACTGCTATTTCTGATAGCAGTAGCGTGTTTCATGTCCCACGCTACTGCTAAATAGCAGTAGCGCCTGCTTCCACCACATGCTACTGCTATTTTTGTGTATTTCATTTCATTACATTTTTGCTGTATTTATCCACCGTTATAATTTTTTTATATAGTAGCAATGTAGAGGTTGTGGAAGAAACACAGATTAGATTAAAGCGGATGGATCCAAGTGAGCAAGTTGAATTAGTAGGACCATACAATGATATTGGATATCATCGTATGGTCCTACTAATTCAACTTGCTCAATTGGATCCGTCCACTTTAATCTAATCCGCATTTCTTCCGCCCCAATAATATAACAACTCATCATCCATAGTCATATATATAATAAGTCATCATCATGTACACATAACAAGTTGTAATTAAGGTCTCCTCCTCATCATCATAGTAGTCATATAACAATATAGCACATGATCACACGAAAATCCCTTTTGCTGACCGAGCTCCAATGAGGCATCCAAATTCAAATTTCAAATTTCATCAAAATTCATATTTTTATGATTCAAAAAATTCTAAAAAAAACACAGATATACATGAAGGCATAACACACATGTGTGTAAATTTTTAGGGCAAAATACATTGAAATGAGGGTTGTGCAAAAAAACAAATATGGGGCTGTTTAACACATGATACTATTCATCCTCCCAGGCCATGCATTTGTCTTTTTTGTATAGGTCACAACTCAAGGTATTTCATCATGAATTTTTACACACATGTGGGTTACATCCTTGCATACATGCATATTTTTTCAGAATTTTTTGAAACATAAAAGATTAAATTTGAATTTTTCAAAAAGAAAGGGCTCCATGGAGCTCGGCCTCCAAAACACCATTCTCATGATCACATGTTAACCAACACTAGAGCACAAGTTAAGAAACACTAACTAAATAACTCATCATCATTGTAGCACATGAGAAGTACTAGCTGGCTAGGACACCTACTCCTCTCTTTTAGGTAAAATAGCATAAAACATGAGAGGCTCTTCATCTCCATTATGGAGAATAGAGATCCACCTGTCTCCAATTTCTGGTCTGCACACCACGTTGCTTCCAAGTAGTTCCCTACGTGCATTCATTACATATCTCCATCCTTTGATTCTAAGGCCTTGGTCTTTTCGAGTAATCTTGTATGGACTGCGGAAAGCCACCGACAGATTTGGTCGTAAGCTAACAATTCTCATGTCACCTTCCAAATACATTAGATGAGGCAGACAATCTGATGGGAGCTCATGTTGAAGAACAAATGAATAACATAGTTAGCAATGTAGTTTAGCTTAAGAAGAATGTATGCAAAGATGCACTGGTGACATAATAGAAAAAATCTTACCAAGCTATCTCCATGGATGTTACCATAGTTCAACACGTGGACTAGTGGCACGTATTGAGCATAATTTGGAGGAATTTCATAATTCTCCTTGAAAGTATCAACATCATTAATAAATGAGACAAGATGATTTTTCTCCACGCAAGTTAGTTCAGAACCATAACTGTAGTAGGTTTTGTCTACTACCTTCTGAACATTTCTTGAAGAATGGAAATAAGTTGTCAATGGAAATAAGCTTTTTGCTATTTTTAAATAAACAATATAAATTACTTAACAAATTTATTTGACAAATTCACATAGAGGTAGAACTGGAAGCGTATCCACATTGACCCAAATGTCGATATTATCTTTAATATCATCTTCAGGACGAATATCGAAAGTGGCATGCATGTCCTCCTGAAATCCACATGCCTTGCATAGTGCTTTCCAATTTGAGCAACCAAAATGGGAGTGGTTTACTGCATTGTATAGCTTAACGGCAAAAGCGTAACCATGTTGCGTCCTCAGGTGAACTATCTGGGTCTCCATATTCTCACGATATTCAAAATCCAGCTTATCAAAGACATAAGGTCTTGCATGGCAGGGGATGCACTAGTCGAATTGTAAAAAAATGGAAATTACACATTGAAGAAAAGAAGCACAAGTCATGCTTAATTACGAAAAAATACTTGTCGTCGTTACGTATCGTAAAAACATCAAAGGTCTCGTCGAGCTTGATGGTGAAGCGCCGATCGTCTTCTAGGTGAGGCCTATCGCACATACCCCGGTCATCGCCGCGGTAGTCGCACTCAGGAATCCTATCATCGTCAGACGTTTCCTATGTTCATAATTCAAAGATTAAAAATTGATCAATGACAATTGCCAGGAAACTCGTCACACAGATCACTATTCAGCACAGGTTGACTTTTGGTCCATCGAGTCTTCCTAGATAAAGTCTCATCTCATGTGGTGTATATGGTGGACACTCCCTCTCTGATATTGCGACCGTCGGTGATGGTCACTCCTCCTATCATTCCAAAGTTCATTACACCAAAATGTCTAGCACCTTGGAATGAAAGAGAAGCGACCCCCACGATAACAATCGGGATTCTTCCACTCTCATATTTCGACTGTTGGTGATGGTCGCTCCTCCCTTTGTTACCGAGTGCATTACACCAAAATGTCTAGCACACGGGAACGAAGGAGAAGTGACCCCCACGATAACAGTCGGGATTCTTCTCTCTCATAAATGGAGCAAGGAGCCCCAATAGACTGAAAGTCAACCCGTCACATATATGGAGCAATGACATAAAAAATGGCCCATGTTCTGCCGGCATGTCGATTAATTCCCGTTCCGGCAAATCACGGGCACTCGATATTTCCTATTTTATAGCATAAGTCATGCCAAAATCCATGAAAAATTTCGGCATGACCTTTGCAAAAAACAGGACATATCGAGCACCTGAAATTTGCTGGAACGAAAATGAATCAACATTCCGGCAAAACATAGGCCACTCGGAGTTTCCCTGTAATAGATCAACATGTCCATACACATACACATGTCCAAATAGTACAAAGTATCAACATTGAAATAATATATAACCTCAAGATCATGTGCATTACTACAAAGTATCAACACTAAAATAGTACAAAGTACCAACATTTGCACGAATGACCTAAAATGTTCTATTCAAAAGACCTAAAATTTTCTATTCTATTCAAAAGACCTAAAATAGTTAAAATACCTACATTTACTATTCAAAAGACCTAAAATTTTCTATTCTATTCAAAACACCTAAAATAGTCAAAATACCTACATTTACTCAAATGACCTAAAAAATTATTCTATTAAAAGACCTACATTCTACAATGTCTACATTCTAAAAACCTACATTCAAATAACCTACATTCTATAAGAACAGAGAGAGAAGGGAGGGAGGGAGGGAGGAGGGAGGAGGAGGGAGGAAGGATGAGGGAGGAGGAGGGAGGAAGGAGGAGGGAGGGAGGTAGGAGGAGCTACCTCGATGGCGGTGGCGCGCAGGCGACGACGGCGAGCGACGGCGGCTGGCGATGGCGGCAGGCGGTGGGTGATACGTCCATTTTGCATCATGTTTTACTACTGTTATTTAAAGTGGTTTTGATCAATATAACACTTTGTGGAGCAATTCTAATGCCTTTTCTCTCTTAATATGCAAGATTCACACAAAGAGGGGGAATACTGGCAGCTGGAATTCTGGACCTAAAAAAGCTATGTCAAGATACCTATTCTGCACATCTCCAAATGAGCTGAAATTTTGTGGAGAATTATTTTGGAATATATAAAAAATATTGGAAGCAAAAAGTACCAGAAGGGGCAACCCAGGTGCCCACGAGGCACTAGGGCGCGCCACCCCCCAAGCGCGCCCTGGTACCTCGTGGGCCCCTGGCCCACTTCTGGCCCCCATTTTCTGGTATATAAGTGCATTTGACCTAAAAAAATAAAGAGAGGACTTTCGGGACGGTGCGCCGCCGTCTCGAGGTGGAACTTGGGCAAGAGCACTTTTGATCTCCGGCGGAGAGATTCTGCCAGAGAAACTTCCCTCCGGGAGGGGGAAATCGTCATCATCGACAACACCAGCGAACCTCTCTTCATAGGAGGACTAATTTTCATCAACATCTTCACTAGAACCATCTCATCTCAAACCCTAGTTCATCTCTTGTATTCAATCTTTGTCTCAAAACCTCAGATTGGTACCTGTGGGTTGCTAGTAGTGTTGATTACATCTTGTAGTTGATGCTTGTTGGTTTACTTGGTGGAAGATTATATGTTCAGATCTATTATGCAATTCAATACCCTACTGGTCATGAGCATGTTGATGATGTGTGAGTAGTTACTTTTGTTCTTGAGGACATGGGAAAAGTCTTGTCATAAGTAATCATCTGAATTTGGTATTCGTTCGATATTTTGATGATGTGTATGTTGTGTTTCCCTTAGTGGTGTCGTGTGAATGTCGACTACATGAAACTTCACCATCTTTGGGCCTAAGGGAATGCATTGTGGAGTAGTAATTAGATGATGGGTTGCTAGAGTGACAGAAGCTTAAACCCTAGTTTATGCGCTATTCTGTAAGGGGCTGATTTGGATCCAAATGTTTAATGCTATGGTTAGAGTAATCTTAATTCTTCTTTCATAGTTGCGGATGCTTGCAAGAGGGGGTAATCATAAGTGGGAGGCTTGTTCAAGTAAGAACAGCACCCAAGCACCGGTCCACCCACATATCAAATTATCAAAGTAACGAACGCGAATCAAACAAACATGATGAAAGTGACTAGATGAAATTCCCACTTCCCCAAAAGCCCTCCGGAGCCACCGGAGCCACCTCACCGGAGCTCCACCGGAGCTGGGAGCGCCCGCAACTTCACCTCGACGCCCTGCTCGTTTCCGACCCCGCCTGGACGCGCCACTGCTACCTCTGGAAGCGTCGTTCACCACCGCGTCAACTGGACACTGCCACCACCACCGGAACTCGTCGGAACGCCGTCACCGTCGACATCCGAGTCGTCATCGCCGTCCTCCCTTCGGTAATGCCCGCCCACCTCTCTCTCTCCGATCGGACACCCCCGCCGCCTTCCGATCTAGATCCAACAGCCACCGTAGATCCGATTAGATTTATAAAATGCTGAAGTTTTTTTTGTTATTATTCGGCCATCCGCTCGTTTAGATTTAGCAATGCACACCTCCAGCCAACCAGTGATCGCCTAGTGGCCATTGCCCGACCCGTAGACTTTTATTTTTTTTCAGTTCTGTTTAGTTTTTTAGAAATAGTTCTGATCTTGCATCTTTAATACCTTATAGAATATTTAATGTTTTTTGAGTGATTCCAATTTCTTTGTGTCAAAAATTTTATCTAGTTTTTGTAGATGCCAAGTTTGGCCAGATTTGAATAGTTTAAATTTGAATTTGCATGAATTTGCTTCAAACACTGTTTTGTGAATAACTTGAGTTTAAAAATAGATTTTGACTTGATTCTTTTTATCCTGGTCACTAGTGGTTTGGTTTAGCAGTAGGTTTAAATTGGAAAATTTTAGAAAATTTTAAATTAGGGTTGAGGCAAAACAGTACTGTTTCACTTATAGCATTGTTTTAATCTTTTCTATGTTGTTTTAATAGTTTAAATTATTTCTTTTATCACTTTTGACAAATTAGTTTATTTTTTTTGTTAGTCAATAGTAGACAAAATTTTATTTTTATTTTAAATTTTATTTTCTTTATTTTGTAGTGACACTTGTATAGGACATAAATTGAGTTGCATAAAAGCTTTTTATTTGTTTCTTTTTGCTAGAAAAAGTTTATGAAAAATACTTTCTGTTAATTTAGTTATTTTGTAGTTTCTTTTCTGTTAATTTATTATCTTAGTACTTTCTTTGCTGTTAAGTCTTATTTAGGAGAAAAATAATTTTATTGGTTGTAGTAAAGTCTTAGAATTTTCTTTAGTAGTTTTCTTTGTATTATTTCTTGCAATTCTTTGGATTTTATTTGAGAATTTATTATTTATTTTCCTTGCTATTTTTATTTGTTGATTATTATTTTCATTGCTAGGATTGATTGCTACAGTGATTGCTTATATGAATGTCATGTTTGTTTAATATAGATTTCATCGAAGAGTGACGAATAGTATCAAGTTATTTCTGAGAGCGTTATAAACTTCATCAAGTAATACCAGGCAAGTTCACTTTGACTATTTTTACATACCTATGCTTTTATTGCATTTAGTGTCACATTTTCATCTTTCCTCCAGTAATGATATTGAACTTCTTGTAGTTGAGTAGAATGCATGAGATAGGAACCCATCTCCCTGTTACCAAGCCCGGGACATTGTTTAGTTTTAATGCTACACTAAAGTAGACAAGGTTTGGTATGAGTTCCCGGGAGTGGTGTGAGAAGGTGGACTCTACATCAATGGTGACAACTTCATGACGGCATCTACAAGGACTGCATCTTCAAGGCCTCAAGATTTTGAGACTCAAGACAAGTTTTCAATACACACTACTGGGTGAAGGATGGATTTGATAGGCACCCTGGAGCAACCAGTGGATGGCCGGGATGCATGGAGAAGCGCCATGACATCTTGCGAAAAGCTTCACCCAGACTCAAAGAGACGGAAGAATACTTCATGCCCGGAAGCTTACCTGTGCAACCGCAAGTCATTATGGGCTCTGGCTTGGTTGACCTTAGTTGTGACTTTGGCTGGGACGGTGCTAGCAGATGTAGAACTACGGTAGGATTGGATGAGTACTCGACAATGGTCAGAGGAACTCTTCGGAAGACCATGTTTCGGTCGTCTTGTTCTCAAACACCCTGAAGTGCGAGAACATAAAAAAGAGGGATCGAATCTTGTGGGTAAAGTGCACAACACTCTGCAGAGTTAAAACCTAATCGATTAGCCGTGTCCCCGGTTACGGACAATTTGAGCCTCTAGACTTGGATCTATCTCTGAACTCTCAACACTGGACTGATAACTAATTGTGGGCAACTTATGATACTTGTGGGCTATGAGACATCGGTTGGAGGAATCATGTCGTATTAGATAACTCTGTAGTGATGACTCCTGCTATTCCTTTAACGTAGGGAAAATAAAACCAGCTTTTACGCAAACAAAACCCAGATACAGAGCCACAATGCCATATTGCATATAGAATAGTTTTATCATCTGTTTTTCTTATGGTGATCTTGCCGGTACATTCAATGTACTAACCTACACGGCTGCAACGTATCATGTTGCAGGATTTTCTATGACGAGTAAGAGTTATGATATAGGGTTACGGTCTACACTCAACCTGCCGATGGCGTTGATGGGACTCCACACCCGATTGTCTGTTTCCGCTGAGACTTATGAGGTATATATTAGTTTTACATTATTTATACATGTGATTGCACTTTGATATATACATTGATGTACTGTGTGTGCCAGCGTACCGATCCAGGGATGGCACAGATACACAGAGGCTTGACCGTTTGAGGTCGGGTCGCTACAGAGATGGTATCAGAGCACAATTGTTAAAGAAAAGATTGAGGAACCTACTAGTGTTAAAGAAGAAACAATTGTTTATCATGCTGATCCAGTTATTCCTACTGCTTATATCAAGAAACCACCTTTTCCTGTTAGAATTAAGGAACATGCTAAAGTTTCAACTGTAGTTAACAAAAGCCATATTAAAACACCTAGACCCTCTAAACAAATTAAAGTTGAACCTAATTTTGCTATGGTTAAAGATCTCTTGGTTGATAATATAGATGGGCATGTTATTTACCTCTGCGATGAAGCAGCTAGAATTGCTAAACCTGATCCTAAAGATAAAAAACAGACCCGTGGTGGGCATGCCCGTTATCTCAGTTAAAATAGGAGATCATTGTTATCATGGCTTATGTGATTTGGGTGCTAGTGTGAATGCTATTCCATTTACCTTATATCAAGAAATTATGCATGATATTGCACCTGTTGAGATAGAAGACATTGATGTTACTATTAAGCTTGCAAACAGAGATACTATTACACCACTTGGGATTGTTAGAGATGTTGAAGTCTTGGGCGGAAAAATAAAATACCCTACTAATTTTCTAGTCCTTGGTTCTCCACAATATGATTTTTGTCCCATTATATTTGGTAGATCTTTCCTGAACACTGTTAATGCCAAGATTGACTGCACTAAAGAAACTGTTAGCGTTAATTTTGGTGGTACGTCTCATGAGTTTAATTTTTCCAAGTTTCGTAGACAACCTCATGATAAAGAATTGCCTAGTAAAGATGAAATTATTGGTCTTGCTTCTATTGCCGTACCTCCTACTGATCCGTTAGAACAATATTTGCTAGACCATGAAAACGATATGCATCTGAATGAAAGAAATGAAATAGATAAGATGTTCTTTGATCAACCACCTTTCCTTAAACATAATTTGCCTGTTGAAACTCTTGGAGGCCCTCCTCCACCTAAAGGTGATCCAGTGTTTGAATTGAAGCAATTGCCTGATACATTGAAATATGCTTATCTTGACGAAAAGAAGATATATCCTGTTATTATTAGTGCTAACCTTTCAGCGCATGAAGAAAAGAGGTTACTAAAAACTCTAAGGAAGCACCGAGCGGCTATTGGATATACTCTTGATGATCTTAAGGGCATTAGCCCCACTCTATGTCAGCACAAAATTAATATGGAGCCTGATGCTAAACCAGTTGTCGATCATCAACGACGATTAAATCCTAAGATGAAAGAGGTGGTAAGAACTAAAATATTAAAACTTCTGGAAGCAGGTATAATCTATCCCATAGCTGATAGTAGATGGGTAAGTCCCGTTCATTGTGTCCCTAAGAAAGGAGGTATTACTGTTGTTCCTAATGATAAAAATGAACTCATTCCACAAAGAATTGTAACTGGTTATACGATGGTAATTGGTTTTAGAAAATTAAACAAAGCTACTAGAAAAGATCATTACCCCTTACCTTTTATTGATAAAATGTTAGAAAGATTGTCTAAGCATACACACTTTTGTTTTCTAGATGGTTATTCTGGTTTTTCTCAAATACCCGTATCACAACCCGATCAAGAGAAAACCACATTTACTTGTCCTTTTGGAACTTATGCTTATAGATGTATGCCTTTCGGTTTATGCAATGCACCTGCTACCTTTCAAAGATATATGACTGCTATATTCTCTGACTTCTGTGAAAAGATTGTTGAGGTTTTCATCGATGATTTTTCCGTTTACAGAACTTCTTTTGATGATTGCTTAAGCAACCTTGATCGAGTTTTGCAGAGATGTGAAGAAACTAATATTGTCTTGAATTGGGAGAAGTGCCACTTTATGGTGAATGAAGGCATTGTCCTGGGGCATAAAATTTCTTAAAGAGGTATTGAAGTTGATAAAACTAAGGTTGATGCTCTTGAGAAAATGCCATGTCCTAAAGATATTAAAGGTATAAGAAGTTTCCTTGGTCATGCTGGTTTCTATAGGAGATTTATTAAAGACTTCTCTAAAATTTCTAGGCCTCTTACCAATCTTTTGCAAAAAGATGTTCCATTTGTTTTTGATGATGATTGTCTAGAACCCTTTGAAACACTTAAGAAAGCCATAACCACTGCACCCATTGTTCAATCACCTGATTAGAACTTACCTTTTGAAATTATGTGTGATGCTAGTGATTATGTTGTTGGTGCTGTTCTAGGATAAAGAGTTGATAAGAAATTAAATGTTATCCATTATTCTAGTAAAACTCTAGACAGTGCCCAAAGAAATTATGCTACTACTGAAAAAGAATTTCTAGCAGTTCTGTTTGCATGTGATAAATTCAGATCTTATATAGTTGATTCTAAAGTAACCGTTCACACCGATCATGCTGCTATTAAATATCTTATGGAAAAGAAAGATGCTAAACCTAGACTCATTAGGTGGGTTTTATTGCTACAAGAATTTGACTTGCATATTATTGATAGAAAGGGAGCTGAGAATCCCGTAGCAGATAATTTGTCTAGAATAGAAAATGTTCTTGATGACCCACTACCTATTAATGATGATTTTCCTGATGAACAATTAGCTGTCATAAATGCTTCCCGCAATATTCCTTGGTATGTAGACTATGCTAATTACATTGTTGCTAAATATATCCACCTAGTTTCACATACCAACAAAAGAAAAAGTTCTTCTTTGATTTAAGACACTACTTCTGGGATGGCCCACACCTTTATAAAGAAGGAATAGATGGTATTATTAGACATTGTATACCTGAGCATGAACAGGAACAAATCCTACAAAAGTGTCACTCCGAAGCTTACGGAGGACACCATGCAGGAGACAGAACTGCACACAAGGTATTACAATCTGGTTTTTATTGGCCTACTCTTTTCAAGGATGCTCGTAAGTTTGTCTTATCTTGTGATGAATGTCAAAGAATTGGTAATGTTGGTAGACGTCAGGAAATGCCTATGAATTATTCACTAGCTGTTGAACCATTTGATATTTGGGGATTTGATTATAAGGGACCTTTTTCCTAAATCCAATGGGTATACTCATATTTTAGTTGATGTTGATTATGTTACTAAGTGGGTAGAAGCTATTCCAACTAGTAGTGCTGATCATAACACTTCTATTAAAATGCTTAAAGATGTTATTTTCCCAAGTTTTGGAGTCCCTAGATATTTAATAACTGATGGTGGTTCACATTTTATTCATGGTGCCTTCCGTAAATTGCTTGCTAAATATGATGTCAACCATAGAATTGCATCTCCATATCACCCTCAAACTAGTGGTCAAGTTGAATTGAGCAATAGAGAAATAAAATTAATTTTGCAGAAAACCGTCAATAGATCCAGAAAGAATTGGTCTAAGAAACTTGACGATGCATTGTGGGCGTATAGAACTACTTATAAGAATCCTATGGGTATGTCTCCTTATAAAATGGTTTATGGAAAAGCATGTCATTTACCTCTTGAATTAGAACATAAAGCATATTGGGCAATTAAAGAACTAAATTATGATTTTAAACTTGCCGGTGGAAAGAGGTTATTTGATATTAGCTCATTAGATGAATGGAGAACCCAAGCATATGAGAATGCCAAATTGTTTAAAGAAAAAGTTAAAAGATGGCATGATAGAAGAATTCAAAAATGGGAATTTAAAGTAGGTGAGCAAGTTCTATTGTACAACTCTCGTTTGAGATTCTTTGCAGGAAAACTCCTCTCTAAATGGGAAGGACCGTATATCATCGAAGAAGTTTATCGCTCTGGAGCCATCAAAATAAACAACTCTGAAGGCACTAATTCGAGAGTGGTGAATGGGCAAAGAATCAAGTATTATATTTCAGGTACCCCATTAATGTTGAAACTAATATTATTGAAACAATTACACCAGAAGAATACATAAGAGAGACCTTCTGGAACACTCCAGAACCCTGAAAAGGAAGAGGTATGTGATACGGTAAGTAAATCGACTCCAAAAATTTCATAAAAATATTTTCTGTCAGTTTTGGAATATTTATAAAAATACAAAAATAAGAAATAGCCTGGGGGACCCACCTGGTGCCCACGAGGCACCAGGGTGCGCCACCCCCCCAGGCGCGCCCTAGTACCTCGTGGGCCCCACGTGTGCATTCCCGACTCTGTTTTTCTTCTAGATTACTTGTTTTGCAAGATAAAAAATCTTTATATATACTTCCAGACATTTTGACCACCGTATCGCAGGAATCTCCTCTGTTCTTGTTTCGTGCTATTTTTCTGACAGATCTAAATCGTCATGGCTCCCCAAAAGCTTCGTGCCAAGCACCGCGTTGTGCAGCCATCGCTGGGCAAATGCCCCTACAGCGAGGTTTACTATGAGTTGTCATCGGGAGAAGAAGACAATGGCAAGGAGGAGAAGCTCGAGGAAGTTGCGGGAGACCAAGCTCCGGAGGAAGGGCATGCCATCCCTATGGAGGAAACAGCAGAGAAGGGAGATATCCTTCAACCTTTATATGATCATCTCTCCCCATCCATAATTGAAGCCCTGAGAGTCTTTGAAATAGTTAGTGTTCAGAATACCTCTCTCACTCGCGAAGTTATTTTGTTGGAGGAACAAAACATCACCCTTCAAAGCATCAACCGTAGATTGATGTATTTACTTGAGCTGAAGGACAAGCTTGCTACTTCACCATCACCACCATCACCGAAGAAGGAGACTTGAGCACATGGGTATGGGCACTCCCCTTGGCTTGCGCCAAGCTTGGGGGAGGTGCCCCAGTATCGTATCACCATCACTTTTATTATCATTACATATTTTTAGTTTGACCCTTAGTTATTTCGTGATCTAGATGAATAAAAGTTTAGTATGATCTATTTTCGAGTGTTAGTTTCATGTTCAATCTATCTATGTAATCGAGTTGAGAGCTATATAATAAAGAGTAGTTGAGTTTTTGCTTCTTTACTTTCATGTTCCAATTCTAGCAATGAAAATAGTGAAAAAGATCATATGCCAATCTTATGGAAAGTAATGACATTACATAAAGAAAAGTGTAAGTGGTAAAATTTATTGGAAGTTAACAAGCATAGTATTAGTCAATGATGCAATTCATGAAAGAATTAATAAGGGAAGAGAAGATTCATATGCAAATATACCATCTTGGACATCTTTTATGATTGTGAGCCCCCATCAAGTATTTTATGTCAAATTGTTGACGTTGGACAAGGAGGACAACGTAATGAATTAGGTTTGTTCATATTCACATAGAAGTTGTATTATTATAGATCCTCCAACATGTGGTGCTTGCCTAATATCTTTGCTAGCCAAAAAAATCGCACAAAGTAGAGATACTACTTGTGCATCCAAAACCCTTAAACCCAGTTTCATGTTATGAGAATCCACTATATCTACCTATGGATTGAATAAGATCCTTCAAGTAAGTTGTCATCGGTGCAAAAAGCAGTAAAAATTGCTTCTAAATATGTCTGAACTTTTATTGTAAGGGAAATAAGCTTTGTATGAACTTGTGATGGTGAAGGAATAAAAGCGACAGACTGCATAATAAAGGTTGCTATCACAAGGGGCAATATAAAGTGATGTTCCTTTGCATTAAGACCTCTAGCATCCAACAACAAAAAGCGCATGACAACCTCTGCTTCCCTCTGTGAAGGGCCTATCCTTTACTTTTATGTATTTACTTTTTATGCAAGAGTCATTAGTGTTCTCCTTTACTTCCTTTTTATTTTTCTCTTTTGCAAGCATCATGTGGTGGGGAAAGATCTAAGCACATATATCCAGTTGGATATGAGTGATCATGATTTATTATTGTTGACATCACCCTTGAGGTGAATCAGTTGGGAGGCAAATTCATAAGCCCCTATCTTTCTATGTGTCTGGCTGAAACTTTTGCTCCATATATATGTCGTGAGTGTTAGCAATCATAGAAGACTAAATGATGGTTGAGTATGTGGACTTGCTAAATAGCTCCTACATGAGACCCTTCCTTAAAATATGATGAATTGCAATTGCATTGTTGACTGAGAACATAGTTTGTTAGTTTTCAAGAAAGTTTATGCCTTATACTCCATTGTTGTGATGAATTGTTACTTGCCCATAGGAAGTCTATGATAATGAATATTGCTATTATAATAATGATCATGATGCTTCTATGTTCGTATTTTGTTTTATCGACACCTCTCTCTCTAAACATGTGGACATGATTATCGATATCGGCTTTCGCTTGAGGACAAGCGAGGTCTAAGCTTGGGGGAGTTGATACGTCCATTTTGCATCATGTTTTACTACTGTTATTTATAGTGTTTTTTATCAATATAACACTTTGTGGAGCAATTCTAATGCCTTTTCTCTCTTAATATGCAAGATTCACACAAAGAGGGGGAATACCGGCAGTTGGAATTCTGGACCTGAAAAAGCTATCTCAAGATACCAATTTTGCACATCTCCAAATGAGCTGAAATTTTGTGGAGAATAATTTCGGAATATATAAAAAATATTGCAAGCAAAAAGTACCAGAGAGGGCCACCTAGGTGCCCACAAGGCACCAGGGCGCGCCACCTTCCCCCCCCCCCCCCAAGCGCGCCCTGATACCTCGTGGGGCCCCTGGCCCACTTCTGGCCCCCATTTTCTGGTATATAAGTGCATTTGACCTAAAAAATATAGAGAGGACTTTCGGGACGGTGCGCCGCTGTATCGAGGCGGAACTTGGGCAGGAGCACTTTTGATCTCCGACGGAGAGATTCTGCCGAAGAAACTTCCCTCCGGGAGGGGGAAATCGTCGTCATCGACAACACCAGCGATCCTCTCATCATGGGAGGACTAATTTTCATCAACATCTTCACCAGCACCATCTCATCTCAAACCATAGTTCATCTCCTGTATTCAATCTTTGTCTCAAAACCTCAGATTGGTACCTGTGGGTTGCTAGTAGTGTTGATTACATCTTGTAGTTGATGCTTGCTGATTTACTTGGTGGAAGATTATATGTTCAGATCTATTATGCAATTCAATACCCTACTGGTCATGAGCATGTTGATGATGTGTGAGTAGTTACTTTTGTTCTTGAGGACATGGGAGAAGTCTTGTCATAAGTAATCATGTGAATTTGGTATTCGTTCGATATTTTGATGATGTGTATGTTGTGTTTCCCTTAGTGGTGTCGTGTGAATGTCGACTACATGACACTTCACCATCTTTGGGCCTAAGGGAATGCATTGTGGAGTAGTAATTAGATGATGGGTTGCTAGAGTGACAGAAGCTTAAACCCTAGTTTATGCGCTATTCCGTAAGGGGCTGATTTGGATCCAAATGTTTAATGCTATGGTTAGAGTAATCTTAATTCTTCTTTCATAGTTGCGGATGCTTGCGAGAGGGGGTAATCATAAGTGGGAGGCTTGTTCACGTAAGAACAGCACCCAAGCACTGGTCCACCCACATATCAAATTATCAAAGTAACGAACGCGAATCAAACAAACATGATGAAAGTGACTAGATGAAATTCCTATGTGTCCTCGAGAACGCTTTACTTACTATAAGAGATCGTTCCGGCCTGTCCTTTGCTACAAAAAGGATTGGGCTATATTGCTGCACTCTTTGTTACTATTGTTACTTGTCACTTGTTACAAATTATCTTGCTATCAAACTACTCGTTATCGATAATTTCAGTGCTTGCAGAGAACACGTTGCTGAAAACCGCTTGTCATTTCCTTCTACTCCTCGTTGGGTTTGACACTCTTACTTATCGAAAGGACTACGATTGATCCCCTATACTTGTGGGTCATCAGTGGGCGATGGCGGCGGGCGATGGCAGTGCGCGAGGGAACGGAGAGAGTGAGTGTGGTGAGAGAGAGGAGACCAACTGGCCGAGGATAAGGTGGGCTTAGCAGTAGCGTCTGCTAGGAGCCCAGCGCTACTGCTAAGGCCAGTGCCAGTAGCGCGCGTCTGGCACCCGGTGCTACTGCTAAGTTGGGCCCACCACCTGCCCACGTGCAGTTTTAGTAGCAGCATGGGCTACGGGCCCAGCGCTACAGCTAAAAGATTATTTGTAGCGCGGGCTCTCTAGCCCACGCTACTACTAAGGCTAGACCCAGGGGTGGCCTTGTGGCCCACTTAGCAGCAGCGTGGCCTGGGTATCCCATGCTACTGCTATAGCCTTACTTGTAGCATAGGGAGAGGCCCAGCGCTACTGCTAAGATTCTACCTATAAGGTATTTCCTAATAGTGATGGTTTGGTTGCGTGAGCGCGTGGTTTGGACGGCGGCCGAGGGCCTCGATGTCTAGAGCGCATCAAACGGCATGCCATCCGTGTGGTCACCACGTGACCGTGGCATTGCCACGCGTTCTGGGTAGCCCAAATATGTCTGGCAGGTTGGACACTCCCCTGATAGCTACTAGGTACAAGGAGACAACAGCAATGGCCCAAGATGTGACTAAACTAGGCTCAAACCCTAATCAATAGCTAGGTGTTTGATTAGTGGTGAGAGCAATGCACAAGTCCATTTGGCCTGATATTTGGCTGAGGGTGATCATCCACTAAGGTGATTGCTGTGGTAAAATCTCAACTCAAATAGAGAGGGCTATCTGGTACTTCCTTTGCAAAGTACCAAACTGGCCAGAAATGCAAATGTGGATGCTAGCAAATATTGGTTAAATGTATTTGGCTTATTTTTTGTTTGCATTAGTAATATGTCCATATGAACTACCCTGCAAAATTTCAGCTCATTTGGATGGGTGTATCTAGCACTTCCTTCACAAAGTGCCCCACTGGACAGAAAATGAAAATTGAAGCTGTGCTCAAATGGTATGATGGATTGAGCTGAAAATTGGTGTAGGATGATGATTTGGACATAGGGACGCACTGTAAAAATTTCATACCATTTGGACAAATATAAATGGTACTTCCTTCACAATGCTTCCCACTGGACAAAAACTTGAGGGAATTTTTGAGAGAAATTGGCTAAATGAAATGAGCTCAAATTTTGTGGAGGGAGGTTACATAGGTGGGATCATGTCCTGGTAAAATTTCAGAAATTATGGAGCAACATAAAATGTAGTTGTCTCACAAACTGACACTACACCACAACACTTGATTGGGGGCAATTAACTGCCGGGAGAAATGTCAGAACAGGGGCAAACCATCTGCTGGGGATCGTGTTACTGCCGGCAGAAGTACTTGAAGGCGGGCCAACTGCCAGGAGAAGTACATACAAGAAGGCATGCGCACTGCCGGCAATAATTAAGGTCACCCTAACTGCCGGCACAACTAAACCCAGGCCCATAGTCTGCCTGGAGGCCCATGGCGGGAGACCTGAAGTTATTGGGCCAAGCGCGCGAAGAAGCCCAAACTGTTCGCAACAAAAGAAATATAGCCGCCGGCCCAACCAGTTTTCCCCAAATCGAACCCTCGTCCCCAACCAACGCCGCCGCCGCCGCCGCCGCCGCGACCAAGCCCTCCACCGCCGAGCCCCTCCGCCCACGACGGCGAATTCCACCACCGACTCCCTCCGCTGTAGGTTGCTACCATCCTCGTCCTCGCCAAGGTCGACGCCGAGCGCCGCCGGTTCCCCGCACCTACTGCCGCTCCTCTGCTGCTTGGACCCCGCACGAGCTCACGCGTAGCAAGCACGCGCCGCTCCCTCATGGCGTCATCGCCGCGGCCTATCCCCAGCGCCGCCCCTGCTGCTGGCCCTCACCGGCCGAGCGCCTCACCGCTGGTCCGCCGGCCGACCTCCGTCCGCCTCTGCACCCATGGACGGCCTCCACCCCCGGACTCTGGTCATCGACGCCTCGCCTAGCCTGCGCCACGGCCCGTGGCCGCTGCACCGCCACCGCGTCGGAGATTCGTCGTCCTTGCCCTAGGTCGCCGGCCTTGTTCTTCCTTGTCCAGGAGCTCGAGGCCAGCATTGCCCAAGATCGGCCAGCTCTCAAGCCTCCTCCACCGCCTGCTGCTGCTTTGCTCCTCTGGCGGCTGCAGGAGCCATTCCTGCTGTTGGCGCTCTCCTCCACTGACTGCGAGTCAAAAAAATCAATCGCAAGGTAAGCCTCTCATGATGCATTCTTTTTTTTGGCAGCATGATGTATGTATGGATTGTATGAACCAGAAAAAGACATTTGAATTGAATTGATGTATGTCCAGGAGCTTGGGGTCATCTCTCATGCAATGCACTCTATTTGATTTGGTTTTGATGTATGACTGTATGACAGATTGACCCTCTCAAGTCCCACTTATGCATTTTTTTTAAGTATAGATCGAATTAACGAATACATTCAGTTTCTTTTGGATGATGCACCTAAATACAGTCAAGTGTGTAGTGATTAGAAATTTTGGATACTTATCCATTGCAGCAAATGCCTGAATTTTGTGTTTGTCATGCATGGGAGTGTGAATCTGTAACGGGAAATTTTTGCTTCATCTAATCTTTTCAGTGCACAACGTACAGGTGAGACTAGAACTAATGGGAATAATAGCTAAAAATGCAACAAACATATCTGGAAATGAAGCAGGGAAGATATCAGAGAAGTCGTTGAAGTAGAGAAGCGGCATACCGTGAAGGGCACGAGCTGTTGCGCGAGGAGTTCACAGAGCCACTGCATGGTTTTTCTTCTGAGGTATATATGTTGTAAGCATGCTGTTTCTAAGAGATGGGCCTTCTCATTGGCTTTACTTTGTGTTGCTTCTGTAGACAGTCTTAGATATGTTGTATGTCGGAGGAAGGCTAATGCTAGTGGGCATGGCTGGCTCCGAGAACAGCTGCAGGACAAATTGGACATGAAGCCAAATCTGAGCTGTGCATTGTTACGGAACATTATAGTTGAATGTTTTTTGAGTTTCTCTTTGAAAAATTGATTGGCATTTGTTGCAGCTAAGCTAACTAATGAGAAGCAAATTGCAAATTCAGTTAATATTTCTTTTGCACACCTGCTTCATAACACTGGTTAGTATTGCGCAGACGTGAAGAATTAATCAAGGGAACATGACACTGACGCTGGTGGTTGAGTTGATTGCCAACAGTGAATCACATGTTCCGTTCTCGGACGGCAAGCTCACAATGTTATTTCGGGTACGTGATAACCACAATACCACATGTCGTTTCTATACATCTTCCTCTTATCAGTGCTTAGCTCAAAGCTTATGTCTCTTCAATGGAATTTCAGCAATGTGCTCCTCTATTAATGAATATTTATTTTTTCTGAGACATGTTGGCATTTTTATGCCTTAGGAGCCATATATAAAAGCATGAACACTAATAGTCAGTGTAGTTTCCGTTTCATCGCAGATTGTACAGTCCTTTATTTTTACTTACACTACAGAATAAACAATGTATAACTGAAGTGTTAACTTGGATTTACTGTGTCCTTTAAATTTCATTCCCTTTGTACTCAGATGTATTGTAGGATTACAAATTAAAAGTTAGTAAAGCATGAACACTAATAGTCAGTGTAGTTTCTGTTTCTTCGCAGATTGTACAGACCTTTATTTTTACTTACACTACAGAATAACAATGTATAACTGAAGTGTTAACTTGGATTTTCTGTGTCCTTTAAATTTCATTTAAGTTCTTGAAAGCTTTTCTTGAAACATTTGTCCAGAGCTATCATATTTACTTCATTTACTCTCTTTTTTAACACTTATGTGAATGATGATTGGAGCCATCTGCATGGAAATTTCTATTCTTTTCTTTTGTGAATGACATTATACTTGCATTAATACGTAATGATCTCATCAGATATATGCTTCAGGCTTGATTTTGCTGCAGGTTTACTACAGAGGTAATTAGCTGATTGTGTTCATATTCCATCCAGTATCCTAATTGTTCTGTATGTTCATTCTGATCTTCTACAGGTTCCTGGAAGATTCACAAGTTGCTGGAGCTTTGGAAGATCCACAAGTTGTTGGAGCTTTGGAAGACCTACAAGTTGATGGCCTTGTTTGTTTGTTGGACCTGGGATATTGGCAGCTTACTCTACTCATTTTGGTCGTTCTTTTTTTGGCACATAAGTCACTGTACGCCTGTTTTGTATGTGAGGCACAATTTCCCTATAACATATGTAAATTTTGTGGTACAATGTGCTCATATATGTTTGTCTCATGTATAAATCTAGAAAAAAATGAATTTTGTCTGTTCAAGTTTATTGAATAAAGTTTAGGTTTTGTATAAAGGCAGGTACGTATTGTGATTGAATATGAAATAGGGCAGATATTGCCTAGAATAGCCTAGAACAAAACATGAGGGCATATTATCTGCCGGGTAAACTTGTTTGTGCCGGCAAGTACATCCTTCGGGGCAGGGAAACTGTCGGGAATAGTTATCTGCCGGGAGAAGTTATTGTCGGCAGCCGTTCTTGTGGCAGTTCTATCTGCCGGGAGAAATCCTCTCCCGGCAATTTTCCTGCCCCTGCGTTCGTGTTGTGGTGTAGTGTGAAATTAAGTCCAGAAAATAGAATTGGATGGTGTGATCACCATGAGCATGGAATCTTGAATATTTTTACATATCCAAGGTCCATATGGTCCAAAGGAATTTTGAGAATTTTGCGGGAATTTTGGGAAAGGCATAGATATAGGTTGCTTCACAACCTAGGGCAAAAAGGATTATTCCTTTAATAGAAAAAAAAAGAATATTTCCAAGAAATAAAGATTGGGGTTGGGCTAAGATGGAAATGACATGGTCTTGGGAAAGATTTGAGAGTGATGACTGACTTGGGAGAGGATAGAGAGATGATCTTTCCAGGTTTCAAGACCACATAGCCAAACCAAAAGAAAACCAAAGAAAAATCCAAAGAAAATCAAAAGAAAAGAAAAGGGCCAAAAATTGGGGTGTCACGGAAGTTTCATGATCATCATCATTAACTTCCTCTCCGGTTGGTGTAGGCATCAGAGGAACTACTTTCTGTGATGTGTTACTTTCCAATTCGAGAGGAGGTACGATTACCTCATCAAGTTCTACTTTCCTCCCACTCACTTCTTTCGAGAGAATCTCCTTCTCTAAAAAGGACACATTCTTGGCAACAAAGATCTTTCCCTCAGATCTGTGATAGAAGGTATACCCAATGGTCTCTTTAGGTTATCCTATGAAGACGCACTTCTCCGCTCTGGGTTCGAGCTTATCAGGCTGAAGCCTCTTGACATAAGCGTCGCATCACCAAACTTTAAGAAACGACATATTAGGTTTCTTGCCAAAACCATAATTCATATTTGTGTCATCTCAAAGGATTTAGATGGTGCCCTATTTAAAGTGAATGCGGCTGTCTCTAATGCATAACCCCAAAACGATAGTGGCAAATCGGTAAGAGACATCATAGAATGCACCATATCCAATAAAGTACGATTACGACGTTCGGACACACCATTACGCTATGGTGTTCCAGGTGGCGTGAGTTGTGAAACAATGCCACATTGTTTTAAATGCGTGCCTAACTCGTAACTCAAATATTCACCTCCACGATCAGATCGTAGAAACTTTATTTTCTTGTTACGATGATTCTCCACTTCATTTTGAAATTCCTTGAACTTTTTAAATGTTTCAGACTTATGTTTCATTAAGTAAATATACCCATATCTACTTAAATCATCCGTGAAGGTAAGAAAATAACGATATCCACCACGTGCTTCAACACTCATCGGATCGCATACATTGGTGTGTATTATTTCCAATAAGTCACTTTCCCGCTCCATTGTTCTGAAAAACGGCGTTGTAGTCATCCTGCCCATAAGGCATGGTTCACATGTTTCAAATGATTCATAATCAAGTGATTCCAAAAGTCCATCAGCAAGGAGTTTCTTCATGCGTTTTACACCAATATGACCTAAGCGGCAGTGCCACAAGTATGTGGTAGTACTATCATCATTAACTTTGCATCTTTTGGCATCAATATTATGAACATGTGTATCACTACAATCGAGATTTAATAAGAATAAACCATTCACAAGGGGTGCATGACCATAAAAGATATTATTCATATAAATAGAACAACCATTATTCTCTGACTTAAATGAATAACCATCTAGCATTAAACAAGATCCGGATATAATGTTCATGCTTAACGCAGGCACCAAATAACAATTATTTAGGTTTAAAACTAATCCCGAAGGTAGACGTAGAGGGAGCATGCCGACGGTGATCACATCAACCTTGGAGCCATTTCCAACGCGTATCGTCACCTCGTCCTTAGCTAGTCTTCATTTATTCCGCAGCTCCTGTTTCGAGTTACAAATATTAGCAACCAAACCAGTATAAAATACCCAGGCGCTACTACGAGCACTAGTACGGTAAACATCAATAACATTTATATCAAATATACCTTTGTTGATGTTACCAGGCTTCTTATCTGCCAAGTA